>CM023201.3:31733620-32933620 GCA_004115045.4 Sinella curviseta
GCATGAAATTCAATATAATAATATTCAATAGCGAGTGAATCGCTCTGCAATTTCATACATTTGTCATTTATCAAATATTCGTGTAGTTTGCACATTCCATCTGAATGGCCTAATCTACTTCAATTTACCTATAGAATCATTTCCTTTGTTAAGCTTACGTATTATTAATATCAATACATTTATATTATATTTATGCCATCGCATCCGGACGAAATTGTCTCTACCTAATTATTTATACATACTATTAAGATACATAATGTAAACACTTTTATGAATCATGATAATGATGGAGATGAATTTGATTTCTGTTGGTATGATTAAAAATTACTTCTCTCTCAACCGTTATTGAAACTACACTCATTTTATTCCACTGCGAATGAATTTAATATACCTACTCTGATAAGTGTATTTCACAACATGGTAGCAGAGGCTGCCGAGTAAAAGTTTAAGTAAAAACTTTGTACTTATTTTGAAAAAGAACCACGTTAAAGATTTTTCAGTTGAAGATTTTGTTAAAATTTTCTTGTGGAGAGTTAGTCCGTGGTTGTGTGAGTTTTTGTTTAAAAAACGAACAGATTATTCATATGAAAAGTTGTTTTACTTGCCTGAATAGAAATCGTTTTTGCGTGTTTACGTTGGCTACTTGGGGAACTGTGCGACTGACTGCCTGTCAAGTTGCGTGTGTCAAGTAAAAGTTGTAATAGTGCTTAGGTTGCTGATCTTCGTCGGATTATTCCAGAGTCGGTTACGCTATTGACGCGGAATGCGGACTGGAGTAAGGGCGGAGCACCGTTGGATATAGGTATTTTTGCAACAAGACTATTTGATTTTACTTTTACTTTGTTCGTGAAGCGTGTTGAGCTCACGATGTTTAATCCCCATTTCCCTGTACCCGTGTTGGACGGGTCACGCAATTACGCTTATTGGCATGTACAACTACAAATACATCTTGGTGGTCTGGCACTTTGGGAATATGTTAACGGTGATATTCCACGCCCAACTCCAGCAGACCCTAACGCTATAACGGATGTTGAGCGCAGAACGATGAAATTGTGGGATTTAAATGACGCCAAAGCGAAAGCGGAGCTTTTCAAGAGCCTTTCTAAAGATGATTCGATGCTCTTTCCCCCAACCCTGACATCTCATGAATTATATGACGAACTGGCGAATTTGTATTCGAATGCTTCGGACAACAACAAATATGTGACCGGTCAATTATATCACAAATTCAAGATTCTGCCAAACGAATCCCTGACGACTGCTTTTAATCGATTGAATGGGATTGCTACACAACTGGCATTGATGAAGGAGCCAAAGACAGATGATGATTTTGTTTCAAAGTTTACTGCTGAAATGTCCCCAGATAAGTACCTTGCCCTACGCACCACATGGGATAGCCGAGAGTCTTCCCGGAAAACAAAAGCCTTGCTGTATAGCTTTCTCCAGAATTACGAAGCGATGTTCTCTACGGAGGAAGCTGAGACTGAGAATACCACAAGTGCATATTATGCTGGTCGTGGTGGAAATAGTTCTCGAGGAAATCATCAAGGTCGTGGTGGGCATAATTCCAGGGGACGTGGTGGATCCTCCCATGGGGGAGGTGGCCGCGGTCGTGGCGGAAAAGGTGGTCGCGGTGGTGGTGGCCGTGGTGGTCATCACAATTACCAGAAGCTGTGCTGGAATTGTAAGAGTGCTGATCACCTGCAAGAAGATTGTGACCAGCCCAGACAGCAACGACCCCATTTCAATAATAAGGGACATGGCCGTGGTGGTGGTAGCAAGCAGAATCGCGACAACAGTAACAAAAGCAAGGATAACCGGTCATATTTCTCCAAGCAGGACGGTGATGATGATTCCAGTGCTGGTGACTCTAAAACTGATGTTCGCACTGCTTACACCTTGTTTCCTGTGGATCTATTAAGGTGGAATGGCCATATTGAAGGAGAAAGAGGGATCATATTCCCAGAAGTAGTTGCTGACTATGAATCTGAGGATGACTTTGAAGATGCCTCAAATGAATTGGAATCCTCTGAAGATGAGTATATTGATGCTGTTGAGGAGCCAGTGCCAATTGTGGTTGGTGAAGAGAAAGTTTCAGAACTGATGACCACAGATGATTTTCTTGCTTTTTATGAAGAAGAAAAATTGGCACATCGTGAATCCAGAGTCTCAATGCTAATTGAGCCATCTCTGTGGAAGGAACCTGTTCTTGGCAGTGCTGCTACAGCGCTCATTGCTTTCCATGGAGCTGTTAACAACGGAAACACTAATTTGGAGCTCCCATTTATTTTGGACAGTGGTTCTACTCATCACAGTAGCGGCGACAGACAATCATTTCGTGCATTTTTTCCACTCCAAGATCCTATTCACGTCCAAGCTACTGGGAACAATAATATTGTCCTCGCGACAGGAATGGGGACAATGGAACTTGAGGAATTAATTGATGGAATTTGGCATACATGTACTATTTCGAACGTGCTCTATATCCCTGGCTCCGTCAACTTGTTTGCAGTCGCAACTTTAATTGAAAAGGGCCATGAACTAGTAATGAACAATCAGCATGCATATTTCCACAAAGGAGACGAATACGGCCCGTATGCTGATAAACACCAGCAACTCTATGCTTTGAGATTTCGGAGGAAACAAGCGTTTGCAATGATGGCTAAAAGTGATAGAAGCAGACTCCTTCATAATAGGTTTGCCCATATCAATATGGACTACCTGCGCCTTACTGCTAAAAATGGAGCTGCTATTGGGATTGACCTGGCTGATTTGAAAACAAATTTTATCTGCGACTACTGTCGTGAGGCCAAAGCAACTCGACGCCCGTTCATCCGCCAGCAGGACGCTGCTAATTATGAGCCTGGTGAATATCTTCATGTTGACCTGACGGGAAAGATGAAATCTACTATTGACGGTTATGAATACATGATGGTGACTGTGGACTCTGCATCTAATTTTGTGCTCTTGGATTTTATGAAGAATAAGTCCTCTGCCCCAAAGTGCATTATGGCCAATACTGAATTTCTGGAAACACAAACTGGAAATCGAGTTAAGCACATAAAGACGGATAATGCACTGGAGCTAACGTCCAAGGACGTAAATGAATATCTGAAGGGAAAAGGCATCCTTCATGGCTTAAGTGTGCCCTATTGTCCAGAACAGAACGGCAAAGTCGAACGCCAGAACCGTCGCATTAAGGAGCTGGCAAACACGATTTTGTTACAAAGTGGCTTGCCGAAATCATTATGGGGCGAAGCGTGCTCTTTCGTGGTCTACATTCTCAACCGTACGGTGAACAGAGCCAATCCTACCGTGACGCCATTTGAAGTCATCTTTAAGCAGAAGCCAAGCCTTAAGCATGTCCGAATGTTTGGAAGTGTGGCGTTTTACCATATTCCAAAGATGCACCGCCAAGCGTGGGAGCCCCATGCGAAGAAAGGAGTTTTAGTGGGATTTGCTCCTGGAAATAATTACAAAATCTATTGCCCCGAAAACAGAAAAATCATTTCAGCACATGATGTGACATTTAATGAGAATTTTATCACATATGTGCCCGTTGCTCATACCGAACCCGCTGAACCTGAATATGATGGTACCCAATCCGTGCCTGAAATGCAAACCAAGAAAGATCCATGGTCTCCAAAGAGCGATAGTGATGATGATGCAGCAAGTAATCATTCTGGTGCAGACACTGACGGAGATGACAATGATGTTTTTGCTGATTCTGAAACTGGTGAGGATACTACGATTGTCGTTACTCCTCCGCGTCATATGACGACTCTAGAAGTCAGTACTCCAGCTGGGACTTATCAAGTTGACGTGCCCGCTGGACAAGATGTAGCCGTTGAAATTCCTTCTCGACAAGGTCGGCAAGCAAGAAAGAGTGGATTGAGACCTGAACATGAACTCAAGAAGAAAGTCCATTTCTCCCTCTTTTCTATGCACACAATTGTTGTACCACGCAACTTTTGGGAAGCAACAAATGGACCAGACAAGGAGTACTGGCTGGAATCTATACAAGAAGAGCTGTTAAGCCACGAGGAAAATGGAACTTGGGAAATTGTTCCCCGACCAGAAAGATGTCGTACACTAGACACGAGGTGGATCTTCTGTCTAAAGGACATGCCGCCTTCATCCATGCCAAGATTCAAGTCCCGCCTGGTGGCAAAGGGTTTTAAACAAATTCCAGGTCTGGACTTCAATGAAACATTTTCACATGTAGCAAGAATGGAATCAATCAGGCTCTTGCTGATCATTGCTGTAAAAATGAAAATGGAGGTGCGGAGTGTTGATGTTACTACCGCGTTTCTGCAAGGAAATCTTGAGGAGGAGCTGTTCATTGAAATCCCAGAAGGGCTCCCGCAGGATCCTGATATGGTTTGTCGTTTAAAACGACCCCTGTATGGTATAAAGCAAGGACCTGCTTGTTGGGAGAAGCGCTTGACCCAGTTTCTCCTAACCTTGAATTTTCATGCTAGCAAGCATGATCCTTCTGTTTTCATCAGAATTGCGAAAGAATCTACATACATAGTTTGCTATGTAGACGATTTGCTCCTTGTGTCAACATCCCAGTCAGAGATGAAAAATGTCATCATGGCATTGAGCAAAGAATTCAAGATTAAAGAGACAACTCTTGAGAAATTCGTTGGAATGCAGCTTATGCGATTGAAGGACGGAAGCATCATCATTCATAATAGCAAGATGATTGAAAAATTGCTGACTGAATTCCGTATGAATGAGTGCAAGCCAAACAACATTCCAATCCAGCCTGGTACAGTTTACCCATTGATTGATGCTGATGATACTGACTACTCAATTCCATATCGTCAGGCAATTGGCTCATTATTATACGTCGCTCGCACGTGCAGACCTGACATTGCATTTTCAGTATGCAAGTTGGCACAGTTTTCCCATGCTTATGACAGCCGCCACTGGGCGATCGTAAAATCATTATTGCGATACATGCAGCGTACAAAGGGATTGGGATTACTCATTGATGCTGAAGATACATCCATGCAATTAAATGGATATTCGGACTCTGATCACGGAGCCGACAAAAATACGAGAAAGTCTGTGTCTGGTTATGTGTTCACCTTGGGCGAAACACCGTTTGTTTGGAAAAGCAAAAAGCAACATTGCGTAGCGCAATCTTCTACTGAGGCAGAGATTGTCGCGTTATCGGAGGCTTGCAAAGAAGCAGTCTACTTACGAGCATTACTGGCTGAGTTGGGATTTGCGCAAAACGAACCAACTCCTATCTTTGTGGATAACACGTCCGCAATCAAGATATCGCACAATAGTACTTTGCACAACAAATCCAAACATATCCATATCCGCTACTTGCTAGCGAGGGAACTTATAACGGAACAGCAGATCAGTGTGCCACACATATCGACATATGAGCAGAAGGCTGATATTTTGACCAAATCACTTATAAAAAGTTTGCACGATCATCATTGTATGATGCTAAAGCTGATTGAAGTGCCGAAATTGGACGAGTCCATTGTCTCTCACCTCACCATGCAGCAGCGTAAGGGAGGGGAGGATGAAGAAGCTCCAGGAGATGCAGCTAAGAAACAACAACAGCAAGCGGAACAAGAAAATCACGCGAAATCAATGATGCGAGAAGCTCGTGTGCAGAGGACCAGTCAAGCATTTACTGCATTCAAGCTGTTGTTCCTGTTGTTCGCATTCATGAATGGCGGATTGTGCATTCAATCATTCTCTAAACTACCTGTCTTTTGGAGACAGTCACAGATTCCAGTGGTGAGTGGATATATTCAGTATGATATGAAGATCATACTTGTAAACCCGTGCACTTTATTTACAAGTTCTATTATTCCTGAGGACTTGTTGGCACAAGCAACAAAGCAGTGCAATGAAAACTACGAAAATGACTTCCTCCAGTCGCTCATGTCTATGTGCCCCCATAATAAAAAATCCCGACCGAATGGACACACCATGCATGTCTCCCAGCATCATATTGTCAAGAGATTTGTGCCTATCATTATTGGAGCAGTGGTACTTGTTGCTGTGGTGGTGACTGGAGCTGGACTGGGCATTGCTGCCATTATCAAGTCTGATGAGAATAAAAACAACATTGAAGAACTTCAAGAGAGATATCAGTCCATAGTGGAAAATATCAAGAAACTAGAAGATCGGTACACTGACGTTTCTCAAGTGGTGGAAGATGTAGTACAAAAGTTTAACGCTACCGTACTCCACGTGAACGACCTGACCAATAATTTCACAGATGTGAAATATAAATCAGTTAGCCAAGGATACGCTATTTCCAGCGTCGTAACAAAGATCGCAATCGGGAATTCCATTTTGTCGGAAGCCACGCGAGAATGGAACCAAGGGAGGGTTCATATGAATCTGCTGGATTACTTAGACGTGAAACTTCCGTGCGGAAAGCTATGTGCCTTTCACTTCGCTAAGGCTGATAGCTGCGATTTCGATGACATAAGGAATGAGCTGCATATGTCCATTGATGTACCAGTAATTAACGAAGATTTCATGTTGCTGAACGCTGAGCCATTCACGCTGATGCATCAGACAGAGAACGAGACGTGCATGTTAGAGTATCAAGGGCCACCTCAGGCTATTGTTGGATACAACAGCGAGTGCATCCACCCATTAATTAATGCACGTCCAGTGAACACTGAAATTATGGTATATCCAGTTGACAATTGTCAACAGGATGATAATAATCAAAAGCGTATCCAGCCATTCTCCATAAAACGATGCGTACCTAAGAGGGACAACGATCATCTCAATTTTGTGCAAATCAAACGTGAAGGAAATTTGCTGTATATTTATTGCCCCCTGTCCCACATCTCAATCAATAACAAGCCGGAGAAATGTCCAGATACCGTTTTCAGTCTACCCTTGAATTCCAAGTTCAAGATTAACAACATTCGTTACAACGTGTCTCAAGCTCAAGTGAAATTGACTGAGACATGGGCCCCGTTTCAAACGATGAAAACAAATTGGTATTTGTTCGAGAACCAAGAGGTCCAGAATCTGTTCCTGCCGAGCAATGAAACAGACAAGCTGAAGAAGGATGTTCATTACGCTGACATGAATCCTGTCCACAGCCCCACACACTACAATCTGTGGATATTCATCGCGATTGTCGTTTTTGGGAGTTTGCTGCTTATCATCCTAATCATCCGCATGATCCTGAATCACAGACGATACAAGTCCATCGTTGTACGAGCCGTGGCTAATAATACCAGTGGAATTGGGAACAAACAAAACGCACAAGATTCGGGGACTTCTGCCAGCCAGCCAGGAGGGAAACACAACCTCCTAAATTTGGAAAAGGAAGAGTTTTGTACATAAGATTATTACCCAAAATATTTTATAATATTCTGTGTAAGGGAGGGTATTGAAAGTAAAAATAATTCATTCTAGGTTAAGAATGCAAAATATCCATTTTAGCCTCTAAGCTCAAGGAGCATTCATTAGTTAAAAATGTAGCATGAAATTCAATATAATAATATTCAATAGCGAGTGAATCGCTCTGCAATTTCATACATTTGTCATTTATCAAATATTCGTGTAGTTTGCACATTCCATCTGAATGGCCTAATCTACTTCAATTTACCTATAGAATCATTTCCTTTGTTAAGCTTACGTATTATTAATATCAATACATTTATATTATATTTATGCCATCGCATCCGGACGAAATTGTCTCTACCTAATTATTTATACATACTATTAAGATACATAATGTAAACACTTTTATGAATCATGATAATGATGGAGATGAATTTGATTTCTGTTGGTATGATTAAAAATTACTTCTCTCTCAACCGTTATTGAAACTACACTCATTTTATTCCACTGCGAATGAATTTAATATACCTACTCTGATAAGTGTATTTCACAACAGCACCTTTCAAAACAGCATCTGTCAGGTTCACATTAGAGTGACACGTGGCCAACTATAACTATAAAACATAAAATGAAAATGCACAATTGAGTGACCATCATATACATATTATAACCTTACTACAACTCATACATGCATATTAGCTTTCTACTTCCCATTCGAATCAAGGGAGAAAAGTGAAGGAGTGAGGAAAGCACGACATAAAGATTCATGAAACGTTTCCATCTTAAGATTTGCCAAGTCAGTCACCCTTTTTGTCTTTGTTCCTTCCCACACATAAAAACCATACAATCATAAGAACGATGGTAATATTGGTGATCGCAAGCTGTAACATCTCTATTACGCCTACCACAAGCATGCCTTAACACACACATGCTACAAGATGCTCTTGCCCTCATAAGAAATACATAAATGCGACGGAGACGTGTAACGTTCCACATTTCACATCCTCCTGACGTGACCGTAATGCTGTCTGAAAGAGAAAGTAACACCAGACGTTTCCACATTTCATTCATTCATCCAGTCACTCACTCGCTTAAATAAGTCAGCCAACCGTGTGTACCATTTTATACTCACTCAACCATAATCTATCGCTAATGTAATATATTATAGGTGTGTATAAAAACATATAAGCATTGCTGGTGGGATTCAAAAAGAAGATACATTGAAATAAAAAAGAAATGTACAATATGCGGCTGTACAGAACAACACGAGGATCAACTATTAACGATCAGAAAGAGAAAGTAAAGTGATCACATTGTTCCTTTGTATAGTGTATATATAGTGCAAAACAATATACCCGGATGTATAGGTGTAGGAAAGGTTGTGGAATTGAAAATAGATTCAACTTTTATCACGTGCATTTTGAATAAAAGAATATATAAGCAGTTCCACCATAACCGCAATTATTTTAACCTATATAAACACGGAGAGAGTAAATATAAAACTCGTGCTAAAAATAGCAAATGTCTTGTATTTACAAAACACAGACCAATGACTCCTTTTCCGCTTTTGGTATAATGCTGGCACACACTTCATCCAGACGCCGATTGCAGTGGGCACTTGCGTAAGAATTTGTATACATGTGGGTGGATGAATTCTATTAGAAATCCGCAGGCGGCTAGATAAAACTTATTCTGTTTGAGTACAACAGAAAAAATAGAAGAGCGAAAAATGAAATCCACTGCCTGTGGGAATGTAGCAAGCCTATAGCCGTAAAATAAACCCTCGTTTTTTCTTCCTGTATTTTTTCTCTTGGTTTTTCCTGTTCATCCTCCTCCTTTCGCTTCTCTCTTGATCAACTCTTCTTCTTCTTTGCCACTACTGCTATTGATATTATGATATTGTGCATAAAACTCGTGCAGAAATAAAACCAAAGGGAGAAGAGAGGATAAGCTATAAGTATGTGGTCGTAATATAGCAATAATATCGACAAGATCCAAACTGCTACCACTTATAGGTACGTTTCGTTCACGATTGTACAAATATTCACTGTTCGTTCTATTTCCGTTTCAAGATGAGTGTTACATCTTTAAGGTTACGATACCCTCCTCTCTAAATAGGTGTACAATAGACTATATACAGAGAGCATTTCGAAAATTTGCTTACACTACATATCGACATTTACGTACTTGTACACATACGTAGGTGATATAGTATGGCGCAGGATATGCGCTGCAAAAAAGGAGAGACCAACACAGCTCAATATTATTGAGACCATAAATTTATCAAAGTGAGCAGATAATACCAGGACTTTCTCCCCTTTCATTTTGCTTCCTCGCGAGAGGGAAAGAGAGAAAGTCACATTTTTTCTTTCTTTTACTGAACTTTTACCACCGCTTTCTCTCTTCTTCATCGTGTTTCAAGCATGTACATACACATACATGCATGTACAATGTACGCCCACAAATCGACAGAATTTGTCGACTACAATACTATATTACTACATTGGTTGGTGATAGGATGACTGGAGTACCGGAACACTCATATATGTGCATTACTCTATTCTGTTGCGGTAATGCCACTTTTTCTTTTTGATAAAATACAATGTGAAGGTGGTGTATGCCCCTAAAGCTTACTCTTCTCTAGTCGGATATTCTTTTTGTAACACCAAAAGGCTTTGTGTTCTCTCCATGCGGTGCGCTGGTGGTTGGTAATCCATCCATTCTGCCTCTTCCCTCCTTATATTTTATTTTTCTGAAATTTTCTCTCTCTCTTTCTTCCTCCCGCTCATCGTTGACTGACTTTGTTCATGGTTTATGGACGTACATATAATAAAATTTTTAGAAATATGGAGTTTGTATCATTATGATATATCCCACCTATACGGGAGAAGATCACTGGGACTTGTATCAAACCATTTGTGGTAGTGTGCATTCCGACGTATAGAGAGGAGGACAGAAAAATGCATTTATCCTTTGCACACATACATATCATACAATACATACCCATATATAATGTTTACTTGTCTTATGAAGGTATCATGTAAAAAATTACTCCAAGTTTTTTTATTTCCTCTGGCTCTAGAATATGACTCGTTTGCTACCTCATACATAATAGCGGGAGGATGATGTATGCCACCTCATCAAAGTTACGCACAAGCTCACAGGTCATAGAATATCATGGTGATTCTACAATTCCATTCTTTATACATGTACCACACCACTCGAACATATTTCATTTGTATGCCATACCATCGTCGAGAGATCCAGAGAAAAGAGGAAACCAGGAAGATGCATGGGTAGTAGGTATTTCACACAGTCATAGTAGTTGTAAGGGTACACGGTAACTAGTTTCACAGGGCACACATTTTTTTACATTTCTAAACCACTCCACTACTGCTTTGCTGATTTTACACAATTTTCAAAAGGAAAAAATGCATAGCTGACACAGTATGTATGACCAAAGTTATAATCATTTAAAACATCATACACACAATGGTCGTAGTCGTCCCAAGTACAATGCACATAGTTCATTGTGGCGTGCTGCTGAGTTTTTATGCATAAGTTTTACATCTCTCTTCTGGGAGAGGTTTTTGGTAATGTGGTGGTTATTTGGCCGAGGAAACATGTAGATGTACTAGTGGCAAAACATTTCTCCTTTTTTCTCTTCCTTTTTTCACTCTCTCTCTCACTTTTCTGCCTTGCTTGGATTCTGTCCCAATTTATTCTTTTTTTGCACTAAAATATATGAGCTTGGTGAAAAGTTTTGAGAGAGTTATGAAGGAGAGAAATTGACTTGACTCTGACGGATTTTCATTCCATATTTTTAGGCTTTCATATTTTCACAAAAGAGGATCTGCTTTTCTGCTGCTGCCGCTGCTGTTGCTGATATACACAAAAAAAGAAGTGAAGTCACAGAAGCAAGAAGCAGCACATGTGTTGTATGTCGCCGAGGTACAATGTGCAATATTATTATGTGCCAGTATGATATACGATATATAAAGGACAAGTGATGCCCATGCAGGGTCTCGTTCTTTCAAAAAATGTGCAATATGGCATTTTGGTGGATAGAATGGCTTAAACAACCACCACTTTTACTAACAGTTTTATCATCGTCATCATCATTTTTTGCAATATCATCGTCCCATGTAATATAGGCCAGATCAGACTATAGACCAGAGGCCAATGTGTCGACCCTCATAATCATCACCGATCCTATATGTTTGTATAATATGCGATACTAGCACCGGAAAAATGGAAGGGTGTGATGTATGTTGTGTGTGTGGCAAGAAAAAATGGTGATTGCACAGTGTAAAGTTCACAGTTGGCAATAAAGTACAATATGCAGATGATGGCGAGGCGATAATAGTGATGAAATTTTCGGCCAAAATAGGTTAAGGCAATTTCTCTTTCAGTTGAATACGTGACTTAGTTCCGGCATTTTTTGCACAAGAAGAGACCCAAGATGCACAAGTGGCCTATGGCTTGATCCATATTTGTGACCGCATCAACAATCATAAAAAAATATAATGGACAAAAATACGGGAAATGGCGCAGACGAATTATAAAATCATTTTCAGCAGCATAATATTGTGTTCGTATGGTAAAAATGATTGCATATTTTACTATGTCGCCCTTATTTTGTCAGATTATTGTCTGGATTTGTGACGCTTCCACGTATTGTTGTCTCTCCAATTTGTAATTCCGTGATTTCTTCCAGTATCACTCATAATCTCTAATCTCAGCCAACATTAATAGTGAATAGCACTTTCAAAGCTTTTCATGTCTTTGTCATTTGTGGTTTTTTAAAAAGAATTCTGCGCATTTCCAAATGTGCAGCACGCCCCCACAACATAGAGATACGTATGTTTTCATCAAAATATGAATGGAATAATAATGATGACTTCAAGTTGGCGGTGGTGGTGCTTGGAAAGATTAATTTTCACACAAGAGCTCTTTACATTCGACCTTGTAAATGTTGTTTACCATGTTTATGCAGTGGAGTTGATGTCTGTAAGTACGCACAACATGCATACTTCAATTCATGTCAGTATTATGTCAAATATCCCAATCCTAGTGTACATAATAATTCAACACACTGCGTACATAGCTGGCAAAGCAAAAGCATCTTTCTGCTGTTTTACTTCTATTGCATCAGCTATGTACGGCTTTCACAAAAATTGGGTAGAAAAAGTGAAATGGCTCAGATTTTTATTGAGATTTGCAAAGAGGAAGTATAAAAAATTTGCTGTAGGAAGTTACTTCTTCATACGTACTACCAAAATGATTGAATATGTCAGCCGTATGTGCAGAATACTATGAAATCAGCTTATAGAGATTATATTCAGAAGACCCTATAAACATTTTTATGTCCGATGAGAAACGAAAGGAATGAAATTACAAGAGATAAGTCCTATTAAACAACAAGGACTACGCAGCTTATTTTGTGCTCAAGATACTTTTCAGATTTACTATTGTAAATTTTTAGTATCGTTTTCTTGAAATTTCATAAAAATGGAAATTAAATGAAGCGGTTGATATTTTACAAGAAGAGGTTTAAAGAGTTCCTGGTTTACTTGGGAGAAAGTAGGTTTATTACTGAATCATATAGCTATTAACACATTTCAGTTTGAAGCAACGCTTTTTTACAAGCATTATGTATCAATTTAAAAACATTTCCGTTTGTAGTTTGAAGTGGAAGTAGTTAAATGCACGTAATAAGCAACGTTACGAGTTTTGGATTGCTAATGAATACAGTGAATCAGATTGGCATGTGTTTTTCCAAGAAAGGATGATTATATTCACTACCACTTTTTACACAAGAGAAAAATGTAGGTTATGGTTATCTATATGCATAGGTGCCCTTGTACTATTTTGTACATCGTACTGTAATTCATAATAGCATTGTTAGTATATTTACCTATACCTGCCTATGTATGTTAGCGACTATAGCTTTTGATTATGTTGTGAACAATGGATAAAACCAGGAATCATAGCTCGAGGCATTTACCTACATAGACTTTTTTCTTTTCAGAAAAAGAGAATTGGGTTTAGTGCATTTTCACCGATCACGTAAGGCAAAGGATCAATTACACTATATAGAGTCAGTAAAGTAAGACGTCATCATATTGATGCTCGAACCTTCTACGTCGCGTTTTGTTCATTAAACTTAATAAATAAAGTGAATTCAACAAGAGTATTGATCTTCGAAGCAAAAAAACAATGTCTTGTGTGTTTGAGGAAGTATTAGGAAAAATGAAAGGTAAGCTCATCGGGTTGCATCAAAGCTGAAAAACAACATAGTTAATTTCACCGCATCCAAGTATAAAAGGCGTATCATATTTAGAAAGAGATAAAAGGGAAGAAGACCATCTTGCGATTGATGTACGCTATCTACTTTCCCTTTTGTTTTCTCCTTTGAGCTCGCCGCAGACCATTACCTAAATGTACTCATGTCTTACACAATCACCCTCCAGCTATGCGTTTTCCTTCGTTTCCTTTTATTTTTTTCTAGTTATGTCCGTCCTCCCGTCCGTTCATCGATTCGATTAGGTTTCTTAAATGCACTTACTTTCATCTTCTTGAAAGTCGACCCAAGAAAGATAATATAATATGTTAAGGTAACCGTTATATTGACTTCGACGGATGTACGTATATTGTTGATTGAGAAGCCATGAACGTGTTTTGGAAAATCCGTAAAATACTCTCAGAATGATCTCTGCTATACCTAGAAACTTTTCTTCGTTTGGAAAAGTGATGACTTTCTCTCCGACAATCCACAAAAGTAAAAATTTAGGTCTACGGTATTGGGTTTGGATGGGAGTTATGATTTATGAACATATCTCACCTTCTCATTTGTAATCAACACATAACTTGAAGATAAAAAATGCTGTACGTGAACGTGTCCACATGAATGAAAATACGAGTATATAGAAGATGGAAAGTCAAACTTGTTTTTATTCTCGTGACTCCCCTTATCTATCATCAAAATGTTATGCTTACGCCAAACCCTTTTCATATCGTCTTGGCTGATTGATAATGCCTTCAGGTGTTGCATGGCTTGAATAAGGGTGGAAATTCTGGGAACTAGGAATGCATGTACCTACCAAGTGATCAACTCTAATGGGCAGCAACTTATAGATCTCCTACTGAACGGAAATACTAAAGCTTGATCCAATTCAGCTGAAGTGAAGAAAATCCCTACCTATGTGGCAGTAGAGATTTTCAGTTGCAGTCTCTTCAGACTAAAGAATATAAACTTTCCCATAAAAGGACTGAATTACTTTTTTAAACTACAAAGTATTTCTCGGTATTTGAGTAATAGAGCATGGAAAAATAATGAATCCTTTTTAAACACTTATACAGGAGACTTGTTTTTTAAAGAAGGTGTGCTCTCCGGCTATGTCCCTGAGAATAGCAAATTACACAAGTTTAATATTCAGACTGGTTGGCAAAGTTTTATAAATTCTCTCGGAGAAAGCTGTCACTTCACGGTGAAAGTTTAACTAGATTTTGTTGAGCGGAGGGACAAAGTTCTATTTTGCGACTTTTAGTCAACTGTTGACACAAATGAAACTTTTAAAAGTTTTCCGGCAATACTGTTGCATACTTATAGTTGACCTTGGGTTAACCGGACTAAATAAATAGTTGGATAAGAAGATTGACTCTTCATTATTTTCCTTTGCCAGCAAAGCTTCTACCAAGGTCCAAATCTGTTCGTAGCTCTTATATTTTATTAGTTGTTCGTTGGATTTTATTAGCAATGTCCCAGTGAATGCGCACTACTGAACTGAATCCCTCTTTTCTTCATTTGTTTTATACAGGTGTCCTGGATTCGAAAGAAGGATCTTCACATCCTAACTTCTGGAAATCACATTTACACGAGTGACCCTAGAGTTTCTCTCCTTCGCGAGGGAAAGCTGCTAAACTCGTGGATATTAAAGCTAAGTTCCGTACAGAAGAAGGATCAAGGCTCGTATGAATGTCAGGTGAATACGGAACCGAAAATGACTTCTTCTCAGCATTTGATTGTTCTTGGTGAGAATCCGAAAAAATAAGTTTATATATAGATACATCCTGTATAACTCGTTAAATTCAATAATTTATCATTACGCTAAAAGTGAATATGTAACTAATTTAACATAGGCACCGCTGATGAGGACCACACCGCAGCATTGGCATTGGGAATGCTGGACTTAGCGCAACATCAGAGAGATTCCAGTCTCGATTCTTTTTCAAAAGGTAAGGTCGATCTGGCTTTTACTTCAGTGGCACCTGCTTGACCTTAACTAAAATACATTAATTATATAGGTAATATTCTACGGACATGTGACACGTGTGACTTTCAACCCTTGGCATTTATACGTATATAATATATGCTTAAAGTATTAATGGTGTCATCATATATGGTATGCTGTAGATTACAGAATAATTGACACAAAGAGGATTATTAAAAGGAAGTTTCCAAACTTCCCGTTTAGTCAAGATTCGAATGGTAACAATCGATGAAATGGAGAAGGAAAATGATGACACTTGATGAGCTGACTTAATACATTGACGACACACACATCAAAGCTAGGAAATCCTATTGGAAGGTTGTTAGTACAAGGTACTTGGTATAGAGGGTAAGAAGATAAAATATTTTAGCGAGGCCGAGATGAGATGTTTATTATTTTGTACGTTTGAAAATATGGAGATATGAAAACATCTTATACTTGACACGAACATAATATGGCACCAGGTTTCAAAAGGGCATTGATTTACATCTTGGTTTATAAATAACACTTGGCACTTGTACGCATAGCAAACGAGTAAACTTTTGCGTCCAGACAAGAATGCCAAAATAACTTTTTAAAACAATTAAGTTAATGTATGCCATGATCCTATTGATTGACAACTGATCTACTTAAATTAAACTAAAATGACGCAAATAGAGGTATACCGTGCTTTCCGCATTTCTAACTCGGGTCAAAATTCATCGGAGGATGGGAAAAGTGATACTTTATTAATAGAAATGGTTATTAGACATTTCAAGGACTTTATATAATTTCGCGAATTACACCACATTATCTCACTTGAAGAATCACTAAGCTATTGTTTTGTGGTTTAACCACCATCTCAAATTAATCGATTTGAGTAATTTCAATTCAACGTTCTTAAGCACATATATTGATTGAAAATAGAGATGTTAAAAACATATTATTAAAGCGTAAACAGTAAGGTGTATAACATGTGAGAGTAACACACTCTGCATATACATAAATATAGTATTTGTATACGTAGACAGGCCACAATTGTGGAAACTACGGTAAAATTATTTAAACTCGAGTGGATTAAATTACAAAACATGTAGTGTGAGCAAAGGAGTTCAAATTTCTTACCCAAAGTTCCTCAACCACGACACGTAACACAGTCAAGATGATACTAAAAGTCGCATCTATATTTGCTACATTTGTGATGAGATGGGGCATACACGTAGGCGTTTTAATCTCCTGTGTGCAACAATAGCATTTTACTTGACAATACTCAACTCAACACTACAATACCTTTATCGAGCATGCAGAGAATTTCAAATATATTAAATATACGATGACAAAAGGCATGGGAAAATGAGTTGATTTCAACGTAAATTTGCATTGGGAGCCTCAAGGGTTGCATTATGTTGTGTATTAGAAGTTTCCTGGAGAAAGGAATGAAAGTATTTAGTATCACAAAAATACATACATTGTAGACGAATGTGTGTTGCGCGCAGTGTATAATGAAATGCAAAATACGAGTGACTGGGGATTTCATCCAAATGAAACGAGAAAAGGAGTGATAGTGGAGACATATATAACGTAATAAAATTATAATTAAATATTTGAGAAAGGTGAAAGTGAAAGTAAAAATGCTTTCCCAGATGAAATGGGCCTACAATTATTTTCAAGCTTTAGTAAAACATAATACTTGTTTATGCTGTAGTGCTAACGTGTACATCAAGTGTCTGTGCAAAATACCAGACAAAAATACATAAAACAAGAACAACAACATTTTATATCACGTACATATATAGTCCCAATTTCATTTCCGTTAGGATGAAAGCCATGAATATTCATGAAATTGTAACTGGTGAATAATTTAAGTTATATCCGCTACCTACCTTGATATTATGACATGTGACGACAAGGAAGCAAAAAATCATCATGACGTTCTGTTCAGGGTTCGTCACTCTTTCTAAATATAGATGGGGAAAGCTTTTGACACACTCCTTAAACTTACCGTGCAAGTTTACAGAATACCTTCAAGCCATCAATTGTCCAATTCAAAATGAGTAATTATAAGAAATCTGAAAATATTTATCTAAACAACTGAATATGGCCAGTTGAATGCGCAAAAAGGACATGTTTAAGTGGACGATGAAAGGTCGCAATTTTAATGTAAAAAGTCTTGCTTATTCTCTCTTTCATAGAAATGACTACTAGCACGACCATTAAATTTAATTGGTAAACAATACTACCTATGTATGTACCTTGCTTTTTGACATTTGCACTGATTGACAAACAAAACTGCGCATAAGAAGCTAATGTGCTGAAGAATGGGAGGAAAGCGAAGGACAAAAAGTGCAAACAAATCTCGGTAAAGTAATAATTTGAAATTCATGATTTTCAGATGGACTTTTGAAGACCTTTTCTCTTTCAATTAAGTTTTTCTCTGGCTTTTCATGTTTTTTTGAGAAGGGGGCTTGACGAAAACCTCTTTGAAGATTTTGATGAATGATGTCATTTGATGATGATGAATTATTCACTTACTCACCTCTTTATGTGTGCTTCAACAAAGTTACGTTGAAAGTTTGTCAATTAATGAAAATGGGAGCCCACTTCACAATAAAGACAAACAAACTTTTTGCTCGTGTGTCTTTCGCTTAGACTTTCTCTGCTACCACCGCGGACTTATAGGCTGTAGCATACGTGGTATTGATTTAGCTTACCATAGAATCTCTCTGGCCAGACTGAATTCATGACTTTGTTGACTTATTTATCATCGTTCCATTATTTTTCCTCAAATTCTTTAAAATTGTTTAAAGTTTTGTTACTCTTTACATGCAGGTTACGAGGCAAGAATCCTAGGTCCCAGTCACGTTCAAGTCCACCAGGGTCAAACTGCCAACTTAACGTGCTTGGTTTCCCACGGTGGGCCCTCACCAAACATCACATGGTTTCTCAACGATATTCCATTACAGAAAACGTCTAACACGCGCGGTGGGATTAATATCGAAACAGAGAAATCTCCGTTCGCCACCATTTCCAAACTAGTCATTGTTCGGGTTGACAGAAGAGACGAGGGAAAATACTCCTGCGGTGGAATAACTGTTTATCCAGACTCGGTTGTCCTCCGGGTATTACCATTCCGTAAGTCAGCAAAAAAATATTTCAATACACAACAATCGTAGAGAATTTCTCAGTGTTTTTTACAAAATAAAACATGTGAACATTCCCTGCGAGCAAAAACCTTGCAAAGTTTCATTGTCAACTGTCATTTCACTTAATCATTTTGATGGAAAATGGCAAAGCAGACAGTGGAAAGGAAGAAAATGACGTGTTGTCTGTGTAAACACAGTAAACATTACTTTTACCTTTCTTTCCATGAAACCTTTCTCTAATTCTCAAGTTACCTTGTAAAACTTTCTCAGTTTAAACATGCTACATATCAGCTCAGAGCTCAGCTCAGCTCACTAACATAAAGCTATCCAACTCTACTGTTTTACTTGCTGCCATTCTTTTTTTCAGTTCCAAGTTTCTCTAGAAAAAAATCACAAGGCAAAATTTTTGTCCATAGAGAATAATGGGCATTTGTTGAGTATCCACAGAGGAGTACTCAGTCAAACCCTTAATGTCGCCTTTGTGCCTGCATCCCTACTAACTTGTCCATTGCATCTCTCAACAAGTTACTCCAGTCTATTTTCTGCTCTATGTGGTTTACAGCTAGCGGTACTATTACTGTGTCTGGTACTTTTGTATCTATCACAATTTTCGTGCACGTGTGTTGTTTGATTACTTTGTGACCACCCATTTTCTTGTGCCTCGTGCCGCCACTATATACATATGTAGAAACATGATAACCGCACACGCAAACACATATATTACATGCTAAAAACCAAAATCGTCTACTCTTCCAGAGTACACAAAAGAATAGCATTCTGTCGTTGCGTAGTTGTCTACTAGTTCAGTGACAACAGAATGGGAGAAAGCAAGCAAGAGTTAAGAGTACTTCTCACAAGCTTTTGTGGGGAAACCTTTATAAATTAGTAACAATTCGTTCCATCAGACCTGCACCCGTATGCCATTATGATGCCATGTCCGTTATATGTGTTCCTTGTTGCGAGACTATGGTTAAGAGTTGAGACAAAAGAAGCGGTTCTGGCACGAGCGATTTCACCCTTACAAGTTATATGCGTACATGACAGAGGAAAGAAGGAAGAGTCGCTTGATTTGGCCTTTGGTGCTCCATTCAACGCTGAAAGGATGAAGACAGAATGAATCTCTCTGGAAAAAGAATAGATTTTGCCGTTGTAAAGCTTCGATGAATGAACAAAGTAATGAATGGGTAAAATAGGTGATCTAAAGCTGGAGGACTGTTGTATGCCATGCTTTCTTGCTGAATTAAACGAACGGAGAAAACGGGCAAAATAGTGCTTCCTCCTTTGCACAGTGAACTAACAATCACAAAAGTTTAGCCCATAATCCAAGATAGCTGGAACTAGTAGTACTATTATTTTTGTTCGCTTTTTTCGCTCGAAGTACCTACCCGACAGTATGATGGCTTTGGTTGTCTTTTTTTCTGTAGATACATTATATGCATGCGTGCTTTCACTGTAAAGTAAAGCGTTTCAAGGGTTGAGAATCACAAACCGGAAAAGATTTCACGTGCTGCTTATGCTTGCCTCATCTTATCTCTCGTGGGACTCCCTGAAAAGTCTCGTTGCTGATGCCACAATGCAATCGAATGAATATTTCAACGCCTTATTGTCAAGAAACAAGATTTGAATCCGAATCTCTCACACTTTTCCCATTTCCGCCAGTTGAAGTTGATGGTCGTTTCCCGCTCTATTCCCTACAGTTTTTAAGGGGATGAAAACATTTATAGTTTTGTTCAAGTGCAGAGAAAACAAACTAAAAACCTCAAGTAAATATTTTCTGCAAGATTGTAGTTATTTTTGTATTATACACTATGCCATGCCACGATGCTGCGTGAAAATCCTTTGTATCTGAAACGCAGTGTGAAGTTATCTGCCTACCACGTACTCCATGAGATTCTTACAGGAGTGCGTGCGTGAAGAAACTCTTTGCAATGTTAATACCAATCGTAAAACTGTTTAGTGTGGAGTGGTAGACAACAGACAAACTTACAAAACTTGTAGACAGATCAACAGTTCACCAATATAATACGGCCAGTAGTCCCAGACCAAAATAACGTCGGACGGAGGAGTAAGGCACAGGAAAGACCATTACTTACTTATCCTTTCACTCAACAGTCTATACATTATTAAACAAATTGTCTCGACTAAATTTTCTTACACGGACGAATGACACAAGGCATTGTAGGGTTTGTTAGGTACGACAACTACACACTACATGTACATTATATTGTGTCGTTGCTCGGTGTTATTGTTTTGAAATTAAGATATATGACCCTTCCATTGCAAAACGCTTGATAGGAAGCTCCGTTGGGAGAAGGAAAAGATGCTGATGCTGCTGCTGAGGGGGAGATGCTTTATAATGATAAAAGAGGGAACAGCAGCATCAATGTAACTTTCTATATGTCATGGCCAGTCTGGATATAAAGTACGTAAGGTTCTTTTTCTACCTTGTATCGCCGTCCAACACGACGACGGCGATAGTAACAAGGAAGTAAGTTTTCCTTGTTGAAGTTGAGAGCAAGTGGCGATTGATGCACCAATAGCTTTATTTTGTTCGGTAACTTTGTATTACGCGACAATGACTCGCTAGCGACGGCTACTGTCGACGGAACAGTAATTTGCTACGTTTAACGGGCGAGAGGACGACAGTAGCTATATTGTACGTATCAACTTTTGGTGAGTGGTGGTGGAGAAACATAAAAACTAACATACAATATTGATGACCATGTGTGTCCACGTCATTTAACTTTTTAAGTTAGCACCTGCTACTGACAGATTCTGCTGTTATCAAAATGACAAGCGAGAGAATGCCATGGTCAGCTGAAAAGAAGATGGACAGGGCAATAATATCGTATCGATTTTATAGTATAGTGTGAAGAATTGTAAGAAAAAATGTACTGTACACGTGAAATGTTATGTAATTCTGGCGTACCTTTAAAAAAATTCCAAAACAGCAGCATGAACTTTCCTTTTCTAAAACAATGATAATTTATGTGAAATTAAGATTATGTCGTGTGAATGTACAACTAGCTTTTGAGGTGTTCAAAACTAAAATGCGCCCTTGTTTCCAAATCCGAAATGTGTTTTGATGCACATTTGATGTGTTATGTAGGAGGAACAAACTTTATAAGGACAACGCTGGATTTTTTGGTTGCATCGGATGCTCGCTGTATTAACCTACTCATCCTATCATAGCCACTATATGCATAATAATACGAAGATGATATCTGTGCTGTCATCATCTCTCTAAAATCCAGAGATTCCATTAGAAAATGGCAGCTGGGGGACTTATAAAGTGCAATAAATAAGACAGCACAAGTTTCTCCTTGGGGAAGAGGAGTGAAGCAAATGGCTACAAGAATATTTGTGATGATGAAATATTAAGATATCTCAAAGTGTATGTTCCTCACACATTTCATGTCACTTACATTGATACTTAATCTAAGAAATTGCACACAGTTGAGTGCAGAATGAAAACATCTTGTTGGGGATGCGCACGTTGCACGAGTGTGTTACGGGGTAATAATAAGTAAAGTATGCGTCAATGATAGTGGGTGGCTGGCAGGATGGCGGCGGATGTTATGATGATGATACAGGGGGAGATATTGTTGCTGTAAAGATTATGCACTATAACTCATTTGAAATTGGAAGATTTACTCATCGTATGCCCATTTATGCACATACCTACTTGGGTACATGTACATTTTGTTGTTCCAAAAAAACACGTGCCACCTTCTTCCAGATACGCACTTTTTGTTTGAAACACATTCAAAAGTTTTCCCCATTGTGCTTTATACATTTTATGTGCATGGCATTGTTGTAGCCTAATGTGTGTAACAGCAAGGAGTTTCTTATAAGTTAACAACGTCTTTTCGTATTGCTTGTTGAAAAGAAGGAAAGAACAGGGAGCACGTAGATATAGTGGAAACAGGGAAGTGTGTTGCTGGCTGCTTGTGCAACGCCAGAGTCAGTAGTAGATAATAGCAAATGACAGGAAATGTCGCTGTCCTCTGCTCATTTATTAACTAGTATCCAGGTTTCTTTCCGTACTGCCTCATCTTAAAAGTAGGCATTATTATTATTATTATGATTATGCAGAGAAGAGAGAAAAGTAGGAGTCAAAAGTTCTCAAGTGAAGCAAAAAGTAGGTAGCGGAGAGGAAACGTGAAGCGAAGAGGGGGAAAGTGAGGATCAGTTACTTTTATACCTTTTCACCACATTATACAACTTTCCAAGTGGAAGTCACTGACTGTGTAGCTTGTATGGAAATACGACGGAGGTTTTAGGATTTCCTGAATTTTACTTAATGTGATACAGAATCTGTGTGCAATGATGATGATATGTACAGATGACTTTTTCGGTATAATAATATTACAGTCATTGTAGCGAAAGACACTGGTCCGCGGAGACTGTGCCGTGCCTATTCTCTTTATTGTGGGGTTACTTTAGTCACTGTATTTTTCCTCCTTTCCTCCAATGCCTTTCTCCTTTGGACAGGTTTACAACTTTTACAAAAGAAATTTTACAGAAACAGCAAGCTGGGTTTTGAGGTTGTAGTGGTGATGGAGGCAGAGTAGCAGTGGTGGCAAAGGCAACACAAAAATGACATTAGTAGTCAAGATAGAAAAATGAAGTTCTTGTGAGTTTGGTACAACCTTCCTGAGATGTGTAATGGGGGCCAGATCGGAGATGTAGATCATCATAAATGTCCACGACACAATGCCACCTTGCCATGCCTTCTGAGACTGCCGAAAGAACAAAGAATTGGGGAATTTCATATATTTGAAACAAAACGCTGTACATTTTCTAGTTTGTGAAACAACCATGTTACAAAAATAATATTGTTATTGCTACGTGGATGGAGGGTGATGGTGGCGTGCAGGCAGGGATGCTGGCTGGTGTTGTTGTAAAGGGGAATACAGACCAAAAAAGGGAAAAATTA
This sequence comes from Sinella curviseta, assembly GCA_004115045.4. NCBI lineage: Eukaryota > Metazoa > Arthropoda > Collembola > Entomobryomorpha > Entomobryidae > Sinella > Sinella curviseta. Next base: position 31,757,305 of record CM023201.3, read on the forward strand.
AGAGTAGTAAACTTAATAATCGTTAGAAGGGGTAATGTGAAATGCGGAAACATTTCAGCACCAATGTAATAATGGTGGTGCTATTAGTAAGCCGTACAGCACATGGCACATTATTATTATTATTGGAGAATGTAGTAAACTATATGGAAGGCATTACTATAGCCATTTCCACAGACTGTGTCTGCTTTTTGATAACTTTTCCTCCAAATTTGTATTTAATTTATAAATTTTGATGTCTTTATTCCATTTTCAAAAACATGTCATCATGAAAATGTCAAGGGTTTAAACATGAACTGTAAACTTTTTTGTTGTTTTGTAGATTCCGGGAACGAAGATGGAAGTGACGAAGCAATTCCAATGATGGTATCCGTCGCCAGCTCGTCTACCCGGCTCACTGCATCATTACTACCTCTCCCATTTTCTCCGATGGTTTCTTCAACGGGAATGAAGAGCAATATAAACACGAGTTACCATAAAGAGTTGTACTCCTTTGTCGATTTACTTTTCCCAATGTTGATTAATTTAGCAAGACAAAGTGTTTCCTTCTTTCCATCGTTTATCATCGTCGCATGTATATCTTACCAGCAGTACTACCATTTCCAGTAAAACTTCATACTACAAATTCATTCCCGGTTAGACAATTGTTTGTAAGGTGAAAAATTATCGTTCATTGTTGCCATTTTCTATATGCATAACACTTTTAGTGTAGAGTAGGTACTTTGTCTGAGTAAACAGAACCAAAAGTACGACAGATGACGAAAAACGAGAGTTTCCCGAAAGAAATAAGTATTTGTTATTTTTGCCAATACATCACGTATGTATGCTATATGTTTTTACATGTCTGATTTATAATAAGTTGATACCTATAATTCCGTATCTTTAACACTGCACTTTCATTGGCGCGGAATATTATGATTGCTTTTTGCAACGCTTCATTATATTACAGAAATGTTGTTATGAATAAGAAGGGGTAGTGATTTGAAGAAACTTTTTCTAAAGATATTCTCAAAACGTAGAGTAAAACTAGATATAGTTCCTTGGTATTAATATAGTAAAGTAAACAAAACTGTATAGTAAATAAAGTACTAACACTTGTGCAAAATGTTTAATGCACATATGTGTGTACACTATATATATGTATGCTGATAATGTGAAATAAGTAAAAGTTTTTATACTCAATCCTCCGATGCATGACAAAAAGGTAAAAAACATTGTTAGACACGCCGTGACTAACATAAGCTTTATATAACTATATACAGATGTATAAAATGCATCTACATACCTGGCTAAGGAAATAATATTGTCTCTCAAGTTTCCACTACTACTCATCTACTATTGTCTTGCTGTGTGTGTATTTGGTATATCGCCATTCATTATGATTACAAACGTCGTTGTTCCCAGCAAGCAATAATAAATCAGAGGCGAAAAAGTTTTGATTGGATCATTTCTCAGAGACATACACTCATTGATTACTTGTACATAAAATACACTTGACACGACAACAATGTACAACTACTTTTATCTGGTGAAAGTTGGATCGTCTTGTGATGCAATTCAGGTTTCAACCAACTTTGCAAAAGAGTTGATATTTGATATGAATGATCTTCATGTATTGACAGAGCTATAGTTCGGATTGTTTAATAGATTCTAAAGTTGAAAGTGTGTTCCTGCGAGTTCACATGTACTTATTGTATGACACGTGTACGCAAGCACCCTAGTTGTGTACCTATGTGGGTAGCTGCGTTTACAAATGGAAATTGAATCCGTAAATATAACAAAATACCAAGTTGGTTGTGTAATGTACATTTTTAAGATTTGCAGACAGATAGAAATACCTTAAAATTTTATCTAATTAGAAAAATGTCATGAACATACAAAGTAACGTAACCTTTAAAATACTAATTAAGCAGGGTTGAATGGGTGAGCATAGCTAGGTGAAATATGAAACAGAAACTAGTATTGTTCTGACGTATTTATGTAGAAAGCTGCCAGTGACGCGCATCTAATTTTGTGACAAGTCTTCCGCAGTCAGTAAGGGTAAAGCTGGGAGCGTGAATGGTTGGAAATGAAAGGTTGAAATTCAATGTACGATTGTCAATTTTTTATGTTAATTAAATGCCTTTTGTGGAATAGCGTTGATTTTTTTATTATGTAAAAAAGTGTGGTTGTGAAAATGGAAATAAAATTTTGCCTAAAAAGCGTAAAAAATGAATGAAGCGCAGACAATTTACTACTGCATAATACAGAGTAGCATGGCTGGCTGAAACAGTCGTATTTTCTCAAGAAATAGAGCGTGTGAGTTTCGTGACAATGAAACCAGCGGTATTGTCAGCGAGAGCGAGATAATAGGAGCAAGGTAGAAAAATAATAACAGAGATTTGGAGCGTTACACTATACACACTCATAATGGAAATGAGGGAAATGGTGATTCAAAATTACTATCTTCGTACATGATTCTGCTTTCTCGCATAACGCATTTTATTATTATTCTCTCCGTCGTAGAGAAAAGATCATAGTGGAGTGGTGCATCCAACATCCTTCTTCACTTTTTGAGCAGCTGGTACTTATAATATTATCTGACAAAAGAGGCATTTATTTGTATGCATACTGCTACTACTACTACTACTAGCCGTCTAATATTAAGAGCGTATTTCCTTTCAGCCTATTTGGTAGAAAAAAGAGATGAGATTTGTGAGAAGGAGGATTGTTGAAAGGCCCGAGGGACTCGAGGGACTTGGTCTTAATCGCATTTCTGGAGACGTCTTTGCATACATCATCATACAGATTCGTCGTCGCCGAAGATTGAGAGGGAAAAGAGGGGAACAGCTCACATCAAGACGACGTGAAAGATGAGGAGGAGTGAATGAGAGGAAAACACACTCTATATAGCAGCTTGAATGAGAAGAAAAGCTCCAGTGAGCCAAGTGTGCTTTAAAAGACATCTCAAGAAACTCAACCACTTTTTAGTCTTTTGCTTCTTGATGTTACACTTATTTTCCTGATGACGACGACAACGATGATGATGATGAAGACTGAGACGACGACGACGACCAGGATGTTGATTATGCCTATGTATGCAGCTAAACTGCCACTGCTGCTGCTTCGAAACGAAAATTTTCATCTGCTGGAATTGGGATGGGAATCAAATGGAAATAGGTATATATACATTACACACGTTGTATTCTTTCCTATATCGCCACTATTACTACCGCACCAACCACCATAATGTGCATATTTACTGTAGGTATACTCTGTTGGAATTGTTCAAAATTCGTATTGTTGCACATCGTTTCATTCATCGCCGTCTCCTTTCTTTCTTTTACTCGATTCTCTCATTTTCCCAGGAACGCTTTCTCTAACAATATACTATACACCAGAGTGTATTGTAGATAGACAGTAATATCTACTTTCTCAGTGACGTTTAATGTAGAATATCTACATAAACTATTTGCTTGATATCACTTCCGAATACACTCAAGCTATTTTTTGCATTGCAGCTCTACAAACATTTAAAACAGTATCCTCTCCAGACTTTTAAATAAGTAGAAAACTACAGCAACTTTTACAAGAGTATACCTACATATACCCACTTGCTTTAAATATACTCGTTGGATATACACGCATTTAAGCACACATTGAATACTATTCGTACGCCAGTAGTCAGTGCCCACCCACATATGTACACAGTTTTTACCACTAACACCACCGGTGGCATTCTGAATGTGTCTACCGCCACCGCGACGCAATCTATAGATGCTATGCAAATATCCCGACTTCCCGACGTTATATGTTCTCTTGTGGCCCCGGTGACTACAGAAAAAAATAGAATAAAGTTTCCCTTCGGTCGTCGTCTGAGTATCCAGCCAGATGAAAATGGCAAAAATTGGTCTCCTTCAACATGAAAGGCAGCAAGTAAGTAATTCTGAATTTAAATGGCAACCTCACATTCAACATTCGTCAGATATCATATCTGATGGAATTTTTTCATGCAAAATGAGGAAAGCGTATCTTCAAAAACCAATCTACTATAATACCTTACGGTATGTGTTCCTAGACTAATAGTTCTCGTTTGGATATGCACAATCATAATAGCATTATGCAGCGACCGGGTTCTTACTTCTAAGAAAGCAACATTTTCCACATTTTTATCCACTTTTTCCAGGAATGGTTCATTCACGAAAACTATAACTTTCAGAAATAACAGTTTAGCTTTGTAAGCTATACGCACTTACCTATTTCCATTTCTTCCGTATCCGTAGTATGTAGTTTGCCTTGGATGTGGTTTTTCATATCATGTCCATTTCCGGCGAAAAATCCTCTGATAATTTTATGCATGTAGGTATAACTCATTATGAACGGGTCTATCTGGTTGATAGAGGGAGGAAACAGAAAAGGCAGCTAACACTAACACCTTTTAGCATACAATGGTATTTACAATGTACTGCAGATATGTCTAGTCAAATTGGAAAGAACGCATTTAGTCCTGGCAGCATCCACAATGAAAATTGGAAAAGGAGAAGATAATGAAGACATGACCCGAAGAAGAAGAAGAGGAAATTTAGTCCGAGTGTGAGAATTTGCCGTCTGTCTTCCTGTGACCGATCTATAAACTACAAGGTAACGTTCATATATGTAGCTATAGCTGAAAATATTGTGATGGAACTCAAGATAATGGTATATACTATAATAGAATATTATGAGCGGAAGGATATCTATTAAATAAAAGGAAACTAATATAATAATGTATAATATCTTTTGGCCATTGTGTTGTATAGATCCACTTTCCCTTCCAAGAAGAAGGTGTTCTAATTCTGATGTTTTTCACAATCTCATCGAAAAAATATTAGATGCTGTGCGCTCCACTTCTTATCAAGCCTGGTTGTTTTTCTCTCCCTTTACTTTGGTACGATCTCTTCAAGCATATGTCATCCGTCTCACGTTTCTTATTTAAAAGATAATGTATATGATGGTATGGGAATCAGAAGTGGATACTCTAGAATTTCAATGTAGGGTATCATGGTGAAACCAACTCTTGATAAATGTTAAATGAAGCTTTTTATAACAGTGAATACAGCATGATGCGAATTTGGGAGAAGAAAGCGTTAATAAAACGGAAGCTTACAACGAAACACACTGCGAATTATAAACCCATAAATTCCGAAATTTATTTATTTATTTTAATTTGTATTTTATACCTTGTAATTATGCTTTTACATTTATAGTTAGCTATTAATTGTATGCACATAAATTTACTTAGTATATATACAGTATATACATTATAATTACATTTATATTATTAATATTAGATTTATAGTTCATCTATCTCTTGAGAATATACATTCTATCGTAACATAACAGGAGTGTACATTTTTCAATTAACCACACATGATAAAATTTAATTAATATAGATTAAACTTCCAATATATACATTTAATTACCTTGATAAAACTATAAATTCGCACGTGTATTCATTAAAATTTCTGTGTGAATATTTTCTACAACAGGATACAAATTGCGGTTGTTGGACGTGGACATATAAATACATACACATTTAGTGGATCATATAATGCTAACGTTTACGTAATGGTAGTAAACACGTTGCTGAAAGAAATTAGCAATTTTGTAAATAATGAGTAAACGTTAAGTTTTTAAAATTCCTCTGTTTTCAAGCTGTGAAACGTGTTACATCATAACCGTTTTCATTGGCATATGAGTGATAGACAACAAATATTTTGATTCATAGATGCATTTAAAATACATGACATTATATTTCATGACTTTTTTCAAAATCAATTAACACTGTTTAAATATTTATAAATACGCACGTTTTTAAAAACATTTCCGATGTAAATTAACTCTTTTTTGTTTTGGACTCTCACTGCTGTTGAAAATCATGTAAGTACAAAGGACGAGTACCAATAACGCTTAATCCGTAAAATCTTTAACAACGAAGTGAGTTGAAAAACTAAATAATTTCGAATTTTCCCTCATGTCATAACTCAAGTTGGTCATCAACTGCGCGAATGATTCATTATCCCATCTTGTTAACAGCGAAACTATTAAAATTTTTGCATAACAACTTGTACCGCTACGATTCTAAAGTCGTGCTTAATTTTTAAAATTTTTACAACTGGTATACAGTATGATAATATCATTGTTAAATGAGCACACTGGGATAGAGAATGTTTTTTTGGCAAGTTTGATATATAAGTACCTATATACTTTTCGGTAGGAGCTTGGGCATCCTACGGCTATGAGCACAGTCGCTTATACTCCCTCTGGAATGCAACAAACCTTTTTTATCTAATGATTGTTTAGGAAAACAGGGGGTATTTTAGCATTTAATTATTATTTCTGTAAGTACGCAGTAATATTTATATACATATCTTATAGTGGTAACTATAATAAATCAGCTCATATTGCTTATAAACACGTCATTATTGTTAACATTATTAAAAATTCCATCTATCCATCCGCAAGCATTATCAAAAATGATCAAAGTGACATTCATACCATAAGATACTTTTATAGTCGCTATCGGTAAGGATCTCTGCAGAATATCGCAAATGTATAAAAGCTAAAGTACACAATTATAAATTTATAGCTAAAAACTATATATGCCACTATATGATTATCAGCCATTTTCAGAATCTATCCTCAAATTGAACTACTCATTTTCACCACTGAATCTGATTCCCGTCATCATGCAATCAACTTACTGCTTACAGTACTTAATCAGAACAATTAAACCTTTATCCTTATAAGCAAATAAACTAGGTTTATGTATATTCCGATGGATGTAAGTGACCTACAATAACCATTATTAATAATACGCTATGCTATACGAAAGAGCAGTCGATTTGTACACATTTTTAAAAATATAACATTTTGGAGTCTGTACGTATGAAAAAGTTTATCTGCTTGTATGTATTTACACTCATTTATACCTTATCCATCAGTATCAACCCTATTTATAAATGACAACTTGGACGCATGTACGATACCACCTACACATAAAAGATAACATTATTTGGAGCAGTCACTATATATGCCAACTTGAATAGTATCATAATTGAAGGATGTAAAATACTGCATTGTACTCTTCTGGAGAAACTGCACGGTATAAAATTTTTGCGAGAACACTCTCATTACTTTTACTAGTCTGTTTACCTACATACATACATTCTGCTATACTTGTGAATTTCTTGTCCGTGCCACGTGGAAAGGTTGAAAACAGCTACATATGCATACATACCTATATATTATATACCTAGTAAACCAAATAATGTGTAAATATGTGCTCTCTTTCCAATAGCACATATTATTATAAATTTATAATGAAAACAACGAGATAAAATCTCTACCATTATTCCTCCATCTTGTGAAAATTGACATTCTGACAAAATGCTTTGTAGAGAAGCAAAAAACGCAAGACAGCAACCACTCTCCTCCCCCAACAAAAAAGGTGAATAAAATATGAAAAAGGTCGATGTAATATTCATGTTTTTACAATTATATGACAGGACAATCTCGCTGACAATATCTCTGGAGAATTTGACAACGGGAGTGACGACTACACGGAGACGGAGACTAAAACCTGTATTTTTGTACATAAACGTAGACGAACGTACATAAATAAACATAAGCATTGCCTCCGGTATGTTTTGGAAGAACATCCTTGATGAGGGTAAATATTTATAACGGATGTGTGCAAATAAATAAAATGAAAAAGGAAAGTACTAGCGAAGTTTACTAACACAATAAAAAATCTCATTGCTTTACATAATTTTTTTTCCTTTCCCTTCCTCCTCCACAAGAGCAGATGAAACAAGCAACTTCTCTCTCCTTTCCTCTCTTTTTGCTTACGAGACCGTGCATGAATATATTGTTGTAATTTGAATTTGCAATACTAATTTTTTGCACGCTCCCGTGATCCTTCTATTTTTATTATGTGTACGTATTTTTACTACAGCCAGAAAAAAAGTTTTTGCATATTTCATTCTCTCATCCGTGGATGTTCTCGTACTCGTCAATTTTGTTTTTTATTCCAAATACTTGAGCTATATTGCACGCCTCTATATTTCACAGCAGCTCAGCACACTTACTTTCTCCAACAAACTGTTTCATTGAAAATGAAATGAACAACACTAGAGGCTCCTAGCAGAAGCTCTTTCGAGGGAATGAGAGAGAGAGAGAAAGAAATGAAGAAAATGTTATATCAGAACAATTTTATTGGTGTAGTAGTTACAACATCATCATCATCATCACCACCGCCAGATTTTAGGCCATATCTCTAGTGTTGATTTAGTTGTGGTTCTCCTTGTTTAATATTTTCTTCCAACAAAGTTTTCTCACCGCGCCACCGACAACCAACATTTGTATGCTATCTTTTTCTAGTTTTGTGTGCTTGTGGCATACTTTTTGTCCTTGTTTTCCTTTCCATCATTTTATCATCTCAACACTTCTCGAGTCTCATTTTCTCTTTTCTTCAAGTGCTCAACTTTTTTTATATTTTTTTGTGATTATTCTTCATTCTCTCTCTCTCACTTCATAGTTTTACCTCACTTCACTCATAAATATACATTTTATCCGTGGTAAAGTTGTAGCACCTCAACTCTACAGAAACCAACAAAGCCATATCGGAACAACACAGATGTCTTGTACTGTCGTCTTGCATTTTTGCGGAGAAAGCAGGAGAAAGTATAATTTATAAGACATGTGGATCCTACTGAATATGGATGCAGAATCCCCATACAAGGTTACAAAAATAATAATGTGGCAAAAAAGAGGTACATATAGACTGCGAAAAGATAATGATGATCCATCCAGTTTAAGTGTTACACCTGCTCACTTCGTAGTGGCGAAGAAACAAAAATGTGAAGAGTAATGAAAAAGTTGCCTTTTCCTCACTCTTACTTTCTTCACTCCTGAACGAATGCCTCATGTTACTCAAATCCAAAGCTGTGCCAAAAATAGTTTTTTGTTCTTTTATTCAAAGTCTGATGTACTGACAGAATGAGCACTCAGCTCCTCTTTCTGTTTGATGATATGGCACACTGGTGCATTATACCGCTGCCATATGTAATGATGTTGATGTGATGATGATCATCATCGTCAACTAAATAAAGCCGTCAAGCAAATTTCAAGCAAACGGGAGCTGGCACAGGAACGAGGAGAAAAGTATTCAATAGACGAAACCAAACATAAGTAGTCTGTAATGCGTGTTTCGTGGCATATCTGCTGTCAGCAGCAGTTGGGCATGGTATTCCTGAAAGCAAACGGCTTCAAACTATTTTTCTAATTTATTTTTCTCCGTTCACCAAAAGGATACAGCTCACATTTTTCTAATTATTTGTATGTTTTGCGGGAGATACATGAGCTGGGATTTTCTTTTGGATGGTTGAGCATTTACGTACGTACGTACTTTTTCTCTTTTATCACGTTTTAATATTTCATATGTGAATAAAACACCGTTTTCGCAACAGTGTAATTTGTCGTTGCATGCTGGTGTGATGCTGATCCTCGTTATTATGTTGATCTACGTACTTGATTTTAATACATCTCGTTAAACCCACTGAATGCACAACAGTCACACTTGAAGGTTATTAATATACACCTTTCTCTGGTGCGTTCTCATTTCAGGAAGAAAGGCGCAATTTTTTCTTATTGTTCATTGTATCCTACACCAGCGTTAACTGAATTGGGATATGTTTTACTTACTATTTCCCCGTATATTATGCATAAGCACATTTGTTTGAATGGTTCATCATTTTTTAGAATGACGGAATTCCTACGGAAAAACTGATAAGGATAAAAGGCAAAGGTAAAAGGTACTGCGACAGCGGTGGCATTGCTACAGCAGCAGTAAATGTTGATGACTTTTGGTGCACAGCACATACGTGTGTAGTAAAAACGTCTTTGCGACATTGTATGCTGTTCTTATGGGAAATGACTTTCTCGAATAATAGTGTCACCAATATCATCTTAGCCGCATCACTGAATTTTGCATTCAAGGGAAAAGGGCGACAGCTCCGTAATTTAAGAAACAGCACATATGTAAACGTTGGTAATATCGATAGTTAGAACCTTGGGATTTCGTAAGTTCATCGCTTTGAAAGTGAGAACGTGACGATGTGAATTCTTTAAAGATCGAAAATCATTAGAAAGTACAAAGGATCAGTCAGGCAACCTATGATACAGAAACCTCAGATGTGTGTTGAGTGTTATAGTGTTGCTATAATATTCACACACGTGCATGTACATATGTACCAGTGGGTATGTGCAATTATTTTATTTTCGTATGCGATCATTAGAGTGCACATTTTTGCAAAATTATGTTAATATATTATTCATCCCTTTCACTCTAACTTAAAAGACTTTTAACGAGTCTGATCAATGAAAGCTACGATTACGTTTAGCGGAGGTTAAAATCAAATGGAGTATGGTTTTGCAGTCAGGATCGCTAAAGGTTCAGCAACCCTGGGCCCTTGAACTAACCTTCTCAGAATTTTCTTTTTAACTTTACATGGTCATATAGATACTTAAGCAAAGCACATTGCACTTATTGCTTCTCCGCATTGAGATTAAATTTATCCCTTCAGGCCAGTATATCTAGTTTTTTTAGCAAATACCTTGCCGTAATGGGGTTTTAAATTGTGTTGCACAGCTCCACTTTTCCCCTACGCTTGAGACGAAACTAGAGAAGCAATACTGGGTTCGTAGAAAATACAAAGCTCTGTGGCTACTTTTTCAGAATTGGCAAGGAACATATAGCAATGAAACGTGCAAGCAGTTACGGAACAATAACGAAACCATTACTCCAAAAATTTGCAATTTTTTAAAAACCCTTTTATACTTGTTTTAAGTAGGCATGTGTACATCCGATTTCTTTCCTGAAACTAACGTAATTTGTTCTTGTCTTGAATTGAGAAAATACACATGTAGGTGATTTTTATTATCTTTCCAGAAAACAAAAGTCTTAGTCACCAAAAAACTTTCTTCGCTATCCCTTAGCAAATGAAATCGTATCCTTTTTCCAAGATGAGAATCTGATATCTATACATACAATATGTAGTAATCTTGAGCTTTCTACCTTCACAGAACACAGAACAGAAAGTTATGGTAATCTTTCCCAAGGCATGTAACACTGTTTGCCCGCGGCCAATCCTGCTGCTTGTTCGTACAGCTACCTAACGTATTTGTTATAACAATCATATCTAATTTCGGAGCTGAGCCTTTCCCTCTTTTGTATATATGTACCTAAAGTCTATTAGGCCAAGCTGGTACAACAACATTTGCTTTTACTACTAAAACCGATGCCTTTGTAATTCGTATTTTTGTCTGTAATTCATAATAAAAAGCTGTTGGTTGGAAGAATAAAGATAAAGTCAGGTTTGATGTATATCCACCACAACCCCATTTGTTCTTTGTGACAGTTTGCCTTGATCGTCTTCTCGTCTAATATGTAGGTAAATGATTTTGCCGAGGATACCTACATGCCGAATGTCCGTGGAATGCACAGAACGGAATCTGTTGAAATGGAAATCAGTGTCCGTCAGATGTCTGAAAGGAATTCAATTCCACCTGACCATTGTATCATGTTGTATTTTATGCTACAGAATTACATTCATTGTAATTGCAAAGATAAAAATAGACGATCTAGAAAGAAACTACAAACGTACACTGAGTGAAGAAGAAGGGGAACTATGTTGCGTTTGTAATTAGAACATGGTACGGTATAATAACCCATGACCTTTATTTCCTATTGTTGTTCAAGATTTCGTTGGCAATTTACATTATTCGCTGGTCTCCACTGGGTCTTTATGGTATCTCACACATTGCAAGTCAACAAATCAACCATCTACGGAAAGTTCTTATATAACTTATGAACATATTTATATAAACAGTATTCCGTTTTCAATGATACGTATTAAACGACTGCTCACTGTCTATCGCTGTGAATTCCTGAAGTTTAGTATTCAGCGGAAATTTGTTGTTGCTCAATATTGTTTATCTTGTGTCTTTCTTGTAACCTTCCGCAATGATTTCACTTTTCTCAGTCATTGAGATACTAGACAAAGAATGGCAAACTCGCCAAATTACTGGTTACGCATTACTTCCCTGTAAGGTTAAATCTAATGCAGCATTAACGATGCCCTTTATTAATAAGTAAAGACACAGTTGTGTGGTCGACTGTGAATGACCGAGACAGTATACTTGAGATTTTTTGGTAGGCAATCTCAAAGTATAATGGATTTAAACATGTCATCGTAGAAAACCCAAGTATTGCTGCTCTTGATGTCAGTGTATGGAATCCCATTGTCCTGTCGTGTCAGTCAGCCGAAATTACTGTAATGTGATATTAGTTAAGGTAAAGTAATAAAATGCTGTGTATCCATGTTTTGTGACGTTGTGAGAAACTTTGGTTGAATTCATTGATAATATATGCAGTAGCACCTGCACTTCACAGTAAGTAGTAGGCGTATTATGCATTTATTTATTCATGTATGACATTTGGACACGCACGACTAAATTTAATTTCGTCAACATGAGAACCTTAAACTTAACACCAGAGCAAGCCTGTTTGACATTTGATAAAGATGAAATGTAGTTTGCTAATTTTAGCATTGAAGTAGATGGATATGAAGTTGGAAGTGCTTCCTGAGTTGAAGGGTTTCATTTCACGTAAAATATACTCATCCAGGATGTTAGTAGAGTGTTCTAAATGAAAATTTTTATTTTTCCACTTTGTAAGATACGAAACTTTAGGTGCATGTGATGATTGTCATACGAGGGAGAGTTGTAAGTTGAATGACCTTTGGAAATGTTACAGGGCAAATTGTTTACATCGTTTCACAACGGCAATGTGTACAAAAGCCCTTACAAAATCATGACAAAATGAATGTAAATTTGCTACAAATGCTTCAAAAAATAAATTCAGAAAACGTGCGATAAAAGTTAATAAACTCGAATTGGAGGAGGTGGCTGATTTATGGCAATTAAAGTTGATTCATCTTCAAAAAATTTGCACTACTTCCGCCGCCGTCCTCAAGTAAACTGACATACATCAAGTAATGTAAATATATAAAGCAAAGTCTGAGGCTGTCGCGTTAAATTACTTTTGCTCAAACGCTTTTGTCAGAATTGTATGCAACTGCTAACAAAACAATCATGTCGAGACTAAAAGAACCTAGAACCACTTTCAAATAAAAAAACCGCATGTATCAATAAGAGTGTTTCATTAGCACGTGAAATATATAAAATGTAAACCCGTTAGATTAATTTTCCAGGAGCGGTATAACTGACTAATTAATTAAATTACCTATCTAATTATCTTGACTATGCTTTCGTGTTCTAGTCCTAGCTAGACGTATGTAATTGTACGAAATTATTTGATTGCTTCGTCCTTCAGCCTATAAATAACCCTATACCTACGAGGATAGAAAGTAGTATGCTTTTTTCACTTAGACTCGCTGACGCGTGGTAGTACAAAGGGAAAATATTACAAACACGTTTTACAAGGTACTATACATTTACCAACATATTATATATAATACATTATTACACACACAACTTTATAAAATATTACGCGCAGTTTGAAATTGTACACTTATGGGTAACATATAAAACGGCTCTCACCTACCACGACGTTAACGATGACAAATTTATAGACTCTGTGTTTGCAGATAATATTTATGCTTGTAGTATACATACCTTTACATCAAAACTATTCTAATCATTATTTTGTAGATCATTCTAATAACATTATGTTTACCTTATTAATACGCACACCACGACGATAAATTCACAAAAATTACTTGAATATACGGATATAGTGTGTACTTACGTTAATTTTTTTGTAGTAACGTTATGTATTATTTTATAATTTTAAAAAAGATAGCACGTTGCTTATCACCTTGTCATTACACAGTGGATGAAGAGGATCACGACAGTAAGAACGATGGAGGAGGAAAACGTGGGTGCGTAGCCATGCTCTCCGTGCTGCATTGGAGCGGAATGTTCACCTGGAAGAATATAAAAAGGCAAAGATTTTGATGAGTTGCATTAAATATACGGGTAAATATATAGAGAAGGAAAGCCAACAAGCATTAAAGCGGTATTGTATATATTATTCTTCTATGATTCTGCAATATCTCATTGTTATTAGATGCTTTAGGAAATTGAACCATCATCAAAGGATCCATTTAAAATGTACCAGTCGTAAGTTAAAGTCCCCAATTAAAATAGAGCGTGACGGCGAAAAGAAAGCTGGATGTTTTTTGCAATTAGCTTCCCATACAACGCTTGATTGTCGCAGCATCACAGTGGGTTGTTAAGTTGATCTACTACTGCTGCTGTGTTATTTCTACTGCGAACATCAGCAAGCAAGTTTTTCCGTCAGCAAATACCTATAGTTATATCAACAAGCGAGCGCAGTCTCTTCAAAAAGACTCAAAAAATAAATAGATGAAAACTTGTAAACTTTCTTCTGTAAAAGTTATCTTATTTTGAACTACATACATAATAACATTGTAGAATTTTGTTTCACACAAAGTACTTCGGATTTAAAGTTTTTCTTCGCACTCAAGGTATGATTTTTAGTAGTTCAGAAGCTTGTTTGAAGACAAGTTTCTATTTCACACTCTAGCCCTGTTATCACATCATCATCGTCGCCAACAGTTGCGAAAATGGTATTAACTTGCTAAGAAAAAAGAAAAAGTACTCAGCTCGTTTCAAGGATAGAATGAAGAAAAAAAGTTTGTTAATCTAATTCCTTGTACTAGTTCTGCAATTTTAGTTCTACCATATATTATTATGTCCATCTCTCTCCAGTTGTACAGCACGTTTACATGTACATTTTTAGAAAAATGAAATCCAATGAAATCGCAATTTAAGACAAAAAAGTGTCTGGCGGGCGACACAATTCCATATCTTATGTATTATCAGCATTGTAAGCCTTTCTCAAGCCAAAATGGATTGAAGATGCGGTGAAACAATTAAAAAATCTAAAGTCGAGTCTGATGAGTTACATAACCACTGAAGTTGTGAGTGACGAAAAAAGTTTGTTTTAAAAAATTAGCTAGATTTGCGAATTTGATTGCAAAATAAGGTCACAGTGCAGTAAAATAATCGGCTCCGTGTTCCGGCATATGTATGTATATCGCAAGTTTTGTAGGATGAGAAAATAGCAGCGAAAATTATTCAACATTCAAAAGGTTGTTCAGAACCCATGGTTCAGTAGTGGAGTTCTGACATTCTGCTGGATCTTGTATGCCAAAGTGATAAGTTGTCGCTGAAAAATACATTTTCATTGAACAGTGCATTGTTTAGTAATGTTTTACTGTCAGATTAAAATGGTGCTAGAAACAACATGAAAATCCTCTTTGAGTGTCGTTTGCCATGTTATCAAATTATTCTGCTAGTGCATAGGAAGTAAAGAATGCACAACAAATAACTTTTTAACTTTTTGTTTCCTATATCTGCTGTATTAGTTATCAGCACAGGACAAGGAAGGGTTTACATGTAGGTCAAATGCAAAATTGTAGGCAGGCAGGTGATGCCTACTTGTTTTAAAATATACAGAAAGTCATGCATATGGATTTCCCATATTTCCTCTTTCTCTCGTCTTTGCCATTTTTCTATTTCTCTTTCTCTCTCTCTCTCCATTTGATTACGACGAACTAGTCACATACTTCATTTAATAAGGGACAAGGACAGGACGCCTGCTGAGTTTAGCAACTTTTTAATGCATAAAATTAAATGCTTCAGATGGCAGTTCAAGTGGAAATAGACAAGAGCCACGTATACAACACAAGATACCATAGGCAAGTTTTCCTTGTCGCATGCAAAGCTGCTACCCGATACCCCTGTGGTGTCTTCTGTAGTCCCAGCACATATTTTTTGCTTTTGTAGATACAAAATTGTGTTGGTGACTGAATCAGTGAGAAAAACAGATTACGCGAATGCAAATATTTAGGGGTCTAGGAGGCTACTTCTACTACATACCTCAATCCATATATGTACCCATATTTTGTTTTCTATGTTGTTTGTGGATATTGCATTAAGAACAACACGGGAACCGCATGGTAAACAAACCATCATCGCCAATGTGCATCCAAGCGTGAATACAGACTTTCATCTTGCGGACACGACCATGTGGATGTAGCATATAGCTGATTACTGCACAGGCAGTCAGTGTGTTATATTTTATGCAGCATTGCTTCAAGGTGAAATCACTATGAATATGTATGACCGCTTCAAGTATTCACTGCTACTGCACAACTACGAAATAATGTAGAACCGACAAGGAACATAAATGCCGCCTATAAGTTTATGTAGTTATATGAATTTCCAAATAAAATGAAGATGTAAGGTCACACAAAAGATAAGGTAAACAAAACACGCACAAGAACGAAAAGCAAAGTTTTTTTCTTTAGTCCCTTTCCAAGGAAAGCAAGGAATCCGCCAAAACGAAAGCGGATAAATGATTTTCAGCATTCTAGTCTAATATATTGTATCTGCATATAACTAAAGTGAAAAATTTAGCAATGAGTGAAAGTGAAAGCCGTTAATTTTCACATCCAGCAACCTAGTAAACATCAAGTTAAGCTGCACCCATATTTAATAATAGTGCTTAATCCCAATAAATGTTAACTGGTACAAAGTAAGCAGACGGAAACAAGAGCCAAAAATCAAAATTGAAAAGTCGTACAAAAGTATGACACAATATTGGAAACATTTTCCTGTCTACTGATCAAATCACAAGTAACCACGTTGGAATACTTTGGAATGGGCTACAATATTAAAATAGCACTCGTCAAGAGAGAAGTAGATCATATTCAATATTTGTTCTTGGAAATCTAAACTCGAATTATTATTTGGAATCTCAGTTATTTTAGTTCTGCTCCTAAATATTAAATAGTTCTTCATTCTTTCTGGGTGTTCAAAGATTGACAGTTTCTTCAGCTACTTACGCTTACACGTATTTCCTAGTTTGAAAACAAGCAAGCGGACTCACTTTAAAGAAAGCTGCTCAAGTTTCCGCTCCATTCAACTAACGCGTGATATCGCACGATGGTTTTCTTTTCACGACTATTTATACCTGCCAAAATATTTTATATTTGTAGACCCCACGTGTATAGAACTGAAAAATAGAGGGGAAAACAAAAAATGTCCGATGCATACGTATAAGTATTTACACGCTGCACACGCAGCCAGCCAACAGCAATGCGAAAACTAAATTCTGGAACGTTGTTGTATGTCCAAAAATTTATAAGACTGGAATGGAAGACTGAAGCCAAATTCAGATTTACAGTCGTGTCAGAGTTTGCAGTATCGGAAGGGGTGGTATATATAGTTGCTAGACAAAGATTCACTTTCAATTTTCGTTTCCCCGTTCCCATTCCTTTATTTTGCTTGCTAGAATAAACGGTAACGACTTTCTTTGGGTATATATGCGTTTAATACAAAAGCCATGAATAACAGGTTGTCAGGAAATTCAATAAACTTGAAGGCGCTAACAACGACACGATTGCTAGAGAAGAAAGAAGAGTTCAGATCTCTATGCGTATTCCGTGTCTGGAGACTTTCAATAATATACAATTTCAGCATGCACACATGAATGCATTATCGTACGAACGAACTAACCGACATTTTGTAATTTCTTTCCTCTCTGTGCTTGGAAAAACTACAATTTCTTCCTTCCCCAATATATCCACAATCCACACTTACTATCCGCTAGTGCGGTAGTGAGGTACAGAGTAGTGGTGAAAGTGGTAGTGCGTTTTCGATGTAGTATGCATATATATAGTTTGGCTGTCCCATATTTCCACTGCGCAATTATTATTATTATTCGTCTCTTCTCCGTTTGTGTTTGTGCTCACTGGATCAAATTAAAATTATCGTATAAATTCGCTCTAAATCACTTGGCACATGCAGCCATGAAATCTAAAAGAGGCTCTCACTCCTCTCTTCAGTTTCTTTCACACGTCATGTAGCACAGAATTGGTTAAGTCAAGTGGGTTATGTCGCATCAATTCATGCCATCCAACACGGTTATGCAGCATAGAGATCTGTTGGTTTGAGTGAACGGACGAGCTGCTTATTTCATATACGGATATATTTACACTGTCGGAGAAAGGAAGAGACGACTGGATGTGACAAATATACGTGCTGTTTACTTCCTCTAACATATATGAAAATACAACGGGCTTGTAAAAAATGAGTAAATAATTTAGCAAGGAGATTCGTCACACCACAGGATATCAAGGACTTTGTTGTAGGAACAAATAAAAAATTAATGTCTTTTTAAAATTTTGAACGAGAAATAATGTTAGCATAAATATAACATACTTATAATATTCATTAGCGGTGATATTTTTCTTCACAATTTCAAAAGACGTTACACATGGACGGGGGAAACTTTGTTTCTTCATATCTCCATTTCCGGAGAAGTAAAACTGTACTATTTCCTAAAAGGCTTCCTATTATGCCATATAAATGTAACGAGGCACAAAATAAATGACATACAAAGCTGACATTGTTAGCAAAATTCCTGCAGTATTTACACGTATAAACATGTAGGAATACAATTTAAACGAACAAGGAAATACGACAGCGTTTCAGTACATCCTGGATAATTTTTTGGTCAGCATGTGTAGTTTGAGCAAAGGCATAATATACAAATTAGGTTGTTCATATCAGGACAAGTTTGGAAATATGATGAAGAGCTGTGCTTTAATTTTCAATATTAAATAACGTTGTTGTCATCAGGAGGTAAAGTGGGAGGTGGAATAATTTTATGTAAAAGAGGAAGAGGCAGTACATGCATGTATCTATATGTAAACCAGGTAAGTAAATTATGGCTGGAGTCATTTTTTGCATGCGTTGCCTATATTGCACCTGAATATTGTACCTGTAAAATATCTATACTTTTTATGATGTTTATCAAAAGAGTCCATTTTCCACTTTCCTCAGCATCATCATTTCATGAACGTGATGAAGAACACAGCATCATATTACAGACTTTGTGTACAATATAAAGAACCTTTCCCTTGTTCATATATGCGTGCGTATGACCGGGACCATTTTGTAAATAAGATGTGTATGTAATCACGACGATTTCTATGCTAAAAGCGGCCCACAACACAACAATCATGAACAGTAAAGCTGGAGAAGAATGACAACAGCCGGTTAAACAAAAGAGGTCACATGTGTACACACTCCCGTATTCCTGTACTCTGTGCACACAACAACTAACAACTCGCCTTGTGCTTGGTTGGGAATAAGCGATGATGATGATGAGAATAAAAGAGTGAACTTATGGACAGCTGTAGATTCCATTACGCATTTCACTTCCGTTCTCCCTCAAACAAAACCACTCTGGCGAAGCGGCAATTGTGCACATTCTGTACATACGCGCACACATTTCCTCCTAATATATATCTAATGCTTGCGACATTATGGTAACATCATTATTCCAACATACGGTCCTTCTTTTCTATTGTAAAAGAGTGTCTTCATCATAGCATTGTAGCCACATTTTCTACTGATGTTCATGGCGAATTACATTTTACTTTGTTGCAGTGTTACAAGTATATGCGACTATTATCATTATTATTATGTATGTAACGTACAAAAGTAAAAGAAGTTTTCTTCATTCCGCAGTACAGTGTTGTTACTATTGCGAGTTTGGTAATGATTGCTCCAATGCCAAACCAAAAAGTACAGAGGAAAAGGAAGCGCAAACAAAGTGATGACTGCAAAACACTATCCGTACAATCGCAACGCTACGTAAACTTGGTGAAAGTTTCTGAACGTCTAGACTCTCATTTTCTGAAATTGGCTTGTTGGTCAATGTTAAGGAGAACGCTGTGTAGTAAACATGAAAACAATTTTTTTCCTATTCATGCAGGCATAAAAAAGAAACGAATGAAGAAGTAACAATGGTATGTGTTGTATATTCCAAGGCGCTTTTTATTGACAGTAGGTCTAGACTAATGATATCGGACATATATAACTCACAATCAAAACAACGATAATGATGATGGTGATCATGTGGTACTCTATTTGGAAGGATAACGCTGCTACGTACATGCTAAAAGACACTCCTTAGTTACGTATAACACCAAGAACAACATTATTATAACCCGATCTCTATCTCTCTCTTTCTGTTGACTAACTTTCCGCAACCGACGATGATGATAATGATGCTACATCATGCATGTCTATCTTCTGCGTTGGAACTGTAAAAGAAACGAGCATAATGACATGGATGATCTTGTAGAAGGAGAAAGAGGAAATAAGGAAACTAGGCACTTTCTCATCTCAACCATTAAATGAGCAATAACACAGACACACAGGGAACAATCCACCAGGGCGCTGAACAAACGACGACGAAATCCCCACAAGCAAATCTCATCATCATCGTCATCACGAACAACAGCATCATTTTGGTTCGTTTCATTTCACCGGCAAACGAAAAGAAACCTAGCTGGAAAAATTGCAATGCATGCTTTGATACCATTTTATTATATGTATGTTGATTGCTGTGTTCAGGCTAGAGAAAACTTGGATATATTTTAAGGCATTACAGCATAGCATACTACCGTCGTGTTTGAGAGGGAGAAGAAGCGTTTTTTACTTACCGTTTAGAACATGGACCCACACACTGGCTTGATAAGCATTGGAAGGTACACAAGTGTAGTTTCCCGAATCGCTAGCATTAGCTCTGGTAATGACGAGTTTACTCGTGGTACCGGCTTCCGTCTTCTCGGTCTCGAGACTGATGCCACCCTGCAAAAATGTATGAATCTTGTTCAAGTTTGATGAAGGAATAGTGAAGGAAGCCCAACAAACAAATAACTAAACTATAGGTTTACTCACCCGAGGACTGTTGAAGTCTACAATATTTGAGCCATGGTACCAGGTCACTGAGCCCGCAGGCTGAGAGTGGATATTCACCGAACATATCAGACTTATCATGCTCCCTGTTTTGACGTACACCTCCTCTGGACCAGCAATCTTCGCTTGTGCTTCTGTACATCCACCAATCCAAACATGACGCGTTGTTGTCACACAAACAGCACAGAAAAAACACAAAAATCATCGTAAGTTTCTCTTATACATTATACATCAAAATGGCACTCAAGTTATGTATGCAGCTATAGGTTCTTCAACAACATCTAGTTCAAAATGTCAATAGTTCACAAACATATTTTCGTTATGTTGCACATCAAAATGGAACGTTTCACTGCAAACATTACTGCAGTAGGCAGTTATATAGGGCTACACAAGTAACTACAAAAATTCTACTCCTTCGATCGTAAAAGTATTACATTAGTAATATTTTGTTATTTAAAGAATCAAGAATCATTTTTGTTGTTGTTATGTAGGGTATGTCTTTTCTTGGTATCACGTAAAAATACAAGTTTAGCCAAAAAAGGATGTTCATTGAACTCATTGTTTAAAAAAAAGTTGTATTGTATTCCCGCATGCAGTCAATATGATCTAACAAGACCTAATCATGTAACCGTGTGTAAAAAATGTATACTTCTGAAGGGAAATATATACGGGACAAAAATCAGATATATAAACAAAATGTAGCAATGGTCGTGCACAAAAGCATAGCACTATTACTTGAAACATAAAGATGTTTACGTCTTCACTCAATGGAAAAATAGAATGAAAGGAAATAGTTTTCGTGCATTGTTGCATTTCCTCTTTCATCTTTGCCAATGATTATGACATAAATAAACTGGTATTTAACCGGAAAACACTTCAAAAAGTTGGGTACAAGGTGTATGTTCTGAAGAAACAGAGTCAGGTTGTTTCTTCATTTCTACACGCTTGCCGCTTCTGGGAATTTTTGAACCACTCAACATCGTACGATCAATGATAAAAACGGAACAAACAACTGTTTTTATTTGATCTTGCAATAAAAACATAATTCCTCGAAGCAATTTGCTCTGCAGTAAAACTACCCAAAAAATAACAAAAAAAATGGGAGAAAGCGAGATAAGAAAACCGACAAATTCTTTTTTTCTCTGTTGCTTTACAGTATTTCCTGTGAAAAGCATTCCTTGGTGTAATGCACGTGCCACGGTGCATGAGAGAGGAAAAAAAGTGAAAGAACTAATGAAACACTTTGTAAAATACAGAAGAAAAAAGAAACTGTTTTTGTGTGGAAAAAGAGGTAGTTAACTTGGTAGGTAAAATGGCGATAGTAGTGGGTGGTAAAATCGCGTCATAAATCTGGAAATGATTTCATTAGATTTCAATGTCAGCTTATATTGTTAGAGAAGGGAAAGGAAAGCAGTAACGAGAAAGCATGGCTTTATCAAGTAACCACTAATATTACAGTCACATACTCATGCAGAGAGCTACAAGGTTCACATAAAAACTGTGGTTGGTTGGTGGGTGCGTGGCGCACTATAAGCATATTATTGACAAGAAATTGCAGTGAATGTAACCGTCATGCTGTAATGAACGCCGCAAGCAAGCAAGCAAGTAACTAGGCACACGGGCAAAAGTAGCTTCGGAGAGAGTAAAAATAAAAAAATATAGGAGACAAACTGGAGATAAGCTACATGCATGGGATGCGATGAAGATGCAATGTGCAACGATGGCCTTAAACGAACGGCTTCAACATTATTTTGTGATGTGATCTCATGCTTGGGTTTCTCTTGATGGTTGCATCACCCGAGAAAAAAACCAAGATAAAACGAAAGACGCTTGATTGTGTTAACTGCTTTTGTTCTGGTTCTGCCATATTGATGCAAGCTCATTTCTGGTGGTGGTAAGCCATTGCAACGCAACACAGCTTCATCGGGAGCGGCATTAATAAAAAGACGAAAAAAAAGTTCACCAAATCATTTCCGTCTTCTTATTTCTTTTGTCTGTTCTCTTTTCTGCCTGCCTACTTCTTGTTTATCACACAGACAACTTGAAAGGGAAAAAACTGAACTCGTGTGGTAAAGAGGAAAACGGAGCAGAAAAAGACGAGAAGAAGAAAGGAACAAGGAAGTTGTGAAAAAAATCTTGGACACTGCGGGGTGTCTGCCTGTCTGGTTTGGTTTTTGGCTTTGTGCGTTTTTAGTCCTCTCGTCTCCACTACCAAGACAAGGCGCACACGGTTGTGGTGGTAGGGCAGGGCCTTACAGAAGAGGAGAGGATAGCAGCAAGCAGCCTTTGCGTTGGTTACACTTTTCCCTGGCAGGAGTAATCTGAACGCGTTAACATGAACAAAAGAAAAAGTAGAATGTTTACTGGAAATACTATATGCCTGTTAGTCATATTGTTCTGCTTTTTTACTGCTCCTTCTGAATGATTATACGGAACGTTTAACAAGAACCGCAAACATGCATTATATAACACTTTTTTACTTTATGTATGTAGCCCACCCTAATCGCATCCGTGTGGCCACACACAATGCAGAAAGCTAACACTCCCAGCGAAGAAGGTTATATAGTATTTTTCACTCGTACGTACGTATGCTTTGTTTTTTTCTACTTTTAGAAAGGAGAGGTGCGTTTTTATTATTAACAGGCAAACTGGGAACTATTAAAACCGCAGCAGTTTTCTAGCTGTTGGCTCTCTCTCTCTTCTCTGGCATGGCATTCTTCTACTACGTTCATGCCACTGTGAGTATGCATAAAAAAGAAATATGTCTACTGACTAGCATCGCACACAAAAAAAAGTTTTTAAAAAGTAGAGGATGGATGATGGTGGTGTAAATGAAGGAAAAGTGAAAACTACCAAAAAAGCAATGCTCCACACGAGATGTGTTGTTTCTGGTCTAAAAAACGACTGAAAAGAACTATGTATCATATACATAGTATACTGATATATTTGGAAAAATTAAAGTGTACCGTGTAGCTGTGAGTGTGTGTGCACACGGAACTTTATATGGTTTTCATGGTATGCCACTTAATGTGTGTGTTGATGCTAGCAATAGGTCAGCGTCATTCCCAGAAGCTCCTAGTTAATTAATTTCTCAGTTCGAAATTATTTATGGTAAAAGTTTCCTTCTTTTTCACAGACCCTTCTCTCCGACGTACACACAAGACTACATGGCCAGTAGACAATGCTGCTCTACTACTGGTAAAGCAGCAACAGCAGAGAGCAGCCCTTGCTTGTCGCCTGGCCAGAGAAATATAAAGTTAAAAAATAATGTACAACCCAACACATAATAATAATATCTTTCCATTCTTTCCTTCACGCAATTTGTGCATGTCTAGTTAAAAACTTATGAACGTGAGTGAGCACACATCTATAATACTTGACTATACGAAAAACTTGATTCGATTTTTTAAAAAACATTCAATGATGAAGAACCATGACTAATACTGCTGTTGGCAGAAACTTGCTCTCCTCTTGGCTGTTGGTTTATGGAGATGGACAGTTATAAATATCTACTAATGCTCTGTGGAAAATTACACATTGTGGAAATGCATGAGCAAGAAAAATAAAATGGAGAACACTGCATTCGTTGTCGAAGGAGCACATTATTGAAACTTTTGTATAGGTATGTTATGCTGCTTTGGAGAAATTTACGGAAAATTAGATTGGCAACCTAAGAGCCATGGAGTGCTCAAAAATTAGCATTGAAAGAAGGAGCCACAGAAAAAGGGCAAATGATATCACGCGAATGTTGCCCTTGTTTTGTTCACTGCTGTAAGTTTTTCATGTGGTGAGGTATCGTGCCAGAGAAACTGAAGTGAAGGACAAGATCGTCTAAAAATAGTAGCACATCATCATACCTACCGATAAGTAGTAAAGAGCAAAAGAGAGAAAAAACTTTTTCTGATCATATTATTGATTTTTTTGTGATGTTGATTGTGTTGGAAGGGACTGGTAAAAAACTGGAGTAGTAGTAAATAATTTCTTGGAATAATTTATTTATTTCAGCGCCCGCGTTACGACGCAAAAGGGATCGACAATAAAGGTTAAATATTTTTCCACGAACGAAAAGCACGAGCCTTTTGTTGTTGCTTCTCGTTTCCTCATAGGAAATCAAACTTTACAATTTGACCCACAACGGGCAAAGAAAAAACTTTTTTTGTAAGAATTGAAAAGTAATGTTGCAACATAATTCCCTTCATTCAAGCTGTTTACATGTACATGTGTGTATACATATTTTAAAAGAAAAAAAGTAAATACCTACGTACATTCCATATCCCTATCGGTTTAATATTTTCTACACCACAAAAAACTGTTGCATTTTTGGTAAGACATTTTATGGAAAACGGAAAACATGTGGAAAAATCTGCTCCGTTTTCATTTTATATGTACAAAAGCTGTATCACAGTAGCGGACGCATATATTTTGTTGCTAAATAGTTAAACCAAAGTTAAGGGGTAATATGACGATCCTTTGAGGGGGAAATCTGTGAAGAGAAAAAAAATTATAAAACCCCCTTGAGCCTCGTTCCAGTTATGGAATAAAATGGGAAAGATGTGTAACCTCGTAAAAGCTTTTTTGTTTTAAACTGGGCTAAACAAGTAGTAGCTGGCACAAGTGTACCCACTGACTGCTCTCTGAAGACACTTTTATTCAATCCTACGTCGCATCCCTTTTTCTTCTTCTTCAATGCATTTTCCCCGTGTTTACAGCATTCCGCAACGAAACAAAAAAATCCACACTATTTTACCAGTTTCTCCAGGCAATATATTGGTATATACATTTATAATAGGTCATATTTATGCTGGGTACATGACGGTTATGACATTCATAACTATATTTTTTGCTATCAATATTTAATCCATTCTAGACAAGGGCTGAGTGCTTTATTTTATACTATTGTACCTCATACCGCGCACGCGTATATGTTTAAAAACCTATTATGTGCTTCAACATAACATGAACAAGGAAGATTTATAAATATAAATAATACAGAAAAGTACATTGGCACGCCTCCATGCACTTCCGGGGTCAGGTCATGGCTAAGCCGTTCACTTATATATTTCACGAGAATGTACCCATTATAGAGTGAAGAATGAGTAGGTATATGTATATGGCGCACACTTTTAGTACAAGTTTTCTGTATACAGTATTTTCCTTGTGTTTATTCTTAGTTTTATCACTTGTCATTTTAACTCACATGCATTATCATTATTGCAAGTCATTTATTTCCCATAAGAAGAAAAAGAAACATGCAGAGCTGAACAAGTAGAAGTACGAGAGTAAAAAATCATGCTGTTATAAGCAAGCAGTGCAACATTCCAAAAAAGAGAAAAAATGTAAACAGGATCTTTACGTGATACTGTAGTTTCACATACATTTACACATAGAGACACACATATAAGAAATGTTGGAAAATCCATAAGAATTATAGAAGTAGTAATGATAAAAAGAGAAAAGTGAAAAAACGTATAGAAACCTTTAGTGGGCCTAGTAGAGTGGATGCCTTGTTCCGAAAGCATTTCACGATCTGCAACAGAAAAGGCGCTCAACTCATATTTCAAAAATAATAATAAGAATAATAATAAAAAGTCGATGAATGAAAAATGAGAATGTATATTTAACTAGATAATACTTATTACAGCACTTGTTGTAACTTTATACTACAATATTATGTGTTCATTGTGTTTTGTCTGTTTTTTTCTTCAATAACTAATACTTTTGTTACTACAAAATTCAATTCGCTTTTTTCAATTCTACGTTTGTCTCCTAAAAGTATAATGAAAATATATATCTCAATTTCCAGGTTATTCTTTTTTACTGAAACTTGACTAAAAAATAAAGATAAAACGAAAATAAAGGATCGCATTATTTATCTACATTGCATTGTAATCGCCTATGTGAGCGAGCCTAGTCTGTTATTTTATCAATATTATTATGTTACTTTTTATTTAATTTATGGTTAAAAACAGAAGTACCTCTGGAGTTATTCGAGTGCTGCTTTCAAGCAGTTTTCCACGAAATGAACTAATATTGTGGTAGTACACTGCTGCGCGATGCGATTGCGTGTGTTGTAGTAATATATTAAACAGTGCATACACCTCTCTGTGAACGCGATGGTAATCAAGTGGAAAATATAATATATCTACCGAAATATATTATGCAAACAAGGAATAGCATAAAAAGGCGTCTGGTTTGTGAGGTGAAGTGTGGGAAAATGATAAATGAGCTGTAATATATATTAATGTGTGCATCTGTTGTGTGCCTACTTAGTTTGTTTTATGTGCATAGTTTATTTTGTACAATTTATGTTGTTTTCTGGGTTTATGATAGTAGCTGCTGTAATGAAGTAGGAAACGGATGACTTGTTAAATTGGATTATTTTTCTGCAAAAAAATAATCCTAGGATGGATAGTGAATGGTCAATAACCGATTTGGATGGGATTAACTAAAGCGCATGCATGGTGAAAAGTGACAAAGGGAGGGGATTATTTGACAAGAGGCACTTATGTTGCCAATCAATATTATTAGGTAGGTATGTGAATAATCCCGATCCTATATTGCTACCACAGGCCAGCTTTTATCAAATACGCTGAAGGTAGGTAGTCATAAATAAGATGATGAGGAGAAAGTCAAGTCCAATTCTTTTGGTGGATGAGTGCCCCTCAAGGACATACTTTTTTAAGGAGAATAAGAAAGGAAAAATAACGCTACTTATTTGGTTCTTTTTCTCTCTCTTTAGAACCAGTTTTCATATTATGGTGTACTATACGAAAGGGAAAATAAGCTATCACCGAGATTATGTACGGTTTTATGGTTTGGAAATGTTTCTGCTACTGCCATAACCCTATCACCAAGTATATTCTCATTCCATTCCCATATATTTTTATGTGTTATGTGACTGATAGATATATATTTTTTTCGTTTTCCCTTCCCCAGTTTTGCTGTCTTTTGCCAGCTCGGCCCAGCTTCTTTTCTAAAAATTACTCTCGTTGGTTTAGTCATACGTGACTTGTTACGCAAAATAGGTAGGGAAAAGTAAAAGACGGACAAAACGGTAGGGAGAGGTATGGAGTAATACGGTGCAAGTTTACAGAATGAATGTTAGTACAACTTACTAAAATCAGTCATCCTTCAGACTACCACATTTCTCTCGTTTATCTTTGATATGCCTGTAAGAATGATAACTTTATAACTATATAATAGGATCCAGTTCCTAACATGCTGACTACATATTACAGATAAATGTATATTCATGTAAACGTAAAACTGTGCTGAGAATATTTGCTTCCCTGAGCAAGTAAAGAAGAATGAATGATTGTGTACCGTACGTGCATTCATGAACACATCATCCCTTTTTCCATTTCACGTCGGTTTGCATCTTTTCTTCTCCTTCCTTTTCTTATGGAGCATTATTTTATGACATGACATGGGTCATGGGTTTCTTTTTCTTCCTATATTTCCTCTCCTTCCCTGCTATTTATATTTCCCGTCCATCCATTTCGTCAAGGACTCTTGGACATGCATGCAAAAGAGAATGGACGGGTGGCTGGGTTATTCGGATGTACCCGCACATAGTTTGTATGGGAGAAAAAGAATTGGGCGGATTAAAGTAAAACGATTTAAGTGACTCGCACTGAGCCATGTCCTCTTCTTACCTAGCTCAAGTAGCTGAGTTTATGAAGATTGCTCAAGGGGAAAAAGGAAAAAAGGAATACCAAGTAAGTAGTGCAAGATGAAGAACCGGTAAAGAGTATTATTCACAGGAGAAAATTCACTATTTCACGTGGCGCTGGTCATCCTCCTATAATAATCTGCACTACGACTCAACTGCGTATATATATTTATTGTATTGTGCTTACGGTTGAGTATTTTCTTTTGGTCGGATTTAGTAACGCATGTGGTATTGTCATTTTGTTTGTGGAGCGAGGACAGAATTTGCCAATTTTTTACCTTGTTAGATTTCTATAAAATGCATGACGATGAGGAAAAAGTATATTACATGATATGAATTGTGAAAACATGACAAAAGAAATGCATGCAGGACACACACAGAGAGACAACCAACGACGACACACACAGTGCTGCTCACCACCATCATCTTGTGTGATCTTAAAGTTTAAAAAAAGCACAGTACACGTACACAGCAAAATGTTGAATGTGTGCGAACTAGGTATATATACAAGAACAAGAATAAGAAGAGGATTACTAGAATTGTCTGGACATAAATACAAATGTGTGCTTTACGTGTGCTTGTGCATACATGTATAATATATATGTATTTATCTATATCTACACACACAACTGCGTTGTTATCTTGATGCAGCTTGGTTGGGGGGTTTTTGAAAATGGGACACAATTTGACAGAGTAGTTGCTTTTCTTTCGTCGTCATCATCATCATAGTATATGTATTGTGCGGGAATCAAAATGGGAAAGGATCAAGAAAAAAATGGAAAGCCGAGTTCAGAAGTGCAACGACAAACTAAAGTACATGTTTATAGAATGTACGAGTTTTAAGATGTGTTGGTTGGTGTTTTTGCGAGTCCATGAGACAAAATCAAGAGAAAAAAATGTACCAAGAAAATCATTATTTTCTTTCCACCCACTCCGTGTGCTATATTGCGGTAGTCACTCCTTTATAGATATTTTGTCGGTTATTGTGAGAAGCAAAATGTTAAATATCTTTCCTCGAGAACGAGTTGAATACACTGCACTTTTTCTACGTTGAATTTTTGTGTTATTGACAAGTAAACAATAAAAAGTATACATATATTGAGATTGGGTCTGTATGAAACCCTACTAAAACATGTACATAAAATACGCAAATAATATACGTGTATACGTAAACTTATTTACATTCTAAGCAACACACATCTGTCATTTACTTATCACAGGAAGGTCTGGAGGCAAAACATCCAACTTTCTCTTTTTCCCACTTTGCGTACCCAGAAACCAACATAAATATAGCTTAGGTACATTCACCTATGAACTCGAAGAGAATGTATTAGCAGCACCATGGCGGTTTCTTTCTTCCTGCTTAAATTTTTTTCTGAGTTTCACTTTCACTTTTCTTGCTTTCCCTCTTTCATCGAACGCTTTTTATAGACTCGTTTGATAACCAAGGCAAGCGGTGCAACAGTGAAAATGCGACAACGACAATGTCGATAAAGCTATATATGCATGTAATGTATAGAGTTTGGACCATAGATGTTTTATGTGCACCCTTTATCATACCAATGAAAGTAGGTAATCCTCATGATACTTATTTATATATTGAGCCACTTGCTGCTGCCATTGCCTCACCATGTACAGCAGGCATAAACTCCTGTTCGAAACAGGAACTTCATGAATGTTTAAAGTGTTTTTTGCTCTGCTTTTTTGTGTCGGAAACACTACCCTTAAGTTCGACCTCCAGTTTACATTAGCAGTAAAATGTTCTTATAAAGTTTACATTTTATATGGTGTACTGTGACTTGCCACTTAAAAGTACAGGAATATATGTTTTTCAAACTTTTTCTCCGAACTCGGTAATACTTTATATATGACACTGCACGAGATAAAATTATTCACTGCATGTAACCCAAATACATAAATATACAGTAAATATAGCAATCTTCCCCTCTCTCTATACGATACAACATCACTCCAATATTTTGTATCTTCACTTTTGTATTTTTTAATATCTCGTCTGCCGAACATAAAAGTATTCACTTTCCAGTTACAGTTTCGTAGCCACCACACATGTTATGCTCTTGTGACTTTGCCACTTTAATGTATTATCAGAAGACAAAAAATCAATTTTCGTGAATAGCTTATCTTCCTCTTCTGTTTCCTGCCGTTTGCCTACCTAAGCGCAATTTACTTTTTGTAGTTAAATTCGATTACGGAGAGAAATTTCCCAGTGGTGAGTGGATAAAGATGAAAGGGGGAATATAAATGATGGCACTTTTTGGTCTCTAGTCTCTACTTGCATCATCATCTTTACTACTACGCACTACTGTACATTTCATGTGTATTTGTGTCAAGTCATCATAAATACTTCAGTATGACTAGACCATACATACTAAATACTTGCCAAAATACGCAATATATCATGGCCAAAAGGATGTAAATGTTTTGAAAAGTCAAACAAGAGCTTTTTTCAAACGCCATCTCCAAAAGTTGTCAACTAGTGATCAAAATAATTTCGAAAAAATCGAAATCCTGTTTTTATCCTATTTGCCTTCTTACGTCAATAATTTTATTATATTTTATTTCCCTTCCCTGTTTTACAAATCCTTGTTTGTTTGCCTGCTTTTGGCTGTTGTAAGACAAAAAATCAGCTAAAAAATTCACGGTTCCAAGTTCCAACAATCATACGTAAATAGCCCATAAATAGAATGTATTTTGCGTGGTGTTTTCAGTTGTTTACCGTTGCCAGTTTTCTAACTTACTTACCTACTCATCTTTCTATAATTCCATTAGGTGTTTTGCGCCTAGTCATCAGAGTTTTGAATAAGGTTAATAACCGCTCTCACAACAACGGAAAACTACTGATGATGACTAAAAAGTGGAATGCGTGAAGGAAGAAAATCATCATCATTGTCGTCGTTGATGATGTTGTGTTGCTATTATTGCTATTGCTCTTGTTCGTGTAGACCATCAAAGAAAAAAGAGAAAAAAACCTGATGCGGTGGTTCGTACTTTTTTTTCTACCGATGTGAAAAAAAAGTTGCCAAACATTTCAACTGAAGCGAAAATGTCAATAAGAATGTTGGAAAAAGTGGAGCATTAGAGCAACCACTTTCTCGAGTTACGTGCGTGCATGCACGTGTTAAAAATGTCGTGAACTGAACTCATGACTATGACTGACGATTATTACATTACCTTCTTGGATACAACGCAGTAGACACAACAAACAGAAGAGAACATATACCTACTTTATAATACAAGTTTTGGTCTCGGGATCGAAACGGCGTTGATAATGGTGATCGTGGGAGAAAGAGTGAGAAAGTGTGAAAAAGCAAAATGGTCCTCGTTTATTGTATTCTTGTTGGCTAAGCATGTAATATTGCTGTATTACTCTACTTTTTTCGCAATGGTGATGATAGTGTTGTTGCGTTATGCTCCGCATTACACTCTGCGAACTTTCTAGGCCCGCTATGGCATTATCTACATGCTATTACACTATTCAAGTTCTTTTAGCACACAAAATGACATGAAAGCAACTTTTGAAAAAATGTGTAACAGGAAATATCAGTATTGGTAATATCACAAGAGAAAATAATAGAATGGCCAAAGGTACGCGGGCTTTATTTGCTGCCAAGAAAATAAAATGAAAGTTGTAGGGAAGCACGCAACTTTTCACTGGGATTACATTACACATGTTTTAGACGGTGACGTGTTACACACAATAATGCAATTTACTATTCAACAGTATGGCAGATACGTTAATGTGGTTCGTTGCTATTGGGTGTTTTCTTTATTATATGCCTACAGCCATATGGCTAGCTGAATTTATGTTTCTATCCAGAAAAGGCCCGCTCAATGTGTGAAAAACTGTCTCAAATACAAAGTGCCTCAAAATTGTAGCTAAAACTTGCAAAAGAATTTGCAGTCTTTCATTAGCCTTTCTACGATCCAGCATTTCTCGGGCTACTATCACTTACCGAATGAGTGAATATTATGCTGAGATTATTAGTAGTGTGGGCAAAAAGATCGATTCAATTTCTTCCAGAGCCCGACCAAATTTGAGACACGAAGACGTGTATGGATGAATGCTTAAGAATACGAATACGCCCAAGCTCAAAATTAAATTCTTCGCGTCTTTCATTTGCAATGATAGCAAATAGCGTCTTCCGAATAGATCTCAAAGTTAGGACACTGACTAAACTATGATGACGATTCAGAAAATTCAAAGTGTTTTCAATTTCCCTATTAGGAAATAGTTGACTAAATGAATGCTTTCATGAGCGACTACGTCCATATATATGTGCACGTCCTGTATCTAATTACAGCATACACGCACGCTGACGCTTTCCCAAGTCACAAAAGGTCTTTTCGACATTCGGAAAATTGTGTTTGCCAATTTCTGTTTACTCGTAGGCTAATATCGAAAAAGTATAAAGGGGAAGGGGAAAGGAAGAGATAGTTTGCACAGTGTGTGATAAGTACCACCACCACCCACATCCAATATTATCAAGTTTTATGCTGAATGGTGGTGGACTGGAATGGATTGTGACGAAATTTGTGTGCGTGTCTGCTCAAGTGTAGCGTGTTAATGTCTATATTACACGTACTAATT
The DNA here is from genome assembly GCA_004115045.4 of Sinella curviseta. Classification (NCBI taxonomy): domain Eukaryota; kingdom Metazoa; phylum Arthropoda; class Collembola; order Entomobryomorpha; family Entomobryidae; genus Sinella; species Sinella curviseta. The sequence goes on from CM023201.3 coordinate 31,790,487, forward strand.
GCATTAATTATTTTGTTTGCTGCTGTGTCGTATGTGTACACTGTAAGGAGGAAGTGTGTGATATATAAAGAGATTTGAATGAATAAATGAATGAAATAGATCTACGCTAACTTAATAATACTGAAACTGTGATAGATAATTATATAGGCTTGGAGAAAATCTAAAAATCTGAGAGAGAAAATTCAATGATCAAAGAGAGGAACGAACGATTAATTAGGCTTCTGCTGAATTTTCTGTGTTGATGCTAATTAGAAGAAGTAGGAGGAATAATATAATGTGCCTTCCAAGACGATATATATTGATATAGTAAAATAGCTAGAGATTCATATATATATAGCACAAAAACATTGATTATAAAAATTTATAAAGAGAGTTGTTATATATAATTTAGCCCAAAATAGTGAAGATATTCAATATCACGATTAAAAATGCGAGTTTCTGGTAGCAAAATGAGATTACAGAGAAATAAGAAAAGTGGAAGTGGCGCATAATATTGAATATATTAAAAAGAAAGTGAAGAGATTGAAAAAGTGTGTAATTAAGATTTTGACAAAACGAGAGATAGAAATTGAGAAAGTTTTAAAGTTCTTTCTATGGAAGTATACAGTTTCTTCCGTTTTATCTTATCTATCTTCTAAGTAGGTATTATTTATACTTTTATGCCTAAAAATACTTTCCAAGTAACACAATGCGCCTACGCAATATTAGAAGAAGAATATATTGAAAATACATAAAAATAATAATAATATATTTTGTACTAAAGTATGTACACACTATACTCCAACGAAACTGCTACGTAATATAATTATTGAGAAACTGAACCTAAATTTGAGAATTTCTATAAATATTGCATTACACGTAACTATAAACTTTATCGAATTTTACCTAAAAGTAAATTTAATTATAGATAATCTGGTTTAAGTTGCAATAAGTAGTTATATCTCTATACGTTATGTAAAGTGTGATAATGAATTTAGTTGAAACGCAAAGTATTTTAGTTTTAGTTATCAAACACACTGAAATAGTAATGTAAAAAGAGAAAGTAAATGAACGAGCGAGAAAAGAGAATTAAATAATAGCAACATCTTTCGGTTACATACCTTCTACGTTGAGGAGCATGGCCAGATTCATTTTTGGCTCGGTATTCACTTGGCATTCGTATACACCTGCATCTCGTTTCTGGACAAATTTAATTTCCAATGTCCAATCATCCGAGTTTTCTGGATGTATTACGGAAAATCTTGCGTCTGAAGAGAAGGTGAACACTGTCGAGGTTAGAACGTGAAGGTCCCTTTTACGAATCCAGGAGACCTGCGAGGCACACAAGAAAGATAAACAAAAAACATGAGCGAGAACGTCAGAACTGGAATGAACCATTTTCATATATCTCCAATTTATACTAGCTATAGTGTACATAATATAGCAGCATGCATGCCCATCATAGGAAAGTAAATTATGACTACCCATAAGAAAAAGATAAGTAAACGTTGTTGTAAATTAGTTGGAGAAGTATACCACGTGTTTTCCGCACTGGATGTAGAGATCATAACAAGGATATTGGAGAAGTTTTACCGATCCCAGGCAATCTGCCAGCTGTCAATCCGATTCACTCAACCCAGACAGAGCAACCAGCAGTTGAACTGAACAAATAATACGGGAGCAGTTGGCTCTTTTTGGCTCCCGGGATGTCATATGTGTTTAAATGGGTATTTTATGTACAAAAAAGCTTTCCCAATTCTCTCTTCACATTATTCAATATGTATACCCATGCTTGCAGACGGCAGACACTCGCTTTCGAAAGCATCCAATTCATAGATCCGTCGGTGTACTTAAATAAGTAAGCGTACATAAGGGAGTCAGTATTCAAGTATTTATAAGTAGGCGTATGCATGCGGTGGTATTTTTCTGGCTATGATGCCACTGCTAAAAGGATTTGGATTGTTTGTAAAGGGATGAGGTCAGATTTGCCACAAATACACATTTCATGCCAGTGGATTCCACAAAAGTGCTTTCAGCTTTACTGCAACCGCCACACGTAATAAATATCACTGGAAATAATTATCAGTACCGAGAAAATTTTACTCGTGCTCTTATTTTTTCATTGGCGAAATGCTCTTGTTGTTTATTGGCGGATCTGTCAGTTGTACAAATATGCGCGCCACCACGTCAGAAACCGTTTCGCTTTAATCTTTGACAAAGAACAACAAACATTTCCGGAAAATAGTGCTTTCAACTTGCTTTTACTCCAAAGTACTGATTTTTTCCGTAACAATACCTTCGTGTGTGGGCTAAAAGATCATTTTCAACGTTAACAATATTTATTATTGCTATCATGTTAGCAGATTGTATGTACATTCAAATTCAATTTACCACATTACTATTCCCAAAACACAAAATCTGGAAATGTCGGAAGCAGCTAGCGTGCTATTTTGACATTTTTTTAGAATGCAAACGTTATCCATCTTGCCATAATGAGCAATCTTCAACTCGCATTTAACAAAATAACCATGTGGTGCAATGATGATTATATGTTATGATGATGACTGCAGATTACAACGGAATAGTTCGTAAAACACAAAATGCTCATATATGTACGTGTAGACTTTTGACTTTCTTTCCTGATTCGTTAGATAATATTAATTTAAACATTTCTGCTCTACTTCTATATATCTCATATGCAGTGGGTTTGCTGCTGTAGCATACGTAGTAATTACAAAATTCCACTACTTTGTAACACGCCATTGGCTTGTTAAATCAGAAAAGAGAGAAGGAAATGCCATTTCACTTATCGTGTTGTTGACTTCATCCGCTGTTCATTCCCTTTTCTTTTCTACATGCCTGTTCTACTACAGCTATAAAGGGTGAACTAACAACACAAACACTTTTTTTCCTCCAGGGCTATTTTCTCTGTCACTGGCTTACTTAATGAGCCGTATCTAAAAGGAGAGTTTTGTTGGAAACGCAAACTTTCTCTTTCTCTTCAAATTTCTTCCCCAAGAAATTTTTTTCTTGTTATGCAAGTTTTATATCCATATACATACTTTGATGTTCCATAATACTTTATCAAGTTCAGGTTGAAGGTACTATACTTTGTTGGAGTAAGTTGGATTTGTGATTGAATGCGCTTTTATTTATTTACTGCGTACAATTTTTCTCTGAACACACGACCATACCAATATATAAATATACAAGACTTTGATTTTCATGTCAGATTTATGTCTGCACTCCTCATCTTTGCTAACAAATTTATAAGTTTTCTCTTCATCTTCCTAATCGTCATCAAGATGAAAAAACTGACAAAACAACAAATAAGCTTGATGAGAGCTAATTTTTCAAGAAAATACATGGTTTTTTTTGTATTAATGGATACACGATGGTTCCTACAATCATCTGTGAACATTTCCCCTTCTGTTTATTCACATTTATCAATCAAGAAGTTTTCCATAAAATCATCATTGTTTTAACGAGTTCTGACAAGTTTCTCCGAAAAAATTACTCGAACGCTGCCTACGCCGAAAACACATGCCGTTTCTACCGACACTCGACATGGCAAGAACAAAAATCTCAAAAAGTGCTACTATATACACTTATCTTGAAAACAGGAAAAGACTACATTTTGCTCTTAGCAGTTCTTGAGAAAGGGAAGAAAAAGGCAAGCAATGTTACTACTACAACTGCAAACTTGATGCTTGACTTTGGATGATGCCAAAGTACTTTCTCCTTCAATCAATTCTTTCTCTCTATGTACATTTCATAAGTACGTACGGAAGGATATAGGCAGATGTAAAAACAAAAGTACGATAACCCTTCTCACATGCCCCAAGTATTTCCTTTACAGTTTCTTGTTTGTCCAACTTCAGTTCAGCGGGGCGAATACACTTGGACGAATTTCAAGATGTACAAAGAAGAGAAGAAAAGGAAGAAAGGAAAGCAAAAAAATCGGCCAGTGATTCCCTCTGCTTATTTTTCAGGAGTATTTTTTCCTGTTCTACTTGAAAAAGTACCTTTTTGTCCTACACACTACCTTGAACAAAATCTATGCATTTTGTCAATAGTTCGATATGGAGTAGGTATAGAGTACATAGCATCGTTTTCACTACAACATGCACGCTTGCAAACATCCGTCCATAAACTTGACTGTAGTACTATTTTGGAGCAGTGGAGGAGGAAGAATCTTCTCATGTGTTCGATTAAAGATATGATAACGCATGTCACCCTTCTCGTCTGCGCTTTTCCTATTTCCTTACAGACAGGAACTGACTTCCCTTCTGTTTATGAGATCAACAGTATCCATTCACATAAAAGTCGTCGTAAATACATCTTTTAAAAGTTTCAATCTTTTTCTTCTTTGGTATTGGCCTTTTCTTTCGATGCTTACTACACCAGACAAAATTTCAATTCCTTTAGTTTTATCTACCACACTCAAGTGTGGGTGGACCTTGTGTTATTGGTCTCACAGAATTTCCGACGAAAAGTAACAAAATAGGAGAAAATAAGGTTAGACGAAAGAGTCAATGAGAAAAGGGAAAAGTTGTTCATGATATCGTGTCGCTTCCCATCCTTTACCCTTCTACTACTTGCTAGTATGTGACAAATCTATATAGAGGTATTATTGTACATACATGTATGGATATCATTTTAGTGCTACGTTTATTCACATTTCACTTTCACGGGACATTGTTTAAAGCAAGAGAAATCCATATTATGAATGTAGAAAAATCCACAAAAGTGTAGTAACCACATAAGCTGTAGGCGCCCCTAATCCCGGAAAATCAAGGCAGCTTTTCCTTGAGCGAAACTCGTATATAAAATATCGCCGGCTTTGTTTATTTTGGCATAAGTCTCGAAAATCTTTTTTCTCTCTGTTCCTCGCGCAGTATTCATGATTCGAGAATAGATACGGTAAATCTTAAGGAACCGTCGTTGAATTCAAACTACGTAAGTTCATTGCACCGACCCCAAAGAGAGAAAGAAAGAGTCCTGTAAAAGAACTGTCATCTTAAGGAAAAGGTCGCCAAATCATTTGTTTTACTCTCGTTACTTTTCTACGACGAAGCAATGCCAAGTCTTTCATCTTTTTTACCGGTGGTGTCGATAGATAGCCAAAGACACATTTTCTTTCTCAAGCAAGACGGAAAGGTTTGAATGGGGAAGCAGAGGGGGATACAAAGAAGAACAAAAAAACTAACTTGAAAAAGTCCACCTAGCATGCAACTCGAATATTGAGTACCTATAAACTCCCGCAAAGCTGTAGCAAATACCGTATCGTGTTATATTCATGTTTATATCTCATTCAAGAGCGAGCAAGGATGAAGTCAAATTCTTGCCACTTCATTTTGTCCATGAAAGTTGGAGAGGAAAAAAGTGGTCAAAAATCCCAAACGTACTATCTCATGTGACCAGAAACCAAAAGGAGCCGGTTGAGTCATCGTCACCTTACTGCTCACATGTGAATGGTTATATGCCTACTATGCTTTTTTCTAATACAACTTTTCTGCTTTCCTTGCCTCCTACTTTGTACCTGTTGTCTATAACATGTTGTTGGATTTCTTTTAAACAAAAATGCAATATACTTTCGTAGAAATAACGAAAGGATACTGACTACTTTCTAGCGAAAGTGACATAGGGAGAGAACTACAGTCGTCGTCTTTCTGGTGTCACGAGCCCTATCAACTTCCTGCTGATAAAAGTTCAGTCGAAGCAGACAATTCTCCATAGTGTACGATCAAAGACTTCTTGTGTGAAACAAAAGCAGAGAGGAGAAAAAAGAAATAAGACACGATACAGGACTTCACAAAAACTAGTGATAGTACAACAAAAAAAGTGTGCGAGTCCTACAGAAAAATACAGTAGCTCTATATAGTTTTGTGTATACTTTCATTTTGACAGAGGAAAAAAAGTTTCAAGGGGAATCAGATTCTGAGGAAGTTGTGAGTAGAAGAGAAGCAACGGCAGCAGCATCGATATAAATTTCAAGAAAAATGGCACCACGTACAAACTAACAACTGTACCGTGCAGATATTTTTGTGACATAGGTACTACGATACTTTTGCTAACTACTTGTACAAGTGTGGAGACACAGAGAATCACACCGGAAGACGAAAACGAGAGACAGTTTCCTTCGTCGTGCCGCACTGCTGAGTTTAAACCATGTAGTGTTGCTGTGTATCCAGTTTTTACTATTCAGGTTCTCCCTTTCTATTTGCTTCTTTGGCTTTGCCTTACTTTGCTTTCCCATCAGTTTCAACTTTGACTCAAGTCTCACATTATATTTTATTCCTTTGACGATGTGTATCTTTTTCAAGTGTGCTGGACTTCATATATAGCTCTACATTTTTTCCTCTGTGTACTTATTTGTACAGGGACACTTTTATCACTTCCAACTATCGCGCATCTAACTCTGCGTCTGTTTTTCCTTTTCATTTCGTACATCTTACTTTGGCGCTGGCCTGCCAGCCAGTCAGGGATATAGAAAAAAGGACTATAATTTCTGTTTCGATTTCCAGCAGGTTTTCATTCCTCTCATTCTTCTCTCTCTAGCACTTTCTAACTAACATGGAGTTTGAATACGTGGTAATAGATTTCACGATGGACTTCACACGAAAAAAGTTTATTTTACACACGCTGAGAGGAGAGACACCAACTTTGTCCCTCTCTCTTTCCCTTTCTCTTTGTTGTCGACAACTCCCACTCTTTTTCTCTTGTTGTTGGCAAAAGTAGAAAAACAAAAGGGGAAAAAGAAGTCGTCTTTTCAACACTACACGCGGAGAAGTGGAGAGAGGACAGAAGGAGAAAAACGATATAAATGTGAGGACGGGGGCATTCCATGTGATTCCGTTTGAGGGAGATTTAGATCAGATAATATTTTACTTGCTTCAACCTCCTCCGCCACCACCGTCTCTCAAGTACTCCCATTTTACTGGATAGGGTCCAAAAGGAAAAGTGAAAGCTTGTATTTATGTATACGTGTATAAAACAAGTGCCACGCGATATGAGGTGATGGTTAACGGACACCTACTCATTGCTTTTTGTGCTTTTGTTGTTGTCTTTTCCGCGTGTCTGTGCAGGAGAGTGAGAGACGCAAAAGCAGATAATAGTAATAAATACTGTAAGCACGTAACGTAAGTAGTTCATGTATAAAATGCCAGATTGCTTGCAAAAGTGGAATGCGAGGCAGTGAAATAAATGCTGATTGAAATAAAAACAAAGTGTAGCAGGAACTCCTACCAAATCATGAGAGGAAGAGAGAGAGAAATGTGGGAAAAGTCGCAGTAACTAACCTGCTTCTTTTGATAACCTGCGGCACGAGTCATCTCATCAAGTTGATAACCATGTATGTATGTATAATACGGCTGTAAGTATGCTCTAGTCTATTACATTTTGTAGTAGAGAGTGAAGCGAATAAATTGATGCGCAAGATTAAAGGGATGATACGCACCATACACACATACCTAAATATATATACGTACACATACGCGTAATATATAACATTAGCTATCTTTCCTATTCTATACATCTCACTTATTTGTCCAGATTCGTTTCATTTGGACCATGTATTTCGGGAGAGTAGCCAGCAGAATAAATAGAAGGTAGCTATCTAAAAGCATGTTTGATGATTCAGTGAAATTTTGCTGCATTTGAGTAAATAATATGTCTACTAATGGCGAGGAGATACTCTATGCTGATATTTTGCAGATTAGCTGCATCAGCGTTCCCATCGTTTGAGCAGCTTTATGTTGATATGCATGGACAGTCGTTTGGAAAAGTTTTTGAAAGGGAACCGTGAATCGTCGGAAGAGAAAAAATGAACAAGAGAATGCTTTCAATTATATATATTCATGCTTACTTGAGTGTGTATAAGCTCGTACACACCCATATAGTTCACTTTGGATGATAGGTATTTAGCCTGAAGGGAAAACGGATATTAAAGAAGTTTCTACAATCATCTTCACAACGAAAAAAGCGTATTCTCAAATTCGTGTATTCAACGCAATTCCATACCACTGTTGCGTTTTCCCAGTAAAACCGTTCTTGCTACGTATTTCCCTACTTTTGTCTGACTGCAAATTGCAAATGCCCTTTTTATAGCTATGTTCACTCCGTCTGTTCAGCACGGGGCCGATGCATTTACTAGGAAACCGAAATGGAACAAGAACATTTTACATTTCCGTGTTATTTAGTGGCGGACGGAAAGTTGGAAAAAGTACAATGAACTGCTTATGCTAATGGAAAATACGTGGGAAAAAGAATTTTAGAATTTACCATAATTCAACGGAAAACAAGAGCCACTACTGGAAGGTAAGAACAGCACACCTCCGGTAAACGAAATACCTCTCCATTTTGCTGCACTGATACCTTTTTGCTTTGACGACGCGTAGGTTGGTAGTCAGTCTACCATTTCCTTTAAGATAGCACTTGTTTTTTCCTATCTCACGCTTTCACTTTTGCCTCTCCTCGACGAAAAACAAAAAAGGTGAATGTGGCATGAAGAAAGAAATTGCTGTAGAAGAAAGTAGTGGTAGTAATAATAATAGGACGAGGAGCAATAATGTTTGGAGCTTTGATGGTGATGGTAGTGCTGCTACTGATATGTATATACAAACTTATGCATATAGTCAATTATAGGCTTATAGTAGTTAGCAGGAGCTAAAGGAGAGTTTAGTCCTCGTCAGATTGCATAATGACCACTTGAGTCGAGGAGTGCGTGGAAAAAGCTTAAGTGAAATGGAGGAACATCATTATGATATCGCGAAAGCATTTTACCATATAACAAGGCAGCACACTGCCAGTACTTATCCCAAAACATCAAGACAGACCATGCCATGCCGCACACACAAACACACACTCTTGTTACTTGACTAATACTAGGTCATGAATGCAAGCAGCGACACAGACATTACAGAAATAGGCTGAACCGAGTGCTAGTAGAAGTAACTACAGCAAAAGTAATAATGTAATGTGTTATTTACTCTAACACTGGCAGTGGTACAACAAATAACACACCAACACTACCACCACCAGTACCCACACACCACTTGTAAAAAAATAAGAAGAACACAACAGCTTTCTCTCAGCTTTCATTTTCTAGTTATTTTTCACTTGGTGCGTCGCTGTGTGCACGTAAGGCTAAAATGTCTAGCGCGTCTCATATAATAACTTGTACTCGGAAATTTTGCATATCAGAGTAGGAAGCGAGAAAGTGGAACTGAATATGAAGATCTTGAAAATACAATTTGCCTACATTTATTCATTTTTGGCCTACAAAATGATGATCATGATTCTGATGGGATGTGAGATGTGCCGGTTGCTTTCTGAACACTACATTAAACGGTTTCAGCAACAATAACCAGTGAAATGCATTTTCAAAAGAGGAGTGGGAGGACGAGGAGAGGAGATTAAAAAGCATTTTAGCGGATGAGCAAAACCCTTGCAGAGATAAAGAGAGGATATTACGTGTGCTACTGAATAAAGTATATACTTTCTTGTTTTAAGGGTAGAGAGGTGTAATTTTATCGTTATACTTAGAGTTTGGTGCTTATTTGTAACTTAAGATAAGAATAAACAATACAATGTATAGAAGAGATCAAGAAACACTGTTACGCAAGCGCGAATACCTTTATATTTTGGGTAAAATTTTAATTAACGTTTTAACCTAATGGATAGTAGTTCTAGCGAAGTTATTTTACTTTACAAATAAAAGAAGTATGATATTTCTTTATTTTACTGGGATCAATGAACAACTTCTCTGTCTCTGACTGAACCAAAAAGTTGAACATTAATTGAAATAGCAATTGAAAGGAATACTTGAAATATCGTTGACGCAAACTAAAATTTATTTGGAATTTTATCATACCTAGATCATGTAAGACCAATTGTGACATTCAAAGTTTTTAAAATTTCCTTCCTACTGCTATCATCGTTATTTTTCGCAAAAGCTACTTTCACTTTTATAATAAATAAGAACAAAAAATATCTTTGACCTTGAAAATTGCTGCACATTATGTGGATGCAATTCTATAAAAACTATTCTGAAATCTTGGCTTTCGACAAGATACGATCAAAGCCATACGTCTTACAATTTAGTTTTGTCATTAGCATGAGGAATCTGGGACAACATTGTCAACCACCCGGTACGTGAACATACAATAACCTAATTTTTTATCAACTTTACTGTACTTTTAATTAATTTAAAAAACAACCGTGTATATACTGCTCTAGTTAAAGTGAAGGCAACTATAAGATTGTCACGTAAGGTCTTTCTTGTGTGTGTGTAAGCGCAGAATCGGTTTCTGGGACAAATACATACCTATTCACTTTTTATAGGGTGTATATGGTGGCAAATATATTGATAAGAAATAAGAACATACATAGTTAATTGAATACATTCTTCCAGCTTTCATCTTTCATGCTGAAAAGGTTCAGCGTGCATGTTTACTTACTTCCTTCCTGTTGAACTTTGACATAAAAAATAGCAAAACTTTTGACAAAGAAACAAAATGTAAGATGTGCAGCTGTCAGGCTATAAGAAAGAAAAAAAGCATTTTATGATACACGCTATGCTATTTATCCATGCATGATATAAAAAAAGTTTTGTTTTGCAAGTCATCTTCTATCAAATACAGCATGTGCTAACAGTATTATTGCATTTTTAGCTGCTTGCGCAAGTTTCGCAACAAAAGTTTTTGAAACGGTGACAGTTCGCATATTGGTTGTCGGGTTATTTTTTTGTGCAAAAGTATCAGCGTATTATTTCCCTGCATGAGACTATCCACCTATGCAAGTATCTACTAACCGTAAACTTTTGATATAGGTATACTTTTGCCACAGTTTGCTGCACACTGCACAATTATTTTTGCCCGTCAACGTCTTCAACTTTTCTTGTAAAGAATCCCGAAAGTAAGATTAAATCATATAATTCGCTGATTTATCATTTATGGCTAGATATCGGGACTATAATCTCGTATGCTATACTGTAAGTGTAAGTAACCCATTTAGTGTGCCCTAGGAATAAAATAAATGCCAAAATGCCAGGGTGCAATTTCATTAAAGTGCACCGATTTTTCATCTCAATAGCGTATTTTTACATGTGTGTGTATGAATGTATTTAAAATTAGGTCAAAAGTTCAAAGATCTCGAACAATCCAAATTGCTTTGAGATTATATCTTGGGATCGTAGAAGAGGATTAAGGAACGGAGCAGAGAGTATCAGGTATTCAGTTTCATAAGACGAGAATTCCCCGTCTAATCCTCTTATTACATCTCAGTGAACTTTCAAGTGCAAAAGGAACTGGATGTATATAGACCTAATTTGTTGATGACCTAAGAGTAAGTACACATATGGGGCGATTAGACTCTAAGAATACATTGCGGAAACCCTTAATTTCATCAGCCTCGTTTGTTTGCGGTTAGATTCGCAGAGACAAAAATCTTGGATGGTGACAGCAGCATTTTCTTTTGTGGGTTTTGGACACTGTGGTGCCAATCTCCGTATCTTTCCAGACCCGTCTTGAATCACAGACAACATGTGAAATTTTCGCGCAGATTACTTCAGGGAATTCAAGCATAAAGATGATGACGAGAAAGTAGAGAAAGTATCAAAGAAATCGCATTCATTATCTCATTCATTTAGAGTATAAATTCGGGACAATGTGATCACTCATCCGAATTTATGAAAAGGTATAAATAGTCTACAACCTAGAGATAATATATCAGTGAAAATTTACACAGCACGCCATAATGTAATAACTTTAGCAAATATAACTTTGTACAATAAAAATAAATGAAATCATGTCATTTGTGTCCAGTACTTCATCTACAAAATTAACAGCACACCACTACCACGAGTAAATAACTGATATATAGGCAATCAGAAGCTTTGCTTTGCAGCAAGAACTCTCTTCACGTGAATGAAAGCCTTCTTGCCTTAGATTAGTTTTGCTCGGCTTCAACTTGTCAAAAGAAAGTGAAATAATATGATTTTCATATAAATTCGTTTTCCTTTCGCATATGAACGAACTACGGTTCAGTCGGATTGTAGCGAACATGGCGTACATTTTTATGATTCATTTCATTTCAACCTCTAGTTGGACACAATTAATTGAGTTATTCCCATTCCCATACCACGGACTACCAACTAAACCAATCAACCCTACCATGCGTGGTTGTGTTGCTGAGTTGAGCGAACACGAATGAACGGAACTTGCTATTTCTTGCTCACTCAAGTCAAAGTCAGATTGTTATGTCCAACCTCAACTTTGGCTGTGTTAAGATTAGATTAGGACGAAAATGTGTGGCACAAGTACTATAATGAATGCGTACAAAGGCTTCAAGAAACGATGAATGTGGCCACTGATTTCGATGTGCGTCTTTGCTCAAACATAGAAAGAACTAAATATAGAACTAGTTACACATATATACTTTGTAAGCGTAATGAATATTAACAAGCATTATATCACAGAATTCAACAAGGCATTTAGACTACGCATTGTATGTGTCCGTAATGTACATAACAATAACAGACAATGAAACAACCAGAAAAAAAATTCATTCAAAATCGATTCGCTTTTTTACTTCTTTTTTCTCTCTGTCTCTCTCTCCCTTTCTCAAGTTGTTCTTGTTATTCTTGTAAAATCCAAGTATTTTATCAAGCCATAATCGTAAACATGAAAAGAGCTTTTAAAGCAAACAAGCAGCTCAACTCTTTCCCTTTAGCTCTCTCACTCTCACTCTGAACACTTTCGAGTGAGCGAGCTTCATCTCACTCAGTCAGCGCCAGTAATACAGTCAGTGCAAAAAGAAGAAAGTGTATTCCACATAGTCCTGTGTATAGTGCACACAACATGAACAACTAACAACTCAAATACCAAGAAAAAAAGAATAAGTTGAGCTGAGCTTCTTGTTGAGCTTGGTTTGAAAGAAAAAAAAACATAAGAAAATGGGAGTAAAAAGGAGATGAAAGAGAAAAGAGTAGAAAAATATATAAAAAACACAAAAGCGTCTTCGTTTCTCTCTGAATGAGCCTCCCTATAAGATCCGCCTTTGGTTTAAGATGAAGAAGAATAATATGATGATGTAGCAATGAGAAAAAGCTTTTCATTTAAACTGGCTATAATGTTGTATGAGCACACACATAGCTAGCACAGTGTCTTTACATGGTGTGCAGTGCAGCATAATATGTAATAAAAACACAAAGCTTCTTATGATTCCTCAAAAAATACTTTTTGGTACAATAATAATAACCGTAGGTATATTCTTGCACAAATAATACAAACCTAAAGTTATAACGCCATACTACGCATACATTCTTATAAGCATAAAATCTTAGCAGAAGTGGGTATGCACGAGTACACACACAGTTTAAATTGCAAATTCTCCAGTCTATGTTTCAATGAGCTTTTTTATTTCCGTCATTAATTTTTGCGACTCTTTCCCTTTCTCATTTTCTCTCTTGATGTGAGTGAATTGTGTTTTTGTCTTGTTTCTTGTATTGCGTATTTGTGCAAAAAAAGAAGAAAGTACAAAGGAAAGGAAGAAATATTTATAAGAGGAAAAATAAAGGGAGCGAGAGTAAGCAGCCCAAAGAAGAGGTTGACCTTCTTTTCATAAAATGAATTGAGACAAAGTGAAGACACACAATGACGAAGAAACCGCAGCGTCGCACAATATTACACAGTCTACTAGTACAGTGGTAGGTACTTCATGTTCTACTTCCTTCCACGGGTACATTTTTCCATGTAGCTATATTGCAAATTGTATCCTTTGTTGACAGCCTTTGTGTTGTGAAAGGAATAGAGAAAGTTTAAGGCATAACACTGACAAGGTTTTCACAAGAATTTCACTAAAATGAGATAATATATTTTTAAGCGTGTTTTACTTCTGTACGTACTGCATACTTGAATCTTATGGACAGAAATCTAATTCCAAGATGCATGACAAAAAGGAGTTCTACAAAATACAAAGTGGTATTTTTAACATCTGGCCAGAAACTGAATTTAATGACGGCATTTTGGGCTAGTTAGCAAGCAAGCAGACGAGTCTCACGGATCCTAAAGAAGAGAAAATGAGTTGTTGTTCTTAATTTTTGATGGGAAGAATGCCACTTGCCTTGCTGATTTAGTTTGCAAAAAATACATATGTGCGAAATTTTAGTATTTAAAAATACAAAAGCTCCCAGCTGCCGTCGTCGTACTTTATGGTCAATCTTCTTTGCAAAGGAAATACGTACGGAGTAATATGCAAAGATTTATAAGCCATGGTACATTAATGGGCAAGGAAATTAGTGTCTCATGAATACTTTAACCGAAGTGAATTGTAAACCATTAGTATCCTTTAATATATTATTGTGTTCAAGTTTACAATAATACGCACATTATATACATGATAATTATTTATGCCATTATAGTTCCGGTGTAATGTACAGGACGAAGGACGACGAAAGCAATTTAAGACACAAAGCTATATCCTTTCCTCCTTGTAAGCAAATGGTAAGCAGGGTATCTGTCAGGAACGTAATTGGGAACGCGCACTCTGGGTTTGGTTGGCAGGACGGGAACTTCCACCCCAAAGACAATAGGTTGCGGTTTTCCACGATTAATACTGCCAACACTAGCTTCTGCAATGGCAGCAGTTGCTGCTCGAGACAATGGTCTGGTGGCACCCCGAGCCCCGCTGCTCCTAGGGCTGGAGATACTTGCCGTAGTGGGCTTATCCCTGCGAACCGTTAACGAGTCCACACTGATAGCGTTCGCCTTCTTGTTAATTGCATTGTGAACCCGCCTTATGGGATTAGTTCCTTGCCAGTCATCATCAAGAATGGAGTCAACGTAAGACCGTGGTAGAGGGATTATCGGCTTATTGGGCCTCATCAGTTTCGTCATGTCGTGCTGGAACTGAAGCTCGGGATCATACGTTGCATAATTCGTTCTCGTCTGTCGGTCATGGAAATGTTCACACATTTTTGCTCCCGTGACAGTTCCATCCGGATCATAAATTGAGCACAAGTGACAAGGCGCTCCTTTCCGCATCAGTCTGCTGATGGATCTTGTAATGTCATCTTTGACACTGTCCAATTTGTCCTCAATGTCGTTCATTACCGGCGTGTTGATGTAGCGGCGACGGACATCTTCCGTTGGTGGCAGTTGGTAAGTTACAGGGACATATGTGGGAAATGCCCCGGTGTCCTCGTCAAGATCCACATCGAGACAGCGGGATCGGGAGCTATTCGTCGCGTGAATCTTTGCTGGAGAAAGCAGCTCTCCTTGTTCCCGCTTTTTAGCCCATGGAACTGGCGCCGTGTATGGGATCTGATGCTCTCGAGGAAGGACTAGCCGACCTGCCGTCGGCAATTTGGAATAGTAGGCATATGATGGAAGGTCGAGATCAGGATCTTTTCCCTGCTGCTGCTGTTGAGACCCCGCTTCGTTTCTTGTTGGCAAAACCATGATGATGATAGGGGCGATCACAAGAACGATAGCACCAACAAAAATATGTATTCTCTATGAAGGATTTTTCCACGCAATCGACCGGGAACAAGACAAACTCAACGAAAAAGAAATGCAACCTTGAAGCTTTTTCTCTTTTTCCAAAAATTGCGCTAAATAGAATACGGACCTACATAATGCGAATCACAAGAAGAAGAAAATACATTTCCAGTAAAATATTCATACGTATAATAAAACCGACACATAAAATGAAAATGCATGTGTGTATGTGATAAAAACACAAAGAAAATATTAAGAACGGTACACCCGAAAGGGATATCCACTTATGGTCTGCCCACCCACACACACAAGCACACACACATTTTCATTGTCATATCTTATCTTTCACATTTTTATGACGTAATTTACAGCTTTAAACCTTTCTCGCTAAAGCCATAACCATTTGCTGAGCTAACCTTGGAAAAGTAGATCCGGGTAAGAAAAAAGAGAAATTGAGAAGGATACTGCTATTTACTTTGCTTTGTGTGCGGTGCGAAAGGGAAGCCCTCTCAGATTTCACCACAATAATAACACTGTGTACTATACCCCCAACACACTACTATTCACAATCAGCAGTCCGGGTAGATATTATAGACAGGTGCTATATATGGAAGGTATAATACATGTACCTCCTTATGTACGCGTTCGTAGGGTAGGTCTATACAATAACAAGCCAACTGCCACCAACAGAAGAAATAGAGGTTCGTTTGCGAGCTTCCTCTCCAGCCAGCCAGAAGCAGGAGACAAAAAAGAAAATTCCGAAAGAAGAAGACACACGACGGGATGGATATAGAAGCGACACTGATCTCTATAAAAGATTATGTGGAAAGTGAGTTTTTTATTTCTGCTCGCTGTCGCCTTCGCTAGAGAACAAGTAATCAGTAGCAGTAGTACGATAGGGAAGTGCTCAAACTCAAGTGAACCAAGTCGATAAAGTAAAAAAGGAGAAGGATGCCGCTGCGATGATGATGAAGAATACGAGACGAGACTATGTAAAGATGTGTGTTACTTTTTCCATGTACCTACGTAAGTATTTACATACAGCGTACACTTACTTACTTGTTAGTAGTGTGTGTGTAGGTATGTGCGTTTTTTTGCAAAACAGAGAATTACCTCTCAAGTTTCAAAACCATGTAGAGAAAGATACGTACATTGTATGGTGGCTCCTTGCTGTGAAGAAAAAAGGGTTACAAGGAAAACTGTAAGAATGGAATGGATAGAAGAAGAAGGAGAAAAGGGTGTCAAGCGGAGGGAACACAAGTAAGTAGAAGAGGATCTATCTTCAACCAGAAAAGTTTGGTGATTGACTGGATGACACCAATATTGGAACAAGATCTTTGGCAGAGAGTCAAATTCGAGAAATTTTCTTTCTTTGAAGTAAGCGAGGTAGACTCGTGTGGTATGTACAGTTGTGCGACACTATCTCACTCAGGTTTCTCTTTTGTATTTTGTGCGTAGTCAATTTTTAAACGAAATCATTCTGTGTGCACAACATTCTATTCTAATAATATGTTTGCTTTTAAGTAGTCACACCAATGGATAAAACATATTACTTCATTCCATCATCATTTTATGGCTTTTACAAAGAGATTTCAACTGCTACACATCCATTTTTCCGAGAAAACAGATAAAAATGTAAATGTACGTATTACAGGAGTACGTATAATATGTACCTAGATATTTGTATAACGTATTTATCTGCGGTACGCTTAAAAAGAATTAAAAGGGAAACGGCACCGGAAACAACAATTGAGGTAAGTATGTTGGAATGTAATCATGACGTTTGTTGTTCCGTTTAACATTGAAAATTCTATTCCCGAATATTTTACGTGATGTTCTATAGTTATAGGAAGATGCATATAGTGGTCCAATTTATGTAATTTACCAGTTTACTGTAGACTTAAAATAAAATGATTACTATGTTCTCTCCTCATTGAGTCTATTTGCAGTAGCGTGCTATTATTATCATTATCTCCTGAGGCGGTTTAGTTAGTAGGGAAAGAGCCGCCCGCATACACTGCCCGCTGTTTTGTTCCATAATAAACCCATTCGAGAAGGAATCCATCTTTGCATTGTTCGGCTCAAAGCAAATTCTGTTGTTGGTCGTTTTTATGATTTTGCAAAATATGTACTACTATCTCCTAAACTACCTTATGAGATTTTGCGCGCATTTTCCCCTTTCTCCCATTCACATCCACAACAAGTACATAGAGTAAATAAAAAAATGTAAACCATTTTCCCTGCAAACAATATGCTTGCTGAGATCTAAATAGCTCACACACACACAACACGCCTGGCTGCTTTTTAGAGAGATGAAGCCTTTTGCCTGCCACTTTCAATATTACTCTATATGCATTTGTTAGTGCATCTAGTTTGTCTGTTTGTCTCTCTATCCCTCCCGTTACGTTAAGTTAGCTCTTTCAAGTTTGTTAACTGGCCAATAAGATGTTAAATTCATTAATTTAAATTTTGCAACGCCACATAGTTTATCGTTGTAATTCCAAGGACGCAGTTTTAAAAGCAATTTTGAAAAATGCTGAATATTCATGCAGATTTCTTACAACGCTTGAACATTCCACTGTATTCATGCTTTTTGTATAGCCATACCAAAAGGAATGAGTATTGAATATCAGCGGTGCTCACAACGTCAGACCTGCGCCCGTTTTTTACTTTTTCCTCTTTCCATTCATCCTATGCTATGCACCAACGAAGCCTTTGTCCTCTCTACTACTCTGTATTCATAATAAGAATTGCATATATATCCAAATTCCATTTTATTTGCATTTCAGCAAACATCATTTTCTCTCTCTCTCTCTCCTTCTCGCAGGTTTAATGCTGGTGATAAAAAAGCTTTTTATGTTGTACAGTTGCCAGCTCTTTTTTGCTTTTGTGTGTATTATCCCGAAAATTACTTTTTTTGCAGAGTGAGAGAAAGATCCTTTTTGCATTATCCAAAGCGGAGCAGCAGGAGCAAGGCAAAACGCAAGGAAAAAGTGTGTATTTCGTAGTGCCGCCATCATTATCAGCATAGCTAGAAGGGTTTAGGGTAAAGAATAATACATAAAATACATAAACATAATAATAATGTGTCCATTCCTTATACTGCCGCTTATATGTCCGTTATATGTTATCATTATCGCTCCATTTTTCTCTTTAGCATATCACAACTAGTCCTGTTGTGTGCCCTGACATGACATCATCGTTTTCCTTGTACAAAAACTAACGCCATCAGCACCACCATCGCTGCTGTGCCTGTCTCGTCGTTTTCATCTATGGGAGATCGGGCGCGTTACACACTCACACACATGTGGGATTTTTTCTCTTTTGTTTTTCTTCCATTATTTATCAAGAGTTTGCGTTTCTGTATTTTTACTGTATCTTCCAAGTAGTGGGCATCTGGCCGAGTACATGTGTGCTAACATTGTAAAGATTATTATCGGTTATACAACAGCTTCCTATATTTTTCACAGATAAAATATCAACTTGGGTATATGTACCGAACTCATGAAAAGGCATTTTGCAATATATATACTCTAAATTGCTCGTATATTTTTGCAAACTTGTCAATTCTAGGCCAAGGTTGGTCTTGTGTTCAAGTTTTAAAATAGAATTTTTATTATCTATCCCAATCCCATCTCGCAACCCTAAAACTGCATGTGTGCATGCCAATAAATAGAAAATATAAAACAATACACAAAGCATGCATTTATTCCATCAGCGAACAAAACTCCATATTTCGTATTCAAAAATAAACTTGTATAGAAAAAACGAAGATAGCAACAGCGAGAGAAACAAGTGACATTTTAATACTCGAGCGTAGTATATGTCTATTTCGTATTCCAAATGGGAAATAGGAAAGAATACAAAAAACTAGTTTGCACAATAAACATTGGTATGGGCAGTGGGCTAGTAGGGTTCTACATGTGCAAGCAAACTATTGTGTTAGTTTACTTACAGCGGCCCATTTTCTGTGCTGTTAGAAAAACAAGAAACGAGAGAAAAATTAATTTTGTTCGCTGCTACTGCTTCCATTACACATGCATCTGCAGCTAGAGGCGGCTTTGAAGCAAAAACAAAATCGTCAGTTTGTACTATAGCCGTGCATGTACGTACGTATGCGCCTATTATATATTTCTGTATAGCTTTGTTTTGTGCAAAGACGCTGTGGGTTAAGAGAGAGAGAGAGAGAGAAAAAAAAGCGAAAAAAACGACAAAAAGCTTTTGTTTTCTGATTGGATGGAATTGAAACTACTTTTTGTTTCAAGTACAAAACTCAGCTGAGGATGTATTTTCACCAGATTTTTTTCCTAACATTTTACTTCCATTTTTTTGTGTCTACGTTGTTACATAGGAGTGCGTCCTCCGATGAGTTGTCAGAGTACGTAGATAGGTACTGACTGCAAAGGATGTTGCTTGTATAATGATCATGATATTGCATATGTTTTTCGCGTTTGCAATTTCATTCGCAAGAGTTGAATGTTTCCTATTTGCGTCACCGAAGGGATCACTTTACATGAAAGCGCTGCGCAAATCACGACGACATTAAGGTTCATCTTCGGTGTTCTTTTCTCGCTCTCCCCCTTTCCTTTTATCTATCTCGTTAAAAATTGGTAAACGAGATTGTTTTTTCATTTTATACGGATTCATTTCCTGGTCGGCTTCTTTTTACTTCTACCTAATTATTCAAATTGTGAACGCGTAGATGAAGAAATGCTTTCATCAACATTTCTACAGGGTGTTGACTTCGAAGCTCCTTGCATCGCATAAAAAGTAATGAGTTGAATATTGCTGAATTGTTTACAAGAATTGTGAGTTTACTGCGTAAATCACTTAAATAAATACGTACTATTATAATATGGCGATCAGATGAAAATAATGCCTGCCAAAACAATACCTATTATTTACATGTTAGTTTGCGTCCGTACTGTAGAACAGTCACTCTCCGAAGACGGAAAATGTAACCTTGTAACACATTATTTGAAATAAATTGAAGACGGTGAAGACGTTTTCGTGTCTGATGTCATGAACGTGTATCCTGTTTGCTGTTTGACTGATAAAAGTTTCCAGACGAATGTACTAAAGTATTACAAGTATGTGAAGTACAATCCGTGTCAGTCATGCCAGAGAAGTATGTGCAAAAAGATAAGAAAGAAAAAGTTTGTATTC
This sequence comes from Sinella curviseta, assembly GCA_004115045.4. Classification (NCBI taxonomy): domain Eukaryota; kingdom Metazoa; phylum Arthropoda; class Collembola; order Entomobryomorpha; family Entomobryidae; genus Sinella; species Sinella curviseta. Next base: position 31,811,132 of record CM023201.3, read on the forward strand.
TTCTATGTCTATTGTTATTGAAATGGGAATCACATGTCGAGTAAAAGTCATAACCAACAGACAGGCTCTGTATAAATCGGCAAGCAATGAGCCAACTCAATGAAGTCAAATGAACGGTTTATTTTGTGGGTTTCGGTTGGTATTGTATACTACAGTGTAATACTGCTAGAAAGCTTTTTGCAATTGATTACGGCACCTACTTGACTTGTGCAGTGATGTAATACATTCAACTACTGACCTAAATGTCAGTGTGGGCTTTGCAATTAAATGGAATGGTGTGGGTGAAAGAGATACTAAAAGATGTATGTTGATGCTATCATGACACATTTCAGACTGTGATACAGAGTCAGTGAAAAATTGAAAGTGTAAAAGATATAGAAAATATATCAGACGGATTGTAAACGAAAGGAGAAGAAAGCGTCCACCACTACGTTCTGTCCAGCCTAGGTCAATAATGAACAAAAGAAAGCCGAACTGACAAACATACACTACCTACGACCTACTGAAGGACAATAACTTACAAGTTATACAATACTTTCGTTCCAACTGAATTCTTATGGTTTACCTCCAGCAAACTAGTTTCAGATCTTATGTGCTATTTTCAAACTTTTCTATTTACATTTAGCAGCTTCACCGCATTCGTTTGCATTGTCATCTCTTCTTATAGTTTACACAACCATTGTCATCCGTCAATATTGATTAGCGAGATGAGAAACGCCTTTGACATTTGGAGAAAAGTTCCATTCTTGCTATCGCGCATTATGTAAAAATTCGGTTTCGTGAAGCACTGGATGAAAAAAAGTTTCCTTTTAGCTGGATCATTTCTTGGAATAAGAGTGTTTACGTGGGAATATGAAATGAAGAATAACATGAAAGAAAAACTGCTTTCCCTCAATTTAATGTTCTGAATGAGGTCATCAAAGCAAGTATGCCTTAATTTTTGGAAATGCAAAAATAACGTTGGTTATGTTTTGATTCATTAAAATTGAATTCTCTGAAGTGGATTATGCAGATAAGCAAATGGGCGTATATGATTTACTGATAATATAAGAAATACATATATTTTATATATCTATGCATTTTTCGTTTGTATAATTTTGAAAGCTTACCTGTTGGTCACCAAGATTCTTGACGCGACAGTTGAGACGGGCAGTTTGACCCACCACTGCCGTGACATTCCGTCTCCCCACCACGTCAAAGTACGGACGACCCTTTTCACCTCCTGAGTGGAATGTGTTGATTCCCGGGAGCACGTCTGAAGTTTCTGCCCCTACAAACATAGAACGAAAAAATGTATGTAAACTCTGTTTGACGCTTGAGTTTGCTGCATTAGCAAACTTCCGGTGAAAGTATGCCAAAGTAGTAGGGTAACGTTGTTACATAAAAGTTAAGAAATGTCATATAGATCTATACTATTGGCATCTTAATGGAAAGCTTATCTAAAATTATCGAGGACGAGATAATTGAAAGTTAGCTTATGATATTGTGTAAGATATACGTAAGATTAAATTTTCGCGTTCCGCAATGTTTGAAGGTCCAGATATTTTTAGTGAAGGGGTAAAATAAGAAATTTGTTATTAGAAGTCATAACGATGCCATATAATATACGCAAGAATGTACAACTAAAATACAAGCAAAGTAGAAATGAATCCCCGATGAAGAAAAAGAAGACAAAACTCCCCGTGCCTTTGTGATATGCCGTTGGTCGACACTCAGCTTGGCAGTACTAAATGTCGACACAAGAGTTTAAGAAAGAACATGGACATCAACGGTGCTTGTAGTAGTAGAAGGTGGGCTCCAGTATGGTATGTGGTGACTGATAGTGAAAGTAGGAGTAGCAGGGAAAGTAAGAGAATGGAGCAGGAAACATGCGTTCTTCCAAGTATACAGAACACAAATCAAATGCCAAAGTGACAGGAGAAAATTGGAAGGAGAGTGAAAGGCGACAGAACCTAAATCAGATTGCAACCTAAAGTTTTTCTCGCAGACAGACACAGCAGTCACCACACACATGGCATAAAATATAACATGCATACAGGCGGCAGGCATATACCTACATACTTCCTATTATGTATCCAGTGAAGGAAGCTAAAACAGTGACACCTTTTCCTCGCTTTTTCGTTGCTCATTTTTGATTTTATAAGATGTACACGTGTGTGTTTATCTTGCTTGTGTTGCTCTTTTATGTGTATTTGTACGAAGATTCAGATATTTATATAACGGAAACTTGTAATCTGTGCGTGTCTCATTCTTCATACATTTTCATTGTGCCACTCTTGCACAGAATATACAAGCGCAGAGAAAATACCTTTGGTCCCTAAAGTACATATCCATTGTTCACCTACCTTTACCCTTTTTCTTGCCAACATTGCAACTTTTCTTGTTTTACCGACTGACTACTTTTTATTCCCTTGGTCCTTCTACTTTTCTTTTCCCGCTCTTATTTGCTTACTAAGGACAACGTTTCTCTATTTAACCTACAACTTGTTCCCAGGAAAAGAAATGAAACCTGCGTGCGCGATAGTAAAAATCGGAAAGCTAGAAAGAAACGACGACAAAACTAGTTTTGCGCTTGCTAAGAGGCTAGACTAAGAATCCATGAAAAATTAGAAGTAAAAGTGGTATAGACGCTATGCGTCTAGCCTAGCGCATATATGTTTGCGTAACTACCTGGTCTAGTCAGCAGAAGCAAACATTATAATTTTCCAAGTCTTTCTACTATCCCAGTCCATTGCATGAAGAAGATCCCATATAATGTAACTAACTTCTACCACCAGCATCCAAGAGATAGGTGAAAGCATGAGCGTGGACAATCATAGGATTCAGATTCCCAGCCAGCAATCCAAATAAATAAAAGAGGGAGAGAGTAGAGGAGAGTGAAGAAAGATGAAGACAGGAAGAAAAACGAAATCTTTCAACAAAATCACATAAAGTTTGTCAACCTGATGATGGCTGGATATAAATGAGCTCGAGAGAGAACGTTAGATAAGGAAGTCGTGGAAAAGACGACGAGGAGAAGAGAGAAAGCGAGAGTTTACTAAAAAGAGGTAAAATGGCATTAAGCGAATTGTCCCGTTTAGTGGTATAAATATATTATTTATGTACATATATAAGCAACTATAACGTACATTTCCTATTCGCAAGAAGTTCCCTACGAACTCCTTCAACTCCATTCAACTATATAGCAAAAGTATGCTACTGACTTTTCTGCCAACTTAGTCAACTTTCAATTTTCCCTTCCTTTTGTCTCCATTAACGCACAACTTTTTCGACTAGTGTACGTCGACTACTGTTTTAACATTTCGTATCTTATATCTCATGACTCCAGCCGTTAGATTTCCCTTCACACGACGAGTATGAAAAGAGATCTGTTGACGTTACATTATATTACGGTGGAAGAATAGAATGGCAATCTGCTGCGAAGTGGTTATAGCTAGCTACAACTATAGCGTATTATGTAACGTTACATGTAAAGAAAAAGTTACTCCAGAAGGCTGTTAACTGCTTAAGAAGAAGTAACTTTAAGCCTGCACAACTATAATCCCTTTATACTTACGAGAATTTCAGTACAAATACATGATATATAATAGTGTGTCGTTGCTTCTGCAAAATCTGATGTTTCCTCGTCAAAATGAAGGCAGAAATCTAGGGAAAAGCAGACTTTCTCCTTCGTCACCGTTCCAACATTTTTCTTTATTTTTTTCTCGTTTTTTTTCTGCTACAGAAGCAAATATTGTATTTCGTAGACACACAGGCATACTTTTTCTATTCTCGCCATTATCTTTTCTGTATTTATCATGACCGAAAAGAAGTTTGCTGAATTAAACCACACAGTACTTGGAGGACCGTTTTGGGCGCACACATTTTCTCGCATAATAACAGAGATACCTCTGTGAAACACGGCATAGTTCGAATGTATAAGTGAAGTGAAAGCGCATTATCATATTTTCCCAAAAAACGCGAGATAGTACTTTTGCGGACAACCAAAATGGCTAGTGCTCATATTCTATGCATGCATTCATATATATTACCTACACGTGCCAAGTAGAATTTAAGATAACGTACGCCGAAGGAATGGTCCATTTCTTATCTCTTTACTTATAATGTTTGCTACTATTGCACTACTAAAGCAATTGGCAAACTACATTATACACTTTTTAGACTTGTTTGTTATCAGAAAGTATTTTTATAAGAAACAAAATAACACTTTCTGTCTGCACGTAACCTTCTTCGTTTTCCATTACTTTCTTCTCATGTCAGAGCACATGTAATATGTATTTTGTAATCGCATCCACGTGCTTTTTGCCAGTTGATTCACATAGTTTCATATAAGGTGAATGACACACGACATGTACATGTTTATGTATGGAGCTCAGTTTCCTTTCATGTTATATTATGTAATTTCATATTTCTCCATGTACGGTCTGAATTTCCACACGCGACAGACGAAAGTAATTAACTCGATTCTCACCTTGAATTCAACCTTCTTTTTACACCCACCAAGCAAAATATCTACGCTACATCTTTTCATGATCCCATGAGTCATCTACTTTGAAAGGCAGACGGTATCTTAAGAGGTATAAATAAATATTGTGCAGGTACCTTTAGAATAATTCAAGTTCACTCATAATTCTGATGCACATTAATTCCAGTCATTCTGTCACTTGAGGGGACGATAATAAAACATGCTTTAATGATACAGTAAGAATATACAATGAAATTCGTTATGAGAAAGCGCAACGCATGTAACAAACTGATAAGACGACACAAATAGAAAAGGGCTGTGAGATATGTGGACGGAAACGCGTAGGAGCTTTATATTCGACGAGGGACTGCACGTTGATGGTTGTTTTCTTATTGTTAGTTTTAGAACTTTAGGGAATCTCTCATCAAAAAGCTCACCAAGCGAAAGACCATGAACTACCACAAGCCATGATCATCATGAAAGGAGCTGCGAGCTCACCAGTCATTTCCGGTTATTATCCCATTGAAACTATCAAGAGATGGATGAAAATTTGGAGAAAGACAATGAGTTTTGTGTGAACCACTGCTCATGCTTACATATATATATACTAAAATGACGCATTAATGATATCCAAAAACAGAAAGAGCACGCTAGCAGTATCTGGGTGTTTATTAGGAGAAAATAAAAGGAAAGCAGCGAAACTTGGCTAAGTTTTTATTTATGCGTGAAAGTTGTGTTTTTACTCCCCTTTGTTAAATTAACAAGATTAACCTCATTTAATTTCTCAGTACAAAAGGCAAGCCGTATCTAAGTGTGGAGTATATATATATATATGGTGTTTAGAGAAGAGTAACTCATAATTCGTTTAGTATAAAAGGAAAGCGGCCTAAGAACTCTATTTATCTTGTGAGTAGACAGTACTAGTATTAGCGTCGTACTAAGGCTGCACTCCCTTGCATTTCTTTGTATAAAATGACTAATATTTTATAGCGCATGTTTATTGCCTATTATGTACATACGCCTACTATTAACTTTATATTTCCACTTAAATATATTAAGATATTCAGCTTTATATTGCTTTAGGAAATGCCTATGGGGTTTGTTGTTTGCATATATAAATCCTGCACTTTATCTTTTATTTAAGATGTACATAATATATACTTAAACTAAACCGTTTCTCTTCGAGCTCGCTCCTTGTGTAATAATGTACTTGGATAATACTTGCCTCCCCTTTTACACATCCCCCATACAGGCGGCATTAACGACCATGACGAAGATCTGTGCATTAATCACTGCACGCGAAATAATGGCCAGCCTGTCATTTCTGTAAAAATGTACTTTCATACAGGAAAACCTATTTGCACAAAAGCAAAAAATCTGTATTGTTTCCTTTGTAATACTGCTTTGGATGACCCTGAAACTCCTAATTGTTTATTCAATCTGTGTCTTCGTTTCTTTGCAGCTGAATTTGCAATGATGGCAAAGAAGATACGAATGTATGTAGATAATCTTAAGCGTTCAGCTTGTATACAGCATTGAATAACATTGTATGTTTATGTGGGCACATTTTAACTTTCACAGTAGTGTGCGTGCCTGTGTGGGTGGTAACCTCGTTAGTTGAAAGCAAAAATGGTAGAAACAAACCACGTACATACATATATGCAAACGGCCTCATCTTCTCTTAAAATCAAAGAAATATCCTTTCATCTATTTAATTAAAGTCAAAAGTGTTATGTGACGGAGAGATTTTTATATATATTACATACTGTCACTTGTGTATGACGAAGTTTGTATCGTTGATTTTGCAACAGGGCCAAACGTTTATGAATACACATATCCTGTCAAGTGTAAATTTCATATACAACAAACATTATTACATAATAAAATAAGAGTTATTCGCAAATGCGAAGTTAATTAACTCTGCACTTGTGAAAATATAAAATCTTAAACGGGTCATTTTAAACGACGATTTACCAAACTGCCAATATAGCCGTTTAGCAAACGATGCAGAAACTTATATACCTAGTTACGTAACCAGCCCCGTCCGCTTGTTTGCTTTAAATTCCAAATTTGAGTAAAGGTCATCGTCGTGAAAAGCAAAACGTGCTTTTGTGAAAGAGTCTGGCCAATTCAACCGTCAAGAATTGTGCTGGTAAGCACATTCAACCATGCAACCAAAGGACAACGAGTTTCCTTCCCGTGGAACGGATATTCCTACTTCCCAATAAGTTGTCGTTGCTGTTTGGTTTATTGCTTGTCATATTATTTATTTCGCTTTGTGCTTCTTTAGTCAAGTGAATACTTTCCGGGAGCGATACACACTCTCACACAGACCAACAGAGACGAAAATGAGAGAATGTGAAGGGAAAAGGAGAAAGTGATAGAGTGGTGGTTGCATTAGATAGCACTTCCAATTGCTTTCTCCTCACAAAGCTATTTTTGTCGCATGATATGTATATCCCACTTAAAAGGCATCCACTCACATCATAACATCACGTCAACTTTGTGGTTTCTCTGGAATGATCATAGACCCTTTGCAAAATGACCAGTCATCTGGAACAGAATAATCACACAGCTATCACGTAGAAAACTGTGGAAATTCACTGGAAGAGGAATATACTTTTTTCTGTATACCATTCCATTGGATTGCAGTAAGGAGGAGGAGTATACTTAAAACTTGTATGAGTTGACTTGCATTCTCGGCTATTATTATGCTCCAGTTTTATGTGCCGAGCAGATGATGATATTCACCAAGTTGTTATTATTTAATGTCAAATAATACTCTATTTTATGATCGACCAAACTCAACGGTCAAACTCAAAGTCGGTTCCAGTAACCACATGAATGTGACCACTGTCAAACATTTGTCTATTCATCGGTGATTAAAATAGTCATCAAAATTATCAAAAGTCCTACTTCCTCTACCAAACAAAACCAACCTCACTCAACTGTGAACACATTATGCGTTCAATTACGCATTCCGCGAAATAATATAGTCCTTGTAAAAGCCGCCTTCAATGGAAACCTTGGCGTGAGCGTTTTATGATTACAAAAAAAACATTTAAAACTGGATTTCGTAACTATTGAAATTGTGTAAAGAAGGTGGGTGGTTCTTCCTTGATGATGATTTAGTCCATGTGCGTGCTTTTAATGACTTTTCTTTCTCGAAATAATTACTATACTCCACAGAGTCTGTTGTCCCTGTCGGCGTCATCAAGTAAAAGCATTCATAAAAAGTTAGAACGAGATTCCTCTTTGCACAATATATAGAACATACATGTACATATACTACATTTCCATGAATGGTTACATACAAGTCCCAATTATACTTATAAAATGGATATAATTATTATTCTCTTATGCCGACACAACTACATACATGAAACCTCATAATACCACATTATCAACACCGCCGCAGTCTTTAGTCACAATATACAAAACCCTTTTGTCTGAATTACTACTGCAGTTTCAAGAAAGATGAGAATCTATTTCTTCATTATCATCATCAACGACAACAACTTTGGTCATAATGCCGGTATGCATCACTGCACCAATACAATAACATCAAAGCGCATTCATTCATTCATGCCTACATTTAGAGACATTCAATTTCTACTTTCTACTTACACTCTCATCTACCCAAGTACTCATTAACCTGGTAATCTATCGAAATAATATCCAAACGTAGCAAGTCATTGTAATTTTCAGAGCAAGTTGGTATTCATTCATACGTTTTTCATGTATTTTCCCACCTTCATACTCTTCCTTCCATTAATGCGGTTGGTGAATCTGCCGAGTCTTATATAAGTTTACCAGCAACGCCTCCACAAACTCCACATACGCATATTAAAAATTATTTGACTGCATTATTCATTTATTCGCGTAGTGGCATCATGGCATTGTTTTGTCTAGCATTGATGCTCGCATTAATAATATTTCCCAGGTACGCATTCTGTTAAAAAGTGATTTCACCCGGAGTATACCTATAGATGGATGTAACTTGTAAAGTATATACTTTATCTTGTTGGCCGAATGAGTCATTACCACAGAGTCGACTTATTTCATTCAATTTTCTTTAGTATGTTTGTCCATGCCTTCCGCATTGCCCTCTAAAAGTCTCCAGTTTTCCCGTTACATTTCCAGTGATAGCATGGCTTTATTGTGTGCAAGAAAATTGAAATAGCTTCTCCTTTTCCTCTAAAACGCGAAGAGTGGTTTAAAATGAAATAAAATGAAGTGACTCTAATGCAATATCATCATCGTCTTTTCACTACAAAGCAACTACTCAACTAAAACATTTATGGACTCACAATAAATGGTTTACTACACATTTAAATACATATATTTGCACATAATCACTTTCAGTTGTAAGCCATGCATCATTCTCACGCTAATTGCTACGTCTGTTTACTACTTTTCCCATTTAGGCCTCAACATTAGTTATTGCTTGCTGCATACAGAAAATTTTCCTTTTTTAATCTAAACAACTGGGTCGACTTTATTCATTTCTCCACTCTCCACTAAACACTCTCGTGTATAGACTAATGGATGGAAAACGGTGTAGCTGTACTATATAATAGTACATGGTATGAAAATTGCAATTGAAAATGACAAAGTGGCACACATCACACAATAATACAGTGATAATGGTCTATAAGCGAGGAACGCAATATATCGTATATAAAAGCATAAAAGAGTTCCAGAAAACACAATAACAATAGTCATAATCAGTGAAACATTGAGATAGAGAAAGATAGCACCCTCATGAAACCACTAAATCTTTGTAAAAGTCAACTCATCATCATCATCTTCATCATTATCATCCTCCTTCATGGATAATAATGAAATCGTATAATGCCTGCGTATAACATTCTAATGTCTTATCCTTAGTTCCTATATTACAAGCTCACGTGCACCTACGAGTGAATACATTAACCCAAACCCATAATACCATGTGCCTATATAATAATATAGTTTTAATCATAATAGTTTTCTCCGCTTCAATAGGCATTTGCTTTCCAGGAGCAGTAACAAAAGTGAGCAAACTTTTGCAGTGCTGTTGCTGGAACTGTTGTTATTGTGATGTGCGTGGTGGCTGCTCTTTTCTCTCCTCTAAAATAATAGTAATAATGATGATCACCATCATCATAATGCACTTACTTAGTCACTTGCCCTACATTATGATAATAGTAAATTGTTTTACTACTACTTTACTCCTCTTTCTTTTCTCATAAACACATGATAGTCGTAAAAAAGAGGAAAGGGCTTGCTTCTGCTGCTCCCTAGAAGTAAAGCACGATACATGGCTCTCTGCTTGCTGCTCCTACTCTACCACTACTACTGATGATGAGAAAGATGATAATAGCATGGTTTGCTCTATGGTGCTCAGAGTTTAGTAGTCAGTGGTGCTGCTCGAGAGGAATCCTTTATAATAAAACTTTCCAAGTTTCAAGGAGCAGCAGAATCAGCAGCAAAAGCTATAAGAAAATGCTCACATTATATATCATCTCTTGTGACTACGTTATGTGCAGGCAGGCAACTGCTATTCCGTGGAAAATCATTTGCAACCCAGGCAAAGAGCAAGGCAGACAAGACTCTACACACCACTGTAGCAAAAGCAACCCGACCCACTTTCATTCCTGGCAGAGTGGTATATAAGTTGGATGACACCATTGCCATTATATCTCATATATAAACAGAAAATACTTTCCATACCTATTACTCTTCCCTTTGCTACTCTACTCTGCCGCTACACGATTAGAATTAATGTAATAAATGTACCACTGTGTAATATGGCGTGTCTGCATCTAGGCAGACGGCTATAAAAACCTGGACGGGATACTCTTTGGCTTGTCCATGGACCGTGTATAAAGACGCAAGTCGCAACTTTCTTTAGTCGCAATAATATTTCGTTTTGCAATATAGTAATTCTGCTGCCGTTGCTTCTTCTTCCTCCCCCTCTCTCTCTACCAAAGAGTGATTATATTACTTTCGCTTGTCGTTGTGTGCAAGATGAGTGAGTGATTCTCCACTTTCACTTTTGCCTTCTTCCATCTGTTACAAGGCGCGTTTTGGGTTATGTAGGTAAGTATATATGCACGTGATTATAATGGGACTTCTCTTCTCTGCGGTGTGTGCACTGACGGCAAAAAAATAAAAACCAAGTGGAATTTCCTTCACAACATTTAAATATATGTGTGTAAACGGGTGTTTCTCTCAATCTATTATTGCTATTTTGTATGGAAGTATGTTTGTAAGACGCTTACACACACATGATGTTGTCTGCGATAGTTTGGAATGCTCGTCTGAAAGTGAAAATGTAGGCCAAGCAGCTTATTCCACTGCTATATGAACTCTTATTATTATTATTGGGCTTGGGTACTAGTTGGGTTTCTTACTTGGCAAGAAGAGAAGAAAGACTGCCACTGTTGTAGTATGTGCCGAAGTAAAAAGAAAAAAATCAGAGGATATACTGGAGAATGAAAGCAGGAGGGAAAAATGAATGAGGAAAAGGCAACTTTGACAGAGTCAAATGTGTAACTACACTTTTATGATACTTTCACAATGACAAATGGAAGCTCTATTCATAACTCCCATTAGTGATATGTGATACGAGTTTCGTATACGAGAATAATGATATGTGCTACCTACTCCATAAGTTTTTATTCAGTGCTTCCCTCTCTTTCCCTATTGTAAGCCATCATAAAAACGTATGATTTCGGGCTCGCCTTGTATCCTTTCGCTCCATCTTCAATGTAAATATATCAGTGTGGTAGTGGGTAGCAATGCATGTGTACTAAAAATGGAGTGAATACATGCATTTCTTATTGCTTTCTCTCTAGCGTTTCCCTCCTCCCCACATTTTTCTTGTTCTCACTGAACAGCAGGAACAAGCCATCCAAACTCGAAAATAAGTTTTTTTTATTCTCTGTTCCTCTTGTCTTGTACATTTTATATGTACCTATTCACTACAGAGCGAAATTGTAATGATATCAGTGCCTCGGGAAAAATACGAACACATTTCACTCATCTCTCTAGCATGCTCATGAAGAATGCACCTACACATCAACTTTACTTTTACCTAGGACGAAACATAAAAAAGCAGACAGGCAAAAATTTATACAACGGTAACTCAAAATGAGAGGAGAGAGCTAGAAGAGTGACTTCAGTTGCAATGAAAGATGTACCTTCAAAGCTAATGCTGTAATATCCTTTTCACATTTACGTAAAAATATTCAAATATGATAATGACGATCATGATAACCAGGGAAAAAGCGCAATTTCTGAATGAATGAAATTCGCCATAAAGCAGTTGAACAACCTGTGTAGCATAATATTTTCATTCGTAAAAAAGTATGCATGAAAAGTCGAAATCATAAGCAGATATTTTCGATACTGGACAGCATGTGCTGTGCAGAATCGGAGAACACAAAAGTATTGACTACTCTGCTCACTCTTGTCTTCTGCACATTATTATATCATTTTTCCATAAATGTGTGCTTTATCTCAATAAACTACATCTGGCTCAATGAATGCCCGTTGGAAGGAAAAATGAGAAAAACGGCATGAGAAAAAATTGCCTTTTTTAGAATTTCAAATGATTTTTCAAGTACAATCAGGAGCTATAGCTGCTTTTGTTGTTGTTCCACTACCCCACTCTGGAACCAATTTTTGTATCGTTTTTCCTTCTCTACTTTACCATCTTATTTACTGCTCATCTTGTTTCATACAACATGATATCTATTTTTGTTTATACCAAATAAATGATAACATCAAAACTGAAAAATATGATGATATGGTGCATGATACCTAAAAAGTAGGCTATCTTCAAAAGTACTATTTGGTTGTAAGATGGTCTTCACAAGTACGCAAAAAAATCCGCAAAAGCCATCCCAAATCGCCATTTCATCAACAATACTATGGAGAGTTTGTATACATATTATTCTCTATATATTTTGTAGATACATACTATGCATATAAAATTTTCAAACATAAACTTGCATCCTTTATCATATCAAACATATTGTTCTCTTCAAGGATAAAAGGAAACTGGATTTTTGGAGGAACTTCAGCGAACATGGCGAAACATATAAATACCTATACGCAGTCCGGTTTGGTATGTATTTTTCTTTCCTTATAGTAGCATTTTCGAATTTTTGCCGAAACGATGACATCAAATATTGTTGTAAGTGAAGCCATTGATGAAATTGAACATTTCCTGATACTGCCACTATTGAGTTGCAAGCCCACACAAGAAAACCAATACTCGGTTGTTTTCATTGGAAACCTATTTCTACTGAGCATACTTAGAAAGCTTTCGCTAAAAAGAAATACTCAACCTATAAGCTCTTTCCTGTATCCATCCATTCATTTCAGTATTCATATGACATGAAAATAACCACATTCTATATAGCATGTAGGGCGTTTGTACATAACCATAACATGTATCATGTTTAAATGGCTAGAGTAAGGGAGGAAGCATGCGAATATATGCGAAGCAATTTCTGAATCCAATATATGTGTCAGCGTTATTCCAATTTTACTATACGGTTATTGTCAGAAATGTGGAAATCAAAATAAATAGCCACATCCTCTATGATGAAGCAAGAGAATAACCGCTTCCAAGTGATGTTATGGCTATTTTATAAGTATTTCGTTCTGGTTATCCCGTCATTTTTTGCAGTAGAGGTTCGGATTCTATAATGTGACGGTGGTGGTGGAGGCAAACCAGCTTTCATCTTTACGTTTACATTTTTGATGGCTTCACTTGTGGCGGGATATGCGTACGAACAACGATCCTTTACTCTAGTACGTACTATAAAACTGTATGACACATATATTGATCTCCGCATCCTCTCAATCAACTACACAGAACAATGGATTTAGCAATAATCTACATTCCGAAGTTTAAGAAGGAAATTTTCATTTTTTGTTTGTTTTTCTTTTGGCGAAACAAATAGTTTACACTTGAACAGTTACGAATTAAATTATTGCTCTAGATTATTTATTGATTGTATATTTGATCAATCAAAATAATTTCCCCTTCTTTTTCCATTATCTTTCAGACATTGTTCAATTGACTATCAAGTGTAACTACTAACGTTTCTTTCTATGTTCACGTTCTGAATGTTAGGAATCTGAAGCATTTTTAGATAAGTAAATATTTAACCAAGACAGTTGTAGCGTTTTTATCCATGCATATTATTCATTTACTCTTTTGTTATCGTTTTCCGATAGGATATAAGGTGAAAGCGTCCATATAATTTATTAAAATGAAAATACGCACTGGTAGTTGATGTGTCGTATAATATCTTGTTTTACACGGTAGACTGAAAACGTCCATACAAACATGATCAAATGAAGTTCGAACAATCATAATATCAAAAACATACATACTTCACATCCGTCTACTGTGTCGTTACAAGAAAATTTCCATCTATTATCAAGGCACGAGCAGAAGAACAAAAATGCATTTTCTTTTAAAAAGAAAAATCAACCCAAGTTTATCAGAAAAACAAAAAATGTATATACCTAAAAGTCTTATGACAAGACAGATCATATCCGTAAACATGTTTTCCACCGAAAATACAATTTCGCAACCACAAACGTAAAGTAAAATGTATGCGCGGAGGGGTAGAAAAGGAAAAGAATGCATTGTCTGAAGATATGAAGGGGAACAGATCAATTTTTATTTTTACGAGCCACATCAATTTCCTGTGAGGGAGAGAGAAAGGAGCAAAGTCACTCATTCGATAAAGATTGGTTTTCTTCCCAATACATGTAAACATATCGAAGGTACACACAAGCCTACCTATAGTATTCTTGAATAGATATACCAAGAAATATGAATACATATTTCGTCTCCAGTCTGAAGGGCTTGGTTAACCAAATACGATTTATTCCTCTGCTTTTCACTAACTCGATTGAGTTGCGACCAGGAGTCTGCTGCATAGGTAGGTATGTGTCAGGAGCCTGGCGCTGTCTCCTCGGAATCCTTTGGCTTTCATTTCATACCTATGCATTTTTTCCGTCTCTGTCATAACACACAAAGACGGGTGAACGTTTTGTGACGATCCCTCCAGAAAGATAGAATGCACATGTTGAATGATTTTGATGGAGAGAAGGGATACTACTATACATGATAATAGTATAGATTGTATGATGATGATCGCACTAAAAGTCGCTCAAGGAGAAAAGTTCGTACAGATCCGCGTGATGGCCATCATATTACCATTTTCTCTCATGATACGTAGACATACAATAGAACTGATAGTAATAGTCATATACTTGTCTTCGTTTCTTTCTTACTTTCTCCTTCAATAACCTTCACCACGTTCCTTCACCCTTGTTATATGTATTCTCCCGTTGTAATTTAGTGTACATTTGTGCACTTGCGTGTGCTTCGTTGGACGGATAAGCAATAAGCAATAAAAATTGTATATCATCATCTTAGACGAAGAGCAAGTAGCATCACCGTCATCATTTTCATTCTTTCTTCACGCTCTACCTAATAAAAAGGATCACTATATAATCATCATCATATCAAGGTAATAAGTACCTGCCTATATGTTCTTACTACTCACCACATACCTTTTAGTTCCCTTGTTGTTCCTCAAGAAACAAGTCAAGGGAGAACAAAATGAGTTTCCAGTTAACTGCCTTTCTATCTGGCTAAACTACCGTCGCTACCTCCGCAGCGGTTTACGTGTTTAATTTATGTGTGGTCAGAGTAAACATGCTATCGTAAGTCATAACGTTTATTCTTGCTGTCTTTCAAGAAATTGCGTACATACATACTGGTGTTTGTATATAGCAAAGCTCTCTAGCACTCTCTTCTTACCTGTGCAAATAACTTGCTAAAACTGCGACGGATATGGATAATTGCATAGGCAGACATGTGCAGACTGTATAGAAAATCTAATATGATAGAATTACCATAACGTCGAGACTGGCAAAAGAAATGGTGGTGGTTCTGGTGCAGCTCTTTAGATTATTAAATAGAAATTGTTCGTGCAGAATGAAAAAGGCACTAGAGAGAAAGTTTGCACTTTCTTAGTAAAATGATGAAATCAGGCAAATTCCTGCCTGTGCCAATATGTTGTTTCTTCTTTGTGAAACGAATGAAGCCTGCAAGGCACATATATACAAGAAGAATGGAACGTTTCGTAAACATGCTCCTTCAATCTCCATTAGGCCATCCTCATTATCGTCATTCATCAAAGAATAACGATAATACGTCGGATAAGTGTATGGTATGTCTTTCTAGGGGCTTTTCGATTTATTGAAAATGTGAATGCATGTGAAATTTATGATGATAATATTATAGATTGATAGCATCTTTATGGCATGTTCTTCTGGAGAAACAGAGTAATACGTTCGTGATGTATCACAGCTACATGCTATAAACTACCTCTTACTTTCCCTTCCAAAAAGAAACTTTCATCATCCAGTCATTCACTCCTTCATCATTCAGCCAAGTTGTCCTTGCCAATCGGTCAGATGAAGAAGATTGGGGCAAATAGAATGAAAATCACGTTTGAATGTTTGTGGGCTATATACTTAATATATATCAGTGTGAATGTACAATGTTCAAGATGTGGAAGTTAAAGCGAACCAGCGAACCCACTTCTTATTATATAGAAGAGAGGTATGTACATATTTTGGAGAAATGATTATAGTTATGGGATCCACCGGTTAGTTAAAGGGTAAAAATAACATTTTGGATTGGTAGGTTCATTGTAGACGAAGCCATTCTATTCTATTTGATTATTATGCTCATAGTCGTTGGAATAACACGTATAATATGGCTTTATGACATTTTCTTTGGAGAAGAGAATATAATAGGAAGTCGTAAAAAGATAAAAAAGCAGTTGGTTTGACTTTTTGCTACTTTTGGTTTCCTCAATGGTACTAGATCATGACATGCTGAAAAACATGTATATGCCATTAAACACGAGCAGTATCCTACGTTATAACAGGTCATGTATTTTATACCATAAGTGTGTATATATATCGATTAAAACTTCATTTTATTTTCAGAATGAAGCCAAAGTGATGCCAGACTTTTGCATAAATTGAGCCAGAGATTTAGAAATCACATTTGTTTGCTGAATACTCGCTGTAAAAATGTTGTCAAGAATCCTTCCAAAATTTGAGCACTGTCAAACGTATAAGCGATCGTCATACTTCACACATATAAGATCTTTCATCTTTTTTCAAAGGAAATTATACATTGTAGAAGATCATGAACTCTAGACAAACCAAATTTCTTTTTTTTTGTAAGTGTTGATGGCTGGTGGCAAAAATAACTGTAGACAGTCATTGCATCAACATCCTCTTTTCTTTCGATTTCCTTTGCCATTTGATTTTCCACTGATGATTTTTGTTGAGACGTTGCTTTCACTCTTTATTCGTTATTATAAAAGCTGTTTTTGCACTGGAAGTACAAAACAAAATGAACAATCGTATTTCCCCTTTTCATGTTCAAATCAAACAAGAACTCAAAGCTTGTCTAAAATAAAACTGCATTGGAGGAAAGGATTGTCTCTTTTTGTTTAAGATACATATCCAATAAACATGGCAGTGTACAAAACCAAGACATTAGCTTTCACTTTTCCTCTTGACTGATTCTTTATATGTTGCGTACGCTACTTGTTCGTCCCCTTTCTTTTTCTCTCTCCAGTTTCATCTCCCCATGTATTATCCTCTTATCAGGAGTTGAAAATGAAAAGTAGAAGAGGGGTAAGGCAATTGCATTTTATACCATTTGGTTTTGGATCCAGCTCACAACACTCTGCAATGCATTCATAAAGCATAATGCTTTAATACATATTTTATGTTTTCCTTTACGCGTATTTCGCTGCTTCTTGTTTCCTACAAAACGACATACTTTCTCCACCGCTGCTGTTCACCATTGTCATTGCATTCGTTGTGATACGCAAAACCAAGATAAAAATGGGAGACTTGACTGTTCTGTTCTGCTGCAGCTGCTACTACATACAGAGAAACCGACGTATTGAGTGACTTTTCTATCTACTTCTCTGGCTGACAGTACAGTTGACGGGAATGTTCTTGGTGGAGTTATGTACACCTCTGAGAATTTATTTTATAAGAGTCATATAGAATAAAAATAAATCCCACGAGAGATGAGAAAATTCCTACATTGCTACATCAGCATCATCTCTTATAATAAAAATCACAATTTTCTTTTTCTCTTCTTGTAACTTTCTCACTCTTGAGGGATGACGTAGTCGTATGTCTACTGACTACCTTTCTTCATGCATTATTGTTCAACATGCACTTTGTTATTGAGCAGTACCTGGGTAGGTTGCGACTACCCGGTGATAAGAAAAGAAATCTTCTCTTGCGTGCAATAATCCAATGAACCAAATAAACTTCAGGTTTCTTTGAAGTGACACGTGTGCAGTTAGAGTGGTGCGGTTTTCCTTTTTGTAGTAATAGCATAAAAAGCATGGCTTCCACTGTATTCTTGCTCATGTTAGATATGTACGCCCAAATGAATGGATTTTATTTTGTTTCAGCAGAGTAGTTTGTATTTTTACCTCTTGGTAAGAATTTTCGTCGTTAAATGCAAAGACAAATTGCAAAACAAACAGGCGTAATAAGTGTACTGTTTAGATTCATGATCTTGTTAAGGGCTTTGTGTTCCAATCAACCGCCTAGAATTGAAAGAAAACATATTATTAATAGGTGTACAATTGGTTCTGTTCAAAGTTCAAGCCGGTGTTTAGCTGCTTGTTGGAAATGTCAAATTTCACTTAAATAATATATCCAATATCAGAGTTAGGTAACCGATAATTCATTCATTATTTAACATAATTTATACGGGTTTCGTAGATCCAATGAGTGTTTTCCCAGTACGTACGACTACGTCATCAAGCAACTATAAATATCTTACTGGTTTATATAATGAATTATGTCACCGAAGGACACTCCGCCGGAGGTACTGTGGAGATACTCTTTTTTTAGAATAAAAGCATTCCATTCCAATAGTAATATAAAACTAAGAGGATTCACGATCAACGTTTTGATACTCAACACAAGGTTACTATTTTTGTGCACTAGCAATCATGCCACCCTCATGTTATGATCCGGATTGTTTTATTTCGCTCAAACAACGGAGACCATAAAAACATCAAACATAAACCGGTTTTCTTTCAAGCTGGCCTAACGGGAATTTTGATCTGACCATTCGTCTCATTTTTTTATTCCATCACAAAGCAGAAACTGTGCCTGTGTTCCTCTTGTGGGGTCAAGGTAGCCGCTACTGCTATTACTTCTGCGGTCACTACTATTGCCGCTGCACATATTCCAAACGGATTTTTCGAGAGATGGGTCTCAAAAGAAATAGTTTTGAGACGAGGCAACTATCTATTTCAAGTCCTAGTCAAATGAAATTCCAAAGTTGTAAAAATAATGGCGATGGTGGTGTGGTGGCATAGGAGGCGCAGAGTATCATAAATTCAGGTATTATGCGGGTACAGGGAGTAATTTACATTCATGCCATAAAATTAATATTGTAGATCGATTTACTACGGATTACCTGTTTATAAGCTGTAAATTCCCCAGAAAAACAGCCCATGCCTGGCCGCTTCCAGCTATACATATACTCGCATAAATGGTATAACACAATTATGAACAAAAAGCATCATCCTCCCTCCCACTCTCAACAAGTTAGCCCATTTTTCTTGCTTTCACATGTCTGCTTGTTTGTTGTTATTGTTGGGGTGCGATAGAATATATGAACTGGCTTGGACGTAAGTATGAAATGATATGCCTATATCCTTCTTATGGGCTATCTCCACACAAGGAGAAAGTGGTGCCGCTGCCTTTTTCCATTGTCCCTCCTGAACAATTGAATGTGGGAGCATAAAAACATCCTCAGAATAAATGTTTGTCATTCTTGCACAATGCCATCATCATCATGACCCTTTTTGTGTTTAGATACCCTATTGGTCCAGCAGTCAGTAGCGGGGGCACACCGCTATGTTGCTGTAGGTCGCTCAACGTACATTATTGTTTGTCTTCTCTGCTTCCATTTGTCATACATACATTTCTCTCTTCAAAGGGAGACTTTTTTTGCAGAAAAATATGTGTACTATTTTTTTGCAATGTAATCATAACAATACCGGGAAATACATATAACGTACGTACGCGGAATAATGGAAAGGTACACCGAGAGAAAATAACGTTTACACAAACAATGTAGTGGAGAGTTCTCTGAAATGAGAAAGGCGAATTATTTGAGAAATTTTCACCATATTTTTCTACGTTTACTACAACAAAAACATTTTTTGGAAAGGAGCACATCTTTTTCATTTTCTTTTGTACTTGTGTTTTCTTTCGTGAATGAATATTGCACACTCCAATCGTCGAAACCTCGGAAAAAAGTGAAAGGGAGAAAATGATGGCGCTAGAGGGCCGAACAACTCTGAAGAAAAAAAATATATAATAATTTCTGTACGGTCCATCGATTTTAATGGTCCATAAATTTTACACTTCACCCTTTAAATTAAGATTTTAAGTTTTGCCGTGCGTGCACAAAAGTAAGCGGAACAGGAACAAGCAGCAGTAGCAGCATAGTTGAAATTGGCTCGTGTACATTTCTTGTTATTATTGTGTCTTCTCCACTTTCTTTTCTTATTTCCAGGTTTATCGTTTAGTTTTGCTGTGTGCGACGGTGCGGGGCAAATAAGGTTTTTTTTCTCGAGTGGCCATATCATTTCATGTTGCGCAACGGTTATCATATCACCGCACTGCTGTTACCTCATCGTGCAGATGAGAAAGTAAACTACCTATCCTAAAATTGTGTGAGTACCTTTATACCTATATGTATGTGAGTTGGAAAGAGAGTTTTACTAGCCAGTAGGTTGGGCTTGTTTGTAAAAAGTTTACGGAGAAAACTATAAACCTCTTTCCTGTTATTGACCAGCTTATTTGTTTTATCTTTCTTTAGGCTCCCGTGTCATCTCTATTTAAAAAGCTTGAGGTGTAGATAGCAAAATCCTATGCAAAAAGTCATCAGTTCACTACTTCACACCAAATCCTTTAATTTAATCCAGAAAGGCCCGACGGTGTTCCCCCGTTTTTTGTCGCAGTCATTCAATAATAAGATGAGCTTTAGAGGAAAATTAAAACAGAAACTAGGGACTTGACAACTTTTTTTGTTTCATGCTAATCTTCTCCACCAACTAGAATGAATCTGTTTACGAAATAAAGGAACTATACCTATTTATAACTGTTCTATTTCTATATGATATCATACTTTTTTTTAAAAACCTTTTCAAGTAAAGAAGTTCCAACGGGACCATTTATCGATTACTGATAAATCAAACAAGATGAAAATATTTCTCCCTTGCGATTCATTATTTTCTCATGAAAACACTCTGAAAACAGCCATAAATGCTCTCATTGTCATTTTTGTAAGACACTATATATGCCTACGACGAGAAGAAAAACTCCAAAAGTATTTCTGAAAACTGCTGTTCTCCTCTTTAAAGCCTTTCTTCCAAGACTCAGCTAAGCATCAACATAACTATCACCAAAATACAAAAAAAGTATTATCACTCCTACTTCTGCACATGCCATTTAATAAGATTCAAGTAGTGATGAGATGAGGATGGGGATAGCATGCAGAGATAGCAAAGTGAGAACGGAAATGCCCACTTAACGTGTGTACGTGTGGTCAGCAATGGCAGCTCCTGTAATAGTTTTCAAAGAGTTTCCTCATTCTTTTTTCTCATTCTCTCTCGTCTCTCCACTTTTGGAATTACACTAGCACGAGAGAAATTGCTTGAAAAAGTTGTACAGAAAAAAAAGAACAGTGATAGTAGTGAATAGTGGGGCAAGGAATATTAGTTGGAGGATGATAATAACAATGCAATGCTATCGCTTTTATATACATGTGTGGACAAATACATGCATACACAGCGAGAATCCCATCATTTTAGTGTCTTCTTCATTGTTCGAGTATTTATATACCGTTTTTCGATCTCAGCGAAAATTGTTCTTAAACATCTTTACTGCCACTACCGTAGTCATTCTTGGAACGTACCTATAGGCTTTCATCTCTTCATTTCGCAACAGCGGCGTCCAGAAAGTTATTATTGTAGTTTTACAAAAAAAATTCATATTATGACATTATAGGAAAGACGATGCTTGCCTGGCCTTAAGGGACAGAGACGTTGATGATAATGTTATGATGTCGTGTAGAAAGAGAAAGAAGAAAAAAATGTAGTTATGGCTCATGGTGGTTGTAAAAAAGTGGTAGCAGTGGAAATTACCCAGGAAAATAATATTATTGTCTTATACTTTTCATGTAGTAGAGCCGTGGCGTAAGTTGGTGCCCTTTATTCGTACTAGTTGCTGAAAAAAGTTTTTTCCGTGAATATTTGCAGGCAAAAGAGCAGCAGCCATAATAATATAATACATACATACATTTACAAAGGATGCCGAATAAAGAGAAGCCGAGAAAATGGCAAAGTCGGTCGTTCATCGTTGGTTGGAAGTGAAAGTAAAACTTTTCTGTCATCGTCCTTCTTATTTTTTCTCCTCTTGTTCTCCCAACTTGTTCCTTTTCCGCACATGCACAAAAAGCCATTCATATCAATGTGAAGACTGACGACAGATCAAAATCACTCAGAACTGACCCATTACGATACATTAAGGCGGTAGTAATGGCTATTGCATCATCGAAATCATGGTGTATAAAAAATGTACGCTACCGGAATAATGCCTTCGAAAGGGACAGAAGAGGATATACAGGGAGAACAGCAACTATTTTTATTTCTCTTCTTAAGATGATCACATGATGATCATACTAGCTGCTGCTGCTGCTGTATGAAACTGGAAATAAAAACTTGAGTGATTCATGTAGAAAAATGTGTAGTATGTATATGCCTATATTATAGTAGCCGTGTGTGTAATATTATATGTCATAAACGAGCACCACCAACAGAGCAGTTGAATTGCTTCTTCTTCCAAACTACGTGGGATTGGCCATAACTTCTCATTTTGAGCTGCCAAGACATTGGGAATGGGACGGTATAGGAAGTACTAGCGTTTCTCTTGTGACGACGATAGAAAGTTCTCTTGTTCTGCTTCTCCGATATATTTATTGTAGAGCCATGTACTCCAATCGTCAACGCATTGTATACATGTACAATATAATAAGTGAAAAGACAAAAAACTGTAGCTCTAAGAGGAAAGGACAGAGATGAAAAGTGGAGATAGTTGTGTACTGAATTTCTTTTCCCTCTTCTTGTTATTGCTTTTTCAAAATGTTATGCTTGTTAGATATAGGCATGCACGTATGTATACCTACGCGCAATATACTATCTGGTAATGGTGCCGAAAGGAAAAAAGTATAATGCAGTTGAAGGAGGATGGAACGACGGAATAATAAGAGAGAAAGAGCATCGCTGTCGGTCGGACAGCATCACCTTATTCGTCGTAGGCATTTTGGACAATAATATCAAAATATATAATATTATCCGTGTTCCTGTTGATGTTGCGAATGTCTATTAGAGGTTTTGTGTATTTATTTTTGAGAAAGAGAGAGGAAAAAGGAACACGAGTCACGAGGGTTTGAGCAAGTAAGAAGGCCGACCACCGACCAAAGGAGGATGAAAGGAGGAGACATGTAATTTCATGGACGAGAAATAATAATATCCTGCAACTCCTCACCGCTCGCCAAATCCTTTTTTCCCGTTTTTATTTCAGTCCTTGTTGTGCAGATATTATTGTAGGTAGGTAAATACATTTGTTGTGATGCCCTTGTTCTCTCCCACTGTGTATCTTATATTACGATGATGATATGCGGTGGTGTGGTATATAATCATCAAGAAGAAGAACAAGAAGGCTTCTAATCATGAATATAGTGTCTAAAGATAAAATTGTATACAGTGGAAAATTGTTGTTCTATTATTATTGCATGAGAGATTTAAGTTTAGCGTGGATAACTCATGTTGTGCTAAGCAGTTTTGAGTTTTTTTTCGTCAGAAATAAATGTCTCACGTACCACTTTAGCTCATATTAGGTAGGTACAGTGTTTATACGCTTGTGTTCACAAAAACAAGGACAAAATAACAACTTACTGAGATACGCAACTCCTAGAAGGATGATACTAGGTATTTGCTTTGGATTCAAGAGGGAAACAATGAGAGCTAAGAAGGAAGGTACTTTGGCTGAAGGATTTTTTAAAGAAAACATTTTATGGCCATTTGGCATTTACTTTTTTCCTATACTAAAAAATGGTAAGTTCAATTTTAGCGTAAAAAATTTCTTGCGTTGATATTAAAGGATGTCGTTCATCGTTTAGTCTAGATTTTATCATAATCTCAAATAGCAGATCGTGTTTTCTTGTATTTCTTAAATTCTTGCCTATTTTGCATGCTTATTTGCATTTATCCTTCAAAAGAAAAAGTTTCATTGAAGCATTTCTTGTTATTGAAAAGGAAATGACTTTGAAATTCTCTTGAAATCTGAGATTAACAAGTTCGACGGAAAAATATCCGGTGGATAATAAGTAAGTGTCACTTTTATTGAAATGTTGAACTTTCTCACGTTTTCTTCTAATATGAGGATTGTACAGGATATACGAATATAAACTATGTGGCACTTCACTTTTAATAAAAATTGGGTAGATGTGCGTAGAATCCGATGTGTATTTACACTTGCATGCACATATCCAATTGACAACCATGGATTTTATGACTGCTCTATTTCCTTGAACTAGTTTAAAATACTTGAGTTTTGTGAAACATTTCATTATACACTCGAGAAAGGCAGTGACACATCACCTCCGTTGAAATTCCTATTAAATCATGTGAAAGGGAAAGTGAGGAAAGGGAAATGAAACGATACGCAACAACACAGTAAATATTCAACAACAAACACCTAAAGTATAATAAACAAGGGATATATATGATATTACGAGAAGTTTATATGAAATATTATCTCCATCTTATTCAATGTAATAGTATAGATATCCTATACACCAGTCTGTATTCTGCGTTGGATGCGGGTGGTGGTGGAAGCTCCATGAATGAAAAGCCTCTTGAAAATGACGCTGAGTAGGTAAATGCAATTTCTGAAACTCTTCTTTTTCTTTTGTGCCAAATTCAAAAGGAAAATGTAAGTGGTTCTCTTCTCTGTATAATGTGGAGTATCTATCCAGCACTTTGCCTTTCTGCAATGTTGTTGTTGGGTTATGCCTCGAGTTAGTTCCTTTTCACTGGTCTGGCCTGATGTCTTGTCTGAGTGAGTGAATGAGTTTGTACAGTGAAGTATTATGACTTGGCGTGATATGAAGATGATGATGATACATTTAACCTATACTTTGCTGAAAGATGTGAATCCAAAATCCTCTCCGTCTGCTTTAATTCTTGCTTTCGACATACTTACTTACACCAGCATCACCCACATCATCATCCTACCAAAGAAACCAACTTAACTTGAACTTGTGTGTGTGTTGTTGAGTGACATGACTGGCTTTGAATGTGGAGGAGTGTGCGTTATGTTTGGAGAGTGTGTCTTTTTCTTCCCAAAACGGCCTTCCTGTCTTGCCAAAGCCCATTTCAAAATTTTTGGGACAGAGATAAGGGAATACCACGTAAGAAAATTCCATTTCACTCGTGCTCACAACAACAAGCATTATTACTCCACCGATGATGATGATGGTGCCACTGCTATGTTTATAAGCTTTTAATATAACTAGGTGATTCTACAGTTCGTGCTCCCTACGTCCGTACTACCAGTTCCGTCGTTGGGGTCACTGCTCGCTCTACTATAAGTTGCATTGAAAAGTTATACATATAAGTGAAGATAACATGGAGTGTGGAATGGAAGGACGTGTTTTATAACATTAAGGCATGTGAATAGTTACTATTGAATGTAGGAACACTTATCCGTAATATGCGCTTGGTAAGTCCTCGGTATGCTGTTATATTATGAGCAAATTCTTTCTTCAGCAGTATCCTTTTTCTTATCTCCTGGCAAGCAATAATAATAATGGAATATTATAGAAAACCGGCATCTCGCTCATTCCTTGCTTGGCTCAATTTCCCAGAAAATTTTTGTCGTTTGTAGACTACATTATTTAATATTGAATTCAAAGCACGATGGGACAGAAAGGGAACTGCCTCGGGTGGCGGAACGCGTGCCCATGTTCATGTTTTAATATATAAATTATGTCACAAAAGAATGACATTACACCACGTGGGATGGGGACGGAAACGGCGGTATATTTTATCATGACTTACACCCTAGATGGCAATTAAAAAATTTAATTGGGCTAAATGTTATAATGAAGTGCTTGTAGGAAGCCACATAGGCATGCTTCTATATTTGAATGATTGTATCTATCTGATTCTAGAAATATTAGTTTCACATCACTGGATTACTACCACATTGGAAGAGCCTTTCCATCTCTCACTCTCTAGACTTCTTTGAACTTCTCTTCATTGCCCTGAGCAGACGAAAAGGTCTATGTCCTATGTCACACACGTGATTCGATTCTATTCTGAAAAGACAGACATGTCAACCTTAATAAGAAATCCTTTGACGTAGGTTCTGTGTGCAGTTGTAGAAGGCCACACACACATTCAATTCACATTTCCTATACCTAATTATATTTCACCGGTGAAAGGATACATTTTCGCTTCTGGTTTGAAAATGCAAACTGAAATCATTTCGGATGTTATATATTCAGAGAAATACGTCGGCACTTTGTGAACGTAAAAGTATGTAAATACATGGAATAGTAACATGACACAAGTGCTGTAGAGTAACGCAATATACCATATTTCATCTTTTAAATATAAGGTTCATTTTCATCAGAAAAAGCTCTCATCTTTCTTCTATTAAAAGAGCACATCACTTTCACATTGTAACGGCAGAGAAAAGTTTATCCTTTTTATTTTCTCTGCAAACCTACGCATGAAACAAAACACGTTAAGAAATTGAGATTTTTTTACATACAGCGTCACGTTTATAAATATAATGTGACATAAGGACGTAAGTTCTACAAACTATACCTTCCGAGAAAATAATCGTCATTATTCTCGTTAACTCGTTGTAAGCAACCTTTATAACAAAAACGTAAACGAAAATACGCCTACAACAAAATTATTTATACAGATCTGTATAAACGCCTTACATAAGTAAGACATGCTTATACCTTGCGAACTCATTGCACTTACGAAATACAGATTTTGCAGACAGGAGACTTTAACTTTTCTCATAGTATTGGTAAAGTAATGAAATTATGAAACGTTTAAAACCTTGTGCTCATTGAAACACCGAGGTTTATATAATAATATTATTATCACAGATAAATCCAATCACTATCTAGTGAAAATTACCTTTCACTAGAACCTCAAAGTTTTAACCTTCCAGTTCGATTCACACCACAAGTTCCATTGACGGTATTTGTACATAAAATGTAGGATTCGTATTGATAGTTGGTTGGAACCTAGCGTCAATGACGTGTTAGCAGTTAACAGTGATGCTACTACAATATTCCGGAGGAGGACTGATCCGGAACACATTTCATCTGTGTTGAAGGTAGAAATTCTCATCATTCATCACCGCCAAGTCGGATTCCAACATATCTCTCAATCATGAGCGTATAAGGGTAAATAGATCCGACTGCGTCTAATATTTTGTGAAACTTAATTCTGCTGGTGATGTAATGAAGAGATGAATTCCGTGAAAATGTTGAGTAAATAATCCTCTTAGTACAGACAGTAGTCGTCATCATTATCATCATCGTCATGATCAAATATCTAGCAACATTGGAAAAAGTTTCTGTTTGCTGCTGCCTTGCTAATATTACAAGTTGAAAATGATGATAAACAACCTTCATCAAGTTTCACCATCATCATCGTCAACATTTTAGGCCCTAGATTCAATATTCTTTCTTGGTTATAATGATGATTGCACGTGCACAAAATAAATTTGAAGATTTGAAAAGTTTCAATCCCTCCGGCAATGTAAAAACTTCTCTGATTGGAGAGAACTGGGAAGGATGCGAGAGAATCCCTTACATACAGCTTTCAATCATTATTTTGCGTGTATGTAAATCGGCCAACTTTTCGATCACAATTGATAAATATTGTGTAAAAACGACAATTTTCTAATGTGTAACGACTTATGCAAACTAGTACAATATGAGCCGAAATGATTATTGCTATTATTATTATCAAAATGTACATGTATATCGTACTAGTGGCCTCCTTCAATTTCTCCAAATCTGTCAAACCCATTGTGTAAAAATACACGTGCCCGTGCTCATTCATTTCGGATATGTGGAGAATAGCAGAAGGATTCTACAATCCTATTTTCGGAACTTGTGCAAATTTGTTTCCTAGCGTAGAGAACTTTTCCAATGTAGCACCAAAATATACATATATAAACCAATGACAAAGGAGAGAAAAAAATTACATGTACATATTCATAGGAGACATCTTGTAATCGTTATATATCTATAAAATCTAGAAAATGTCGTCCTTTTCCTAACTTTTTCATGCATTCAGATCCAAAACCAAAAAGTTTTAAGCAGCCGTTATTGTAACAGTTATTATTATGTTGTAAGACATCACTAGCAGATGCACTCCTCGCACTAACTGTCATAATTTTTCATTTGCATTTCACTTCGAGGAAAGCGGAAAACACATCAGATGAGAAAAATCCTTGGAAAGAATTCCAATGGGAAGAAAACAAATAAAAAGTAACAAAAGAAAGCAGGAAAGAAACAGAGCGTTCTTTCACAATTTTTGTAAATATTTGATGTCGATAGTTCTGACTAAATAACAGGAAAGAATGATATTGTTTAAACATACAGGTTCCAGAGACAAGGACAAAGACAGCCAGACAGGGCTGTTGGGAAAGTACTATAATCCAAATATCCCTCATTCAGGAAATGTTTTCACTTACCTGCAAACAAACAAGAAAATTAATCATTAATTATCATTTGTTAAAGTATTAATTTATTGTAATTTCTATCGATTTTTTTTCAAATTTAATATTTTTTTCATGTGTTATTCGGTTGGTATTTTTATATTATATTTTGTTAAATTCAATGACTAAAGCTTGTTAGGCACACCGAACTGATTAGGTAAATTATTAAGTGAAATCTCATGTTTTAATGCGCTATAAGTGGTTACACACGTCATGCATGTAGTGCATTTATGGAACACGTAATTCATTGGAACACGTTTTTGCTTTTTATTCATTGTAATAATTTATGCACTTCCTTCCTCTATTCAGACAGAAGCAAGTTTTTTTCATGTCTTTTCTGATGGATGTATAAAGAAAAGATGTGACCTTCCTTTCTCTCAATGTTTCTCTCCTTGTTACATATAAGTCAGTTCATCAGTTAAATGATTCAACAAAATGTAATCTGTCAACCAGAAACGGGAGAAGGGGAGACGAGTAAGAATCTTCTTCTGTATTCAACTCTCGTACCATAGAGGCAAGTTGTATAACTGTACATTTAGCCACTATATACTATATTGTACTGTGGACAATAACCACCCAAGGAGCATCAGTAAATCTATAATTTTGTACACATAAATGCTCAGCAACAATTGAATACCGTGAAAAAATAATAACAACAATAGAAGATCAGACTACAATAGTGTACAAAATGTTTTATGAATGAATGAACCTGACATTGACATTTACATGACAGGAAAAATGGATCAGTTAAACTGATTCTGACAACACAAAAGCGCTCTGGACTGTTGGCACAAGCTGAATCCCAATTCCCAACGAACGAGAAAGGGAGAAGCAGAAAAAAACTACTCTGCTAGCTGCCTTTTCTGGTTCATCGGGTGCATGTTTCTTTACCTTTGTATCTGCTTGTCTTGTTTTGGGCTGTGGTATAAATAGTGTCGGAAAAGTGCAAGAAAAGAGCTGACAATCATTTTACCTGACAAAATGTGTTCGTAGTAGTCCATGTATCGGTATACATTGCACATGCCTTTACGAATAATCTTTTCCTTTATAGAAAAAGAAAGTACGAGTCGTATAGTCAACAATCGTCTCTGTCACCATTTTTGATGTACAATCAGTTTTTATCCCTTTGTAGGGTGCCAGCCAATAGACAGTAAACACCTTTTGTCAATTTATCCAGAAATTCAGGTACCCGAAATATTCTTATTGTTTTGTAGAGTCGTTTCTTCGGTTTTATGGTGACGTTTATGAAAGGTGAGAAGCAGGCTGTAAATTGTGGGTTTATGCATTCTGCAGTAAAGTTTAAATTGAAATGGAGTTATAAAATATTTTAAGCCCTCGTCTAGTTTTTAGTGTGTACCCATTCCCTTATTCATTCCTTTCACTTGGAAAGCTCGTAGTGCACTGCTTCTTTCTCTTTTTTCCGTCCCGACGACCGAGCAGCAAACACTGCTGTTGCGTGTCTGGTTCTGGTTGTTGTATCTCAACGGGATTAATTATACGATATATGCACGATGATGAAATATGAGCAGAGTAGTAAACGGCGAGATTAGAGGAGGGAACCACGAGAAATAAAATGTACCTAAGCAGTTTTAATTGAGTATGAAAATGCAACAAAATTCCTGGAAGTTCTACTATGCTTCACAACTCATATACTTTCAGGATTTATACTCATCCGCATCAAAATACTATTTAAAAGAGTGGCAATATTAAATTGACGATGATGACTGGAATAGTTCACGTACTGAGACAATGGAAGGCTAATGCAACAGTCTGGAATCTGATGAAAGTTAGTACATACTTGAATGCCAGTCAGATTTGCATAAGCATGCAAAATTAAAGAATGAGACATGATACACAGAGGAAACAGAAGAGTGTAGATGGGGATACGAAAATAGCAAAAAGGAATATGAGGAAGGCACGATATACACGGAAAGTGTAAGGTTTCTCGTTTTTAATTTCAGAGAAAACTACAAAGTAGGGTGGGAGGAAAACGAGGGGAAATGTACGTACACGATGTAATTAAAACAAAAAGAGTCTTTCTATTAGATGGGTGAGGATGGAAATTAGGTATTCTCAGCTTCCCATCTTCTAATTAAAGAAAAGCATGATTCATTTAAACGTGTGTATTTACAGTGTGAATTACTTGAAATTATGTACCTGCCATTATATCAAGACTCATCAAGGACGGAGGAATATTTGTTTATTTTGTAGAGCTTATATATGTGAGCTTTCATAATATTACTGTATGTAAAATCATACTGTTATAATGTCAGAACATGGAATTTCCGATTATTGGAAAAAATTTAGCCAGATTTCCCCAGCCAATGAAGATCTTCTAAATCTTTTCATCTCGATGGAGTTACCAATCGAACCAAGAAGTTTAATAAGGATGTGAAAACATGGAAAAAGCTCTTTAATCTTCAGATTCAGACACACATTTCTATTACTCTATTATTTTATGATTTAAAAAGACAGCTAGACAGACAGCCGTGAGCTCATATTCAAGGACATCGATGATCCTTGGTAGAACTCCCTCGGGAACAGTTGTGGTAGAAATAATTCTTCCAAGTTTAAAGTACATAAAATATGGCAGATCAATGGAAGGCAGTACATGTTACAAGAGGAGTAATACCTAGTTACATTATTCATCAGAAACCATCAATTTATAGCTAGTTTAAAACCTTTCAGCTTCGACGTCATTAGGGTGATTGTTTATAATGTTTATTTGTGCAAAAAGTCTTACAGGATTTAATCTCTCAAACTAGAAAGAAATGCTAATGAAACCAGTATATTTATATAAAGTAAAGAAGTAAACATTTCCCCCTTCTTTTCCAGAAAAACATAATTTCAAATAACATAATAAGTACCTATACACAGTAATGCTGCATAAATAATCATTATAATAAATAGTAAAGGCGCTACATTAAGAACAAAAGGAAATTTTCATTGTGCAATCTCACAGTCAAATTCTCACGAAGAGTTCTTTGTACTCACTTCTCATTATTATGACGAATCTAATGAAACCAAACCTACAACAGAATATTTCAGGGTTATTGGAAACAAAACAATTCTGGTGCAAAAGACCATGCTGTGATGTGTACACACACCAATCCATATAATTTATTAAGTATATAGGAAGTAGTTGCAGTGAAAGCCTCTGAGCATAAAACTACAATCTTAGATTTCACTTGCTTCTCTCCTTTCGTGTCGCTGAATATTGGAATAAATTGATTTCTTATGTAGGATCCCTACTTTACTCGTGTATAGCCAGTGTCGTTGACAAAAGACGAATACATAAATAACCTTTTATGCCCATATTGAAGACATGCCTCTTCCGTTTGCGTTTCTTCTTCTCCTCTAGTAAGTCTAGTAGAAATGATGTGACTCAGCAGCAGAAAAGTAATCAATTCTAAAAGTAAATGATCACCCAATGATCACTTGAATAGGATGCAAACAAAGCAAACTTCTTCTTCCGTATATTTATCTCAAATTTCTCTTGTTTTCTGTGTACTGGAAGTATGGAGATGGAACTACATTCTAAGTTTCTGTGCAAACTTTTATTGCTACTCCAGTTACTCGGAGCGATCGACGAACCTAAATTCAACTCAACTTTCACGTTTTCCTCGTTTGCAGCAAAAGCCAAGGAGCTGTACAAAAGGAAAAGGGAAACGAACTTGACTGGGACAATTTCGGTTCGTGTTAAAATCGTTCGATTTAAAGAATGAGTGACAAGCGTGTCGTTGTAACAGTAAGACACAAAAGCTTTCAACTATCAGTGGAACACTAGGGATTTTATTTACCCTCGAAAAGCACATACGGCTAAAAAACGTACACCGATGGCGTGCTGCTTTACAACTTTGATAAATATTCAAGACAAGTTCCAGAGGGAAGTGTGCCAGAAGAAAATAAGGACAACAGCCCAATTAATGGCCCTGATGACAATCTCAAAGCACAGCACCAGCTTTTACCATTGCTGGAGATAAGAAACTTTACATTGTTTAAGCCAAATTCACATCACAAATAATCGTAGCATCAACTTGGCAAGATGGTGTTAGTTTGCTGTTCTCGTGAAATTTATTCAAATGAGGGGAAAAGATTGTATCAGAATAATGGATATCAGTGCATGTTTTTAGGATAATGGCAAAGAAAATGTTGCATTGGTACAACTTAACTCAGGCGACTGCCATGTTTTCTATATATTTTAGTCCAGCACCATCAAACAAAACAAAAGGCTTGTGTTGCTCCTACTATACTAATACCACAATTGGTGCTCACGTGACACCATGCATCATAAATTGTGTGAAGAAATATGACACAGTCTTTTGTTATTTCCGTTTCCTCATCCCCTCACTTTTTACATTTTTATGTTGTGCTATCAACTACAGTCAATAAAATGTTAACTTTTCTGCATTTAAATAGAATTCCCAAACATATAAACATGTAACACTCGTTTCATTTCAGAAAAGGATTTTAGCGAACCAAACTAAGTATATCCCTATACAGAGATTCAAACTTTGGAATGATGATACCACACTGCCGGTTTTATGCACAATAATGATCGAGTGTGCTCACGCGAAATAAAATTCCTCGCCGCATGCACAGTGCATCTGGATGATCCAACCACCCACATAGGCGAGATTATATTGTCGGTTGGACCTGGTCGACTAAATGTAAGCAAACAACTCGTCGTTTAATGGGTTTAGGATCAAAAGCTTTTCAACCAAAAGTTAATACAAATTGTATAAATCTAGACTGAATCATATTTTTAACTCCCTTTGAATAACACTTATATAGCCCAAGTACCAAGCTTTCATTTGAGTACACTAGACAAGTACTGACGTTTTGTCTGTCTGCAGTGTGCTTTTATCATGATGTGCATTATGGTCTAGTTCAGCCAGCGATTATTCAAGTCTCCCAAGAGTACATGAGACACGACGAGGATTAATTAATTCCATTTAGCAAGTCATATACGTTCGTATTTATTTGTACCAAAAGCAGGGAAAACGTAGATGGTGAATGCCCTCGAGCTTATTGAAGCATCATCCATGCCAGACACATAACACACAACATGCTATCCTTAAAAGCTATAACCTAACTGTTTTAGCAGAACTCAGAACTTTTAGAATCAACCGTGCAACATGCCTCTACTGCCCACCCTCGTTATGACTGCCTGCAAGTCGCATTTAGAATCACAGCAAGTTTGCTTATAAAGTTATCTACCCTGACAAACAGATAACGGGTTAGAGTTTCCTCGTTGTGTGTTATGGTTTCTCGCTCTCATATCAATTCTGATGATGCCCCTGATGCTGCTCCAGGGAAGATGTAGAACTACAGAAACTGTTAATACCCCACACAACGTCATAAGTTCATCTGACTTTGAAAATGTCGAGTTCGTTATGCACGTGTATCTCTCTGAGCAGTTATACATATAATTTAAGTGTTCGGATGGATTAGAAATGTCTGAGGAAGGGGTTAGATATTTAATTACTATTTCATACGAACGACAATGTCAAAGGGAAAGCTTTACATCAGCAGGGACTCTTTTTTCCTGTTGAGTGAGTTCTATACATACATACGCATAATATTAATATTTGTTCTCTTTTGTTTAACAAGGCTGATCCACGTGAAGAGAGGAGAGGAAAGCCTTTTTTATCGCGGCGCGTGTGTAATCTGATTAAATATGGAAAATTGAACTTATGCAGATAATAAATGTTTGCTTGCGGGCTTCCCAAATAATTTAATAGGCAGTAATAGGAAGCAGACAAATGTAGGCATATAAAACTACTATGCATAGTGCATCGCAGGATATATAGTATGTGTAGACTTCAAGGAATTGAACATTTTGCTTCGGTGGTGCTATGGCCAATGGCGCAGAGCAGCAGCAGCAGGGTGACAATGACTTCCTTCCTTTTTGGTCGGATTTGGGTTACATGAAAAATTATTGTGCAGAGGAGCATAACCCACAAAAGACGATATGTCATGTGTAATAACTTTCATCCTACCTCACACACTGACTTTCACAGGTATGTGCTGGAACTCCCACACTTGGAAACTTAATTTTATTTCAAAATGTGGGATGCTTAATGTAAGCAGTGATGATGTAGTACTACAGCAGACGTAATATAATATATTCCAGAATTACTCCCACGAACGAGGAGACACAAGAAAACTTTCTTGTGTAAAAATATTAATGTATTTTTTATTAGATAAAAAAGAAGTTCGCTTTGAACTATCATATTGAATCACACGGAGATAACAAAAATAAAATCCACTTCGGCAGTGACATCACAGAGGAACCGAAACTCAATGACACAAATATGAAATAGCAGTAGTGGCAGGATTGCATTATTACAAAAAATAGCTGTGTGAAGATGGATACGTTGGCCTCGATTTTTGCATAGGTACATTTTCCCTGCTGAAAACAAGAGTCACTACTACTACTACAAAAAATGATCTTTATATATGACCATTTCTCTTTTTTTACTGCAGAATATTCCCTTTATTTTAGATATATGACATCTACAATAATAACAGTTACAGATATTATGGCACATATCTGGCCATCACGACAATGATGGTGATGGAAATGGATATGATGAAATATATTCCGTGCGACAATAAGGATGTTACACAGCCTTGTCTGCGAGTCATGCATTACTTTGCAAAGAGTTTGCGTAATTCACATGTGTCTTTCTCTATTCTACTCTATCCATTTGGTATCATGAATATTTCAGAAAAGGAAAAAAATAAAAGAGAACTGGAATAAGTCACAGAGAGAGAACAGCACACACGAGCGACGCATTTCCACACATTTGATTCTTTCTTTCTATTTCAGAGCAAAAGCATCATCCAGCCTTGTTGAGGAGACGCACCACTACTGTAATAAAACATGTATGTATCACTTTCACTGCCTTTTGACTTCTTCCTCTTCATTTCCCAAATATTCCATGGCTTGCTTCCAACTGGTACGACACATGGAATGGAAAAATGTGTGCATATAGGTACCATACCTGTGTATGTAAATATTATTGTCATTGCCTTAGGACCGTCATGATCATTCCAACAGTTGAAAATTCCAATTTTATTAGCATATTTGTAAAAAAATAGAAGTCAAGAAGTGATCTGGTAAAGTCGACATCGGTGTGATAGTACTTTCAGTTGGTATGTAGGTATGCAAGTACCAAGTATTCAGGAAGAGGAGGTATATATATGTAATATGTCCTAGTTCAACATTTTTTTTGTTTTTGTTTGAGTTTGCAAGCTGAAGGGCAAGGTGGGTGGTTTCATCATCTTACTTTCAGCTGTCTATATCCTCCTGCTCACCATCCCTTCCTATGTCTTACACATTTTGATATGATATGCAGAAATAGACTCTGGAGCAAGGAATCCTACATCCAAAACTCCTTGATGATAGTACCTTCCGTTCAAATATGCAAACTTGGCAAGAGCGTGTGTGCACACTCCCAAAAAAACAAGATGGCTATATCTTTTCTGTATCTATAGGTCTCATGGAATAATCAAGTTACAACTATCTATATTCATCTATCTATCTTCTTTCTACTGCTGCTGCTGATGATGTGTATCTTATCATCCCATCCCATCTTCGCCATCCATCCATGTACACCCATCCTCAAGGAAGGAAAACGAAAAAGGAGTAACCAAACTTTCTCATCTACAAAATGTGTTTCCCTTTTCAAGTAGGAGTAGCGGCGGTAGTTGAATGTGTTTCATATTTATGACATTCGCCGTCTACATTTTATTTCCCTTGTATAATACATGTACATTATATATAATTCATCTGTCTATAAACTTTTATACAGTTTTTTTGTATTTACTTCCTCAAGAGGAAAGTACACGCACACGAAGTGGAGATGCACAGGGAATAAGAGATCCACTTTACTTACTTTTTTTAGAACATGTTTGTCTTGTCGTGAAATATCACAAGGAAAATGATACATTTTTTCAAGAGGAAGACAGAAAGTGTATTACATTCTGCCACAATAGAATGCAAAACTTTATTTAAAGGAGAGAAAAGCACACGGGTATCAAGAGGCGTGCTTGTTACGAAAGTACAGGCACATGGAGATGTGTGCCACACGAGAAGTAAAAAAGAAATCTTGAAATCGAGTCTCGACACATGTAGAAGAAAAGGAAGTAAAGGTACTAGCTACCGTGTGTAAAATAAGATAAAAAAATCATGTTTTTCAATATTTACACCTTATATTCTTATATGATAAGGTTTTGATCTTTAGTGGTATCAATAATCTCGTGACGTGAAGGAATCGACTGAGGGCTTCTACTTTCTCCGCTGCACTTTCCCTGACAATCAGAGAAACCTTCTGAGAAGTGAACAAGAGAAAATAAATGCAGGGCAAAACAATAGGAGGAGGAGAGAGAAGGAATGATATGAAAAGAAACGTGCAGACGAGGAAGAAAGGAACACGCAAAAGAAGTAGGAAATTGAGAAAAGGATCTTGTGATGCTGCATGCTGTAGTTCACATGATATACGTGCGACGTGCATAAATTCAAATTGTCTTTCGAAACATTCAACCCTGTCGCCTACAAGTTCACAAAAGTGACGGAGCGGATAAGACAAAAATGTGAAGCTGCTCTCACAAAATTTTGTTATTATGCGATCCTTCTATCCGAAAATAATATGCAACGAGAAGGAATGAAGCTCATACGTTTATCTGACTGATGTCACGAGTACTCGGGTGGGTGGCATTTGTTATTATAATACTATCTTATAACACTTCGCAAAAGTGCACTTATATAACTTTGTTGCGTGATGTATGAAACATAAGACGGAGATGATGATGATACATGATCCATCCTTGTTGCAAAGGGGTTTCTAAATTGTAAAAACAGTGACAAGGACAACACTTGCGGGAAATGAACTGATGGTGGTGGCGGTGGCACTGTTGTTGGTTTCCCCCTTTTCCGAGGCTTGAAATATGAGAACGAGAAAATGAAAGGATTTTACAAACGTAGGTTTGAGGAGAGAAACACAGACTCCCTGCAATAATATAAAAGTAAAACATACCTTGCCTTAAACAACCCGAGGATAGAGAAAGCGAAAGAAACAATGACAAATATCTTTCACAAATAACACCCGGGTATTTTGTTATATTAAACATGAGGCACAAAATGTAGACAAGGTATACGCACTAACATTTATACGTCTACCTCGTGACGTTGATGGTACTACTTCCATTATGTCTTCCATGTCAGTCACTGAAAAAGTCATACTGCATTGTTTATATTCTCAACCTCATTTTCTTGTTGCATATTTGAATGAATAAGGTTACTTGGTATTAATATGCAGGTAAGATAACAACACTTACTTAACTCCATGTAATCGCATACTTTTTGTTTTACTGGAATAACCAAAAAATCACGTGGAAAATATGCTTCGTCGACGTAACCGAAAGAACACGTAACATGTACTTCAGACAGAATGTAAAACATAAAACTGCCCACGTATAAAAGGAGTTGGCAAATGATGCTAACATAAACTGGAAATATACATTTAAATACGCGGATTCTCAACATGTACATATAGTAGTTATGAAAGGTGGATAGCGTATACCTAATATAATAATTGCTTAAATCTTCAGGAAAGTTAGTATTCAAATTGAAACAGCAAAATGCAAAGACCTGTATAATTCCTTTACAACCTGCAGGAAGAAAGGAAATAGTAATGCCATAAAAGTATTAGAAATTCTGTTTACTTCCCAATCCTATTTGGTTGGACTTGGACACACAGTGCCATTGTTCTATTTCTACCTTTGTGTCGTTTGCCAGCGTCCCACAATACGTACTCTGTATCAATTTCGTACATACAACCACATCATTATCATCCTCACCACTTCTCAGCAGAAATCAACATAAAAGCTTCATTTCAGCTAGCAGCAATGATATCATGTTTAATGCCAATGTCTATAATATGCAAATTTTGGGTAACTATACAGTCAAACCGCATGAATCCAAGCTAAGGATCAACAAGGAATCAAGCCAGTATAGTGGCTCACCATATCTTTATCATTGTCATCCAGCCTCTCAGCAAACCAACTAACTTTCTTTCTACTGTGTTTCTACTCATTCACAAAAGTTTTTGTCCAAGACACATCATCATCATCATCATTGTCGTCATCATTTCATTGTGAACAAAGAGAGAAAAATGCGAGGAACAAAAGTCCCCATTTTGCTAAGGGAGGCAGAACTAGAACTAGGTACACAAAAGAAAGAAAAAGCACTGGTAATTTTGGCGGTGTGGGTGGTGTACTGAATGGCGCTACAGAAATTCGTACTCCAATTTTGCAAAAGAAGTTAGACAATTAGCAAAAAGATGCAGCGACAAAGTAGACATGTTCGCGCATATACACTCTTCTTGTGTCATTCATTCAAGTAACTCCAAGCGAAGTAAGTAGTACACAGGGTACCGCCAACACAAGTTTTTTACACGGTACCACTAGCTTTTTGGCATGCTTCCGGCCCCAACACTGATGATATACACAAAATAATATATGCATAATATGATATTATTTCCTTTTAATCCTTTTGTACTTTTCCAACATGGCCATTCCTTCTTCCCGGTACTTCTGTTCTGGTAGTATCGCAACGTTGCGCTACATATTTCAACAGGAGAAAAGTTACTTTCACTTTTTTGTGAAGATCTACCAGTCCACCACACCGTGTCCTACTGTAATAATTCCCTGTGAAACTTTGCTGCTACCACGGTTCCACAGATTTCTATTCACTTCGAAACCCGCTTACTCTCCACAGTCGCCTGCTTCTTTTTCTGATCTTCATTTCGAATACAATAGGTATATTCATATATTGCGTTTGTGGAAAGTTGAATGCATGCATGCATAGTCACATATAATAGTAATAATGATGATGACGATGATATGCATTCATACATTTTATCCATAGATGAAAGGGGAAAGCAGTGAGGAGGAGAAAAGAAATAAATGGGGAAAGAGCGAATAATTTCTAGATTATGGCAGCCGTGTAGGTATAGTGCATCCTCTGAAAAGGATACGACAATTCCACTACAAACTATAGCTTGTAGTGGAATGAGCTTCGTTTTACTCAACTCTTTGATATTTAATTGTAAAACACTGTGTATGGTTGAATTAGATGAATATAGTAATGAACATCTCACACATGAGGGTTATGGGTAACTCTGCAAAGAGTGCTTTAGGTTTTTGGAATTATAAAACATTTTCTTAATTAATGATTTTCCGCAAGCCAACTTTTATACTTTTCCGAGAATAAACTGTAATGTGCCGGAACGCTACTTTTCGTATAATATAACTGTATACATAACTTAAAGCCTATATTAAGTACCAGCAGATTGTCGATC
This sequence comes from Sinella curviseta, assembly GCA_004115045.4. NCBI lineage: Eukaryota > Metazoa > Arthropoda > Collembola > Entomobryomorpha > Entomobryidae > Sinella > Sinella curviseta. The sequence continues at coordinate 31,850,945 of CM023201.3, forward strand.
CCGTTTCAGTTTTACTCTTTCTTGACATTGTTTGCACCCATTGTCCCAAGTATACGAGAGATACACACATTCATAATATTATATAGATAAACATAGACACGCTTACTTATTCATAATTCATACAAGATGCCCGGATCAACGTGGCCTTGAAAATACAGACAAGTATGAATGCGTTATTGCTGTTTTGAAAACTAAAAGTATAGAGTTTTTTTGTGACTTTTTAAAACATGATAGAAAAACTTTCACACGGATTAGCATACCAAAACTGCATTTTTACTATACTGTATTATCAATACGAAAATATAACTTTTGCTCTCAGCTTTGGAAAACTCATTTCAAGCATTAAAAATCAAAACCTGTACTTGTTGTCATTATTTGACCTGCTATAAAAATGGTTATATCATAACCTGTTTTGTAAGAGAAAACAAAACCACTGAAAATTACATTATATATGTACACATTATGTATGTGCCTTGGGCTGGAAAACTATTCCCCCGAAAACTTTATAGAAGTAGGGAAACCATTAGGAAAATTACATAGGAATAAAACAAACTAACAATCCCTCTGATTTTTTCTTTTATATTATGGCCAATAATGCTGCATTACTGGAAGCCATTGTCATAGAACGAAATTTTAAAAAATCTCGCTCAACGGAACCCTTAACTGTGAATAAAAGTGTAATGAATATATTTCTTACGTAACTAATAAACTAATATATGCATACCACCTAATTTATGTAATTGTGACTATGAATGCAGGTATTTTGACGTAATTTCATGTTCATGTTGAAGGCAAACTTCCACCACGCTACATTCTTCTAATCCTATCGCAGAGGTACCTTTTTCCCGTTGATTTTGAATTTTCACCACTATTGCATAATATCACGTACGTCACCTTATTCTCAGGAAAAAACATAGGAAGATAAAACCTGGGAACAAATTGCTCTTATTTTTATCCTTGAATTTTATTTCTATTTCTTTAGTTCGAGTGTGCATTTTCCACATTTCTATTCTCTTGTCACTTGGAATTTAGCATTACATAACGCATATAACTACAACTCAAACGAGATCATAGAGACCGTTGAATAATAGTCTTTTGGGATATTACCAAGTTTCTAACAAGGCGTAAGAAAGTGAATTGTTGCCACTATAATTTCAACACTGTCTGACTGCTACATAAGCCTAAAAATAGTCTGCACGCGTTGTGTAACGTTGTTTTGCTACCTACCATACGGTGATTTTTTTCTTGTCCTTCTGTAGACAGGAAAGGCACAGGAAGTCTACATATTATTGAAAAATACTCTATATATCCACAACGTTGATTTCGTTCATTCATTCAATCTTCGATTCCGTGCAAAAAATTAACAATCATTTTTCTCATCGTGTGGGTGTTGCACTTGCCAAGTTTGAAGCCAATTTTTTTTGCAAAGTTATGCACGTACATATTATATAGAAGAAAGTGAAGTAGAGTAAAGAATTCATTAGATAATTGCAAGCAAAAATGGTAATATTATGACCGTATAATGGTTATAATGTTCATAAGTTAAGGTTGTTGAGATATTGCTGATGTTGCTCAGTAGTGCTTTCCATTATTTTTGCTTGATAGTTTCTCTTGTAGGAAAGAAAGCTGTAGTATTTTAGTGCATATAAATCTCCATACCTATACATATTATGTGTACCCTCGACCCAATATAAAAACTACGACTTCATGGTATATTACATAGTTGTTGTGTGTTTATGCACGGTACGATACACAATCAGTGTATGGGATACCTATAAAATCCTCCCAAAGTTCCTTTTCCTGGTATACCTTTGAGATGATAAGAGTCGACGAAATGATGTTGAAGAGTTTTTGACTGCGACCAAGAGATAGAGTGGAAGGAAAATTCTCAGTACACTCACACATACATACACATATCCACACCAAGATAGAGAGTTGTGGAGGCTGAAGGCGATGAAGTGCCCTAATTTACGCTTGGCTAGTCACAACTTTCACTCTAATGAACATCCTTTTCTATCCTTTTTTATAAAAACAATGGAGAAAGTGAACGATGAACCGAGAGAGAGACTGGGACAGAGGTACTAAGTAAAGCAAAGTACATACTGCTCTCCTTTATTTGAACTGACTACCCGTAGCACCTACACTAAACCCAGACTATCCGCCATTTTCATCCAAAATGTACATTCGCAATATCATCAGCAATGGGTAGAGTAGTGAAGGAATGAATAGTTCACGGTTTGAATAAAGAAAAGCTGGCACACGCTGCTCTGCGCTGTGCGATACCCTGGATCTTGTTTTTCTTTTCTGTCAAGTATTTGTAAGCATGCTCTCGCTTTTATTTGCGCGCTGAACACGTTCCTCGGTCCGGCTAAACAAAATGGAGAGATGTGTGTGTGTGTTTCGGTGCAGTAGAATTTTGTGTGAGGAATAGTGACTTTATCTCTGGTTCTGTAATTTGCTTATCTTTCCTATCATGTCTGGCTTTATGCTCAACTCGGGCGATTCTAGGTTTGTGCGTACTAAATGAACGTACCCGTACAATATTTTTGCTTCGAGGTTTTGTATGTCCTCCAGCATATTAAAAAATGAAATGAGTTTAATCTGCACTGCATGCAGTTTCCAGGAAATCGTGCATAGGTATTTTTAATGTGATAATGTATGTAACACCGAATCTGTGAGACATGTATATGCAGAGACATAAAAAATGTTATCGCACAATATTTTTCCGGTCAGGACAGAGTTGAACGTTAAAAAGGCATATTTATTTTACCTACTTTCCCTTTTTATTGTATTGTTAAACAAGAATAAAAATGTTCGAGTAAATGAATGAATGAATATGTCTTTCTGTTTTATAGTTGGCCCAACGAAACTAAACTATGCGTATATAAAAGTATATTATGCACATATACAATTGATTGGAGGATGAATACTTGCAATAACAATATTATTATTACTGTATGTTTGGTTTAACGAATAAAAAACGAGCCCGAGAACTCCGTTTATTGCATCAACGTACCTACATGCTATTTGCTCGACTTTTCGACAGACGTTGTTCCCCATTTGTAAACGCTCACACATATTTCACACATTAAATTAACACATAAAAGTTGAATGATAAGAGTTTAGAACGCTATAAATGTTGAATGAACAGGAAAACAAGTTAGTTTACGAGGAGGATCCTACAAACTGCTTACTCTATATTGCATTACATGGAATAGCTGCGCAGATACATAAATTTTGTACCAGTTACACTTTAACACAGTGGCAGTAACAAGTTAGAAAAGGGGAAAAAACGAAAACAATGGAAAGATTGACAGCATAAAAAACGTCAATTCTGTTTTTCGCTTTCAATAACGATACATTTGAAGTTAGTTGTTACATTTACTACGCTTCACTTCCATTGATATGTCTTCAATTTTGTATGTCTGGTATTTACCCAAGGACTCTTGATGTTATTTTATTTTTTTCTGTAATCAACCCGCGAAAAGTGTGAGGAGTATAAAATAACAATCTTGTCAGTCGTTTTCATGTTGACTGACTTGTTCAGGAGCTTCTTAATTTATTCCCATTTTCTGTTTACAATACAAAGTTTTGCTAACGAACTCTCCTAAATTCCAAGAGTTGAGAGAAAAAATTAGTTCCAGAGCGTACGCAACTCTACAAATAAAATATGCAAAAGAAGGTCAAATGGGGTAGTTTATTTCGTGTTTTCTTTCTTCGTCTTATGAAGAAAAGGTTAGTAGGTCATAACGGATTTCTGCTAAACTTTCTTTTGTTGTTAAGGTCAGCTTTTAATACTCCTCACTTTCAAGATAGAAGTACTCATCAAGTCAGCGAAATTCACTGAGCAAATACTAATAAATAGTGTAACAGGCTTTATAAAACAAATGACACCAGCGGGAAGTTAGCTTTTACGGTAGAATAGAGCTACATTAAAGTTGAAGATCTTCTAATCCAACGCAATATCTTGGTCTGTGTCATCTGCATATACCTATCATACGCCATCGCTAAAAATAGAAACAAGTCCTAATAGCACGTTCTGCTTTTTGGACAAATTAAAAAATTATCATTTGTTAAAGTACAAAACTGTCTGGCCTCACGTACATGACTTGAGTTTTCATGGTCCACCATTAGTCACTATTGGACTTGTGTGAAAGGCGTGTGACCTGCTGTAATGAAAACTAGACCATTCGGCGTTGCCAATAAAAGTGTTTCGAAAATTTTAGGCAAAAAGTCACGCGTCGTTGCAAAGTAATAGTACGAAATAGGAGATGAGTAAGTTTGGAAAACTGCAAGAGATTTACTGGTTAAAAATGCGAATGTGGTTTAATGGGTGAAGAGCAAATGGTGTCTGTTCCGTTTGTTCAGTTGAAACAAAGTGAATGTAATCCGACTAACGACACATTTTCTCTTCTCCCGTTACTACTATCACTAGCACTGTGTCACCCACCCTGGTCTATTTTTTACAGTGAAATCTCTCACTTCCCAGCTTTTAGACAGTTTCTCTTGTTCTATCCCGAAGTAAAAGAAAATGACCTAGTAGTATTACTTACTTATAAGTTTTTTAAGGGGAAAGCCGAGCCAAATGTCAGGATAGAAAATGGGATGGAGAGAAAGGAAAGTTTTCTTTTTTGAAATGCAAGCCATGAACTGTGACTTTATCACAGTTAAAGGAAAATTAGAGCAAAATAAGAAAGAAGAACGAATGAAAAGGCATTCTGCCTCTTTCCGGAAAAGAAAATCCCGCGACTTTTATCCTTTCTAATATTTGAAATGATGTGTTTTAGCATCAACTTTCGTAACCCTTGCATTTTCTCTCAAATTTCTTATGCTCGTTCCTTCCACGTTTTGCAAAAGTAAATGCATATGTACATGTACATACATTCCAAAAGTCATAATCATGAGTGCAGCTGTGTGTCTGCTGAAAAATTGATGGGATGGCGAGGCGACGAAGGACCAGGAAGAAGACAGAGAAATGGAAAGTCTTGTAAAATGATAATAATACATGGTATGTATAAAGTCAGTGTGCAATAAAGGTCGTTTCTCGAAAGATTCTACTTTCTTCTGTCCCTGTTTCAACTGCTTATTGCAACGCTCTGTTGAGTTCGAAGTTTGAAACTACTACTATACGTTGTGGGAAGTTAGGAAGATAAAATCGATAGAAGTACTGCCATCATCATCATCAACAACAACATCTTGCTATGCTCATGGCGCTAGTCACACCATCGTGGAAGGAATGTAATGAAACTACATTTCGTGCAGCAATATTCTCTCGAAAACAAGGAGACAGAAGAAAATACTACACCCAATTGGAAACAGTGTCGTAAAAAACTTTTCTAATATAGTAATTCTGTTTTTGTATTAACGTAAGTGGCAAAACACATTCAAACTTAAAGTCAACCTTCTCGACGAGAAGAATTTCATAACGTACGTCTTACTTTATAATATATCTTCTTCTTGATACACCCACACAAAAAGCATAAGTTTACAAGAATAAGCCGGCAACAAACACGAAATATATTCCTTTTCATTCTCTTGAAAAGTGCTTTTCTCTGCCTTCCCGTTAAAATCCGCCACTGTACCGTGACAATAAACCATTTTCGCAAAATTATGTTTACCTTCTGCTTTTGTAAAAATGTATCTTTTCTCTGTATCCATCCTTCGTTCCAAGAAATGCAACAAAATGTAGACGTATACGAGTTCCGATACAAGCTTTAAACAGTGTTTTCCCGCTCAAACTAACTGACATATCTCAATGTAAATCAACAACTTTTATTGTATTCAATTGTATCTATATCTGTAACTACAACTCGTTGGGTCGTTAACACATATTTCTCTGCATATGCATATAAAGACAAAGAAGAAGTAAAACTGAGTAAATAGAACGCTACTGGATGATTGAAAGGAAACTGTAAAATAAATTTGACCTTTTTTATCATCTACAGAGGCGATATAAATGTAGTTTCTGAATCAAATGCAGCTCGAAATTTTTATCCATATTGTTAAAAATATCTACAAGGACAATTTGTCCTTAAGTATAATATGCTCTGTGTAAGCTTAACGAATAAAGTCGTGATAATAATGATAATTTATATTTACCCATGCTTCATGTAACACATGATGCACGTATGTATATTTAATCGGAATACATATACCACGCGCTGTGTTTCTTTGTTTCTAACTTATCATCAACAGCACTTTTACTTGTAGTTCATTGGAACGATGTGTGACGCGCAAGGTCATCCCTTTCAATTGTCAATCTGTCTCAAGAACTTATCTAATACGCAACCCAACTCCCTCAAATGTAATACCATAAAAACTGCTTGAAATTTCCCTACTTTCTACACTCTGTAGGGCTCTATCAATAATTACGCTCACGCGTCACACAAAAAGGCGAAGTTGTATCAAGTACAAGTAGTGTTCACCGGTGTATCTAAAGAAAAATGATAAAATGTCGAATGCATTTATTGCGTTGTCTCCTTCCCTCTAGTGCTTCGTCACGTCACAAGGCCAAGCGTACAGGGACGTTGTTTCCATTCTCCTTTAATTGTTCCACAAAAGAATGGAGAACACGTTCAGTGCACACAGTTGCACAAGTCAAGTTATATAAAGAAAGCCGTGTCGCGGTCGTGATACTTGCAAAGTGAATTTAACGATTTCTTAATGAAATACAGAGAGAAAGCATGACGCTTTACGTAGGCGGAAATATCACTCTATTTTCAATTTCCAAATATAGAAAGGTGTTGGCTGTGGTAGGAGCGAACTGACAGGCAGACAAGCGAGGAAAGAAAAAGGAATATATTAAAAGTGAAAGTTACATTTTTCTCCCTACTTTTACTCATACTCCATTTTCAAACCGAGGCCGGGTGTAATGGAGTCGCAGTAAATTTCATTAATGCAGAGTTACCGTATACCTTTCTCTCGCTACTGATATGTCGGACTGCTTTTAGACAGAAAGATGAAGTGGATGATGGGGTATCTACTTGAAGTCGCATTTCCGCCAGTTGCGCAAGTACTACTTTTTATTTAAAAGTTAGCCCTCAGTTTTCTCCTCTGAGTTAGTTATGTCTAAACCTACCTAGCATCATTGGAATTGCAGAGTTACACATTTTTCGAAGAGAAAAAATGTGGTATATTTACATTTATTCTTTTACAGTATAAATGGCTGCCACACTACACAGCTTTCGAGCATTGTCGTCTTTAGTCACACTCGCTGTGAGTACACCACATTTAGCTCATACGTAGTACGATGTATGTATATACATATTGCATTTAGTTTTTTGGAATTTATTTTGCAAAAAGTTTATTTGTTGGAAATAAAGTAGAGATAGGAGAACATCCACGCAACGAGTACAACTTTTCCGGTCGTGTTGATTTTATAGATGGAAGGAGAGCTAAGAGTTCTACTCTACTCATATTTCGTTAAAACACGAAGATACGAAAGTGAAAATTGAATTCTACAAAACGATACTACCGGTAGGGAATTTTTACCACACAAAAATCCGACGTTTTGCGGCTATAAAAAGTCAGACTTTTAAAATAAAAAAGCAAGCTATGTATGTATGCAATGACGTAATGTATGGTATGTAACGATTATGCAAGCACAGTAGGAAGAGCAAACGTGTGTGAAAGTTAAAAGACAAATTCAACCGTGAATGAGAGGAATTGTAACGTAGTGTACAGAAAAGAAATAAATACTAATAAAGCTCACACTATTCACAAAGAACGGAAGAAACAGCATTGTTTAAAGAGTTTGTCTTACACGTTGCACTATATTTGGTGCTATTACGTCAAAGGCATTTTGGTCGAGTTCATTTCTTTTCCTCAGTTACATTCCTAAATTCACGTTTGATTTGTTCCATTATTCCACATTCAGAAGGAGTCACGAGAAAGGTTCTACATTGACAATAACAAGATTATTTTGTTCTGAAATGTACTGAGAAATCTATTTTGGGTCCTCGTAAATAATTTCCAGCACACATAGTCTAGTTTACGATTTTAGAAAAAAGGTATAAGATCATTAGAACATGTAAACATTCTCGAAGGTTTCTTGTGTCAACAAATTAATAGCATAAAACTGTACAAAAGATGTACCAAAACAGGTATGCCATTCTTCTGACATCGAATCAAGTGGAGCACAAATGATTTAAAATTTCAATGACAGATTTAACCCCGATAGATTTCTATTGGAAGCAACGACGAGGAAAATTGTTTTCCAAAATAATAGTGTGCTTTGGGGAGAAAGATTTCCTTATTTTGGAAAACGATGCCCATGTCTAGAACGACAGAAAACTGTTGCAAACTACTTCCTCGTTTTGGATTATTTTTACGTTTGGTTAGCTGGGTTGTCGGCATTCGGTCGGTATTAGCGTAAAGAATGGAAACAGATAAAGCCTTCAGAGATGTTATTATGTATGACTTACGTTTAGTGGAATGTTGGACCTTCCACATGATGAAAAAACTTTTATAAGCTGCTTATCAGGGTTTAAGTGTTTTTGTGTGTTTGCTAAAAGGAAAGGATAGTTGCAGGGAGCACAAAGCTCATACGCCTACTCATGCTCTTTCTTGTATAGTAATAACTCTATTCCTGTGTATTTCTTTAAAATATTAAAACAATCATTATACGTTCATGCATAAAGCAACGAGTTAAAGAGGCTGTATGATTCAATATAACATGCAAAAATGGAATTCAGCACACCAAGTAGTCTTCTCAAATTATATCACACACACGCAACCTTTACGTCATATTGTTAACCACGAAAGTCACGTTGAAATACAGGAGGGATAAGGTCTTCGAGACTTGCCAAGTCGTTTTGAAGCAAACTATATAATGGATTTATGCATAATATCCTTTTTAATCTCCTTTTGAAATGTGTCGACAATGCACTTTTGCGAAATAAAAACTGAAACATTCCACCAACTAGCTATCCATGTTGTTCCACTCCAAAGAGATTCAAAATTTGGGAGACAGGAATATGTAGCATTATGCAACTATATGGAGCTTACCACATACCACCATACCACTATTGCTATTTCGATGAATATTGTGTAAGGTATGTTTATTAAAAAGCCTTTTCAATATATTATTATATATTTGTCACTAAAATAAGAACTAGGTACAATATGTTGTCTATCCGCCCTCCATATTCATGGCAATATAGCGGAGGTTAGTCATGCATTGCATCACATCATTCCATACATGTCATTCATCTCTTGTTCCTTTCTGTTATTTCCCAACAACAAGCGACGAACAAACGAACTTACGTACATTTTGTCTTGTGCTCCCTACATATTATCGTCGTACTTCTAATACGGCCACATTATAAAGCTACCGGTATATATTATACGTATGTAGTTCACAATACCACACACAGCATACGGGCTGGAGAAAAGAAACCATCCAACCGAATCTTTTTCCTTTTCATATCCATTTTTGCCACATTTCCCCTGGGACACCCGTTACATGCTACCAGTCGTCTCCTTTTTCTCTCTTCTTGCCTTTCATCCGTCGCTCCTAGATTTTTGCATTTCACTCTCTTACTTTTTGTTACTTTCCCTCTACTTATACAACACAAATGTGATCTTACGTATGACGCTGTATGTCTTTTGTTACTCGTGTATATCTCCTGTAGAAATTACATATTACTACTACAATACGTTGTAAAATACATGCAGACTGGGTTTCGTTCGTGAACTGAAAGCCGCCACCATATTATTTGGCACAATACAAAATAACAAACGTAGCATTGTTAGCACGCACCGACTACCAACCGCGTTTCAAGATAAGAGTCACCACCAAATTTGGTGTTTGCATAGCCTAGATATTTTTCGAGTATTTCTCTTTGAAAATTTTTGCTCACAAATATACTAATGAAAACGAAAATTCAGAAAAATGATGAAGAGTATTTTTTACAAGAATATGTTGCAGGGTATTGTGAGTTTTGAATGGAAAGATTGAATTCGAAACGGAGAGGTGTAAACGGAAAATGTGAAGCAGAATGTTGAAAACTTCTCTAAGTCTAGTAACCTATTGCTGTATATCACATTTTCTTCACTTTCTTTATCTGTTCTCGATAATGAAAATGTGAGGCAATGCCGTTGTTGTTCGTCCTCTATTTCGGAGTAAATTTCATTTTCTGCAGCTTGTACTTTCACCCATTCATGTAACGAATGCAATACTTCTGGAAGTAAAGTAGCATAATGTACAGTAAGAGATGCAGGAGCTTGCAGTGATATCAGAATTGAATATGATTGGTGTCACCGTGAATTAAAGCGGATCAAACCATTCCAGAAACGAAACGGAGTGTCCTTGCAGTTGTAAATGATTCCTAGGTATACAATGAAATTATTGTCCAAGTAAAAGTCAAGCTAATTTGGTGAATATTAAGATGACATTTGTCCTTTCATGATAATTTTGTTGTACAACTCTATTCGTTTCTATTTCGACGTTGCAACCCCTGAATTTGCAAAGAAAAGCGTTCATTTTATTTTCTATAGCGTGCTCTAATTCTTTTATGTCAAGAAAGCGGAAAGATGCCGTTATTTAGGATATCAAAAACCAGTCATCACAACGGACAGGTTCATCCGCTCGTAGTATAAAAAATGATGTTCGTAATAAGTATACACATTGTTAATATGTAATGCTATACGGAGTTTTAGAAAACTACTCGTTTTGTTGACAAATAGTTTTCAAAGTCTATGATGAACTCGCACTATCCCACCGAGATTTAAACTACCCGATGGAATTTCATGAATACGACATTTTACTTTCTAAAGAACTTGATGCGCTACATGAAGTTTGATATGTCATGTGAAAATTCTTACCACACAGAAAAAATGCACGCGACTGTGACCCAAAAAAGTTGCGTCTTTGGTTAGGTTTCGTTTGCCGAAGCTTAAGTACACACAGATATTTAATGTATAAGGTACATGTTATCTTTTGTAATCAGCAGTGGAAGGATGTAACAATGCCACTCCTCTTTAGCTTCATTTTCAAGATAGTCCAATAATACACGGAATTTCATGATACAATTGTCTTCTCGTGCTTTCTCTCCATTGAAAAATAACCTTGAAATACTTTTGGATTCCTTCATGTGTGAAGCTACACATTTTTCTGTGCCGTGCAAAGGTCTTTACGCGGAACAAAGAATATCAATGAAATTTATCTTGGTTTGTTCTACTGACCTTGATAATTGTGCAAGCTTGGATGAAACGGAGAGAGGAAAGGTTTATTATTGATATGCCAAGGAAATTACGTATGTCCCGTATATTATTTCGTATCAACAATGAACAAATATGTAATTCGGTATACGATTTGTACTCTGTCCCGTCAAGACTAAATTGCTTATCGTCTGCTGTTCCTTCAGCTTGACTTGACCTGAAAGAAAAGGCAGCAAAACGAGGATGACTACATTTAAAGTTTCATACTTTAGTCCAGCACGCTGCTGCTGGCTATAAAAATGGCATGTAGGGTAGCATATAATAGAGCATCACGTCATTCATAGTATAACACATAGAAATGGCATTTCTCCCCTTCTTGAAACTCTTATGAACATGAAAAACTACTTTAAAACTGTATCACGGAGATATTTTTAGGATTTTACAATATAACAATATAGCTTTTGAATCAGGCGTTCCCGGAAAAGGCCGAACTCATGCATGCATGCGAGACTTTTTTCTTTTGTTGCTCCAGTTTTGTAGTAGTTCTCTAGTAATGGCAGTTATTCCACCACACTCGAGGCTTTTTTCCTGTCTGGTATTAGTCTGTTCTTCAAGGGACCTTTTATCTTACAGTCTACTACATTCCATGCTACTTGATCCCAGTCGCCCAGAATCAAACTAAAAGGAGGCACACAGGCAGTAGCCGAAGAGCGAAACAGCAAAAGGAAACGGACATCATTCCATTCTCCTTCGCTCTCTCCATCTCTCCCAAAGAGAAAAAAATATGGACTCCTGCATTCTTTCTTTCTCTTATCACTATCGCATGTGGCATGTATGGACTAGATTATACTTCTCTTTAGCCGCTCTCGTGCGTTGCATTTTTGTTATGAGATTTTTTCTGTCGTTTTTTTTTGCAAATTCGCAAAAAAATGTCTAGAAAAAAGCTGGTTGTACTCGGAGAGGGAGTCAGCAGCGGCACCAAAGCTTTCTGAGTTAACTGAGTAAAGTACGTAAGTGTGTTGTTCTGTGTCCTTGAATATCACTTTGGCATGAACGTAGGCCAAGCACGCAAATATACAATCGTGCTCAGAATGCAGTTATATTTATATAAATCCACGGTACGATAGACAGTGTTTTTGGTAAATTACTACAACGAAGTAAAAGCTAAATTAAATGAGCCAGTCTATATTTCATCTGATGACTGAGTTTGCTAGGAGCAGTCCCTACCAGAACGTTGTACGTGTAGGCAACAATAAGCTTTTAACAAGTAAAACAGTAATATGATTATCACTCTATTAAACATGACAAAACCGTTACCTTCAATTACCAAAGGAATGTAGGCTACAGATATGGTCATGATAATGATGACGAAGGAGCCAAGAAAAATAAAAACAACAAACACAACGAAAGCGAATTCCCATGTAAAATTAAAGTGCGCTTGCTAAGTGAGCCCAGCTGAAAGCTGCACGATTGCGACCTGAATTGCATTCAAATAATCTCCGGCAGCCCGTCAACATGCATATTTACTTTAGCCCTACATATATTACTTTCTTCTGCCCCCACACACGTTCCTGTGCTATTTTTTCTTAACTATTTGGAAAAGAAATACGCAGAGAATAATATTTACCAAAAAAATTGGGTACGTTCTACAGGGAATTTGAGGAAAGGAGAAAAGTTTGGGAAATGGGTAGGAGTGAGTGCGGAACACTGACTGACTGACATTTAAAGGGCAGTGGATGGAGTACCATGCATTTGCACTATAAAAGGGAGTTGCGTTAAGAAAAAGATGAAATGATGAATAAGCAAATTTTCTGTTCACTTCACTAAAGAGGAAACAACATGGTAGAAAATGAAAAGTATCGTTTTTATTATTATATATTGTGGTTGATGGTAGTTTCTTGGTTTACTGCTGCTGGCGTTGCTTATTATGGCTACGTTACTACTACAGGATGGACTGCAAGGATCAGTATTCAGTATCAGAAGCAAGACTGCATTGAAGTTGGTTTTGGATAAAAGAAGGCCATAATAATAACAATGAAAGTTATATCAGCGTATATAGGAGAGAGCCTAAATCCTGGGGAAAAATAGGAAAGCAGGTCTGCAAAAACTAACTAACTGTAAGCTGAGCTTTTGGTGTGTGTCAGAGAGGACGGCAGAGTAATGTGTGTGTGTGTGTGTGTGCATAGTAGCACCAGTCGTTCCAACAACCAAGAACAGATGACTAATGAGCTATAAATTAAGTGTTCTCTTTTTCTTTCGCCTTCCTCAACAGAAAAGAAAACATGATGCAGTGATGTAAAAAGAGGGTTGGTTAGTGGGTATACAGAAGAAAGGGTTATATCGGTCGGCAGTGTTCCCTGTACATAATGTATTGAAGCTACAGAACATTCCCCGTTGAGGATATGTATAGTATTTTCTCAAAAGCAGCCAATGTTGATGTTAGCTTTCACTCGACCGTCTTGTTCTTATAGCGGAAAGTGGCGAACAAAAAACAGAGGCAAATTAAATGGGTCATTAATAATGAATTATTTGTTTAACAAAGTTTCTGGGAAAGTTTGCATGCCTTAACCCATTAGTTTTCATTACTCTGGTCATGCTGATTCTGAACTTTACAAATAAAATGGGTTTTGGTTAGGTCGTGTCGTGGAATGTGTGAGAGAGGAACATAATATGTTATTTATTTTACATTATATTTATATTTATTATAGCCGTGTGGGTGTCTTTCTCGAATTGTGCTGTATAATATCAAACAGCTAACTGACTGACATACAACTTTAATTCTGCTGAAATAGGACAACGCACTTGAGAGATAATATGATAGGAGGAGACACTGCAGATAAGCTTCCACAACTTTGCAATAAACAAGCCTAATCAACACAAAAGAAAGTAGGATTGTGAAGATTCCAGATTAAAATGCAGTTTAGACCACTTTATTCCTTTCCTATATGGTATGGTGCATTCAGCACTCAGCTTCTTTGTTCCAGGCTTGGGACCAATAACCTCTCTGCAGACAAATGGACTCGGATACCTATTTTGTCATGCGTTAATAATAATGCTCAAGGGTGGTAGAAAGCAAAAACATTCATGTTCAAACCTGCATATGACAAAAATACATGTTCGTTTTCTTTCTAGCACACTTGATAGTGCTTTTTGCGTACCAAAATTAAATAAAGGTTTATCTCTACAAGTCCAACTTTTGCTTCGCCAGCGACATTTTTTCCCTTGACTCATCATAATTTTATAGTTTCATAAGTTATATTGTAAGTGCTTTTTTAAAAAGCTAATGTATGATTTTGTTAGTAACTTAAAGCGTTTACAATTCATTGATTTGACATTTAGTAAAAAAAGAATCCTTTTCCTGTCCAAATCCCAATTTCCTTCTTCTACCATCAAAATTCAATCAGAGCACAATACTGCTTTGTTTACCAAATCTATTGTTAATAATAGTGCATTGTGTTGAAGGAATATACACATTATATTTATGATGGAATAAATATATAGGGAAGCAAATTATATGATAGACCCTTATAGATAAACTTTATGCATTTATACGGTGGGGCTTATACAGAGTAAACTAAACTTTACATAATGCGATACGGTATACACGTTGCATCCAGTACACATTATAATAACAGGGTGTAAATCCCAGTCTTTTACAAACAGATTAGCTTCCATCATAACAATCATTTCAATGATCCTATACTCCAACAACACAGCCAAGTAAACGGGATCGAAAGTCACACAAAAAGGCAAATAAGCGTAAAAGAAGGGGAAAACGAGAGAAACGAAGGGAGTGGAAGAACGAGTGGATGGGTAAGGGAGAAGAGGAAAAAAGAAAGAGGCAGTAAGCACACCGTTTTACATGAATTGCAGTTGCCACTTCACTATTATTACTGCTTATATATACACGCATTTATAGGTATGGGTTCTATTATCCGCCCAGGCTGCTGTTTTTTGTGTTGTTGATGATGACGACGACACTTTTCGTTCTTCAAATCAACTTGAATGCATATCGACGCCTATTTAGCTTCCCCTCTTCGGTGCTCTTTTCGATTCAACTAGAAATTCTTAATCCGAATCTAATCCCTTTCTGTCAATTTACTTCAGATTAATTCAATTTATGCAGATATCTCTCATTCGTAGGATGAGAATGCTCACTTCAATTGTTTAAATTAGATGGAAAAGGTTGAGAAGATTGACTGGTGCGTAATGGAAACGGAAAGAATGCGTTACGCGAATCAAGTGTGTAAGCACATCTACATTGCTGCCATTAAAAAGCGTTTTAAGTAAAACACCAATGACGATTCGGAAGCAACAACAACTGTATTTTCTTCTTGCAGAGTCTTATAGCTCTATTTTCTATTTCTTCTATCTCTGTTCTAAATTTTACTCTTCGGTTTTGACACAAAATCGTTCCCCATCCAAAACAGGAGCTTTGAATTGGACAGGAAACAAGAGAGATATAGAAAATGCATTGTTTGCATGAAAAAGAGACATGTTAAAGAAGCACAAGGAGACAGCAAAAGCGGAGAGTAAAAGTGTATTGCACAAAAGTACCCAATTCCTTTGTTGAGAAAAAAAGAAACAAGGAGCAGCAGACAAACCAAGAAAAGACCCTTACGCTTGGCTAGGCTAAACAGTCTTGTACTTGTGCATTAGTATAACTATGGGCCATGCTACATAGACGATACAAAATAACAACAACAGAGAAAAGAATGAGGAAAAGGAGAAAGAAAAGAGTGGTAGGAATCATCAAATGATGTTTAGTGAGCAGTACTGTTTTGTTTTCTCTCTTTCCGCGTCAAACAAAAGAAACAAGTGGAGAAGTGGAGAGTAGAGCAAAGTGTTGCTGTGTTTCGGATGGCTCTCTAGTAGGCTTTAAAGAAGTACATAAGTAGAAGAGGATGGATGGATGGATGCTTTTGACAGAAAGGCTTTTAGGATTGCCCTGACCCAAAATATATTGGGATTTTGCTGGAGAAGCGAAGATGAACGTGTGTAACAAATTGTAAGAGTTTTTGTTTTGTTGGCTAAACTAAATGTGCATACCATGTATATATCCATATGTATAATATCTACTATATCTGTCTGGGTATTTGGGATCGTTAGGGAAAAGCTGAGTGAATAGGGAAACCGTTTGCTTCCCATTTATAGCCATTTTCTCTCCTTTTCAATACGGAAATCTAATTCTTGAGTATACACGCATGACGCATACGACTTGGCTCTGAATGGTTATTTATATAACTACTATAGGATCAGTAAACATATGTAATATACAAATATGTGCTTTTACTTTCATAATATTCTCATCAGGAGTTTCTTATTGTTGTCATTGTGCAATACTAAGGACAAAAAACAAGCTGCATAATAACGTGAATGTGAATAAACACAATTTTCTCTGCATTTACTCCTTGTTATTCACTAATTTTCAAGGCTTAAACTGTGTGGCATGTGGCATCAAAGTGAAAGGCCGTTAGGTCGATCCCTCACTTCATCCGTTTCTCCACTCTCACAAAAAAGTTTTCACTCTTCCTCTTTGTTTATTTCCACTTTTACATGCTTTCTGCCAATAAATAATGGTCTTTTGCTTTTGGCCTTGCAATACACGAGAAGCAAATACTGCATTGTACATCGTGAGCTTAAACATATATAAGAGCACATACATATATTCTACAGGACATGATGATATGGATTCACAGCAACTTTTAAACGGGATGAGTTGTTTGCACCCTATTCCTATTTGCTTCTTCAAATATACATTTGGCACATATTCTCATGCATGCAGTTAACATTATATATCACTGACATGCTTTCCTCATTGGTTGAGTGCAACAAAACATTAATTCATAATGAGCATAAAACTGTCACAGAGCTGTGGATGCAAACAAAGGCCGTCCATTAATATTTTCTATCACCATTGTACTTGAGAAGCGATCAAATGGAAGTAAACAAACGTTTTATTTTTGATGATAATGTGCTAAAAATAGAAGAGGCGCGAGCAAAACGATCACCACGAGTCATTTCCGTATCCATTTCAGCTAAAAAAAGAGGGGCTGCTGAACGAAAATAAAGAGATGATGGAAATTATTTTCAATAGATTATGAAGAAGATCAGCATGGTTTGTTTGGCGCATTTGCCTCATCCGGATATCCCGATTTAAAAACTAGTTACGTATACCGCCGGTGTTAGTAATGTAATAACGAATGAAGAAGGCAAGAAATGGTATACTGTAGTTGGTTTCTATTTTCTGTATTTGTTGTCTACGAAAAAAGTGGCGGTGAACTGCAATTTTGCAGTAGTAGTAATACAAATACACATTATTCCTTTAATAATGCGTGTCGCTTTTATTACTACGATTTCACTGGAACCCGTATTATTACTCGACGCTCTTGTACGAGCGTCATTACAAACAAACGTGTTTGCCGTTAAAGTGAGTTTTATTGCTTGTTTTGTATTTTGTATGTCCGCCTTCCTTTTCCATAACATAAACAATTGCCTACCTACTTAAATAATGTGGATAGGTACTTTGCCAGTAATTTACCACTTTACTACATAGCATGTCCTCTTTCTTCCAAACATGCAATAATGCAGTGTGTACCTATATATACTATATTTGCCTAATCATTTTATATTTAGATATTTTCTAGTTAGTCATCTCGTCTAAACTTTATTTATACTATAATTATTATAGGAACCTCAAACAGAGTCGCACTGAAAGGGAACTGGTGCACGTCCCCAGCCAAAGTGCTCATCTTCTCCGTTCGGAGTTGACAGGGACCGATTTATGTTGCACAGCATCGCCCGTTGTACACGGTGTATGCATATGTACATATTCGTAGGATCTCTCAAGCGAAAAGTGTTGAGATTTCTCCAGGGACTCCACAAGAGAAAATTACCCACCGATCCGAATCGAAAATAACTAATAAAATCCTACTTCCTCAACTTCTCTGACTTGTCTTCCGTAAAGCTGTTGTGTAGTTCGACCCAATAAGATTCGTTCGGTGGTGATAAATATCAGGCAGATTTATGGAACGACGATGGTGTGCTCCGTGAAGCATGAAAAAATCGTAATAATTATAAATACCACACCCTGCACACAACATCACAACAAACTTTTGGAGATGACGACGGCAGTATGTATTATGATGCTTTGCATTTGATGGGAGAGTCAATAAATATAGTAGTGAGTAGAGAAAGGATATCCTCCGAGACTTTCCCCACAAGTAACCCTATAGACGAGTCGAGACATTTTCTCTCCTATTAAAAAAATACAAAAAAGTTGTATCATGTTGCACAGGATAAGAACGTTCATAATAATATGGCAAGCGGCAATGCACGTGGTCCGTTCATGCATGCAGCTTATTTCCTTCTTATATTGTGCTGTGCACGCAATTGATCCCATTTTTTTTAAGAAAAAAAATACTTTGTCAATCAGTCAACCACTCAGTCGAAGTCAAAGTAGTCGACAACAATGGCCTAAATTCCCGGAATCTATATTAATGTGCCACACAATATTATTATTATTTCTCGCATAATCTCTATAATGTATCAACATATAATAATGCACAATATGTGTCATATTGGAAATTTTACCCTCCAGGACGGGGCACAAAAATTACAATAAGCACACAAAACGCTTTTTCACGTTGCGAGATTAGGAATTATACGTAGTTCCGTTGGGTTGTATGAACAAAGCACTGTCGTTGGTTATCATGATAGAACGGGGTACTGCAAAGAGGTACTTTGTGTACACTTTAACAGCTGCATGCGTACAAAGTTGGACCCTTGAGAGAATGAGGACAGATCATGAGGGAAATTAAACGTTCTTAGGATGCATAATTCTTGATCATTGATCACCGTTGTCATAAAAGTTATGTGCGCATGCATCAATGACTTTGTAAATATGTTATCCAGGACACATGTCGCTGTCACTCTTTATTCATCCAGTTTCAAGTCAAAAATAGTCAAATGTACAAGTTTCCGTTATACAGGACCATGTAGCAGTTTGTATTATTTGGTTTAAAATCGGGGTAAGGGTAAATACATACGACTTTTCAAACAAGAACACCTTAAAGCTTACAGACTGCTATATTGGTTTTGTAAGTAATGAGCAGTCATTTCTACAAGGACAGATTCGAAAATCGAATCTGCGCATTTTGCATTGTCTGTGATTCCTATCGCTTTGGTGCTTCAGAAAATGGTATCAGTTTCTGCAGTGATTTTTATTCAGAATGGATTGCAAGCAAGTGCAAAAGGATTGAATTCTGTCAACGACACCCACCTTATGTCGTCAACATCACATCATCGCTATCCACATCAGAAATGCTCTTTACGGATAAATGTGTTGACAGAATAAAAAAGTCACGACAATAATAATGATTTGGTATATATGCAATGTTGGCACTAACAAATGTAATGTGGTTTCCATCCATCCATCCATTTTGATATTACATCACAAAAGCTCTCTGCGCCGCAAGCAGCAGTAATGCATTCAACCAGAGAAGTTGAAACTGTTGACAAGTCGAAAATAGCTTGACTATTGTCCCGGGATCATTCACAGTCCAATCCTTCTTGCTTTGACAGTGAGCTTGTTACATTAGACGTATCAGCAGGTTTTTTATTGATTACACTTCACTTATTTTTTATGTAGATTGATATTCAAATGCAAAGAAAATCAGTGAGGCAGGCAGTAAGAGTGGATTCTGGAATAGAATGGAGCTCACTCATGAGAAATTGTCATTGCGAGCGAGTTAAACTGGTTTACTAGAAAATAGCCATGAATCTACAATAACAAGTAGTACTATTCCCAGAATGGGAAAGATCAGGCAAGAAATTGAAAGGAAAAAAGTAAAGAAAGAGGAGTGAGAGTCAAGCTTACGTGAAATCTAGACTTTTTATTTTGCATGTGAAACGAACAAAAAATTGCTCCACTGACCATTTGAGATTGTGAAGATTTCGTTGAAGAGATGGAGAGAAGGAGTATCATGAGAAAATGCAAAAAGTCAAGAGACTTTTCTATAAAATACCTATACAATGAGCTTACGCCATATATCCTTGTATACAGTAGACGTAAGAGCGAGATAAATGAAAATGCTATTATTATCGTTTTCCGTTTATATATGGCATTTGTATACATTGCACCACCTACTCTCTTTTAAATAATGGTACATGTACATAGGTACGTACGTATACATCTTATAAAATAGTTGGTTGGATGAATGGCAATGGCTCCACAACAATCTCCTTGCTCATTCATTTACCAGCAAAACTACCTCTTCTGCCGCCACCACAACATGCAGTCAGTCGAAACGAAAAAGTACTTCCATTTACCCTTATACCTACACACATACATTCTTACTCTGGCCGTTTTCTTTTCGCTTTAGGTACATATGTGTTGTATCAACAAAATCTCTTTGGCTCGTGATTTTCTTCTTCTTTTACTGTATTCTCCAGTGTTTTTCTCTCTCCTTTGGTGTTTCTTCAAGTGATCTGCTGATAGGATAGATAGATGTGTGTGGTGGTGTGGTCCACAATAATGGCAAAGCGAATTCTCTCTCCTCCAACCAGATTCATATCTCACCGACAACAAGGAGAAAAAAGAGGAAGAAAAGAAAAAAATGTAGGATATAACAAGATGTAATACATTATAAAGAGAGGAGAGAGTACTGGCATTCATTTCTTTAGTATTAAAATATATGTCTAATAGATATATAGTATACAGAACTATACAGTCTGTATACATAAAATCCTTTCTTTCTTTTTACGCATAAGAACAACTTTTTTTCTGCAAAAGTCGTCCTTTTTTGTTCCACTTAACTTGCAGTATTACAGTTGGAGTAGTAGTGGAGGTGGTGGTAGTGGTACACTGGGAGTAAAAAATTGTTTAAAAAATGGCCACAGGAATCGTATATATAAATTCAATACACGTACCAGAGAGATTTCGAGGGGATGGCCCTTAGGGAATGTTTAAGGTTGATTTATTTCCTCCCCTTTTGCTCTTACTTCGTTTTATACTTCTTTCTTACTTTTCAAAGAGTAGAAGTAGTTGAGTCTTTGCTTTTTGCTGCTGTGTTGTCTGTGTGTGCTCGGAATGCGGTGCTGGTGGTGGTGAAATATTATGTAGAATTATTGTTATTTCTATTATTATAGGGTGCACGTTGCTTATTTCCCCTCTGCATGTATGTATGTACAATATACGGTGTAGGCAAGTATAGAAAAAGTTTGCTTTTGGCTGCACCTCAAGCGTATAGTCAGAAAAACTACAGACCTAATATCAATATTTGGGTGCATTGCGCTGCGTTCACAGATCTCGTTCTACTTTCTTGCTTATTTACGTTATCTACTTTCACAATAACCGGGTTTTCTGTTACATAGGCATATATGTATGCATGGCATGTACAATTTCAGTAAGCCAATTGTGCTAACTACTCAGGTAAATCTGAGGTACTGATTAGTTGACCAGTGACTCTGTCGTCGCAATGCAATGTTTATTGTGTCAAATTTTCGTATGTACGTGTAAATAAGTAGGTATGTAATTTATAACACGTAATTAAATGCGACAATATTTTTAACACGTGATTAAACACATAAACAGAATTCAACAAGAAATATGTCGGTAGGGTCGTAAATTTATAATACGAACAACTATATGGCTTTAAGGAAAATTCTGATATAATCGTACTGTCAACGCCGACAATACTGTACGTAAGAACCTAACACGACGGCGCTGGCATATATTTCCACGTGTATCATTGTGTATTGTTAAATATCGTCGTCACTTTTACTGTAATTACGGCAAATAAACACTATTACACCCGCCTTAGATATGAAATCACACATGAACAATTCCATTTTCACTTCCATCATCAGCTTCACTCTTCGACAAGACGAGTTTGCTGCAAAAATTGAGGTTCTGGACAAAGCTGAAAAACTAGCCAAGGTGTACAGAAAACGAAATGAAAGGGTTCAGTCATTGTAACTGGAGACACATAACTTACGATAGGGACACTCAAACTGACTACGGAATGGGGAAAATAACAAGTCCTGTATAAGCCCACCTTTGTTCTCACTCCAATCATTAATTACTCAATGGAACCTCCTCACTGTCAGGATTCTACAAACAAAAATGCTTCCCGACATAGATTCAATAAATCATTTTTTCATTGCTTTATTCCAACTCACTCACTCTCTTCCCCTGTTTTTTAGATGCTAGATGCGCTTAGCGCTATAACAAAAAAGAAGGATGTGCTATTAGTGTGTAGTAGTCACTAGATCGACAACATTCTCCTCTTCACTTCTCCTTTCTTTCTGCATTACATTCGCCAGCCCAAAAACCAATTTCTGTATATTCTCCCAGTATCACCCATTCTAGTGCTATTTCTACTTATGATACGCAGTAGACACACACACAACACATCTACCATTATAGGGACATTGCTTACAACCAGAATGGTAAAGTGCTGAATGCATATTACATTCTGTAATAAGGTCCGCGGCACAATATCGTGCTAGAATGGAAAATTAATTTTCTCCCAAGAAAGAGAATGAAACTAGAAGAGCAAGATCTTGTGCGTCTCTCTTCAGAAAATGGAAATGTACGTGCATAAAAAATAACCTGAAAGACAAGAAAGACGATAGCACACACACACCATCAAACATATATATAGGATACCAACAAAAAGGATTTCTTTGGAGGGTATAAGGTGGTGGTACTGGCTTTACGAAGAAAATGTCTTTAGTTCACGAACCAGAATCTCCTTTCTTCACGGCGGACTCTTTTTATCTATTTCGTCTGTACATCTACTTTCCAGTCACTCATTCTGTTACTTCTCTTTTCCCTTTCTATTAATAATCTGCGTTAACTATGATGATGTTGATGATGAATGAAAAGATTTTTTCTTCAAATAAATACGCCAACGACGACTACTCGTTCATTCGTGTGCAGCAATGTAATAATGGGACGTAGGAGTGCGTCTTAATGGAACACATAAATGGAACAAAGACCCCTCATTTTCAGGAATTCTTTAATGTATTGTGGAGTCAATAATATAAAAGCTTTTCACCATCATTCCTGCACTGACCGTAAACTGGATGTCGTGCAGTTAAGTTAGCACGTGTACGCAGCGTCTACGGGTTTCATGAACAAAAGTAGAGAATGTTCACCTTACAGAGATAAGATGAAAGGATGCACAAATAATAAATGCTGTAGTTTGTTTTATGGTGATTGCACAAGTGTCCGTTCACTTCTTTTGGGTACTTTTCCAATCTATTCACATACACACAATCGGGAAATGTAATGAATGGCTGTGTGTATAATATCTTGCCATGGTTGTATTGGCAAAGGGATCGGATAACAGGCAAGATACAAAGGACGCGACGATGTTATTTGAATAAAAAATATAAAATTATGCGTTATCTACAGAAAAAGGCCAAGCTTGTCGATTTCCCTGTATTCTCTCCGTAGTACATGTAATACCCACCCAGAAAAGGACATCGACTCACTCAGAAAGAGGACGTGAAAATCAGTAGGTAGTTTTTTTGTGCGGCAGTAGCATGTATATCCTGTCGTGCTCTCTTTGTATTGTTACTGGTCACATTCACAATTATGTAGGCCAGAAGTGATTTAAATACTCGGGTTGACTAGTTTATGGCTTCAATTCCCAGTTTCCGTGAAATAAATGGGAAAATCGGATAGCTAACAGTGTGTCTCCTGAAAAAATAATCATGGTATGTTTTCAATTCATCTAACGCTGCTGGTATACTCACAAGAGAATGGCTAACACACAGTAAAAATAATGAAAACGGCCATGTCATGTCAATATAATATAAACTGTAGTAGATTTCACTAGACTATCAAGTTACCAGTAGTCTAGACTGAAAAGCATTTTATAGGTGCGACCGCAATATGTATTCACTTTCAACGTAAAATGCATCAATGTGTATTCACCACAAGTAATTATGGACTGCGGTCGCCGTAAAAATATGTCGTGAACATATTAGTACGTATGTAAATATATTATGTATTATACTGCATAGGTATTATCCTGAAATTCTTGGGAATTCTTATGCCGCTAGATGACTGAAACTAGTGGTAAATAGATTCACCGGTACTTTAGCCCACTGGATGATAGGTGCTGCTTCCACCCTGGCCAGATATTATTCCTTTTTCCAGAACAGTTTTCCTTTGCCTGCTGTTCTACTGTTTCTTCCATCTCGACTACTACTACTACTACTCCTAGTACCCTATGACATGACAGCAGCACAGTAACAGAATTAAAAAAACGCTGCAGTGTAGTAGAATGTGTATGTGTGTGTCGTGCCAGGAGGATGAACGACCAACGCAACGATTCTAGCTCTGCTACTAGTGGCAGTGGAGAGAAGATTTTCATGACTAAATTGATTTCATTCTATTACTATACCCGTCACAACCCGTCCGACTGAGCCCATTACACACGATCAGACTGCAACATGACTGCTATATGTCTAAACCTACTACAGTATGAATGAACTTTTTTTTTGCAGAAAATCCCAATGTGTCTGGAGAGTGTTCTGCTACTGCGGCTGTAACTGCTGTAGTCATTCATTCTTTTCTATCCGAACAAAAGCTTGATTATGCCTAAGGAATTCCTCATACACAGTAGTTATATTGGCAGTGTGCTATTGGAAGTTGGAAAAATCACGTTTCTGCTGTCTATAAATGAGCGAAAAAGGATCTGAACTTTTGTTTAATGGTCCGTGACTATTAATAGGTAGATTTTTGTCACCTCTCTCCCTTTTCTCTTTTTTCATATTACATGCTTTTACCGAATAAGGCACTTTTTCCCAAGACAAAAAACCTTATTACGCTACTGTCATTCAAACGATCCATAGAATATTTATTGCCTCATATATAGACGAGCATATAAACTGTCGTGCTTCTGGTGTTATGCTATAGGGGCGAATTTGGAACGTATTACATACTTGTCGAAAATATTTTGTGAAAATTTTTTACTTTCCGGCCACAATGCGCCAAGGTCAAGTTGATTTACAAATACAAAGGTTGTTGGTATTATGGTGAAAATGCTGATACTACATACTTGTAGGACATGTTCAAAATCGGATACACGCGACAAAAAGATATCCGGATCATATTTTTATATTCTTTTTGTTGTGCTCGTTAAAGTTTTATGCCAAGCCTGGCAGCAGTATTGTGCCTATCGCAGAGCAATCAGCTGAAAAGTAAATGAATCAAAGAGAAACGTCGTTCGTCTTGTGTAGGTATGTACGCCAGTACTTAGGATTGTGTCCATGTAATAATGTGTCAACTAACGTATTAAGTATCATATTTCATAGTGTTGAATAAGGTGCCTACCGACATGAGCATGACAAACGACCCAATGATGATAAGGTACACATGGAAAATAAGCCATCAGCAGCCGTCAACCGTATAATTACAATATCCTACATACCTACATACAAAACATATAAAGCACGTATAAAAATGAGCTGGAGACCTGAGCCGTGTATAAATAACGAACGACACAAATGCCTTCAGCTTTCACTTCATGTAATCCACTACGCAATTTGTGGAGCGCTATGTTACTCTCGTTATTGCCTCTTTGCTGCCGTTGGGAGTCCCGGCACAACGTGGTCTCATTTTGACTCGTTCACATGCCCAGAAGCAAAGGTAGAGAAAAAAGGTTACACAAGCTATGTGTACATTCCTACACCTGATATTCATATTTACATATCCTGTCGTGATTCCAGCCAGTCTACAGAGAGGAAAGTCCCCTTTCATTGAGCTTTAGCAGCACTTTGGAAAAAATGGAAACGCATACTAGGCACAGAACTTTCTCTTTTACCATCTTTCCCATGTTCATGATTCGTTCAAGAGTAATAATATTATTATGCAAAATATAATGCCTGATGGTTACTGGTTGGAGGTGAGGTGACGTTAGGTAAAGTTAAAGCCATCATATCATTCATTTACTGTATACGTTTACGTTGCTGCTTTACATGCACACTTGAATTGGGAGAGAGTAGAGTAGAGCGCATAATAATAATAATAATAAGCAAAATCATTATTACACTACCAGTCCACTTTTCTCTCTCTGCAACACCATTTGGTTTGACGAGCGGAAACGTGATTTTCGTACTAGTCATTAGCCATAGCCATAGATTTCTCTCATGAAATAATGAACTTGAAATTGTGGAAAATTTCTATGCAAAACCACAAGAGTTGTCCACGTTTGTATGCAGTACATTATATTTCACCTTGTAGACACAGTTCCCCGCTCTTTTGTATGAAGTATGAGTACCCACATCACCACCACCATCACCACTGTCATCATCATACAACCCAGACAAATTTACATTGCACACAAGTTTAGATTCCTTCGTTTCGTGAGTAAGTGGACGAGGAACAGCAGAACCAGAGTAATAACAGAAATGAAGCCGAGGTACTTGTCTGTATTGCCTTTCTCTGAGTATATGCGAACAGTAGTCGTTTTCACCGAAAAATGATGTATTTTATGGCCTACTAACACTTTGTATAATAAAGCAGTTTCCTCTTTTGCTCGAGAATAAAAGGGATTCTACTTACATATACACACACAAAATGTACACTGATTACTACTGGCAATATAATAGAGGTCATATTACAAAGATATATTCAAACTGAATCGTAAAGCATTCCATTCCATATTATGCTTATGATCCTAGCCTGCATATACACAGGCATAAATAGGTTTTCACAATAACTGCTCGTGGAAAAGTAGAAAATTTTTCACATGATTGTCGGCAACGATATTTTTTATAATACGAGCATAGTTTTTCGTCGTAGATTGCACCTTTGCCGGTAGGTATTTTAAGGGAAGGAAGCACAGTATATGATTTTGTGCAGTTTGTACCAGTCGTATACATGATATGTGCACTACTATTTCTCTTCGCTTCATCCACTACTATAAGTTATATACGTTAATGGAGCTGGCCATTGCCGTGAATCACGACGACGAGTTGACTGGTGGTACGTATTCGAGAACTAACTACAGTATATATACTACGTCGTAAGTTACAGATGTTGCTTCAGGACGGACGTAAATTGCTGTGCTTCCCTTTGGAGCGTTTTACGGAGAGAATAAGAGTTACTACTTGGACTACGAGGAAACTACCACACAGCCGCCTTGCCGCCACATACTCAATTCCCTTTTTACTTTATTTGGGCTGGTAATCATTGCCACTGCCATCAGGCAAACGAATTGGGCCTTTAAAAGATATGCGGGATAACATGAAAGGAGTTACAGTCAACAACCACACAGTAGTAAAAAGCTTGCATATATATAGGTAATGGTGGGAAGTGGAGGGCTAGAGAGTGTGTATTCGAGAGAAATGAGCATTAGATTTTTGCCTAGTAGCTTTGCTTGCTCCGGAGTGTTGGAATTTGCACAAAAAGCATTTACATAATTTGTGCAAGTACCTCACTCACACACAACTCGACCTCTAGCAGTGCTTAAAATGCTGCTAGCAGAAGCGAATCAGTGTGGTATCTATGAACGGTCAACGACCAACGAACCAAATCCTATAAACATTTTTGAAGGCCTTCTCGACTCGATCCTCTCCAGTAACTTTGCAAAGAAGATGAAGAGAAATAGGCCAGCGGATTTGTTAGTACAACTGATGGCGGACGCGATGCATCCCACATGGCATACTTTACGATCACTTTTGTCTAAATGCACTTTTACTTTCCCAGAGATGTAAAGGGACTCCGGTACACATTATGACCACCATCGGACCAGCACGTACATTTATTTTTTTTACAGTTGCAAAGCCTGCAGAAAAAAAACCTAAAGGAAAGAGTGAAGAGGATGCTATTCGAAAGTTTTAGCACACTCTGACTCCTCTACACTCCCTCTCGTTTTATAAAGACGGAGTAGGTCAATTGCACTACTGTTAAATAAATAGTGGCTCTCTTGAATGGTTCGCTTTTTCAAACGTGAAACAAGTTTGGAGAAAGAAAGAAAATAGTAGACAAGTGTAACGAACAAACAGTTGCAAACGTGTTTAAATACCAAACTGGATGAGAGAAGATACGTATTTATGTACACACCACAACATATATGTACCTATAAGATAATGCATGAGTGTGGCATTTTATACGTATTTTGCAGAATAAATTATAAATACATATAAATGTACACACACTTTACGTTCTCTACATGTTGTGGAGTGCTTCCACAGCTCTATTCACTTTACAGTGTACAAAATGGGCTAAAAAATTTAAAACACGTAACATTCAGCCCAGGTACCTCAAATTTTCTCCGTGATGAGAATCACGAATTTTGTATTCACCGTCACCGCAATGTAAAATGGAAGCTGAAACAGGAAGTAGCAACAAATGGAGCTAGTTTTAGTTATCATACCAGAAGTGCATAAAATATGTAACAAAGCGAGTATATAATATGTACATGATATCACTTTGCCATAAAATGTCTATAAATTTCTACCAATTTAACTACTAAATTTATATACCTTGTTCTACAAATCAATTCTATATTTGTTTACATATAGCATCTTTAAATATTTCCATTAAATCCTTTTTCGTTAGTGCTGAAGATGAAATAGGCCCACACGCTTTTCCTTTACCAAGATGACCTTCCTTTCCCACGTTATGAAGCAGTTGCAAAAGTAGTATTCCCGGTAATTGCTGACGACTAATTTCCTGGTCGCTTTCAAGGTGCAGACATGAAAATTCACCAACTATCTAAACTGAGGGGGCAGGGAAACGGAAACCATTTAGCTCGTGTGATTTTAACCAACAAAGAGCGAACCACAACTCAAAGACACTATGATGCTTTACTAACTAATTCATGAGTGAATATATGCCCGGAAGCTGGCACATTGAAATTTTCAAAGTTGAAAGTCATCAGTGTCAAATTTCGGAGTGAAAGCAATCAAGATTTTCCAGTGTAGCTGCAAGTGAAATGGCATTTTTTTTGAAGGACAAAGCTACTTTAGTGAAAACTAGCAAAAGCCATTATAATGATGGACATGCACCGCAGAATAAAAAGTAGGGAAAATGTTATTGTGAGAACAGTACAGAATGCACATCAGATTCAGGTCATTAGAGAACGTCATCGCATGGAATGTATTCACATACAACACATACTTAGAGTTCCATATCTGGAGCATCTGTACAAAGTGAGCTTATTAAAAACCAAAGAGCTTAATTATATGCAATATCAGTATTGTCAAATGCAGACTCTTTTTGACGACATGCATGCACGTTGAGTTGTATGTTGCTAAAAACCACTGCATGTACATCAGCCATCATAATTTGTGGGCACGGCACGTCATTTCAGCTAACTTATTTGATGTCGTTGCCACCTGCATAATTTAACCTGGTTTCATCATGGGTTACACCCTTGCACTTTCCTCATTAAAAATTAAAACGAGAACTGTGAGTAGAATGATGATGAAAGGTGAAAGATGAGCAAGAGTGTGTATAGCAGGGAAAATGCATCAAGCGTTGAAGTAAACTCCGAGTCCAACATCAAAGAAAAAGGACAGACATACCAACAGGGAAATGAACACTTACATATTTACCATTTCATCACGTAGATCGTATCTCAGGCAGCATTTTTGTTCAACAGTAACAGTTCCTGTAACACCTTCCGAAAAGTAGGATAAAAAGGATGTCTTGAACCTTTTTGTTCAATCTTCTCATTTAAAATTCATAATATTATGGTTTATGACGGTTTTTTATACACAGGCCGTTGTACCAGATCAAGTTTCTCTCTCCCTGTTTTCTTCCTTCATACCGAGCAACCAGTCAGCCATCCAATCTGGTGTTTGCTGCTTCTGTTTAACTGGCTCACATTCATAAATTCACTTATCTCCGTAGTCTCCACACAAGAAACCTCGGCTTTGGTTTGGTAGGTATATTTATTCCAAATTCTATGAACACTGTATTAAATTGTATATGCTAAACGTGCTGTCTATTCCATCTCACTATCAAAATTCACTTTCTTACTCTTCTGTATCACTCTCTAACTAGCACCATGTAGTCCCTTCAGCTTTTTACTCAAAAGTCCACTTAAATATCTTCCACTTTAGGCAAACAGATAATATAGCCCATTCTCATTTATTTTCATCTACATGCTTTCACTTTCCCTACTCTCATTCTTCTGATTGCTCTACTCCTTCTCTCTCTCTTTTACTTTGACTGTCATGAATGTGAAGTGAAAGCCATAAAGATTTTTTACCGTTGGTCGTGCTGCTCCACTCTTATTGCTGCTCACAAGGGATAAGCCTAGAGAATAATCTATGGCTATACAGACAGATATCGTCATAATGTACTAGGAACAAGATTATACCCATTAGCTTGAAATTCCTTACTTTTTCTTTAGAAGCAGAGAGAGGAGTAAAGTCTTATGAATTTTTCTCCGTCTATGAACATAATATAAAGAATCACATCATATTATATGTAAGTTAGCAAAAGCATGAGAACGTGTACCGCTGGTGTCTGAAAATATCTTCTGTCCGCCTTTGTCTGCCATGCTAGTTTGCATTAACTCCTCTAATCTACAGCACTATCTTTCCCATTTTCCTGATCTTCTTTCGGGAGCTATACGAAGACACAATGGCGGATATGGCGTGATAAGCTTATATTCAAACTCTTTTGGTTCTCCCTTTTGTGAATTGTGATTCATATTGTCACTGGTGCCACTGCTAGCATTATACAGTGCTCCGTCCACGTGCTTTTTAGGAATATATGGCTTTAGTCTTTAAGACCATGGCTCATTCATTCCGGAAGACTAGGAAAATGATGATGATGATGACGACGACGACGATTGTGCTTTCCTTCTTCTTCTTCATGGCCGTATTTTTTAAAACTTTGTGAAGAGAATGATATGCCACACTCTCTCCTGGCTGATATCGTTCTGTACACAGCCTTAAGTTAAACTTTACGCTTTGCATCACATTACATTACAGCACATCTTCCGGAGAAGAAGGAGGAGAAATGTCTGCAGAGAATTATTATTATTGCGTGAATTCAAGGAAAATTATTCTTCGCTTTTTCTCTCCTTGTTCTGCTTGCTTTGGCTGACTGACGATGATGATGGTGATTGCGTTGCGAATGAGAAGCAACTTTTTAAATGTGAAGACTTTCTCATTTCCTTCGTGTTCTTGAGTGAGCAGCTTTGCAGTTTGCATGCATGCTCGCAGAGAAAGGGCATTAAGCTTCCGGTGGAAAGGAATTTCAATGTTAACAGCCGTGTAGATAGTAGACAAAGTGCCGTTTTCATAAAGAAGAGGATCAAGGTCTTGTGGGCTCGACGAGACGCAAGTATTTTCAAATATGTAAAAAAATATATAAGCGTTTCCTCCATGCAGCTGTTGAGATACGTAAAATGTAATGTTGGCTGTCTAATTCCCAATAATAAAACATAAGTAAATGTTATAGCTGCTGTATTACTACTGAATATATTACCGTGTAAAAATATGGTTAGTTCTCGTTTCTGTCAGTTTGATAGCGTCACTTAAAATGCCTTTGCCTCTGCAAGTGTTCCTTCACGCCTGAAGGAGAAGATTTTCTCCTTCTATTTTGAAAGGTGTGTTTTATGTACACTTTTATTATTGTCCTGTCAAGTATTTCACGCTTTTGTAATTGTAATTCTCAGAGACGTATGATTACTATTATGATTATTATAACCTGCTACACATTTTTCACATCCTCTGGCTTCAGCCTCAATATCTGGAATACTAGAAGCACGTATAGAGCAGGTATGCTTTTAGTAAAAGTGGCACCTTGCAAAGCCTTTCTCTTGAGGCAAAAACACTTACCTCGAGAAAGTGTGACCATGCATGCAGTGGAAATAAAGAGAGGGAAAATGTGTTTCTTCCTTCCATTCCCTTACGTTTTCCTCCTCCAGTCATTTTCTTTGGATTAGGGCATTGTAAATTCAATTGGAACTGCGTGGTCGGGAGGATTTCCACCAAGCTTAGACACACGGAACCAATGTTAACGAGGCCGTAGGACAAGAGCAACGGAGATGGCTTACGATAAAAAGTGCCAAAATCTTGATAGGTATAGGAATAAACTTTTGTGTAATTATCAGGTAGAAAATATTTGGGAATACGTGAAAATTTTATGGTGCCCAGAAAGATTGAGTGACTTTTAATTTTTCTGTGCAACTGCTCAGTCACGTGATTATAAATAATTATATCTGCTGAATGTTAAAAGTCACAGTTTGTTCAAAGCATTTGTCCTCATCACGCAAGATTTTTGATCAAGGCCTTCAATTACATTTAGAATGTGGTGCAACAGACTCTTAAACATTTCATTATTCACTTTTATGTCTTAAAACAGAACCCTAACTGACAAACTGCTAATTTGAAGTTACCACAATAATATTTCAAATCATGTAATTACTGGTATGCAAAATTGAATTTGCATTTTAAAATATGCCTAAAAAGCTGTGCAAACTGTGGTACTAAAATTATAATTCGGTAATAAGACATGTTTACGAATCACATGTCATCGAAGGATGAATCGCTTTAAAACTTAAGGCAAATTAAAACTCTGAAAAATGGTTATTAATTTTTCATTCATTTCATTAATATTCAGTTTCCCCTTCAACTACCCGGAATTAGCTATTTAATCATAATAAATCATGACGTGCACCTTTTGAATGAAATCTTTATTGAAATACAGTCGATGCAAGTTCATTTTTTATAAGAAACGGCACAGGGACTCATAAGCGCACAAGAATATAATTTGGAGTGGGATGAAAGCGCGCTTGTTTCCTTTGATCTTTTGTTGGGATTAGTTTATGTCAGTGAGTAGAAAATTGATATCTGATGAATGAATGACTTTCAAACATTTTTATTCTGCAGTTATTTAATTCCTGTAGTTTATTCATGTAATAGCAATGAATTGTATTGTGAGTTTAGACCTTCAAGTGAACAAAAGCATTGAAGATCTTTTTTTAATTCCCTACGCGTGCTCATTTAATTTTTTGCAAAAGGAAACATGGGAATGTGAAATTCAATACCTTGAAGCAAATTTGTTGCATGTAAGAAGTGAGGTGGGGAGACAGTTTGATAACTGAGATAAGCCAGTCTAAAATATATAGGTATATAAATAGATGGAAACGAGATTTATATCTTAAAATTTATACCTCGTAGAAGCTTGACCAGTTGTAAAGTAAAATGATATGATATAAGATTACAAAATAAGTTTAATATGTACATAATTGTGTACTACATTTTACGTCCAAGAGAAACTCATAAATTAAGTTAAAATTATACCACCACAATCTTTTTTCAGATCCAGATCAAACATCAGATCAGACTGTCGACGCAATTAGACCACAACAACAAGGAAAGAAAGAAGAGAAATAGCCCTATCAAAACTAGACAAACCCTGTAATTATCACCGTTTGAAGTAATCGTGCAGACAAAATGGGTATTTGGTACTTTCCAAAATAGTGTACTCACATTATGCATACATACATGTTTTTGTATTTTAAAGGCATAGTTCCTTCCTTTTAAGGTACCCCGCACAACAGCAATATTGCTGGAGAGTAGTTAAATGGCTTAGAGTGGAGAACGTGGAGGTAATAATTCCGCTCTAGTTTGGAAACTCAGCACTTTTACCAAAAGGCAATTTATACGCTCGAATAGTCAGCCTATATAAACCATCCTCGTATAATATACGTTTGTATAGATCATTGTACAATTTTTGATGTCTCCGATTGGTACCCCCTAACAGCATTATTTCACTAACACAAACATAATATATCTCAATTACAACAACATACAAGGAAAACATAAATCTATAAGTTGAGCCATTTTCGAGAAATTTAATGTCCATCCTTTGCCTTACTGAGACCACTGCTTAGATTGCTAAATGTACATTCGCACATAAAGGCATACATTAATAGGTCAGGCGTAAGTAGCATTGTCCTATTGTTAGGAATTTATAACTTTTGTATATAGGTCTTTATATTGAATTATGCCAACGTTAGAAAGAGTTTTGTTCATTGGAGATGTGTTTTAGGCTTCCATTCCAGAACGCATGTAGGCGCTCTTTTACACACAGTTATAGCGGCAATCGTAATAATCGTCATAATAATAATCCATTTTTATGTAAGTACATTAAAGGTACCCCCTTTAATGCAACAATAAATATCAGCTCTTTCAACACTAGCACACCATATAATAATAACATCATATCATATCAAATGGACAGGCAAAACAGACAGCTCCATATAGAAACAGCCTGACTGCGATGTGGCACACACACACACGAGCAAAGAAAGGGGAACAGAATGGAGAAATAAAGAGAGCAGAGCAGGTTTTTTCTACATCTTTATTTTTTCTAATGAGAAAAAAGTCCAGCACACCAGAAAAAGAAGACGGAAAGCCCATAAGCTAAGGGGATAAAAATGGAGATAAACAATTGTCATAAATCAAAGGCAGCTCAAAATACGTTGTCTCACGTCCCTATATTTACCACCACCACGATTCCTCTCTTCTCTGCTCCGATCCCTTTACAGCGCGGTCCATGTGCAGCCTACTTACTTTACTCTCTGTGTGCCGTGCAGGACAACTCAGGAATACGGATACGGCTGCTGAGACCATTGCTCATATAATCATGTTGATGATGATGATGTTGACGAGAATGCGAGTAGGATGAACAACAAGATGATGATGTGGTGATGATGATGATGATGAAAATGAGCAAGCAATAAGTAAAGTACCTTAAATACGGATAGGCTGTTTATCGTCATGATACCACGCTTTGGAAGACCACGGTTGGAAGACTCGGAGAGAGAGTCACACTTATGCCTTTTAAAAGCTCCATTGCTATTTGTTTAAGCATTTATACAATACAAACACATCACGTTTAGGTGTATATGGGTCGATACGCTACTCATAACAAACATTTCTCCATCACACCAAGAAAAAATATTTTATGGGCTTGTCAGCCAACTTATTCGGTTGGAGAAGGGTTGTTTGTACGCGTTGTTTTGCGTAGGCAAGGTACAGTGAGTAGTGAAGCTATAAGAATAATGAACGAGCGTAAATAAGTACGAAACGTACACTCTCTCTCCGGCTTTCTTTTTGACGATGACGGATAGTGAGTGATTATTATGTTGTAATGATAATGGTAATAATATTACACGAGTCGTTATGTGTACTTGGTGGAAATGCAAATAATAATGGGAATGGAAAAGTGGATGGTGATGTTGTTGACAGTAATGATAATGGTGCAAAAGTTAGTGTTCATATAAGGCCCGCTTGTAATCATCATATAACATGCTTTAGCTGGTTGTGGTGGTGTGCTGATTGCAGATTACGATTTAAGCTTTACTTACTGATCAGAAAAAAACACCTCCATTCAAAATCTCATCGTGTGTGCACACAAAATTTCATGCTTAACTGATTTTGTTTCGCTCATTCGCATTAAATACGCTATTATGTTACAATGTGTACATTGTTACATGTTACACTACTATTTGGTGCTTGTCGAAAGCGATTAGGTTAATATAATATGACTTTTACTATTTGCGTACAATATTGTGCGGGAGACCATTTCCTTCAAAATTACTTTTTCCCTAAATAACAGTAATAACAACTTTGCTTTGCCATTTTTTCCGATTTTCTTTTTTGTTACGTCGTTCGGTACTAAACTAAGCTGCAATGAGTGGGTGCGAGCAGCAAAAAAAAGTTGAATACAAAACAGCCCTGGGATTTATTTTAATGAATGCGTATACCTATTAATAACCATATGTTTAAAAGCACGTTACTGAGTTTATGCATTTTGGTCGTGTAAAATAATGAATGTTACTCATGTTGGAAAACATGCATTTAGAATGTATTGCTGGCAAAATATCGTGCAACTTAAAGTAGCGTCATATATCACCATTTTCTTGTGTACGTAATGTATGCATGATTACAAGGTAAAAGTAGTTATTATGAATGTCTAGCTATGTCAAATGTCAAGCATATAAATCCCATGTGATTTGCATAGCATTTCTCGTCCTTCTCCGTCGTACAGCCATTGTATTATTGTAATAACAACAGCAGCAACAACATCCTGTACCATTCTGCCGTGTTGCCGCTGTTGTTATTGTTGTACTTTAATGTAAGCCTTTCCTTCTTTTCTCAGCTTGCCTTTCCTGCTTTGATCTGGTTTTATTGCTTACTTTACTTCAATGTAGATACACCCTCTGTCTCCTTATGTAACAAAGTTAGCAGACAAACGAGAAGGTACGGCAGAAAATGAGAAAAAAGGAAGCTTGTTAAAAATGGCAAAGAAGAAACGAGATGAATACTTTGCTACAAAATATAATCACATGGGTAGAGAGATGTGTTGTTATTACTATTAGCATTCTGTGTAGACACACGCTCTCTTTCTTCCTTTATCCTCTCTGCTTTCATTTTGCCAACATGAGCAGCGGCATCATCATTATTATTATTTCGTTACGTACACAAAAAACGACAGGTTAAGTAGGTATAATAATGTAGATACATGCACAAGTATAGTCATAAGGCGCACGTACGCAGTACACACCTTTTCTTCTTGAAATGGCAAGCTAAAATATTATGCAAATTTTCAATGGAATACCAACTGTGAACACTGAGCACACACAGAGGCATGCATGCACGTGCCTTTCCGCCTTTGTTAGAGAAGTACCGTCAGCAGAGTCCTTCCTTCTTATTAGGTATTCTCACATAATCATCATCATCATCTTGATGAGTAGAAGGACGATGACTACACATTTGCCATGCAGTGGTAGTGCTGAAGTGACTTGAGAGGAAAAAAATTGTGTGTACGCGTAAGTTTACATGCATGCATAACCAGGAGAAACGAGGAAAAGAGAAAAATGGTCCCTTGTAATTATCTAATATCAGCGCTCAAGAAGATGAAGGCCCTCACAAAATGAACACGCGAGATCCTTCTCATTTTTCTTTTTCTGTAAATCTCAAGGCTTTACTATAACAGGAGAGCAGCATATACTATTTCAAGAAGTGGAAGGAAAGTACTCTTTACCGCTTGTCGTGCACTACTACAATCTTTTTTTCGTTTTCTTCTCTCTTCAGCACACCGTACATAGGTACATTTTTAGTAATGAGCAAGCATGTATCCGGAATTCGTCCCCGTCGTCTTGCCATAATATATCGCTTAATTCGAATATTATACGGGGTACTAGTAGCACTCTACATCAAAAAGGCACGAATACCGGCTTCTCCTCCACGATAATCATCATGATGATGATACCTCTTTCCCTTGCCAACTCTCCAACAGCTAGTCATGCATCCGTATTTTCTCATCTCTACGTTTTCATTTGCAAATGTCTCCCTCATGCAAAGGTACATGCCCTGGTGTGAGCACATTACAAAATAGCATTTCGTTTTTTCTGTGCAAAAAAGCGACAGAAAATTATAAAGGTCTTTGTCGCTCTCTTTTCTCTTCTTTTTCTGTCGTATCGCCCAACAAAAAGGCAACAGTGGTGGCAGCATGTGAAGAAAAAACTAACTTTCATGAGAGGTGTGTGTGTTGTGCGATTACGTGAATGGTTGGCAACAAGCAGCTAAACTCTTTCTCCACCGTGCCACCATCATCATCACTGGTCTAGCTAGTATACACATTTACATTTTTTCTTTTTATACGAATGCATCCCTCATCATGATTTACAACTGCCGCTTTCCTGCCCGCTCGTGGTACCGTGTGCGAGCTGCTCTCTCTCTCTCTCTCTATAAAATATCCATTCCTGGTCGTGGTGATGGTGGTAGCTCTAGTTTGCTTTCTACAACAAAATGTCCTCGTTTCACACCGTACTTTATCTAAATGCTCCCTTGTCGCAAAAAAGG
Organism: Sinella curviseta; assembly: GCA_004115045.4. NCBI lineage: Eukaryota > Metazoa > Arthropoda > Collembola > Entomobryomorpha > Entomobryidae > Sinella > Sinella curviseta. Next base: position 31,888,964 of record CM023201.3, read on the forward strand.
AATGTGGATAGGGAAAACGGGAAGTATACTTTTAGACGGGAAAACATATTTATATATCTTCAGCATCGCCATCAACCGCAATAATAATAATCAGCCAAAAATGGCAATGCTACAATTTTCCTTTGGTATCTTACCTACAGAACTACACTCTATGTATTACTACATATATTTTACCCCTTTTCCGTCTCAACTACATTACACACTTTTTGGTTGGGTTGAAAGCTTTTGTCGGTTCAGTCGGCTGCTGCTGGACACTTTTTTAAAAGAGAAAAGAACTCATTCCATCAGTGTAAGTGTAATGCGTTGATGATATACTAGAAACTTGCCAGCACGACAACCGCCATCGCCGTGGTTGTCCCCTCTGCCTTTCCTCTTCCCTTTCATATTAACAGGATAGGAGAAGTAAGAAACGGGAGGAAAAGCAAGAAAATGAGAGATTTGAGAGTATGGTGTGACTCGTGAAAATGAAAACTTTTCCTATTACGTTGCTCATTTAACAGAAAGAACATCCTTTCTGTTAGCATAAAGTGAACACCCACCTAGTCGAGTCCTCGTGTAATATAACGCTTTTTGTCTTATTGAACTCCTTCCTGGAGACTGGAGACATTCGCAAAAATTGCAAATTTTTACGGCTATTTACCCGTGTGAGTTGCCGTGTACGACTTTCGCAGTTTTTGGGTTCTCATTCATTCCGCCGTAGTACACTTGTAGGGTAAATGTTTCAAAGCTTTGTTTGAATAAAGCTGCGCACGTTTCCTTTTTCTTGGAACAACTGCATCCTCTATATTATTATTACCTTTTATTTCCCTACTTTTCACAAAGTAATGTGAACCCGGAAAAATTTGCCTGCAGGGTGCAGCAAAAAGGAAGCGAAACCATTTTACTTTGTGATGTGATTGCCAGCATTGTATACATATAACGATTCTACATGTCCATTCACAACATTATGTACCTACATACATATAGGCACTCCTTTTAGTAACATTATACACAGAGGACGTATTTTCTCCGTGAGAAAAATATTCCCAAGTGCAATTTGCATTTCCTCTTTATAAATCTAATAAGCCAAGTATAATGGACAGGAAGAGAAAGAGACGTACAATGTGTGTGTATGAATTTTTTCCAGTTTTACTATATGTACTCATATGGAGTTAAAGTTTCTCCTGCTTCGCCATCTTTTTATGGTTTCTTTTTACCTTTTAAGCTAGTCACAACCGCCAGTTTTTCTTGTTCTTCTTTTTCCATTTAAACTCGTTCAGATTACTGCCTGGATGGGTCAGGCCAAACGAGAAGGAAAGAAGAAAAAAATGGAAAATTCCGGCAATGGCATCTCATTATATTATGCATGTGTGATGTGAATACGAATGATGAGTTTTCACGCTTCCTTTCCCTCGTGTCTTTAACGGTATATTTAGTCGGCATATAAGTATACAGCATGTAACGTACATACAATACACCCTCTCTTTCTACTTCTCCATCTTATTTCTTGGACTAGAGAAGAAAACGTAAAAAAAAGTTAGCGTTTTGCTCGTGTGAATTGCAGTGCACGTGATTTGGTTAGGAAAAGAAATAAGAGTTTTCCCTCTCCCTTTTCCCAAAATCAACTGTGAGAAAAAAGTTTACAAGAGTGCTGATGATGCGCTGTGTGCATAAAGGCACTGCTACATAGATTCCTATACATACACATATATGTATATCGCATCGTGGCCATACAAATATAGATATGAGCATGTAGAGATATAAATTAAGCTAGAGAGACTTACGACAAGGTATCGTAAACCAAAACATATAAATACATAATCTCACGTGTAGGTGTGTAGCAGTGTATAATGTATGTATACCTGTTTAGGAAGGGATGTGAAATGTACATGGTATCCATCCATTCTTCAAATCCCAAACGATCTCTGTTCTCGATCAAAGGGAATAATAACTTTTCCATCCATCCATGGAATCACAGAGCGGAAATAGGAGAGAGTATGAAAAAATGAGTAAAATGGATAGGATTTTCTGCATCATGCTCCCATGCCTTTTTTCCTCTTTTGCCACCTTTCTCAAGATTACTACGCTGCCACCTACATACTCACGTGGTGGTATATTTAATTCACCATTAAAAATAGTCCATCACATAAATCATTTCCATAAGTGGATATCGCGTTGTGCTAGCTTTTTCTCCGACACACCAATTCAATATAAGCGACAGGCGGTCACTTTTTGCATTAGCAAAAACAAATAGGAACACTTTTCCTATTCTCTCCTTCTCCCTATCAAAATGTAATATATTTACAATATACACTTTTACCCATTTAAATGGAGTGGCCACCCAACAATAAAATTTATTCTGTCAGTGTTATTCGTTGTCACAAATACTTAATGTGAAAGCTTGTGTGGCAGGTATGCAATGGAGTGTACAGCCAGAATAAAAAACAATGTGTGGCAGGGAGTTAGTGTAGCAGTTGTAAATACAGTGAAGGTGTTCTATAACAATGTTACGTAATAACAACATATAATAATAATAATAAGTCATGCTGCCCATAATTTTTTGTTGAAAAGTAGAAGAAATGCAGACAAGTGTGTGGAAGGGGCGGCAGCAGAAATTTCCTAAAAGCTATGGTGCCTGCCTGCTACATTTTATTACCCATGTTCACTCATACAAACTACATGTCTCCCAGGATAAAGATCAAATGATGCCATAAATCTGTTCACAGTTGGTTACTAAAAGTTATTGATAGGCGAAGAAACTCAAAGAGAAAATGGACTGGCCAAAAATAAAAAAAGTCTTAACATGAAAGAAACCTTTTCCAATCGTGGATATACATACGACTGGATAAAGAAAGGCAGAGTAGCAAAGAAAATGAAAAGCCACACGCTGCCGACCCGTCGTCGTATCAGTCGTTTGCCAACCAGAAATTGAAATTATATATGTGTTTGATTTCTTTTGAAAGCTCTTTGACTAAGTAAATACAATGCTCACTCTCATAATATCAAGCAAACGAAAACTATCAACAAAAATAAGCGTTAAGGATATTTACCGAAATTATACATATATAACTACAATGTAGCCTTTGAGACCCTAGAGAAGTAAAAGTATTTTGCTTTTGGTGTACAATGCCATTGTAAACAAACTGAAACTTAACCAGTTTGGAAGCAATAAGAAACCGGAAAATTGTAACAACATTATAAAATGATGGGATAGAATTTACTAAGACAGTTTTACTATTTTATTACCTTCTGCTTTATATACGACTCTGGAGATTAGTCAGGATAGAGTTTCGTTTCATTCGTTGCCTGTGAGTGCATTTTTTCCTCTTACACGGACACAAAAGTACATGCATTGAATACGCATATGAACATAATATACTTTGTGGGACAATCGTAGGGAAACTCCAAAACTATTTTTACCAGATGCGTGGTGCATACTAGTTGTGTTTTAAATTAATGTATTTAACTATTATATATATTGTGGAAGTGAATATACTACTCATTCAACAAAAAGATTGTGAATTATGTATCTTGGTTGTATCTTGAATGATTGTATACCTACTTACCTCTACGTACTCATTTAATGGCCATCATGGGAAAACGAAGAAGAAAACAACAGTTTACTCACTGATTTCTTCACTCTCTGGCTTCTACATTTTAATCTTATAGACTTACTCTTGTACATATTTTCCCTTTCTACACAAATAAAGTAAACCGTATACCATACCATAATGTGTGCCCATAATAATGATGCATATTACATTTTCTGAGTGTACAGGTAAAAGTTACTCTATTCACTCACACAATGATAAAAAATGAGCATGCATCCTATTTGTAGATTATGTATGTACGTACATAATATATATGTCTAGGGTGAAAGTAACAGCAAAGAATTGCATAGGTAAATATGTTCGTTTTAGGGCATACCAGGTAGATTTATAATTTGCGTGCCTTGTCGTAATTACGCTGTTTTGTGTATATACGGAGCTAGCAAAATTGGCCATACTCATAAATTCACTCATATATACTCTAGCTCTGCCTCTGTTTCATTGACCTTCTTCTACTTTTTCTTGTTCCTTTTGAAGGAACGGAATGGAAGGGAAACTTTTCCTTCAGGATTGCATTTCGTCTCTCAGTAGCCGTTGCATCTATCCCTGCAATTACCGCTCTTGTTGTATGTTATATAAAAGTTGGTCCAAACTAATAACTCTTGCGCAGAATTTAATATCAAACCACCGCCGTTAGTTTCAATATAATGTATATGATTTTTTGTTGTTTATAAGTGAATATTACAACATGCATAAATGTCAAAAGAAACAACGCACCTTTTCATTTATTTTCGTTAACGAAATTTGCACAAAGGCAAATGGAGCACCAGCTAACAACAACAACCGAGGAAAACTACAAAAAAAGTAATATGTGAAATAACGTTAAGCACAGCTTATTTTATGCTGTGCGGACCGGTCACGTTTCAGCACAGTAAGTTATTATGCGTAGCATGCAAAAATAAGTGTGTGTTTGTTCCAATATTATAAACAACTGATTGTACTCTTGTGTTTGAGCCAGAGCAGAACAACAGGAGCAGCAACATCAAAATAAATTCCTGTCTTTCTTTCCTCTTGTATTTTTTTCTGCCTGGTCTCATGTCAGAAACTGATTATAAAGTTTTATGCGTCAAAAACGGGATATAATATGACAGGTATTTTTCCAGGCTCGAAATGTACAACATCCGCAGTGAAACATGTTATTAGTTGTTCGCAGTAGTAGTCGTGTTTTGTATTGTGTAGCGGCGGTGAAAGGAAGGAGAATATTTTTTGATGGCTGCAATAAAATTATGAGTAGCAGTAAATGGCAGGGTATACATGGGGGATGGAAATGAATATTATGTCTTTATAATATGCCTTGTCTAATAAATGTGTGTATAACAAGTGGTGGTGGTGGTAGTAGTAGTGATGTTTTATTTGCTCTGGCAAATAAATCTTTCTCGTTGTGAGGGGATTTTGTTGTTGATTTAAAATGACAAGTCAAGAAGGGAAGGTGGTCACAAGATGAATAGAAATTTCATCCGTCTTTTGTGTTTTAGTTAAACGAGTAACTGTCATGATACGATGATATTGCGCTTGAAAGGATCTATTAAAGTTGTATAAGGTATAAAGCTGTTTATCAAGAGAATTTCGTACATTGTTGGATCGATGAATGGAATGAGTTCCTATGTACTTTATATGCTGACAAATATGATCATATTTCTCCTTTAGACCTTATGAATTGACATGACCTTGTGGTTTTTGCATTTGTTTATATAAACATTAGATGTTAATATGCTAAATACTACTAACTCTATATAAATTATAGCTTTGTTCGCATTTGACTTATGATCTCTATTTTCATCAACTCAACAGTGCACGTGTCATGATACTTTTAATGTGCTTTTATCGTGAACGGAGCTTGGTGAAGTTCACATAATTTCGCAATAGGTTAATCGAGTAGAGGCTAACTAATTAGTTTAGTAGTTGCTGATTATTAAATTTGTCCGTTGAATATAAATGATATATTTATAATAATGGCAAATAATTTGTCATATTAAACTGTTCGTGTTGCGTAAACATTTCGTGTTAGTCTCAACAATTTGTTGGGGCGGGGAACTAACTGAATTCCAATTGAACTTCATTCACCATTGTTAGTCGCTAGTTAAGTTATTGTAGGCTTCAACATCTATTTCAATTCATTGCATGTTTTGCTTACGTCAAAAGTATTGTAAAGAACTACGGCGGTTTTTTCTTGTTGTCAATTGGTCAATTAAATTATAGAAGAAAATATAAATTGAGAGAGAGGAATACACAACATTGAAACATGTATTTACTTTAAATTACATGTCATGTAAGTGAATAAGCCATTTCGCCAAAGTGGATGACCATCCTACCTCCGTTGTACTCTTATAAAAATCGATAAGCACGAAATTAAATTTACAAGGAATTTATATGTTCTTTTGACAATTTTGATGCTTATTTTCACAACAACAACTCATTTAGCTGTACTTTGTCTATCTACAAGTTTCTCTGAAATAACAAATGATGGTTAGCTACCACGTCTGCTTGCTCCACAGGGGTATTCCTTTGAAGTTAATAATTATACGTAATAAATGTTATATCACTCTGTTGTGGTCTTATTTCTTTTCAAATTTTATTCCAGGAGAATTGGAGGCTGAAAGAAAACCTTTTTCAACTTTTCAATCCTTTTTATTATTGCTCATTAACGTGAGCATTATTTTCTATTTGTTCAAAAGTTACGTTGTATTTTGCGTAAAAGCTTGTATCAAACTTGCGTCATCTCAAGTAAATGAAAAACATTTTATGGAGCGTCCACGAATATTTTTTTGCGTAAACTTAATTTCAAATGCAATTATTACCGTCTTTTCCATTTCTCTTTTTATTACGCAGCAATAATTTATGATAAATGACTTGTGCTTGTATCAGCATTATTCCAAGTTGAGATATTGTAAGTTATAATGTAGACTTGCAGAAATATAATATTTTGGAAAAACTAAACTTTGCACGTTCACCATCAAAACTCGCATATTATATGACTTCCTAACAAATTATATATTCACTCACAAGAATTTTATGTAAGATTCAAAAGGAAGCATGTCAGGCTAAGAAGGAAATGATGGCCCACTTCTTCATCTCTTCCCCGCTCTGAGTAGATTCGTAACTTTCACAAAAAGAAAGATGGAGGGACTATAAAAATCATTTAAACCCCTACTACCCCAATAATACACATATAAAAATAAAAATGCAATACCCATACTGGGTATGTAGTGGAGATGTGTATGCTTTATAATCCTCATCACATAAATAAAACGGAAGTATCTTGCCAAACTCAACTCTGCCCGGTTTCCCTACATTTTATACATATCAATTCAGTGCTGCCGGCGATCTGGTAAATTTCCAAAAAAAAGTGCCTGGCTAGTCCCACTAAACCGTGCTACATGTAATGTAAATGCTACTTCCTTCTAAAAGGCTTCACAACCTACAGTTGTCCCTACATTTTTCTTGCTTTTTTGCGACATTCGTTCGCTTAACGTCATTTTGCGAATACGACAGAATCCCAGTTGTAGCGTAGTCTGAAAACTATAAGTAGTTCGGAAATATAATTTTTCCCAAATGTATGCCAGCATAAATGTAGGCGCATACTCATGTATCAAACTTTAAAAATATATAACCCCAAGATATGGACCATATTATCGCGTACACATAATATCTAGAAAAATTCTACATAAACGTACATTACACATCCTTTTAGGAAGTGTTTTCATTCAACGTTCCCCATTGTTCGTTTTTTTGTTACACATTGTCAGTTTGAACCTGGTTCGCCGAACAGCAATGGAGATACTTATATGTACATACATACAATGTGTATATGTACATAAGCCGGGTGTTATTTGTTGGTATACGTCCTTTCTCTTATTGTCTGCAACGACTGACAGTCAAATCAATGAATTTGAAAATTTAAGTGGCCCATTTTCACTACTCCATAGAAAGTTATAGTGACGAGATGTTTACGTGGCGGTACGGCATCCTCCTTTTCTTCCTTCTTTTTCACTTCCACTTCGCTGCTTTCCGTTCGCCTTCATTTATTCATTTTACGCGGACCCTCGCAGACTCTTGTTTGTCAGCGAACAGACAAGTTAAATATATATTCAGAATTTGTACTTGTCGCTAAAATGGAAAGTGCTACTCTGTACAGCTAACTCGGTCATAATGCATATACTCGTTTTTTGGCTGCCTTTCACTTTGCTTTTGTCCAACAAACTGACAAGCTGACCTACCACAGCCAACCAGCAGTATACTGTGTTCTACAAAATGGTGGCGGTAGCCAGCAGCTGTCTTCATGAATTACACGAGACTCCTTCACTTCGATTCCTCTTATTCACATGCAGTTAGTCAGACACAGCCTGAGCGAGTCCTTAATAAAAAATGTTGGACAGAGCTAGGGAACATATAGGGAACACACAAAATTCATGCCTGTGGAGATACACACCGTAGGTCCCCACTCTCTCTCAACTTATGCAAGGAAATGCTAATAACGGTTTCGTAATGCCAGGCCAGCCAAGAAAAAGTCACCAACAAACAAGTAAACCATCACACGACTTTCTCTTCTCCTTGAAATGGTCGGCATAATCGTCAGCAAGAGAGAGTAGTGACATTGCCATGAAATCAATTATTTATTACGTAATAACGTCATGAAGTGTATGCCAGGGCTTCCAAGAAAATTCAAAGATATTCAATATTATTAGTATGCAAGTTTACTCTTCTCCTCAGTCAGCTCCCATTATTCTGATGCTATACGTTATATTTTGCATTCTTCCTGCTTCCTTCCCAAAGCATGCAAACAAGCTAAAGCTTTTTACCAGATTTTTTTCCTTCTTTCCATTCCATTTATTGAGCACCAGTCAAGCGTGTTGCTATACTCTCCTTGAAGAGCAAATTTATTGCTACCAGTCCTGATCTTACGTTCACATCATTTTCATCTTCATTTCCCTTTTCATTTACTCTACTTCCTTCATCATCATCAGCCGTTGTAAAAACTGTTATGCAAACAAGAAATTTCGACTAGAGTAGTGATTGCAAACGTACACTTTCATAATGCATACATGATTTGCTCCGTCCCACACACAAATATCTTTGCATCAAACTGCCGAGAAACTACCAAATTTACATGTGCTGAAAATTTTACGAGGATAATAATAAAGGGTTTATTCATTCTTTCTTTAAACATATTCTCTGAAAAGAACTGGTGAAATATTTGTGTAATGTCCTTTCAAGGATCTACCGTTGAAAGTATAAAAAGTATGCTCTACTGTTATTAACGACGTGCAGGATTGTTATTCAAAATTCCGTTTTATAGTTCCGTAGTTTGTTATTCTGCTCACAATATTTTATTTCCGATTTTGAGATACGAAATATTTTTAGATTTCAAGAGCTTGATTGTGAGCCACGTAATCATTACGATGATACGTTCTAAGGTCACAGAAAGTGGAACAACTTGAATAATCAAATTCAATCAAATGAAATAGGTTACTTGTAATTTCTTTGAAGGTCTTTAAAGTTATCTTTGTGGAAGGCTTTTATATGCATCTGTTTTTAAATCGAATATTTTACCGATACGCCTGCTTTGAAAATAAATTATAAACGCAGATATCCTACTTTAAAAACCTCCACAGTCAAAATCTTAACTTTTCTGTAGTAAAGTAAAGAAGTTAGGAGACAGACTTTTTACAGTAAAAGGTAAACATTTAACCGAATCCCGCCCTGCTCTGTTGATCCAGCATTGCAATTGCAATTGATCATGAAGAAGTAGTAAGTAGAAAGTTGTATCCGTGAAAAAATATCCATTTAGGGAGTATCTCCTCAACCTATCCCCTGTTGTATAATGCACTACTGCTGATCAACATCAATTACACTTTTTTCCAAACAAGTTCAATGAATGGAATAAAGTAGTCGTTGTAGCAGAACAAACAGCAGTGTAGGAGTTTTAAGCGTGCACTTCACTTTTATAGCAGACTCCTAAGTTAGGAGTCCTAACCACTTTCACAGGACTAGAAGTCGTACTATATTATATGTATGCATCTAATGCACACGGCACAAGATAAAGGGTAAACAAACCGGAATTTGATTTAGTCTCAATAAAAAATTTATATGTACATAGGTATAATGGACATCGTTTCAGTATTTCCTGTTGCTGTTCTTGAGCGTTTTGCCTCTCCGACCGTTTCTAGTTGACTGATGTGCGTTGTAAATGCATGCACAGTGGGCGTTATATATCGTTTGCACTCACGTCCGCTGGTTCCTTCAGCCGGTGGTCGGATTGCCTATCGCGGTTTCCGAAATATACATATTTCTTCGTTTGGTTTCCCTTGTCGGTTTCGTGCCATTGTAACGACATCAAAAGTCCGTAAATGTATAGACTGTGCCCATTATGTGCTCACCCAATGTGAACATTATCAAACAGTAACCTTTTGACTTCCACCCGCATTTTCGTTCTTGCGTTAACGCAATCATTATCAAAAATTTAGAATGGTTAAGTATCTATCCAATGTACACATTACAGATATACTGAAACATTGATCAAATTGTTCTTATTCTTTTAGATGTACATGCTATACGCAAAAGCCAAACTTTTAATCGAACAAATAGGCAAGTACAGCTACTATGGCCTTTTTGTGCAGAAGAAAACAGCACTTCCGAGAAACATATTCTGCAGTACAAAAAAAATGTTCCTGGGATCCAGAATCCTTTTTGGAAAGATTAAGAAAGGGAAAGCAAACAGCACATAATAAAAAGTAAAAGACAAAGTTTTTACAGAAACAGCTTTATAGCTATTCTCCTTGAAAGTCAAAACTTTTACTACAACAGGCGTGTTCTTGCCATGTAAAATAGTTAACATTTCGCCTTTTAAGATGGAAATGTAAAAAAAAATTCGTATTCAAAGTTAAAACTTGGAAGAGCCCCACCACTCACTCTATGTAAAAAATATTTGTCAACATGTTTCTGCATATAAGAGTGTATCTACAATGCAGTATAATAGAGATTATTATACAACTGTCCATATTGTTAGTTGAAACTACATGAAAAAGAATGTTAAAAGCATGGCAAGTTTTCTTGTCAGCCCAAAGAGCTCCCCCACGGCTAATATTACGCAACTCGCAAGCCATTCAAATGTCAAATAGCTTTTATACATGCTTTTACAACTCATCAAATGATGATTGATATTGTAGAAATGAATTCATGATCATGATGAAAGTACACACATAACAGAAGTAAGTAGCTGTAGCTCATGCAGCAGAACTTTTTAATTCATATAGCCTTCAGCAAACCACCGCCACCACCAGAAAAGGTAGTGCCAAACAAGTGCTACTACAGCTATTATTATTACTAACTGAAACAGTAACAGTTGCAAATCACATCGCTCCACACAGTAGCACACGGCACACACGAAGGTAATCATTGACACGTGCCGACATTTTCATTATTCATGGTAGCACTAGAGTTTTCGCCACTGCCGGTACTAAACAACTGTGTGTACGAGAGTTGCAGTGTGTTTGTACCACCGGCAATATAGATGTTCTAACACTAAACGATTGAAAGAGATGGCTTCCGTGCCGCAAAAATAGAGTTTCCCTCTGCATACAACTTTCTCTGTTAGCTATATGACGAAGATGATAATGATGATGGCTACATTTACTTTCACCACACAACTATCATCCATACTATCTACATAAATACACATACAAGTTACAGTCATGCATATTTATCCTCTTTCCCGGAACTGGTACCGTATGCCCGTTGTCTTGTCTTGTTACGTAATTCATATGCATGTAATGATGATATGATTTTGTGATGATGATGTGAATGAATGCAAGAGATTCTAACTGAGATGGTTCGCTTATTTGCAAGTATACGACACAAGAGATGACAATAGCAGATGGAGAAGCAAATGATGACAACGATACAGTGAGTAAAGCGAGGAGAAACAGTTGTGTATTCTTATTTTAACAATAATAATGCGAGTTTCCTTTTCCATATCAGTATCGTCATCAACAAAACAGAGCGGAGCTCGTTTTTGTAGTAAACTTTCATTCATTCATTCATGTACGAATGGACATGCATATACTTTGAAACGTACATACGTTTTAGTGTGTGTGTTTTGCATGAGCTGTTCTGTATACATTATTACTGCCGCTCATCAGACAATTTGGCAAATGAAAGGTTGGCAGTGTTTCAAAGGAAAACTAAAAGAGATTCTATTTTAGAGAGAAAGAGAGGCAAGTATAATATAAAAGTTAATGTGACTAGCAAAATCAACCAAGTGAAAGTAAAAAAGAGAAAATTATGCTGAGTTGCCGCTATCATAGAATAGTTTCCTGCTGTACGGTGGCATGTACAGTAGTTGCATCGTTAGGAAAAGCTCGCTGTTGTATTATTGCTGGATTTTTTGTATTGGATTTCTCCCTTCGCATATGTATTCATTCATATATACACTTATAAATACAAAATGAAAGAAAAATAGATTGTGTGCCTAGCTGTAACTAAGCCCAAGCAGAAAAAGGCAATATAAGTTAGTGTACAGCTATAATAGATATACTTATCCGAGCAGCATCAGCAGCAGGTTTGTTTGGTTCAGTGATGTAGCACAGCAGTAGTAAAAAGAGAGCAATCATTTTTTTCTTCTTGTGCACTTTCTCTTTACGTTTCTCTTTGGTGCAGCGTGTGTGGCATGTAGTAAAAAAGTTCGTGATATGCATAATACATAAAGGCAAAAATATTGTACTAACTCAGCTACGTAGGTACCATACAACGTAGTATGTATGCACAAGAATACTACAACTTTGCAAAGATCTTATTCTGTCCTCACGGCCGGTTCGGAAGGTTTTCCCTTTACACTTTTATGATAAGGGCCGTGTGTTTAATACAAGGATATACTGTGGTGCTACACACAACACTACAGCTACCACTACCACTCCACCGCAGAGTCAATAGCCTTTTGGAATCTTTTCTGTTTATGCATTTATATTGTATGGAGAAAGGACCAGGACTTGAAGCCCTACTGCACATACATTATATAGCAGATTATTTGATAAAAGATCAACTCAACTATGTGTGTACTTCTTTATGAAATTGCATTTTTGTCTGGGTAATGTAAAAATAGACACAGAGGAAGGGAATATGTAGGAAGAGAGAGGGCCACACGAACCGAGAGCTTTCTTTTTTTTGCTGAAGGCTGGTTGGAATGTACGAAATAAGAAAAAGAAAAAAAACGCATGTGAAAAGATCGTTTTCATAGGATTGCAGAGATAAAATATACTGCTGTATGCAATGTTTGCGATTATGTGTGGCTGGCAAGGTTCAGAAAATGCCGCTTTTTATTACTCGCGTAACCATTTCAATGCAAAAGGTTTTCCCACTACTGCCTTTAAGAAAGTATGTAGAAGGAGGACGTGTGTGTAAACTCAACCTTGGTTGGTATCACAGCCACAGCATTGTTGCCTATATATAAAAAAGTGTACAAAGAGCCTGAGTTGCTAATACGAGGAAAAAATGGAAAAATTGATAAGCCTAGGCTTAACTTGAGTATTACATAACACATACCCATATTATATATTACTTCCTTCCTTCCTCAGTGAAAGTAAAGCAAACAGAGCAAAGGAGCGGGGAAAGCTTTTTTAGTTGAAAAGGTGGTGGGTAGAAAATTGTGAACGCATAAAACAATTCAGTTTACATTGGTAATATAATATGTACTCGTTTAGAGACACGTCATAGTGTATCAGAATTCTACGCTCTCGTCAGATTTAGGTATTAGAATGAAATGTACACTTTGTGCTTTAATGCATCGAGTCTATATAGGTAGCCTTTGTTGATTGCGAGAGGGATTATGTTAGTTGTGTGAGATAAATGGAGTGCTACATGCTAATTGCCATTTTGCTTGGAGAAAAAACCAGCGAGCGAAAATTGAGATGCTAATCTTTTTGTTTTACTCTTTTTCATGACAATTAGCGAAATGTTTGTTTGTTTGTTTTGAAAGGGAAAGAATGTATGCCACACAAATACTGCACATGATACGATACGGCATGCCTATAGCTGAAGAGTGGAGAAAAATCATTAGGAGAATGACAGCGTCGTACACTACTGGTTCGTATGTTTTGGCCACCTACCTACTTGCATTTCTATGCCCGTGCCGTATTACATGCGAGTAATCCAAGCCTGATGAAAAGGAAACTAAAGTGGCTTTTATCAGAGAAAATCTAAAGGGCTAAAGCAACCAACCCAACCGCGTTTTGTGTGTGGCATGCTGGAGGAAACTTCATCCATGTGTCACTGAGAGTTGAGTAACCTGAGAGTTATTTTGCTGCAAACAATCAAATTAGTACGCTCTCCAGCTCACTCATGTTTTATATAATATGTTTCTAAATACCATATTATGCTACTAGTGCCCTACTGAAAGAATCTTTGACTTTCATTGGCTTTATGTCTCCATTCAAATGTAATTTGCTGTTGTTTATCAAGTTGGGTAATATATGGCATTTCTCGCGGTTAAGAGATACAACCTGGAAAGCTCTATTAATTAGCTCCTGTTACTGCTAACCGACAGTGATATCGAAAATTAGCTTGCTTGTAGATTTTCCAAGAACGCATTTTGGTCTAATGAAATATCTATTTTGATCTCTTAATTAGCTTGCCTGTAATGAATTCAATGCAATGGCCACTGCGTATGTATATTTATTTATTCTAGAATTAATGTAATGTGATACTTTATCTGTGTTACGATCCCTTTTAACAGTGCGTGAGTGGGCGTAAAAATAACTATATTTGCACATAAAAAGCTAATTAGGTATTTAAAGGATTTTGAATACAGAATAAAATTACACAATTCAAACCACGGTCAATGATAAATTGAGAAAAAGTTTCAGACCAGATTTCATGTGAAACAACAAATACGATCGGGGGCTTTTTCAAATACTCTCACATTGCCACCATCACTGTATATTATTATGACGTTATAGGTTCAAAGACTTCAAATTTCAGTTGCAACCTTGGTGGCACTCGGGTAGCATCAAACGTCGCCATTTTTCATGTCAGTTGCACTGTTTTGTGCGTGAGGATGGTGTAAAAATTGTGGAAAGTGTGGAGATGTCAACTCGCTCCGCGTTCCTCTCTGCATCTCAATTTTCTACTCAAGAGAACTGCAATATAATGCAATCTCCTTCTCTTCGTCTCCTCGAACATTTTATCTTGCATGGAATTTTTGAACGAAGAAAAGTCTTCCTACTTTGTCTAGATTTATATCTTTCGCTGAAATATTTTTCGATGTACTTGAACAAAGCTACAAAATTATAGGACAAGACAGATACCTAGTTGCAATCTGCATGATGGTCTGTGTGTGTAGTACTTTTGTGACTACCACAAAAAACGATAAGCGATAAAACGAAAGACAAAGTAAGAATAACAAAGAGCTGCTCTCCGTTTTTTTCTCCGTTCGTTCGGCAAAGAGCATTTTTTAAACTAAAGGGCATATATTGCTCCACCATCACATATTCATTGCAATATATAAAACCAAGAAACAAGGATGGAAAAATAAAAGTGCTAGTTAAACGTAAATACCAATATCACGAGAAAAGACAAGAGGAAGACACTAGTGCTGGAGTATTTGAGCAACACGGAAACGTACACACTGTTACGTAAAAGTTAGGTATTATCACATGACAATATCAAGACATGTCTGCTAAGTGGTTGAACACGAGGATGAACATTAAAAGAATACCAATATTTTCCCTAGCTCTTTCAATCTATCCATCTCTCAACGAAACAAGTACACTTACTCCAACAATCTTCATGCTTTTACTTATGATGACTATCAAGAAAATTGTATTGAATTTTCTTGTATCTCTTCTTCAAGTGATGATACAAAAAGTACTCGAGAAAAAATTGAACCAGCCGGTTAGAAATGGCAAAGTAATGGGAAAATTTATATGGAAGGATTTGGTATGCATGCATTCCGAACATCGTCATTTCTCTTCCCTTTCAGTCATTCATTCATCCTCTATTGTTCCATCCACGAGACTTGACTACTTGCTGAATTTTTCTGCAGCTATTTATTTACAACTTGAGTAAACTCATGAATGCATTATACTGTGTGTCACTAAACTCGTAAGAAAGAAATAACAATATCCTTTTAACTGAACAATTCCACTGAACTGCTATAGATTTGCTCTTTTTCTTCGTATAGAAGAAACCAGTTAACGATTACATATCGCATATAGGGAGAAGTCACACTGTTTCTTCTATTGCTTGATTCGATATGCTTCACTTATTATTTCTCTTCCCCTGCTGCTACTGCTATATAGTTTGCTTCTTTCGTTTGCACGCTATTTCTTTCTTCTCCAGTCAACAGCGACAAGGCGATTCAAACAGAGTAACACTGCTACTACTACGACTACAACAATAATGCTCATTACTATTCTTCTCGGCGACACAACAGAGAGGCATTCACAATACCCTTTTGCAAAACCTTCCAATTCTGCTGACTTTTTATATAGCTTTATGTACACTACTGCACACACGACGACTCCTTTTCTATTTATACACGTCTTGCTGGCATAAGAAAAAAATGAAAACATAAAAAGGCATGTCGTGTGATGGCAGTTTGTAATGTATGAGCCTTTTGTTGTATTTAAACAAGACATTAGAAATGATCACTTTCGCTATTATTGTTATTATTACCATGTCGTTGTGACTCGAGCGACGACGTGTCTGGCTTTTGGCTGGGCTGAAGAATAAATGTGTACACAGGGCTTTTATCTGAGCAAATAAGCCCAAGTATTTTATAAGGAGTTACACTGTCAGAACGAAGAAGATGCACCAAATGGTGTACTTATATAAAAAATATGGTATTAAACAATGCACAGAATATTCATAAATCATCGGTTTAGATGTACATTTCATTGCAAAGGGTGGCGGCAGTGGTGCCATGAACTTGAACCTTGCATAGATTTTTTATGCTTATATTTTTTGGATGATTCTTTAATACAACTGTACACAAAGTATATTAGATACATATTTAGAGTGACAGTTGAATGCAATAATATAATGTTCACTTTTCGTATCATCCACTCATGACCTTCTAAGTCGGGGATCAAGAAACATTATAGTAGTTTTTTTCGTCACTGCTTCGCTTTATTTTGAAGCAATGGTGTAGTAAAGCAGATATAGAAACGCATAATGCGTCTTACAATAATGTCGTTGATGTGAGGAGCTTATAAGCTTTTCCTGTTTTTCCCTTATGCAATTTTCAGTTCCGTTTTTCTCGAACCGCTTCCTGCTTAACGACTTGCTTCAGTTTCTTTGATACATTACATTTTCTTTTTAAATGATGACGAGGAAATCTCTGAAGAATTTTTAATGTATATACAATGTGCACACTGCATTCCAATCCCCATGTCGCATTTTTGGTGTTTCTTCCTACCAACTGCAGGCCAAGTGCATTTCACAGTAGTTTCTTCAGGCTTGATTGTGAAATGGAGTAAATTTTTTTTTCTCAGAAACTTTTTAAAGAGAAAAGTGTAGATATATTACGCAATTGTAGTATTGTAACAATGGGAAATGCAGTGGAAAGCAAAACCAGTTCAAGTTATAAAATGAATGGGAGAAAGGGGAATTTTTTTCTTTTGTTGCACTCACATGCACAGCATAAAACTGTCGGTGCATTACATGGGGAGAGCATTAAATTGGTCGCGTTGGAGGAATAAAAGTGAAAGAAAATGAAGACGAAGAAAGTTATACTTTGCAACTGAGCTGAAAAAATCCGAAATAGTAGACGTGCGTATATTTAACAAAATCCAAAACCCCGAAATGGATCTTTTCGAATTTTCTTCGAGTAAATCCCTCGAGTACATTTTTACTCCTTTTCCGGATCTCCTCTTACGCATTATTATTTTGTCAGTTAAGCATATCCTTCTACCCATTATTCTTGCTACGATGCTATGACGTGATATCAGTTTACCCTTTTCACTAACGAATGACTTCATTTCAACTGTCGCATTTTTCTCTCCTTTCTTTGGGTTGTGATGATGATATTATCAGTGAGTGTTGATGTACTCACTTCCATCAGCTCTGATTTCAGATGGGACACATACAAGTACGCTACACTTTGAAGGGGTCGAATAAAAAATATATAAATTATGCACTAGAGTTAATTAATATAATAAAATGTAATCAAAGTCAAATATGCTTCCGTAAAGTCAGTACTTGAAATACAATTTTAGCTTGTGTGACTCATTTTTTCCACGAAAAGATTTATTTGAGTTTTGGTAGGAGTGGCGCATTTATAATATTATAGGCGTGGACAAGTTTTTTGTCGTTAATCCGCTTTATCTAGTGGGACTATTGTGGCAAAGGAAAAATAAACTAAACTAACAAAATTACAGAGAAAAGCTGAAAGTCTCAGGAAATTGTGAAGATGTACAGAAAAAAGCTGCTTTAAAGGACTTCTCAGAGACCATCATCTCCACTGCTCGTCGCTGTCGACAATTTTCTTTCATTAAACACTGCATCAACTGTCGCATGTCGTCGGTGCTTCGAAAGTATACATACATGTGCCTACATGCATAAGTTAAGTACATATGTTTGCTTGCTGCTCTGCAAAGCTTTAAAAAGCATAGTCCTGTAAACAAAAAAAATTCATTCGACTTCTTCACAAAGTATTTATAAGAGTTTTAAAAAGTTTACTCATCCTATCAAAAGAAAACAAGAAGAAGTAGCGAAATACAATACTTGTGCCATTATCATTACCCCGCTAGCTACGAAAGGAGGAGAGGTTTCTTGAAGTAAGGAGGAGTACTCGGTGGCGTGTTGTTGATGTGGATGATAGGATAAAAACTGGAGAGGAAAATAAGAAAAGAACTCGAAAATGGTTGAAAACAGTTGCAGTTGTAGCTAAGCAGGCGGTGATGACGACGATGAGTAAAAGAGAGAAAAAACAACTTTGTTGGAACATTATCGGTAATGAATATGTGCATGATTGTCTGCCTGCCTGTCTCTCTCTCCCCCTCTGCCTCTGTGTGGGAGTAAAAAACCAAAGCAAAATACTGGAACCTTTTCAGTGGCAAGAGCAGTGGCACAAACACTACTCACTACCCCTCTTGGAGTACTAGTCATAGAGTAATCTTCTCTCTTTTTTACTTACTTAAAAAGAGTTATAGGAAAGTGGTGAAGAAAGCTCACACACTCACACACAATTTTCGTGTATAGACGATAGGAGGAGGACGCAACCCAAACTGACAAGGAAATTGTTTTGACAGGCTTCGAGAAGAAAAGAAAGAGTATAAAGTTCGGGTTATATTACCACATTATGTTTAACAAGGATAGTTTAGTGAAGAGTTAGAGATACCGTTACACCAGCAAAGTAAACAGGCTTAGAATGTTTATCGCAGAAAAAAATATATGGATCTTCTATCTTGTTCACTGATGATGTTGTTGATGATATTTTGTGCTTTTTCCATTCTTTTTTTTCAACGCTGAACAAATGTTCCACACGTGCTTTACTTGTCTTTTTTTCTGCGTCTGCTATGTTTTAGCTTGTTTTTTGTGATATAGATGATGACGGTTGCAATGGAATTTTCTTCTCATTTTTTTTGTTCTTTTTCAGACCCGATCAAAGGGAGAAACCCATATCAGGCAAAGAATTACTGACTCTTTCAACTCTTTCCAGAATGATTATGGAAAGAAAAGGAGACAAAGTTAATGGCAATGTTACCCAAAACTAGATTGCTCCTTTTTCAAATCTCTCACTAACTCACAGTTGTCCCTTTCTCATTTTTTTCAAGAAATAGATAAAGTGAGCTAGCATTTTATTTTAGAACGCATCAAGGATACGCAGACAGATGCGCTGATGAGGATACTGTCATTAGGTGTTTAAATAAATAATACACTGTTTCCACAAGGGTGAACGATCTTGAAATGAACAAAATTGCGACAACGTTAATGAGCAACGTTTCCTCATAAAATTCGTGTTGGAATATGGATACAGTGATCTCTGTCGATGACTCAAAATATTAGATGATTGATTATCTTACAACTTCTCGCAAAAAACACACTATAGGATTCATGTGAAATTGACATTGTGAATAAATGTCTTTGCAATTTTATTTTAAATAATCTTTGAAAAATAAATCGAAAAATTGCAAGAGCGCCAAATTCTTTTCGTTGAGTATATTTTAATTTGTAGAATGTGCAAAATTGTCCACGATACAAAAAAGTAGTATCTGACAAAGCATTCCAACGTGAAAAGTTAACAATATATTAATCTCTTACCGTAAACGAGAATCTCCATAAGTATAACAACAAGATTGAAGAAAATGAAAGAGCTTCCCCGAAATCCCATTGTTGCTATTTCTCCTTTGTCCTCTTGA
Source organism: Sinella curviseta (assembly GCA_004115045.4). Taxonomy (NCBI): domain Eukaryota; kingdom Metazoa; phylum Arthropoda; class Collembola; order Entomobryomorpha; family Entomobryidae; genus Sinella; species Sinella curviseta. The sequence goes on from CM023201.3 coordinate 31,908,903, forward strand.
AGACTTGTTCCAGCGTGATCGCTTTTATCGGCTATCGGCTTTTGCGCTCCAGTTTCTATCACGTATAGTTCACATCACTCACTAAAAAGAAAAAAAGGACAAAAACTTTAATATCACATCAGTTTGCTTTGATAAGTATGTAATGTAGATAAATACTTAATGAGATTTACGATGCTTCTTGGAAACGTGTAATCTTCATTACTAGCCGAGTCTCCCACTGAGTGAGTATTTATGCATAATTATAGTATATGATTGGATTGAACCAAGTGGAGAAAGCAACCAGACCACTAAGCTAGCTACCTCCACTACGATGATGAAAAATAAAAAGAAGAGCACATCAGAAAATAAGATTATGATCGCTACTGTGAATCTCTAAAATGCAACACGGGAAACTGTCTACTTTTACTTTCTTCTTACAACGCAGCAACTCGGGATAATCACAATATTGCCTAAAAGCCAACCACTAATTCTACACTCTCTCCATGTTAGAAGAACGCATGCATAACGGTGCTTGTTAGAACCCTGTAACAGTAACGTTTGCATCACTCGAAAAGCTAGACCTCATCTGTCTTGGTGCTTTATTATTACATATTATGTGGTAATAATAATTATCAAGCTGTTTGAATGAGCTCTGGTGCTGACAGTCATCTGAGTCATCGTCAGTTTCCAACGACATCATATATGCCCTATATATGATGATAACGAGAAGAAGGTGGTATTAACCTACGTATATAACATTAATAGAAAGAGATGGGATGAAGCTACTTATTATATGTCCAGAGAAAGTTGGGAATAGCTTTTGTCTCAATCTTCCAGGAAAAGGGATCAAACAAAAAGCTGCTGAGCAGGTACGCGGTAGAATATATAGTGGTCCAAGATAAATGTAAGGATAGTAGTCCATTAGGAACACGCAGCTATTATAAACATAATAAATTAATGGCATACTGTAATAGGTACTATATGTAAGATGATATTCGTCCTCACGTGGTTTGGCTTGCAATAACAGCTAATTAACTTTACTCCTTAGGAATAGAATATTGTTTAGAATGGTGTTTGCATTATGGTTCAAAGCGGAAGTACACATTATAGTATAAGGAGTATAACATTAATCGGGTTATAGTATCGAATTCCACGTTCATCGTCATCATATTGTGTATCTCGTAAACAGTTCAACGGACAAGGTAGAGTGCTCCCGGAACTATTGTTGTAGTCTGAGTCTATAGCTTTAATAAGAAAAACCTTAATACTTGATGCATACACATGCCTGGATGCACCTCCATAAGTTTCGTACCAAGTTTCTAATGAATGCTTTTTGTGGCGGTTTTTCGTTAAGACGAAGAATAAAGTTGAAAGATTATTGCACACCTTTCTCTATATATTATTGTATACCTAGCAAGAAAACATGTACATGTATATGAGATGTAATTTTATATGCATGCGTGCAAAAAAGTTGTAACATGTTATTTAACTTTCAAACCTAATTTTTACAAGACCTGTATTGTTAATAGTTGTTTTCAATGGAAATTATAATTTCACGACGTATTAGGAAATCGTGAATTCAAAACTATGAATTAGGTTATCATCCATAGAACAAGAACGACAGTACTCACAGAGCGAGAAACCACAGTACTACAATAGTTCGTTTTATTGTAGTTTTAGCCTAGCCACACAAAAATTGGAACATGTAAATACACCGTAATAAAATGAAAATAGTTTCGCCAATATTTCAGTTTGCGAGTTACCATAATGTGCGCAGTCGTAATCATAATAGATAATTTCAGCAATTCTATTATTCATCATATCCTTAAATGAAACCTTTGCGAAATTATTGCTTTCAACGTTTTCAATTTTGGATTTCTTCATTAAAATATGTATCTAGGTATTTATATATGCACGAAAGCTATATTTATGTTTCGATTTCTTCGCTCTTTGTTCCTTAATGTAACGATCGATGCAGAAAAATAATTTCGGGAAAAGAAAAAAAACATTCTACTGATGGAATAGAATGTATTTTCTCTTGAACTCATTTTTTATGCTGCAAAAGATTAAAAAAGCAGTTTTTCGTTTGCAGGATATTTTCCGTCTTCTCCTCGGTAGTTAGCAAAAAAAGTAAAGTGAGTGAGTGGTGTTGGAACTCTGTTACTAAATTAACTAAACTTCAAGTATTTAGTTTACACACCCCCTCTATCTCCTTCTATCTTTCCTTCTCCTCTCATTTTTAATAAAATCAACAACGACGAAAGACCAAAAACACTCGGTTTTCTATCTGCAATCTTTTTCCTTTCTCCGTTTTCATGTTCCCTGGGCTGATACTTTAGGATGTGTATATCTGGTTAAAATCTTAAAAATCTCTCCCACAACTCATATCTCATTTTCTTAAGCCACGGAAAAAAGTTTTCACTTCATCTTCCGAGATTTTATTGTAATTACGCCACCGAGAGACCAATGCAAATGTACAGTCAGATACGAGAAATTCGACGATGAAACGCATTCATTCAGCCGTTCACAGGCTCAGACAAACACGCAAGAAGGAAGTTGCATATACTTATATTTTGAAATAGTTGCAGTTTTATACTGCATTTATAGAGAAAAACTGTATTTTATGAACAAAATGAGCTAGCGTAGCACCAACAAGCCAGTTAAGCAACTAACTCATCTGAAAATATGTTTTCACTTTCTACATTGAATAGGTATATAGTTTCGTACCCAGTAACCAGTCACATGTATATGTTTTCTACACGTTACGAAAACGCCTCGATGTTACAATCTATAGTGCCTTCCTATGTACCAAATGGCATCAGTAAGCAAAGTTAGTCAGTCACTCAGTTGACTAGATCAACTAACTCAACTCTTTTTTTCCCTTCAACAACATCCACTACCATCACCGCCACAGCTATACACTCCTTCCACCATCACCACTGTATTTTCTACTTGAGAGATTTTTTCAATGAAGAATCTAAGATGAAAAATAAAAACTCCTTCCTCCTCCCGCACCACCACCACGACCACGCAAAACTTTCTCCTTTTTTCCTTCGTCTCTCTGAAAATTCTAAAGGAAAAAACTTTCACCACCATCGACAAAACCAGTCTACACAGCCCAAGTCGCACTTCACCTATATACACAGCTATGTACCTATATACATACACCCACTGTAACACAGGCTTTATCCAGACCACTCGTCTGTTGTGCTCGCAAGCTCTTCTCTCCCCTTCAGTTGCCCTCCCCATATAAAAACCCTTTGAATATTATTATGATGATTTATAAAGCTTCTCAAAGATTATCTTTCTTTAAAATGTAGTTTTGTATAGTTGTCGTTTTCATTCGCTGCTGCAAAAACCTATAATAACAATGTTTGGTCATGTATGTATGGTGTTTTCAGTTTAATGAAACTTTCACCAACAAAAGTATAGAAAAGGTCCTTAACCATGTTTAGCCTTTTGTATTGATGAAAATATAGCAGAAATCTTCTCCGCTCACTGCTTTCTTACGAAACGTTTTACCTGATAAATTGAAAGAGTCGTAACTAACCCATAAGCATAAATGCTACCTGTACTGCATTGTCCATTGCGCGTAAGTATAATACACAAGCATACCAAGCTGATATACCAGTACGCTTAAACATATAAGGAAGGGTTCAAAATTGTATTTAATTTTGTCGTTTTGACATGTTATAACATGGTTAGAGCTTAACCACTGAGACCAGCGCCGCTGGAAAAGGTCAGAAATGGCAAGCCCCCTGCAAGAAATCACTTGGTGGTCAAGACTTCTAACAATGAAACCAGCTTTCTCAGAAGTGTGTGGTGTTGGCATTTTCCTCCAGGGGATTGAACCTTCAACAATTTTCATGTTTTACATTTGAAATGAGAGAAAGTTTCTTTTTTAATTCAATCTATTCTGTAATGACTACAGCTATTATGACTGCAACAGAATTCTACAAAGTCAAGTATATCCCCGTCACTTTTGAAGTGTCTCTGTGTTTGCATATACCTATATGTATCTCTTCAAAAAGGCCATGGGGTATATATTTATTTAAAAACTTTGTAAAATCGCCATCAAGCAGGAGAAATCTTTCAAAAGAATTTTAGAGTATCTCTTCCTACTCGACTCTCTATGCATGCCATATGGTCATGGTCACATTCACACTCATGAATTTAGACTTAAGAAAACAAAGTTGTTTTAGCAAGCACCGCACTGGGTCTCTATCCCGCAACGAATACATCAAGTATGCTCAACGAAAGTCTAGTTGAAGTACTAACAAAAGGAGTCCTATTTGTATACGAAAGGGACCTTCTCGACTTAACCTACTCACTCGCAACTCCCAGCCATTCTCACCGAAAATCCCGCAAACCAACAAACTTTCCCTTGTGATTCCTTGGCAGTTTGTGCCACGTTTGCGAATAGTTTTCTTGCAACATTTACATCACCATAATTCTCGATTTAACCTCTCACCACCATCACTATTACTAAACTAGTAAACACACGCAAAAAGGTAGCCTTCCATAAAATATACGTTTACACACCACTTTTCTTATGATACATTTTCCAAGAGAATGGAACGAATAAACGTTAAAAACAAAAGTGAAAACTTTCTTTTACAGAGGATTTTAAACGTTTTAAGTTTCCCTTACTCAGCACATATATATGTAACTTGCTAGCGGAAGTAAACACTTTTTGTTACATTCCAGTCTAGTGTCTTAAGCAAAGGTTAACGCACTTTAATAAATTCAAGGAATTAACGTGTACGGAGCACCATAACGGCATAATAGTCTCGTGTCATTTTAAAGGCACATGCCAGTAAAGCCCTCTTTCATCGAAGCAAAGATAAATTACAGTGCAAATACTGCTGCGTTTAATGGGAACTTCAGTTGGAATATTACGCTCATTTACTCCGCAAACTTATTCCAAAGTGCGCAAAGCAACGATGCTTCAGAGATATTTTTCAAACACGAGTAGAGAACAGATTTCCTTTCATATTCTTTGAATCTTACTCACTGGGAGAAGAAAGACGATATTACAAAGTAGTCATTTGCCTAGAGTTTGCAAAAGGGACATAGATTATGAAAGACGCAGCGACAAGTCAGGGACTAGTCAGTTTTGCATGACAGTATCCTGACCATTTACAAAATCCTTACGCAACTTAACGCATCTCGTGGGAACGGACAGGGATGGGAAAGAGAATGCCGACAACAAAAGTCAAGTTAAGAGAAAGTTTAGCTTAGTTGTTAGAAAAGCGAGTACGCGGAGAAGGTGCAGCAGTATACATAACTTACTTCAAGTAAGACGGACAATTAGTTATGGCAGTAGCAAATGTGTCTGTCTTAATCGTGAAATCCATAATCAGGATCTGTCCAGATTTAGCACAGTCTTATTCTGCAAATATATACCATTCTACTGTGCGTAATAACAAGCTAAATAAAATCAACATAGGTAATACACAATTCTGATTGTAGAGAACAAAATGATTCTTTCAGTAAAATAATGTGTCACAATGTATAGCGTACAAAGTAAAACATGGTCATCGCATACCTTGTAGCAATTTATAATTTGACAATAGGTAAGCTTCACGGTTACGGTTAAACTCTTCGTAGGCAACTACAAAGAAACCAGAATTGATGTTATTACAAGAGGTACTATAATATAGTATTTTGCACAGTAACAAGAAATATTAAGTTGATATTATGATCATTAAAGTAAATGATTTTCATGTTGTAGTAGCTATATTATAACGACTATGTTGTAAGTTGAGAGAGAATAGGGTAAGGGTAAGTATATCCGTAGCAAGTATTTTATTTATGTAACCAACATTCTGTCTTAGCGTACCCTATATACAGCTCATTACATACAGCAAAACAAGTTGACAATCACTTTGTTGCATTGTCCACCTTGGAATGGTTGTTATATCTTAATACTTCCTCACAAGCATCTTAGATGATACAAAAGTTGAAACTTTCTTAATTTTCCCCAATGTCGATTCGCACTTTCCTCCTCTTCAAATAGATAGTTGTTTTTATCTTGTATGGTCTTAATTCAATTACTTACATGTACAATTCTATGTGCTACTGACGCTGCTGTATAAGGTAATAAAAAACTAACGAAGACCGATCCTTATTTTAGACGCCACTGATAAAAAAGTTTACAAGCTCTCTTTCCAATTCGGTGAAACACGATTGAAGTGAAGTGATGAATGTGCTGTGTATGTGAAAATCTGTGTCTTTGTCACACACAGCTTTATAATAAATAGCAAGTTGGTTTTTTGTGTGGCTGCACAGACAAACGCTGTAATAGAATGCATTCAGCATCAAGTTGAGCTTCCAGCTTCAACCGGATTACCAACCCGTATAAATGGTTCAATCAATGCGAATGAATCTGGGACAAGTTTCGTTGACTGTTTGATATGCTGCTAGATGAGCTTAATTCCACTAGTAAAAAACTCTTGAAAGGCAAAGCCAAGCAAAAACAGGCGCATAATATTACTTTTTCACCGACAGACTCCTACTATAAAAGTAAAGCACCCAAGAATAAAGTGCGTATAATGCAGCTTGTGGCACAGTTTTTCACAGAGTCCATATATGTATATATGGTTGTGACAGGAAAAGAAAAGCCTGCTGGATTATCACAGTATATACACATTTGAAAGAAAGAGAGAGAGAGAGAGAGAGAGTAAAACTGTCGTTTGAAGGCAGAAAAAGGGCTTGGCTGACTGACTGATCGGTAATCAACTTGAATGGGACAAGGAAGGATTACCAATGTACCGTGAGTAAAGTAATGTATACGTAGTAGTACCACTAGTACTGATTCTCTTTCACTTCTCAACTATCACGTCACATACTTGAACCATTTCTTAAGAAAATTGTTTTTCTTCGTATTCCTCTATTTTCCTTATTGCATTTCATTCTGCCTTGCTTCCAGCAGCAGCAGCTTTCCTTCACTCATTCATCTGTGAACTAAAAAGGAAATAAAAGAGGCGAGTGGTAAAGGTGCTGGTGGTAGGTATATAAAAAGAGGATACCAAATCTATTTAACTGGAACAACACGCTATCGGCAACAAAGCAAACAGTCTCTCTATTTTCACTTACATGCCTATTATTAATCTTCTATAGACTTGGTTTTCACTTTAGAAATACTTTCTTTGTTACGTTCGGAAAATTCTTTCATTTTATTCATCATCAAAGTAAATCAGTGGGTCACCCTTGCCACTATATCCACACAGTAATTTTGTTATCTAACTTAATAGAAAAATGAACAATATTATTGAGTTTGTTTGCTTTCTATTTGCGACTTTCTTCTCCAAATGAATTATCAACTTTTAATTACTCACAAAGATGTTTACATTGTCAAGATATTCACTTGAAATTTTCAATTTCATGTGGTTTCCTTTTGATCATGACACTATACATATTACGAAACTGCATGTGTGCACCTGCGCATGGAATGTGGTGCCCGTTGAATTATGAATTACGTAAACTATTAATTATTAATAGGCGAATTCCAGCTGTCTTTGGAATGTACCGCAGCCTCTAAGAGCCACCTTTTCAAATAAATAAATCTGCTGGTGAAAGCATCACGTACCTCACACATAAATTAACAGTTGCAATGAACTATAGATAATGTTTACACTGAAAACATGCGTATATATTTGTTTACATGAGGGATTAAAGTAGCTTTAACGCGCAGACAACAAGGCCTTTCATTGGGCGTGGTTTGCATTTCGAATATATGTGAAATCTGTTCAAATTCTGACCACTTCCTTTTGAAACTCCTAAGCATAAACAAAAGCACATGACAGTCTTGTTTTGCTACTGTCACTTGTCTCTACACGTCTTTTAGCAACTTGACAGTTTTGTGTAACCCGCGTAGTGATAAAAAAATAAGCTCCATTGTTACGTTTAGGTACTCTTGTCATGATGCTTTCTGCTTTTACTTCTCCCAGTGTCCAACTATTATTATCATAATACCTACATACTCACTTTTTATATTTTCTCTCTTGTTTTAATGGTCTAAGCAAGTGACACCTTCGTTCACACGACTTGTCTTTTTTGCAATCTTGTTTGGCTGTGCCGCAATTTCCTTGTCTGCTGTTTTGCTTGTTTTTCCTTCTTTTGTTGTCGTGTCATTGACATTATTGGGTTGAGTGAGAGTGTGAGACTGACTGGGTACATCCTCCAACTAAACAGTATTTTTGTAGTTTTGTCCCTTCATCGTTTTCGTCGTCTCCGTCCATTTCACAAACTTCTTGTTTCAGCAGCGCAACATTCTGCTCAAGTCGTTTTTTGTTATTTTACGTGTGTCATAAAAGATTCCTTTTATCTACCATCCTGTGTTATAGCATTGCTTCTGCTCCTACTACATGAAAGATACAAGGTTGCGCGTTCAATGAACGATGAACACGCTAAACAAGAAAGAAACTATTACACAATTTTATATCGGATGTATGCTTTTCCAGCGAGAAAATAGAGCGAGGAAAACAAGTGAATTTGTATAGAGGAAAAGAGAAAAGTAAAGTTGACGTCTGTATTTTTATCGATCGTTCCTCCATGTTATGATGATGATATATAGTAGACGTTGTGGTAGGATATAGAAGCAGCCATTTCATCTTGTTTTATAGGATCACCTCGACCATCATGGTCTTCGTGACCTCTTCCACAGTTGTAGGTCTTAATATGTAATAATATGAATTAGATTGTTGGCATCTTTTCCCTTGTCATCCACAAGGAATAAGTGTGTGATGGAAGATGCGATGATGATCAAGCTTGTTTTACAAGGGTATAATGCAGTAACTTTTATAGGTAGGTATATAATAAACCCAACGTGCAAGCATCTCAGCACCATTCTACCGCCAGCGGTGTAGCAGTCAACGACACCACACCATACAAAGAGAATGGAAAGAAAGAGGAAGGAGCACAACATGCAGTTTCTTCATTCAGTTTTGGAACTCGGGGAGTACCTTGTATTTCTGGGCCAGCAGTTCATCATCATCATCCTTTATACTAGACTTGGTTTTGAGTCTCACTCTCTCTCACACTCTTGCAACATCCTTTCACATAGTATTACAGGAACATCATATATTTTTTGTTTTTGTGCATGCCTGACTGGTCGGTTTTCATCAGAAGCAAGAATTTCCCGAGAATGGAGTACGAAAATAGAAAATCGCGATATAGTCTTTCTTTTCGATAGAGAAAAGGACGACAGATCAGAAGCAGTAGCTAAACACAGAATTGGTCATGTCATGCCATCATCAAGTACATTTTAACGATGGGCTATATTATTGTGTGTTGTCTGTACACACACAATTTTGTGGATATAAGTTTTGAAGATGATGACGACGATGCCCGGAGAAAAACTGGAGCGATAGATGGAGAGCAAAAGGAAGACATCAGAAGGACAAGGAGAGAGAAAAACAAGCAGTGCTGGAATGCTTCAGTAACACGCATAGAGAAATAAGGCACACTTGAGTTAATGTACATAGGTATATGAGTATCACATGTGCGTATGACAAGGATGCTCTAGTTTATCAGTAAGTTTTTTTTCTGTGGAAAACTACTATACTACCTCTTTTTGTTATTCGCCCTGATTTTGGCTCCTATTGTGTAGTCGCTCGAGGAAAATATTTTTTATTTGAGTAAAAGACACAGTTGCTCTTACATTTTCCTTTGTTTTCTCCACTTATAAAAAGATGAGCAAGATAGTCTACTCGCGTAGGAAGGTATGAGAGAGCAAACAATGTGCGATTGCACTACAAACAATTTCTCTCTTCCTTTCAATCCGTCCATATATCTTTGATGAATTCTTGGATTTTTGTACAGATAAAAATATCGAAAACGGAGTGAACACGTTATATGAATCGTGTTGGTTGTGGAAGTGTAATAATAATGTGGGAGCACTCATATATATTTAAGCACACGTGGAGAGCCATTATTGTGTACCAAGTAAACTTGTATGAGTGGTCTGAAAGTATTATTTTGTGTACTGTCGAGGAAGTTTCGGCTATGATGTAAAGCTTCTTGTAGAAGTGACTAGTTTTTTGGCGAGAGTGGTTTGAAACCACATAGTGCTACTTCTACTTTACTTACATAAGTTACCGTTAGATAAGCATATCGTATAAAAAAATGTTTACGAGACTTTGCAGCTTTCTTCGTTTACTTCAGTCTTCTACTCGACAGCCACTTCGCAGAATTGCTGCCACTTTTTGCGATTATAGCAACAGACTTGTAATTTTATACGTTGGAACTCTCCACTCTATTCGCATTCGATTCCAGTGAGAAAGTTATTGGATTCGATTTGATCTGTTAGATAAATAAAAAGTGCAATGAACGAACAAACGTACGTTCATACTCACCTACGACATATGAAAGTCGCTGTGACGAAAGTAATTGTGTCTTGTGGAGTAGCACCATACATTTTTTGTATTTCCCCACTTTTGCTCTTTGGTTTCTCTGTGCCTTTTTCTGCAAAAGCGGAAGGTGATGACACAAGACACATTCATTCACACCATCTTATCCTATAGAGCATCGCAGAGAGGTGACTACTTGCAGCAGGAAGGAGAGAAATGAGAAGAAACGGAATGTACATACATAAAACCACCTAAAGCCTATGGGCTACTACTGCTATACAAGGAATTGAACAGGAAAATGGCACATACATTTACAGGAATTTGGCTTGCTGGTTTAAATTTTTTATATAGAAAATGTTTTCAGGTCAGAAATGGAACATGTAACAATCAATAATGATCCATCTTTCGATAACCTGAATTCCGTAGAATAACTCTCAGTGCATATTTGTAGTGGCTTCTCTACTATTGTGTTTTCACTTCTCTGTCGTGGGTGGCTTATCAGTCAGGTTGCTGGAGTCTAGAGTCTGAGTCTACATGCCAAAACATTAATGCGGTATCTAATAGAAGGGCAGATGCAAGGCGATACAATCACTCTTCATAATAGTAGGCATTTATAATAAAAGGTAGTGTTTCTGTAACAGACGAGTAACATTCAGGGAATATCGTCTTATGTTGTGAAATGAGAAAGTTTGATACATTTCCCTTGAACATCATCACTTTCAACCTACATATCGTACCTACCTATACTATCAACTCGCTATTTAGCTAAACAGATTCAGTACAAGATACGTGACTTGATGACCCCAAAAGAAGTTTTTACTTATATAAGCCGTACCTCTTCAAATATCCTTAAAAGTGAGTGGATGCGTGAGTGGGCGAGTGCATTTCAGTAATGTAAATGTACCTTCGTATATGGAAACAATTTTTTGAAAATATCCAGACCACGAAAACATCAGGGATCGTCCAGCTTTTGAGAAAATGAAGCTATAGGAAAATTGGAAAAAGTTTCTAGTTCAAAAGTCTTAACTCTGTACTTTTACTTCTCCTGCTACACTTTTCCACTTCACTCAAAAGTGTATATTTCTAAAGCTGCTCTACGTTCAATCTGTAATCCTCCCCAGACGGCGCGTTTTCTAGCTGTTATACTTTCTTTTCTCTACGCAATATCTAGGTACACATTTCAGCTTCGACCAACAAAAATACTCAACATATATTATTAACGCACGTCCATGTACTCATCTCAGCACCATGCGAAACCCAGCGGTATGGATTCCTTCCCACATTCCAGCTAAGCCAACAAGATATTTTTTACCATTAGATCCTGAAGTTACTATTCCAAGCTAAAGGGAACCCTGTGCGCAAACCAAGGTGTAGTTTATTTTCATCTGGCTTTCTCATTAATTTGTGGATTTTATGAACCTATAGGCAGTGCACACATGTAGCAAACCTTAGCTATACAGTACATACCTATATGTTGCTTTTATCATTAACTAGTTTGACTCTGCACTTAATGAGTTAATGATTCACGACCAACACCAATACCATATTTCATTTGGTGCATAAACTCGCAAGAAAATACTTAAAATATATTACACAGCGAATATTCTACCTTTATTCCATATTTATTATGCTCTTGTGATCGTAACGGTTTTACAGGTGCGGTATATAGGTGCACCTGAAACGCTTGTTATTTTCATTGTACTACGAATATTCAGTTCAGAAACTGAACAAGTCTTATTTTTATTCATACCAATTTTCAAAACTTCCGGATTTTTTATTTTGGAACCGTCCTTTAATTAAAGATTCCTACGCGTTTTTTGTGGTGGAGATTCCTTACTCCTTACAAGTTTTGTCTACCTGGATGAAATTACAAAAGTTTATGCATAACCATACAATGCAAACCAATTTGATATTATGAAAACAGGACATGTTTCAGTATTACAGTATTGCAGAACAAATATGTATGCGCACACGACAAAACGCATAAGGTTCCTGATTCAACAAAAGCTCTGCCTTAGCTTTCCTTTGCACTCACCAGTAGCAAAAGGATAAAAATCCACATAAGAACATTAGCGGCTGTTCAATAGTCGTTTTTTCTTCTACTGCCAAGTTTCTTGTTAACAAACGAAGATATAAGCTTGTAACCCGAACGTACAACTATCCCATCTATTGAAAAAAAATCTTCTGTTTCTGGTTGTAAGTACATGCGATATGTATGTGTGAAACACATTTAGTGTCAGCTAGTAGCTAGTAATATTCCAGTTTAAAGCTATCACGCAAAAAAGACAATAAATGTGACTCGCACATCGCACACCAGGAAGAAGAGAATAGGAAGGAATTTACAAGGGGTGGTAATATATGCACCACCACCACCTTCACTACAGACGCCGTCACCACAGTACAGCCACAGAAAAGTATAATAACAAGAGGAAAAGACCACGAGTAGGGATTTTTCGTGCGTTTGTCTCCTTCTTCTTACTTGACTGGTTCTTGATTCACTTTTTTTCTTCTTGGCTCGCTCCGTCTCGATTGCTTACTCACTTGTACTAAAACTCACTTGCTTGCTCACTCTATGCCGTATGCTCATTGGATCGTTTTCCTATATTGTCTTGTGACTTGAAACATACTCTTTTTGTACAGTCAGAAAGAAAAAAGTTTCATGAACTTGTACAGATAAAAATCCAAACGTACCACTTACTTTCCCATATTATCTCTGCCTTCTCTGGCGCTCTTTACACTTGAGTTAATTTGACTAATTACAGCAGAAAGCTGATCTGAAAAATCGTCCTCCTGGAGTGATTTATCGGATAAGATTCCGGAAATAAATCTCTGGGCGAGAAAATAAAAAGAAGAAAAAAGATACACGAGCAACACGATGAAAAATAGGAGAGATGAAGTATATATAGTGTGGAGACACTTTCCACATAAAGAATATATCTTGTACTTTTTGTCACTATTGCTGCTGCAAGGTTTCGTATTTTCGTTTAGGTACTTTTTTGGTTGAATAATAAGAAGGAGGGAAAAGCTTAATACTTCTTTCGTGCTGCAACTAGGCTGGCGGATTTTCGACTTTTTTTTCTTTTTCACATTATTCATTTATTTCACAAGTCGAACAGATAATGTGGAGAATGTGCCATTGTCGTTATTATTATTATGTGTTATTAAGGGAAAAGGAAAGATAGAGCAGAGTAGTGTAACGAAGGTCACACGAATTAATGAATCTCTCTCTCGCTTTGAATGTCAAGAAGACCGTCTTGGAGTCTTTGCCTCCTCCGCAATGAGAAGAAAAGGAAGAATAATAACACGCATGAGAGCATGCACCATGAGTGAGTTTAGCTTTGCTTTAAAACATGGCACATTTTCCGTTATCTTTCTCCTTTTCTCTCTCTCTCAGTGAAACAACCAATGTTTCACTTGTATTTGAAAGGGACCACTTTTCTGTCGGTTATTGTCTCTCTGCTGGAAGTCGACTGCTATTACTTGACTTGCTCAACAAATTCAACAAAATTTATCTGCTCGTCTCCTGTCCTTTTTATTAGAATAAATATGCTTGTTTGTGGTGTGCCTAGTTCCTATGTACATACGAAGTGTATTATGCATACATCTTATGTAAGTATCTATACATGACAAAATATTACTTTTCCCACATAAACCAAACCACAGACAGAAGAAAAATGCCAGTTCTTACCAGAATAAAAAAATGAGGCAAAAGATTTGCTAAAAGTTTATTTTATTCTGACGTAGGTAGGTACACTTTAAATATTCACTGTTCTTCACCGTTGTTATGATCTTCTTACGGATCTACCGCCGTAAAAGGAAATGATATGATGGCATCATAACAGAAGTGGAAATCTCTGGGATTTTTTTGCACTTTTTATTATTCATGTTTCAATGCAGTATATACTAGTTTCGCAGCATTAGACACTTGTCCGTCACACAACAGCAACTTGTGCCAATCTTCGGTACGTAGCTTTTGTTTTCCACAGTGTACTTTCGTTTGACGAAGAGTTGTCTTCAATTCCCCCTGACTCGGCAAAATTTTTCAGTGTGGAAGCAGCAGCAGTTCACATATGATGACAATGACATGAGAAATGAGTTGAAATGTATTCCGTTTATCTTTTCCGTTCCACTTTCACATTTTTGCTCCTCTTTTTATTTTTTCAACTGATGTGTACATTGTGATTTTGTTTCACGTATTAACAAAGAACAAAAAACTTTTTTATGCAATGGTTTTGGTGTTTGAGTTGAGGAAATTTTTTCCTAGAGAAACGCCGAGGTATATATGTACCTATAAAGTTAACAGCGTCATTTCTCTTATTCGAGAAACATTTCATAGTACAATTTTGTGGGAAAATAGAGTGGAAGCCGGTGTCTAATTTCCATTAATTGGCTTGTCTTTGATGATGCATAAAATTAACGAACGAATTCGTTAGCTTAACTAGTCCCTCACTCTCCCACTTTTTAAACATGTACACATGAGTCAAGCTGAAGTCTGGATACAAACTGCTCTCAACTTTGTGTTTGCTCCGAGACCATATCTGCTCGCCACAAAATGTATTGTATATTCACATTCCAAGTATGTTCTGTTTTACGAGTTTCTACACATCACACTGGAAGGATTATCTTTCCATGATGAAGGTTAAATCAGTTCTGGAAAGTAGGAGTGTTCACAAAAAAAATCCAAGTTTACAAGGACCCTTTCAAAGTTTCTTTCACTGATTGTGCACGCTTGTATCTTTTTTGGACGAAGCACAATGCAAATTATGCATGGATTTTCAACTAAAACTTTGTGCACGGTTGAAGGCAGTTTCTGTTACTTTTACTTTGTCTCTATGTTTTCCCGATATAAAAAAGTACTCCTCGTCAACTATGTATTATCAAAGTCGGTCTTCATTCCGCCCCTTCAGTAGTCGAGACTTCTCTTTGTTTTATGTTCGCCGAGAGTGTGTTGCGGCGTAAGTGAGTGTGTATAGTTTCGTAGATGGGTACACTAATTTACTTTTATTTGCTTTCAGTTTAAAGTCCCGTTTCGCTCCTTTTGTTTACCATCAGCAAGCAGCAGCCGGCAAGCGGATTGGAAACGCTGCTGTAGACTTTTTGTTGGATGATGAGTTCTCTCCTCAAACTTTTTATACTGCCAACAACAGCGACTTTAGTAGCGCAGACCTATCCTCTGGAACTGTTGAATTTTTACTTTATTTAACTATTCACATAAATGCATATTGTAAACGACTTGTCATCAGTATATGTATTTTCAAATATACATTTTATTTTCCCTTAGTACAAATATGGCATCCACTTTGCAATTGTGCACTTTTTTAAACTGCTGGAGAAAAATTTCACAATTTTTTCTGAGCACAAAAGCAGTTTCTGCCGGCTAATGACAGCTTTTCCCACTTTTTCCCTAATTTCTACCCCGTACCTCACTCACTTCAAATGTGATTAGGCATTCCACCAAAAATACCTTGCAATATGTATCGCCACTGTACACTTGATCTCGGTTGTCGGTTGAGCCGCGCTCATCAATTTGAAGCTCAAGTATGAAACGGCTAACGCAGCATCTATTTCAGATCTGTAAGGACAGCGTGTCCTCCTTTTTTGTGTTGTGCTAATAACAACGGGAAGATTTCAGGTATAAAAAAGATACAAAACCTGATGATGTTGACGATGATGATGGCAACGACAACTGAGAAGATTTTTTATGTTGATGATCACGGTGAAGGCAGTGTGAGTAATGCAATGAAAGTACACAAAAGATGGCTTTATTTATACGAGGCTGCTCTGATGACGAAGACGATAAAATGGCCTGTGTTCCACTCCCACGATATCGATGAGGACACACAACTGAAAAAGTCACTATGTCACTGACTTTACAGGATATATAATTTGCCCTCGCTAGGAAGGACCAGTTTTTTGGCTTGTTGAAAGTTTCTTATTTTTATATAAAAATGTTGTCTCCTCTTTTTAACCTCGGATGTTTACACAATGTATAACGATGATGATGTCTCGTGTAATATAGTATAAAAATGTCACTTTCATTGCACAAGCTTCTCTCTCTCTGCAAAAAAATGATGTTGACAATAATGACGAGGTTGTTGTTGATGATTATGTTTCTTGTACAAAAAGAGAAGTTAACTGCAAAAAAGCAGACAAAATTTTGTTGGAAAGTAGAGGAAAAACGAAGAGAGAAAAGTAGTAGTAGTAGTAGTGGTGAATGAACAGTTATTATATATGGTTGCAAAATAAACGCCAAGTATAACGAAATCACTGTAAAATATAAAGAGACGGAGATATTGTTGGCTGAACCCTTGTTGAAAATCGGAATCTCTCACTTCATCTGGATATAGAAAATCAGGAAAGAGTAGTGTGGTAGCAGCAGCAACTTTGCGTGTGCTGTCACGAACGAGCTAGAGTAGAAACTGAAAGTAAATTAGGAGCGACGAAAGGGTAAGTTGAAAGATTTTTTCTTCATCTGAGCCTTCTCCTCACCACCACTCTCTCCCGGCCTGTGTATGTGTAGCATATATTTACTATTGCTGGCTGCTGGAGTGACTGTGTGCAGTGTTCTTTTGGCGAGGCTCACTGCTGTGCTCCATTATGTGGACGTACATTTTGCTGGAGAGAAGAGTTTCGAACAAGGATGGAGTGAACTTCAACGTATAAAGCAAGTGTGCTGCGTACGTATTTGGTGGTACTGGCATACTAGGTTTTTCGAGAGTTTGCTCTTGCTGGATGACTGCTTGCATGAATGTATGCTTGCCTGGGCACAATGCACTGCATTTTCGGTGTTCTGTTCTCTGGTTTCTATTCTGATGTTCCTCCGTTTACTACTGGAAATATGTTGTGCGTATGAGGAAGATAGAGGGTTATCTTTAGGAGTAGGAAAAAGGCAGCAGCCACATAGCAAGTGAAGGAAAGCTGCTCCAGCAGTAACATTTTAGCTTTGCATGCGAGCGAGGGCATCAGCGGAGGAGATGAGGTACATAAACAAGCTTGCTGCTGCAACAACCTTTGTGTTTTTCCTCTCTCGAGGCAAAACGTAGAGATATCTGGCTTTGAAATTTTTACACGCGTTTTCTCTTCCTTTTATCATTTTCATAATATTTATTGGTTGAGAACCTACCGGTACATTATAATGCAAAGTAAGCGGAACCAGAGGTAGGAATAATTATTTATTACATACATATTGTTAAAGTTCCCAGAATACTGGCAACGGATATTTAAATATCTTTTATGAGGTGGATATAGTTAGTCATTTAATAGAGCTTTGACGTGGCAGTAATTTTTTGCCTTCAACCTCAGCAAAAAAAACATTGGAGTCTTTTTTACTGGAGCACTTTATTCTTCTATTTAAAATTGCAATATAACAACAATTTTTCTGGTCTTGGTTCTCTTTCAACTCTTCAAGAGTTACATACTATTGCGCGAACATGCTTAACTAACTACCACCACCAACAAGACCATCAAAGTAAATAAAGCTCAAAATGACTCCAGAAAAGTACAAAAAATATGGAGACATACGAAAACTGATGGAATAGGAAAGCGTACGTCATCACCATATACTACAAGAACTAGTCATTTCACTTCGTTTTCCGTTTGAAAGGCTCTGGCTGCTGCAACTTATACCATTTCATTCCTAATTTTTTCCTTCTTTTTTGTTCCACCTCTTTTCTGAATATATTTCTTCATCTCTTCATCGTCGTTAGCGAAGAAGAAAAATGGTATTTGAGAGAAAAATAGCTTTGAGAGAGAGAGAGAATCTGAGGACCAATACCGTATGTGGTTGTTACTAGTGCATTTTTCTCTGCTTTTTCATGATCTCGTGCAAAGTTTGTTTGTAGTCAGTCACACAAAGTCAAAATCACAACACACAAATACCACATGCCATTATTATACAGCTTAATAATACTACTTATGCACATATATATCCATTATATCCTATTTACAACATAAATATATCCATCTATTGAATATATTTCTACTGTTTCTGATACTGATGCGATATGGTGGCGAGCTGGTTGCTGCTACTCCTTGAGCAAAAGTGACTAGGTTGATTTTTTTTCCAGCTTATGCTTCTTTTGGTTACTTCAACATGCACATTTTAACTAGTTGCTGTTCAAGCACATTCTCTCAAATCTCCTCGTTATTTCCGTCATTTCATTTTACTGGTAAACTTTACATGCATAATAATAGTACATACTTATACATACGTCTCTCTGCAATTCTTTCCATCATGAGAGCATTTAGTTATTACATGCAAGTGCTTTTTATTATTCCTTTTAAAACCTTTTCTTTTCATATTATGCACATTACTTTTATATAAAAAGGGAATGAACAAGCTTGCTGGTTATTATTATCATGCTATATGCCACGGTCATACTCGTAATATCAATGTTCTGTGAAAGGACCTACAGGACCTTCAATAATTTTTATATGACTTCCTATGCGTCTTATTCGTTTCATTCTCTTCTGGGGGATATAAAGTGATATTGCGACGTATTTTTTTGCATCATCAGGCAATCAAGTACATTATGGTGTATTAGAACATGTTGTAGGACAGGATAGGACACTGGCACACTCGTTGGAAATGCTACCTGCGTATTTACTGTGCGGGGGCAAAGAGCAATAATAATAACATCAATGTGCGCGTGGGGTGAGGTCAATAAGACACACGTCTCAATGGTTCTCTCATTGGAGTTTATGGCGTGAGTAACTGCCTTATTTCCCCTGCCATGCTCTCCAATAATAGCGACAATTTAGTAGGGACGAGCTGGTCACAAGTACAGCTTAGAAAGTGAGTACGTGCCCACTGGTGTGTGGTACAAACATCATTACCAAAAATTCTAAGAAGTAATACATGTGAAACAGCTTCAGTATATGGCGTACTTATCATCACAAATTGATCGTTTTTCCCGTTTCAAGATTTCTTAGAAGCTAAAAAGTGTATTTGTGCAGAGTAAGCAACCGAAACCAAAATGAGGGTATTGCACGGATTCAGAAAAGGGTCTCATGAGCAATGTACCACTTTGCATTTATTTGTGATAAATAATGCCACTTAAAGGTGATCCTATTATGCTCGTATCAATTACGAGAGTAAGAAAAACAACTTCCTTTCTTGGAATCAATGAATCAATTCATTCAGTTATTAAAAGTAGCTTTTCACACCGACTTTATTTATGGAGCTATTTTCAGTATTTCTGGTAGTCCAAAAATATGAGAAATCGATGTGTCTGCCTGGTTCGTTTACTTAAAAAAGTTAATGCTACAAGTTCCTATCTGAAATTTTACCGAGAACTTTGTTCATGTAGTAAATAAAAAGTTATTATTAATAAAATACTAAAAAATGTTAATTCAATACCTTCTTGCTCAACAATTTATAAGCATAGCTTTACCCGTTAGCGTTAAAATATTGAAAGCAGGTTTTAGAAATGCACTGGTACTTGTGGAAACAAAAAATGAGGCCACTTGCAAAGTACCGGAAACTATTGGTGGTGAGATCAATCGATTCTCCAGTAACTGTCATTTATTTACCACCATCAACCACCTCAACTGCCATCACATCATTTATTTATTCATGCATCCTGCATTTGATTTTCAAATAGCGCCGTTTTCGCAACAGGATTCTGTGTAAAAGCTAGTCAATAATTCTGTCTTGTTTGCTACTTCTGGTGACTTGTGGGACATATAAACTTGCGAACATGCAAATAGGTACATCCCTTGATTCAATGAACTACATACTCTCTGTCTACTTTATTTTGCGCAAACCACTTCCATGTAAATGTACATGGGATATTGACGAATGCTTCACCGAAACATAAAAAACTTTCTATTACCACGAGCATCAGCCAACTTGCCACCACAATCCAGTCGTTCGAGTTTGGTATGTGAGCTGTACCGCGCTTGCCATTTATTAACTAATACACTGCTAGAAATGATCCCATGAACACACTCAAAGCGGGCAAGTTTAGCTTTGCAGTATAAAGTAAACATATGCAAATAAATAACTTCTGTTGAGAGACTTGATGACTGAGATTTCCAGTCTCTTGATACTCCTCGCCATTCGTAAACGTAAGTACTTGGCAAAGTGATATTACGAACAAACAGTCAGTAACGTAGTACATTGCCACTCGCTACACTACTACTCGCCAAACCACCAACAACAACAACCTAAGCATTCAGTGATGTTATTACTTCATAATATTTATCCCATGTGTTTATATCCAAAATCTAGCACATTAAACAAATTCTGCAGAGGGAGCAAAATTGTAACGTAATGTAGTATTTTAAACTCCACACAGCTCCAACAATAACGAACTGACAAGGCTCCATATAAGGCTCATTCCGTGTTACGCCAGTACCAATGAATAATACGCTCATATTTTGTACACGCGGAGATTGCGTACGTTTGCCATTTTATAAGGCTGTTCCCCAACAAGACCACCAAGACAAATGCAGTGACATACGTGGGGTTTCCATTCCTTGATAATGATGTTGATATAACGTCTTGTACCACCACCACCACAACTAACTCAACTACAGTTTGAATACGAAATGAGCAGCAGCAAAGCTGTGGAAAATTCAGGTCAATGGCCTAAAATGGAAAGCGTTTCCTTAAAAGAAGATGAAGACGAAGACGGGAGGAAGGAAATCTATTGTTAAAATGCTTACTTTACATACATTCATTCGGTTACTAAAAAAAGCACAGTGTGTTATGCATAATACTACACCACACATAATCTACAATTTTTCATTCATTCTCAAGAAAAAAGTCTCCCATGACTTTCTCCTCTTTGCTCATGTACGATGTACCTACTTCATTCTATTTTTATCCTATTAATAGTGCTCTATCGACCTGGTTGAAAATTTGACTTTTCATTGAATGCATTCCAACGATGTTAAAAGTACATTGCATTATATTTTTGCATAGGTAGGTATTATCTGTATAGTTCAAGTTATTTTCCCTCCTTGCGGAGTTTTCACAAACTGCCCAAAGTTTTGTCACTGTTTATCTCATAAGTGGAGAATGTTGTTGTGAGAGTAATGATAGTAATGATACCTTGAGGGGAGGATAGGCGTTTCCTATTTAATCATGAAAGGAGGCGGTCTACCCTTCAGCATCCTTTGCTGCCTTGATATATAATGGCATTGCATCAATGCACCAGTAGAGTCGTTGTTTTCATCATCATCACGGCCAGAATGAATGTATTCTTCCCTCTTGCATTTAGTTTAGTGAAATAGCTAAGCTGATACACAGCATTATCATTCTCCGTGAGTAAAAGCGGCAGAAGATGAAACGGTTCAATTCCAATGGGACTCTTATGCCAGACTCTTTCCATCTCTACTCCCAATATCCCAATCCCAACTTGAATATTAGTTGGATTTGGATTTTGAGTTCGTTGAACAATAGGTTATCATTTACAAAACGTACATGAGCTCACATGTACAGTTATTCATATTACGGGATATATGGTATAAACAGACAGTATTAATATATGTATGTGTATAGAGAAAAGTTGTAACTTTCCAGAGACTACTCATTCATTCCCTTTTACAGAATTCCATTAAAAGGTAAAATATAATCACGTAGAAAAGCAAATCAAGAAGTTACCTCACTTCCATCGCCACTACTTTTGAGTTGCCAGCTGCAAAATACAATTTTAAGTTCAAGTTTATCCAGACTTATTATGTCTGTTAGGTGTATATATACAGTTTCATACAGCTTGGTAAGTAACAATGAAAACTATGCATTTATTATTACCAAACTACCGACACTGCTATTCAGAGTTATTCGGGGAAGAATAGGCAAAAAAGTAAAAGTAGTAAACTGAAGTGTTTTCACAGACTTTGTGAAACGCGAGTGGGTTTTCGATTGCCATTATGCAAATTCCGGACATTAGTTTGAACATTGACCTCTTGAACTCTAAAAAACGTCCTTCGAGATTCATATTACACTTTTTACATTGATTTCACTCGCAAAGGAGTCGTTTTCCACGTTCATAAAAATAAATTTATTTATCACCATAATATCGTCTAAGCTCCTCTATAACAGATTTTTATACATACCTATATGGTTTTACATTACAGGCGAAATATAAAATTGTGTTCAGCGACGACGATTCGTTGTAGTCGAGTCGAATCTACTTAATAAATAATAATTATTGATATATGGCGTCCATTGCCATTTCCACACACTTCACATTATTACTTGACGATGAGGATTAGATTTCCTTTCAACAAGGCGAGAAGAGAGCAAAAATCTTTCATCTACACTTCGTATTTAACTTGTGTGTTTGTGTCGTGTGTGTTGGTAAGAAAGAAGTAAGAAGGCGAAAAACATGAAGAAATCGATTAACCTGGTTAGACCTTTCGCTCTTTTCGTCGTTTTTTCTTTGGACTAGTCGAATAAGATTTGACTTTGGTGGTAGATTTTTGTACGAAAACGAAGCTAGGGAGGTCAGGTTCACCGGCATTCCTCTGGTGGCATGGCGGTATAGTTTGGTGATGATGGCAGAAAAAAAGGCAAACTAGTGAATGAAATATTCCAGGCATACTCGTCACCTTCGACTTCTTTCACTTTGGCAGCCCTATAATCATCATTACTGTACTGGTAACGACGGACAGAAACCGAAGTAAAATTCTCGTCACAACAGCTCGTCCCTTTTCATATAGATTTTATGGGAAAGTAGTTTGGTATGTCAGGTCGTGTGTATCTACGTGTAGGTGCAAGTAAATTTCCCTGTTCATCTAGCTTGCTAATTTTTTAGAAATATACGGGCTACACGTAAGCTAAGCTGCTATTCTTCCATCAAGATCGAGACACATATTTTAGGAATTCCAGTTTCTGGAAATAAGTGTGCTGGTGGGGCTGCTAACACCGGTACACTTGAATGGCCATACCCAGTTTCGACATGATAAGCCAGTGCATCACATACATTATGCATGATTGATTACATAGAAAGTAGTAAATGCCGAGGAGACGTGAGTTGCTAGACAAGACGGAACAGGCGTTTTTATTAGATGTGGGTATTTTTAATGTAGGTGTATTAGGTTCAAAGCCTGAGTAGTGAGAACTCATTGACAGCTCATCTTTTCTTTGGAACTTAAGCCATACGAGAGCCTTTATCCAGTAAGTAGAACCTACGCAGGGAGCATTTTTATATATACATATAAGGGTACAAATTTACCAACAAGGTATATAATATTATGGAATATGCACTACTTTTTTACTATCGTCTGTCCTCGTAGACACTAGAATCCGAATTCAAGGACTGCATTTTGTGTCTTCATCTAACGTAACTGTTACTTAAGATGTCTAGTATGATGGGGGTGGTAGCGATCCATTAACCCTGCTCGCTCAAAGAGAAGGGTTAAGCAGAAAATAATAGTTGACTGAACATTCAACATAAAATTTCGAGAAATGAAGATCGCCTTGCAACGTTTTCTTTTTCCAGAAATCAGCAAGTCAGCAAGTTTAAATGGAAGATGTTTGATCGTGCGGAAAATATATTTGTATGCAACTCCCTGTTAAAATCAGCAAGAGGTATTTGCTCGGTGGGTCGTTATTGAAAAAAACTGTTGTGTTTGCTGTTAGAGCACGATATAAGCGTTTGTTCATTCTCTTCTGATAAAAGGTATGGCACGATATGAGGATGAGGCATATACCCGTATTAAATTCAGACTCGTTTGGTTCAGTTCACGCAGAATGAACAAGCTACAAGACCTACATATTTCGCTATTCCATTAGGCCCTGAAGCATTCCTGATTGGAATATATTAACAAGATCATCATCTTGTCTTTAACGGAAGGAAGAAGGCTTTGATGGAGCGTCAGACGTTTATATCAACCTACAAACCAGGAAGCTGAAAATCGAAAATCAACATGTACCAAACCTTCCACCTACACAGCACGAATTTCTGTATCTTCATTTAAAAGGCTTGATGAGACAAGTGGATCAGAATGAGGGTCTTCAATTAAACTGCTATGTTTACTGTACTTGCTAATTATAATTTGTTATACAACGCATACTCCCCCACAACTACATACATAGTTAAAGAGCCCCGCTAAATTCCAAATTCTATACCTATAAAAGTCATTGCTTAACAAATTTGTCCAACGACAACAAATTCTTTTCGATTCGAATTGTACAATTTACTGGGTGGATCATTTAATTCGTGTATTAGTATGCCATATATTTTATGTAACATGTAGCAAACCAAAGTTTGTTCAGTATTTTATTCATTAGAAAATATAAAAATTTATGGAATAAATTTTACGACAGGCATGTCATATGGACATCGCAAAATAACAACATACCATTTGCAAACAGTAAAATTGTAGGTATATAATTGTGTTCCATTGTTTACTCTATAAACAGCCTAAAGTAAGACATTGCGGAAAACTTTAAAAATACATAAACAATGTATCTAAAATAACGTTCTCTACATAATATGTAGTTATCTGGAATACGAAGAAAGCGCGTCTCGATTCTTGCTGGCAAGCAAAAGAAAATTGAAGCCAAAAGCAATGACGATATATTACAATAATATGACATCTCTAGGTCGGTCGTAGCAATATTATTCGCGTGTGTATCAACAAACAAAACAAGCAGAATCAGGAACCTTTTGGTTAAGACCAACATGAACATCAACATTTTTCCAATAGAGAAAAACATGCCATGTTGACAAAAATGTAAACGTAGAATACACCACGCTCAAGTGATACTGGAACATATACATGTATGAACGTTTACGTTTAAGTCATGAATATTTGCTCAATCCTTTGCCGTTTTTACAAATGAATACAGGGCATTTTCTTGTCATGAATTTCTGATAGTTTATACTTTGTTTTAAACTGGATAACAGTAATAATAACAGTATTGGCAGAAACATGTCAGATTTTATATAAAGTTTGCCAATTCAAAGTGTAAACAGAAATTCAAACAGAAATTTACTTTCCAAGAAGAGAGGAAAAGTACGAGCGCGGGTAGCTGGGACCGCTGTACACGTGGCTTCCTGTAATGACAAGGTCAAGGAACCAAAGATCATATAAAATACTCCAAGTACAAACTCTTCCTGTCTGCTATAGAGAAAGTTAATTTTCCGAAAAGTCAACACTACAATAAAATACCTAATAAATATAACAAAAAACTGTCTGGAAACCAATGTAAAACGTTAGGTCAAATATTGGCTGGTCGACGAACCAGCTCCACTTTTTCTCTTTCATTCCAATTATTAGTATTTTCCAACAAAATTACCTTCCAAATGGGAAACAGGCCATAATGAAGAATTCCATCATCTCGTTTACTCAATATTAGTCTATTCTACTTCGACGTAACTGTATAGAAATCGCCGTCATCACCGATTCTCTAGTCAATAAAATATAATCGCGGCATTGGCATTGGAGCTGCATTGCAGTAATACAAACTGTTTTACTCTTTCTTACTAAACAACCCAGCCAACAACACAACAGTAAGAATAGCAGAAAACAGCAAGCAAGGGGCAGCGACAGCTTGTTCTTATTGTTAAACTGATGCAGCAGCGCAGCGTTTTGTACTTTGTCCTCTCTTGCCTATTTTCCACGAATTTTCCTTTGAGTTCTTTCTCTCTCCTCACTCAATTGCTTTGCTCCACATACATTTCCACAACTGCAACTACCTTCTGTAGTAAATGAAATCGTTCAAGCTCCCGTTTACATAACCGTATACACGACTCAGCATGGCATAGAGGACAAGTTAACAAAACAAGCAGCAGCAGTATGCTGAAGTTAACAAAGGAATTGAATTGATTGTTGGAGTGTGGCTGCGTTAAATATATGAATGTATCAGTGAATTTGAGTGTTTCATATACATTCTTGTATACATCAAGCAAGTTACCAATGCAATGGTCTGTAATAATATGGAGTGCGAATCAAAGAGAAAATGTCGTTCTTTTTTTGTTTGTTAAGGAGAGCAGAGACGATGATGACAACGACAAAGAAAAGGGAAGAAAATGGACTGTGCAATTTCCCTTTTTCTTCCTTTCCTCTCGCTTGCGTGTATATAAATAAACTGAAGCTAGTGGCTCATAGGATATGTTTCTTTCTGGGTTCCATCTGCGAGCATGGACAAATTCGCTCCTGAATCCGAAACCTTTCTCTTGATGATGCATTTCCTTTGTTACCGCCACCATATACTACTAGCTAAAGTCGTGTGAGCTGCTGATCATACTCTTGACGACGGTAATGATGACTTTGTACATTCCTCTACATGCTACGTATACGTACCTAAACACAACATATAGGCACATGCAGTAGTCAAGTTGCTGAATTGTATTGTCTGAATTGACTAAATTGAGAAGCATGTAATAATAGAATCAGTACAATGCAGTAGGGAATCTACAGCAGTCTGTCTAGAATTTCGTCTAAAAGCAAAATAGCTTAATATTGACAGAAAACCTTCTGTCTTGATGTTGTAATATAAAGTCTCGGAGAAAGCCATCTTATCCTTTTCTTTGGGCTATTCTATTTTTACTCCACGCTCGTTTTATATGGGTGTTTTAAATGAAAGCTTTATTATATTTTCTGCGCTCTTAAAACGCAATGGTGAATGGACACTGGTAGTAGTTTGTGTGTGTGTGCAGTAGCATTATGGAGAAAACAGTGGTGAAGAAAGGCAATGAAACACCCGGTTGCATTTCAAGGTCTGTGCATGGCCCTGGCCTATAGCCACTTCACACAAGACAATAAAGCTTATAGTTTTCTTCGAAGACTATATACAGACTTGATACAGGAGATGTAAATACATATTTTGAAGGAGAGGTTTTCATTTTCCTTCAATGTCAAGTTAAATAGCAGCTACCAGTATGATGACAAGCCTAGCTAGCAGCACGATTTCATTTCTTTCTTTTTTATCCAAAATGAGCTGATGTCCTTTCTGAAACCCAAAACTGCTGGTGCGTACAACAGCGAAAATGAGAAAGTATATCAAATTACTTTTCCTTTTCTCGACTTAAACTAGAAGTCTAAGAAAAATATAATAGAAAACGGTTGTGTGCTGAAAATCCGGAAATGCTCCTTGGAAGTAAGTCGCTACGTTTTCCTCTCTAATGTAAAGGCCAAAAATAGTTAACCTTCATTTTGTGGTGAGTTGCCATTTTTCAAATTGGTCTTGACAAGTTGCCAGCGGGGGTAAGGTGAGATGGCCTTTGTAAGTTGAAAATCATTGTATTACAATCACCTTTGCAATTACATTTATTCCACCAAACGGATTACAGAGGGTTATTTTCTTAATGCAAACTCCGGGTCAAATTTTGTTAGAATTTGATATTCCAGCCCATTCGGGGGGATTTTATTACAACCGCAATTGGAATAGCCGCATGGTAGATATATACACGATACGCGCATTCGGAAAGTACTGACAACAAGCATTTATTTATGTATCTGGTGTCATTGCAGTAGTCAGTCCATAACTAGTAAAAATGTGCCTACTCTCTTGATTGCCATTACTCGAAGTTCTTTCTCGAAGAGAAGAGCCGTCAAAATGTCAATGAGTCTATTTTATCATTCCCCCTAGAGCCGTACAAATAGAAAATAATTATTTTTGTAATGTGATATAACAATAGTTGATGTGTAGCACAAACTTATAGAATTGTTTGGACAGAATGGCAACTTCCAAAAGCCTTTTTATGTTCTCTTTCTTTCTAAACTTGTCTCTGTAAAAATATTCTAATGTGGTAGCTGCAGTATCAGTTCATTTGGAATTCATTTGTGAACCTTTAATTGACAACAATGACAACCCAAGTAAAACTAGTTAGGATTGTAGTTTGCAATGCGGTTAATGTTGGAAATACGTGGCATTCGACCCACATTACATTGTCCTTTTACAAAGGAAATTAGGTATGTAATATTTAAAAAATTAACGGGGAACACACACAGTAAACATGTGAATGCCTTATACTTACTTTTCTCATTTATGTTATGTCCCTATTTGAAAAGTAGTAAGAAAGAAAGAACAACGCTTGCACTCATTTTCTGAAGGTTAAAATATACTCGTAAGTAGATACAGTGCTTTTTTTCTTTTCTGTACTTTAAGTAATGACTGCGTGTATGTCCACGCATGATATGAGTGCGTAAATAGAGATTCCACAAAGAAGAAAAGTGAAGTGTCAACGACCCTAATTACATAAACATTATCAAAACGCAGACACTTCTCTGGAGGAGTTTTACCACACCAGTCATCATAATAATATAGCCGAAAAGGCAATTTTTCCAGATAGTTTACCTTTGTCAAAACCTATTGCAATGGCAATGAATAAATTCCCACTTGGAAAGCAGCTTGCATTATTATTATTACTATTATTATGTTGATATGGTGGTACAGGGGAAGAATCATAGTGGCAAATGGCCATATATAGTAGTAGAGCTATTCTGCCTCCAGTCGAACAGAAATAGAGAGAAAGAAAGGAGAGGAGGCAGCAAACGAGCTTGGGAAAGAAAAAATGCTAAAGGTCTGCTGCGATATTACTATTACGCCGTATCTGTTCTGTTGCTGTTACACTAATAGCGCGTTATCTGATAGGCTATATACATAGGTACTACACGTTATTATTCCTCAGCGTGTGAGTGCCGGGCTCTAACTGTAAGGCCTATTAAAGTAGGTAGTATATCTCTACTATATAAAACCTTTTTCACTTTCTTCCCTTTCACTGTTGCTGACTTTAAGCGCAAACACAACCAAGTAATATAACGCTTTAAGGCAAAAACGCAAACTAGTTTTATTTCACACTCAAGGCCTGGGTTTTATGATCCCGAAGCCGGATCTATTACCAAAGCCACATGAGTGTACATAGAAGACAGGGAAAGAGAGAGGGAAAAACGCTCCTTTTTGGATGACTCTTCTTCCTCTTACTCTCTTGTTGATGCTGTTGGTGTAAAATGCTGGTTTGGTTTTGGTTGTTATACTTTCACTCTCTTTATTCTTCTTTCCCATCATCGTCACACATACCCAACTTTCTCTTCATTCACTCTCCATCTAACTCTCGAAAAAACTCGTCTCGTTTTCCTTGTTTCCTACACTTGCACTTGTGGTTGTAATCATATGCGATGATGTGTACTTGCTTGCTTGCTACCGCTATCACTGTGTATATGTTGGAGAGGGAGAGACTCTGCCCCCGCTTATTGTCTGTGCATGAAGGAAATGCTTCCTGCCTTTCTCCCTATGTAAAGTTGGTGGGAAATCAGTAAAATAATCTACAGAATCATTTGCTATCAAGAAGACCACATCAGCTCTTAAAAACAGGCGGTATCGCATTATACATATAACTCGTTCAGCAGAAACAGACAAGGAGATATGGTAGCGGCGGCAGCAGCAGCGTATGCATTAACAATATAAAATAAATGATACACGAAAATTGAGAGAACATAATGGTATAAACTGTTATTATATGAGTTAGAAGGTTCATTCTGTTTATATAGCTAGTAAATTGTTATACGTGTGTATACATGCTTTTATATAATAGGTATGTGGTCTCACTCCGTTTCGAAGCTGCTGAGCTTCTTCCTCATCTTCAAAACCTAAAAAAGCCTCTCAGTTTCCATCTTCCGCAACCATACCACCACCATCAACCAACACCAGACCAGCAACAACGCAGACACAGACACATACACACAGGCACACATTAAAAAGCTCAATGTGAGCCCTAATAGGTTTGGAAAGTTTTGCTGAAAGAAGTAATTTCATTGGAAGTCGACTCTACAACTCCTATCAGAAGCCAATGATATTTAGATCGTAAATTTTCTCATAAAATAAGGTTATAAAGTACTTTCACACGGAAAAAAGTACGAGAGGGAAAAGGAGCGGAGGATTTCAGAAAAGAGAGAGAGAGAGAACGCCAAACACGAGGAAGAAGCTTCATCTCTGAAGGAAAAGAATCTATTTATTTACTATATAGTGTTTGGTGGCATATATCGTATAAACTGGTATGTTTCTATCTTTGATGTGGTATGCTCACGCAATAGTTGAAATAAGAGCTTATAATATTCCATTCGCTCGGTTAATTTTTTACCTGGATCGTTCAGCTTTCCTAACTTGATGTGTTGGGTTATATGTGTATGTACTTTACTTGTGCAAACTCAAACTATTATGTAATCAGACCAGGTATTATTCTGCGAGCGCTGTACACACTTTAGAGCATTATGGATAACTCGATCAAGTGCAAAAAATCATCCAGCTTTGCCCTTATACCACCTTGCTTAACGTTAACCTTCCTCGTAAAATGAAATGAAGGGAGGTCAAAAAACTCGCAGTGGGAATAAGACCGCCAGGCTTATAGACACACACACAATTTCAGAGTTTTGACGAGTCTCCGCAGACAAGATTTCGATGATCTATTATGATGTGTATGCCATGACTTCTGCTTTTTGTCTGACTTGCTTTCAGAAGTACGATTTGAACCGTTGAATCTGCTCTTTCTTATGTAGTTACGTGTGTTCGGAAAAGTAAAGTCTCTCAAATTCTACCTACAAATTTTCAGCGATAATAATATAATGATTATAGCTTTTAGTACACCAGAAAACAATATAATGGTTTTTAGCACGTCGTGTCTCTAGACGATTCAAGCAATAATGATAATGAACAGAACATAAAACGGCACACGAAAAGGGAAATACAATAATGCCTATACAAGCTGTTTTATGGAATGTCGAATGTCAATACTGATTAAAACGGCTTGATACGAAATGAAGTATTGCAAAACTTAAGCCTGTGTGCGATCGTTAAAATGCTGGTGTGTAGCACGTGCAGTTCCCATCTCTTATCAGATCAGTTAGTGTAGTAAAACAGTGCGAGATTGGTGGAAGTGGCAAAAAATTATTTCCGTTTCACCTTGGCACTCTCTTTCTTGTGTATTCTTTAACAATGTTCCAAATTTTTGGAGACGTACATAGGTAGTGTAAGTGCAGTGTGAGGTTACCATTTTATCTTTCTGTACATTTCTTTTATCATTGGAAAATGGCATTATTACCTATCCTACATTAAATATAATGGAGTATAGGGAACGGTTGGAATGCGGTAGAAGGTCGGCGGAAGGTAGTTTTAGTATGTCAGAGTGTATTTATACTTGCTTGATTCCTGTGGAAGTGTATGTACGTACTCACTTATAAAATGGCAAAAAATAATAAAAATATGTACAGAAAAATAATAAAAATACAAGCTTCATATATGATTCCCACCTTCCCGAAATTCACCACATAATGTTCTTATTTAATGGGCTGTGGAAAAATCAAAACCTTTCTATATTTTTTTTCCTCGCCCTCGTATCGCATGTTTTCATGCTACGTGTATGTATGTTTACTCATATACAATACCTCATTCCTCACCCTTTTCGTCCCTATTTTATAGCAACACATACACTACACATTTTCGACACTCACACATTATGTCGCTGACATCCTATTATGTTTCATTGCTTCTTTCAGAAAAGATCTGGCAAAAAAGAAATAATACGTAACGGAGAAAGAGATGGAGGAAGTGTGGAATATAAGCAGTTGAGTGAACACAGAGAAAAAGAATGAAATTCATGGCTGATTTTATGACTCGACATTATTTACAGGTGAAAACCACAAGAACAGCTCTTTTCTTGTAAAAAATGTAATGCAATGCAATGGGATAGGTATGTGTGTATGGATGGTATGGTGTGCATTGATAGAGGCACGAAGAAGAAAGGGGGTAACAGGGACGTGAGCGTTACTTTACGTAATATAAGTACCGGGTATACTGGTGCTATCAGTATCAGTAGCACTACTTCTCGAGAAATGTGGTTGATCATTTATCAAGTTTATCGTTCACAGTGGTCGATTGCATTTCGAATTACTACAGATATAATAATAATACTACTACTCCATACTCATGCTAACACTAACTATATTTTTCCTCCGCTATTTTTATGTGATTCAACCTATTAAAGGAAATTCCTCAACTGTGAGCAGTAGTCATCAGGTTATGACGATACTGATATTGTTCAAAGGCATATATACATACACATTATATCGTTATTATACTAACATGAATGAAGTAATAATAATAATAATATTGAAGTGATTACAAAAAATATATATAAAGACTTTACCAATAACTTCAATCTAGAGCATGCAATGTTGTGTAGTATAGAGGCAAGCTTTATTTCTTTAGTTCAGCGAATACTTCTTTTTATCATCAGCAGGAATTCTTCACACCACCAGCAAGCCAGCACAAACTCCGAAAGGTGGTTTACTTTCGAAGGCATCACACGAAAAAGTAAAGTGTAGTGTAATGGTCGTAATATCGCACACGAAATTGATGTAAATAATAGATAACGCAATATCTCATTTTTTGTGTTTTTCGGGATAAATTGGGGAATGGAAAGATGACATTATGACAATGCTATATCGAAAAATAAATGATTTACATGGTGTAATAAAAGTGGGGAAAAGATGGCAGGAACGAATTTCCAATGTAGGAGAAAAAACTACAACAGGAAAGCTAAACACAATCTGCACACACACACACACACACCAGTAGAACGATGATGATGATGATCAAGGAGAATGACCTAGCGACCCACTGGAATGGAATGGTGTGTGTCTACTCCTAAAACCGATAAAAACCACCCACACGAAGCAGTTCATTATCATTTCCGTTTTTTGCTGTTGTGGTAAACACACAAAGTGGTCGGGAACTTTGAAAAAAACAAACAAACTATCCCCAAGATCTAACTTACACGTTCCCTGTCTATTGTGTGTATCATCACGCATCTAATATGTATACACTTGAAGTTAGGATGGTTAAAGCCAACAGGAATATATCAAACTTATCTTACTTTCCTTTCTATTTAGCTTCCCCGCGTGTTCTTTTCTACTTCTTGTGAGCTTAGCGAAGCATAAGAACCCAATCTCTGGGTGATTCACTCACAGTCAAGTGTTTTAATTCCTTGAAGAAACTCCTCGGAAAAGTAAGAAGGCCGGTTTTTAAGTATTAAATGAATTGTGGCTGAATGTAAATGCTGAGATGCTGAAGGAAAGCCTGCCTGCGTAAGAGAGAGGGAATGAGAAAGAAAAGAAGGGATATTTATATGACAGACGAACAAACGAAGAAATAAAGATAGAAAAAGTTGTGAATTTTCTTGTAGAAGGAGCTGCTGCTGAGAATTCACAACTAGCTTTTCTTTCCTCTCTCACAGAAAATGGGAGGAGGACTATCAACAAGAACTGTGGAGTCTTTGTTGTGTCTTTTCTTTTCTTACATGTCCGTATGTGTTCACTTTTCCTTCCTTTCCCAGTGAGTAAGTAAGTAGGTAAATACTAC
Source organism: Sinella curviseta (assembly GCA_004115045.4). Classification (NCBI taxonomy): domain Eukaryota; kingdom Metazoa; phylum Arthropoda; class Collembola; order Entomobryomorpha; family Entomobryidae; genus Sinella; species Sinella curviseta. The sequence goes on from CM023201.3 coordinate 31,942,548, forward strand.
TTTCACTTTGCTTTCTCTCTCTCTCCCTCCCTCTCTTCTTTTCTTCTTTTAAGACCTTTTATCTTGCCAATTACTATACACTTGTGTGAATTTTCCAGCCAACTATCACAATCTTTCCTTCCTCAATTCCGGCATATATACCTTTTAATACTTTGAAAAAGGAATGAAAGAAGTGTATTCAATGTATAAGTGTATACGGTGGCGCCACTGCAGCAGGTAACAAATATTTTCGCCGTATCGAACAGAACCTATTTCTCTGTCTGTGAAGTCATCTTTAAAAAGTTGTCGTTTATAAACAAGTGAATTTTATATACACGCCTCCTACACTATATATTACGTAATTTGTTTTTTTGCAACATTTCACATCCCGCGAGTCCTAAACTTGAGCAAGTGGGTGGCGACGCTCAAATCGTATTTTCTTCTTCCGCTAAAGACGACTCATGTAACCGGGCGAAAAACCATTTAGCAGCGGCGAAAAAAACTGAAGAGCTGAAATATAGAGGAGTTTCACGTACAAGGAAAATAAATTTGTGCGTTTGATCCTGATCTTGCAGGGATTTCCCTTTGTATTTACGTGAATGTACGTGTGCGCCCTTTAAAATAGAATCCTACTAGCTATAGTGTGGGTGTGGACAAAATCTATACTTTCTCCCAGGGAGGATTTCCTTTCGAATGTACATGCACCACTAGCCCAAAAATAAAGAGAGCGTGTAAAAAAACAGATCACCAGGTCGAATAAGATGATGATAATCATCCTCTGGTCTGGATGAGGATGTAAGTTATATCTGTAACATGAAGCATGTATGCATGTACCTTACCTTCAAGCAAGAGTAAAGGTATTATTCTGATGGCTTTTTTCCCTCAAAGTCGTATTTTCGACCGTTCACTCTATACTTTACATGCATGTGAGAACAAACGGCTACACACGTTTTTACTAAAGAATACACGGGAAGAAATAATTCTCAGAGCGTTTTTTTTCTTCAGAGGATCTTGGATCTCCTTCTCTTTTGTCTGTGAACCAAAAAATACCAGTAGAGTTGTTAAGTACCTCAAGAAAACATATATTATTGCCAACTTCGATCCAATATACATACCTATTTCGTACATTCATATATACTATGGTCACATACCAAGCTTTTCAGTTAGGTAAAAACATATAGTACTACTACTGCATATATAGGTCGACTTGTCCAAGAGAGCAGCATCATTTTGTTTCAAATGTGCTGGCGTGTGTACTACCACAACCACTTCTTAGTCCTTATCACTATTTTATTCTGAATGCAATGCAATATAAGAAACGACGACGACGACGAAGAAGAACTAAGAAGTTGTTCCACTTCCCTTGTTTTATACCGTTGTGGTAGTAGCAGCAGCAATAAGAAATAAGACAGGCAGAGAGAAAGAGAGAGAGAGAGAAAGTGAGTTCATCCCCTAATACTTCTTTCTCGGTTGTCTTTGGTTCACACAGGAGGAATGATCGACCCAAGGCATTTACTTACAAAAAGTTTTCCTCAAGAAGTAAGTAGGAAAAGAGGAAAAGAAGGGAAACCAAGCGGAGTGAAATTTTGCTCACTGACTAGCATAACGCCTATTTTTCCAAAGGGCTCAAATATAGAAAATGTGTATACATACATGTACATATATGCATCCACTCCTTGATATATTTTTCTTCAAAAAAATAAGTACAAGAAGAGCTTTCTTTCTTCATAGTCCCCTGGAATAAGGTATCATCATCATCATCACAGTTTGTTATAAAAGGTACCTGTGAGTGTGTGTACGAGAAGGAAAGGAAGGGAAAAAAAGACGGGAGAAAAGAAGACGCGCGCGGTTTATGTCTTTGTATTTACGTGTACATTACGCTACCCGATTTTTTTGGTGAAAGCAAGGAAGAGAGAAAAGAAAGGAGTGAGAGAGAAAAAGAAAGAAAAAATGGACGAAGAAGAAGAAGAAAAGGCGAAAGAACAAGTAGTTGTTGTAGTAGTAATAGTAGTAAGTAAAAAAGGAGCAGCAAAACGATCCACGATGCGGGACAAGCCAGCGGGCCATAATTCTTTTATTTTAGACTTTCTCTTTTCCCTTCAGTTACTTTTCCCTGCTGAACTCTGCCCTGGCCTACATTGTAAAAGCAAGTTTTGTTTCTTCATCTTCTCATCTACCGTACCACCTAACCATCTAATACTAAATGTAATATTACTTACATTAGTAAATAGGCACATATTATTATATACTTTTGCATGATGCAGTTTTCCTTTTTCAGTCATTCCCTTTTTGCATAAATACTTGGCCGCTTTTGTACTGGATGTTGTATGTAAGTAAGTAGGCAGGTCTTTGGCTCCTCCACCGCCACCGTGCCATTTTATTCGCAAACAGAATTCGAAAGAAACGAAAACGAATGATTGTACATATTATGCAAATTGTACAAAATGTAAATGCATATACCTACATAACTTTAAAGATGATATATTATATACCTATGTACTTTTCCAAATAACCTTTCACCTTTCAATAAATCATTTATTTTTGGTAAGAGAAGCGATCTATGACCAGCTACCTAACTTATTTTTTTGTAAATCTGTGGAAATTTGCAAAATTCAACGCCATTTTTCACGATTTCAGTCGATGATTTCTCGTTCCACGAGCTCTCCCTTGCTTCAGCCATGCAGGTTTTCATAATAACCACTCATCATTGTGGTGCTCTCGCTGTCCAACAACAAACCCGACTTCGACACTTTGACTTCACCTCTCATTATTCATCGAAACGAGCAAGACGGACGAGCACTCAAAAGTTTGGGAGCATTTAACTTGGTAATTAAATTGTAAGTGGATACTTTTTAACTAGTGAAGTGTTTGTTTTTTGTAGATAGTTGCAAGTGGATGGACGGTTGATATTTTGTTTTGTTTTTGCAGGTAATTAATTTTTCATCCCTATTTGAAGATGGCTGCCAAGAGGCTTCGTGCGGGTCATAAGAACCCATTGTTGATTCCCGGAGTTCACCGCTTCGGACGTTCTGCAATGTATCACAAGCGTGGTATGAATGTCAAGCGGACTTTGAAGACTGCCCAGAAGGTACAAAAATTGACCGATGCATGTGCATATTGATAAGAACTTAACTACTTTAACTTTATTCTGACTGGTTTTACTTGACAAGACACGAGATTTTGTATATTATGTTTGAGAAATGATCGTTGATTGACTACCTCAATTTTAAATATTGTTATTTTGTTATCTGTTTATTAGGCTGTTGTTAAGAAGCCCATGTACATTGAGAAGCCTGTGGGTGGTGCCCAGAATGGTCAGAAGCGTTTAGTTCAACTAATGAAGTCCAAGCGCTACCATCCAACGGCCACCGGAAAGGTTCGTCGCAGCGTCAATCGCCCAGGAGTGATTCGCCCCACTAAGCTTCGTGCTACTTTGAAGCCTGGGACCATTCTTATCCTTGTGGCTGGTCGTCACGCTGGAAAACGTGTCATCTTGTTGAAACAACTGGATTCCGGTCTTCTTCTCGTCACTGGTACTATTTACTTTAATAAATTGTTGTCTGGTATGTACATAATAAACAAGACAGTCAGTTTTCAGTGTTTTTTCACTTCATTTGTGTTACAGGTCCTTTCAAGCTTAACGGTGTCCCACTTCGTCGTATACATCAGCAGTATGTTATTGCCACTTCAACTCGGCTTGATATCTCAAAGGTGAACGTCCCAGCTACCTTAAATGATGCCTACTTCCGTCGCGACAAGAAGGCCCTGAGGCAACAACGTCAACAACAGGAAGGAAATATTTTTGCGACCGCCAAGAGGGAGTACATTCCTAACGACACCAGAAAGAAAGATCAAGTAAGGCATAGCATGAATCGAAAATCAATTTTTAGTCAGAGTTATAGTGTAGTAGTAGTAGCAAAAGTTATTTTTAAAATGGTTTGTTTTTTTAGGTTGAAATCGATAAGCAGCTTTTGGATGTGGTCAAAACCAATGGTGAAAAGAAGCTGCTTCTTAAGTACTTGGCGTCGTCTTTCTCATTGAGAACAGGGCAGTATCCACACAAAATGAAATTTTAAAAAAACTCTTGTTTGTTGCTCTTAACCGTGAGATTCAATAAAAAATAGAGGCCGTTTGACATAATAACAAGTGATGGCGTGTGGCAAAGTTTTTTCTGTTGATTTACCACATCTCTGTTATAGACACTGTAAAATGGCTGGTGTTTCACGATGCCCAACGCGCGCACAAGAACCGTCGTTCAGCGTTTTTTATTATTTTCATCATTTCAAGTGTTTCTCTCGTGTATCTTCTTGTATCGAGCCTAGTAACACACCATGAATATTGTAAGCTTTTGGTCAAAAAGAAAAAGTGGACTTCATTGATAACGACGCGTTTTGAGTAGCTCCGTGTAATGTACAAAAAATAGCGAAGCCGACTGTGATCGATGGAATTCATCTTTTCCGACCGATATAAGTACGCATCTAAACTTAACCGAGTATTTCTGAAATATTGTAGTGGAATACTGAAATCGACGAAAGGTGTTGAGTGCCACACCGATATTACCGCTGTTGCCATTTTTGTCAGACGTAGAAAGTAGAAAAGACTAAAAAAAGTAAGCTAAGTTGCAAGTAACCTATTTTTTTCTCTTTCCCTCTCCCTGCCCTCTTTTTACAATCACTTTCCTATGAAATGGATCAAGGGATCATGTCATTCGGGTAGTCTTGATGGATAGGCCTGTCAATGAAATGCTATTATCGGGATTTTTCACACTCGTAACAATACGTCTTTCAGTCAGTATAAAAAGCTAGAAAATTTTTCATAATCATTATGTAAGCAATTCAAATAATTCCTTTTCGACCTAGTCTACCCTTGATTTATACGGGTTATGTATTACACGTTCCCTGAAATATACGATTTATTTACATACATTGGCAACGTTAAGGAAATAGTGAAAGAGAAAGTGGAGAAATTGAGTGCCCTGTCCTCCAGTAGTAATAGGTGAGCTACTACTCTCCGCGCATCCGAAATAATAAAAATAAAATTATGTGACAAACTGAACTAAGCACGCACACATTGAACGTCTTCCCATGTTGTCACGAGCAAATTAATCAAACCATCGCTAAGAATGAGAAGCTCAACCATCCAAGTTTCTTCAGTCCTTTTGTTTCCAGTTCAGTCCGCTTTTTCCGCATTCATAGTAATATTCAATGCTGCATTACTGAAATCATGTAAAATTTGTTTGAGAAACATTTTGGAGGAAAATTTAGGTACCTATACGTTTACACTAGGTTTGTTTGGAGTGAGTGGGAGGGAATACCTTCGCTCGCTAACTTACAAATCTCGCAATGACGGTGGTTATTGAACTTTCTTCCTCCTCACAACTACTTACTGTATCATGTATCCTTATCATTGGCATCTCAACCTATTCATATTGTATTTAAGGTCTTATGTTGGGGAAAGTGCCAAAAGACTTCAGTCTTCTCAGTGAAAGCTTAGAAGCATCTCTTTCTAATACCACTGGCAGCAGCCGAACTCTCCATCCCCACTCCACTCTCTACAGATTCTTATAACAATAACTCAAAGAAAAAGTTTCTCCTCAAAAAGTAAATGAGTCAAAATGAGCACTCATTTCCTTTAAAATTATATCGTTATCATTACGAAGAAAATCTTCATTTATGGTGAATACTCATTTGGAAAAGGAACGAGCAAAAACAGCGTTTCTGTATAAAATTCAATATTAGATGCACTTGATAAAATGATTTTACTTATAATATTTATATCTACATATATATACTCTTCCCTCCTCCCGTTGAAGCTACTCGCAAGATCGTTGAGTTTCTTCCAGTGCGAGTGGCAACATCAGTTCTCATTTTGACAAGAATCATAATTAATAACTTTTTAGAAATCTCTCACAGTTATTCTTTTAATTTTTCCCCTTGTTAGTAAATACTAGGTGGCACCATTGCCGCTGTGTTTCTTAAAATCCAAAAAATTCCTCATTTTGTTTGTTACTGTTATGATGAAAGTTTGAGTAACTGAGGAAAAGGGAAAACACGAGATGACGACGGCGACGAGGACGTGGAGAACGTCAAAGCTTTCTTTTAGCAAGCCGGTTCGTTCGTCTGTCTCCACAAGTAGAATTATCCTCGAGCTTACGTAAGGGGAACTAAAATTAGAAAATAAATTAAAATGAAAATCATCAGCAAATCCTTCCGCTAAATGCAAAACCTAAGTGGAGACTTTGGGGATTTGGATATCCTAGTATTTTAAAGAAACTTTAGGATTTTTGGAAAGCCTATTTGTTCGCGTTCCATAATAACGCGTAGTCTATATTTTTGAAACTACTTGTCGAGTATTACCAACTCTTTTGCAAGTATGAGATAAGGTCATGATATCGACGCGATCAGATTTAATATTATAATATGCTTCCCTTCTCAATCAACAACCAGAGATCAAATAAATTATCGCTGGAGTTGACGTGTCATAACTCATACTATTAATCCTTGTTCCTCCCAACTCTAAACTGAAGATCTACAACAGTCCAGAATTTTGAATTTCAAACGGGACGTATGCAAATACACAGACAAGTAGGAAATTTTTTTATTCCAATTATACGGCTCAGTCATACTTATACTTTACGGTACGTGAAAGTTGTGAATAATACCGTGTCGGCAAATATGCAAAAAGGCAGGCTAAAAAGTAGCCCCTTGACTTTCCAGAGAGAAAATATCTTCTGCCCGCTCTTATGAACTTTTTTTTCTGGAGCTCCATCCAGAAACAAAATTCGAATTCCTCGCACAACCTTCGGGAGACTTTCTTGAGAAAATGAGATGAATTTAAGAAGAAGGTGTCTTCTCCATCGTGTACGACGGGAAAGGGAAAGTGACATTTTTTTGGTAATGAATCGATTTGTATTCACATACTGAAAGGCAGATAGATTGCCACGATTGGCCATTTATAATGAACGACGCAAACTTTTGCTCTCGTGGTAAGTAAAAATGATGAATTGAAGGGTCTCTCCGGAATTTTTAACAGGTCGAAAACTTTCCATTATTTGCGTAACACAGGATATAGGACCATAGAGAAAGATAGAGGGTGAGGAGGAGAAAGTGAAATACTAACTGCCACTTTGAGTTTTCATACCACCGTTTACACTTGCCCATAAGTATCAAAAATGAATGCTTTCAGGGGAAAGTGTTGGAGGAGCTGAGAGGACACCAACTCCTCTCGTACAAGTAACTTCCTCGAAATTTGCCGTGTCAGTTCCAGCGCTATTGGTTGCAAAGCCTGAAAAAAATCTACAAATTCAACGCTACAGCCATGAGTGAGGAGCTGCCAGAAAAGCCAATAATAATGCCCTTGTTAGTCCAATTTGTATACAATAAACATTCAACACATTTTTATGCGACCTACTTTTCAAAAATAGTATCTATTAAGCAATCAGCCAAGTGTATCCTGCCATGCAAAATTACGGTGCATTTCTGCAAGAATAACTGCGGTAGAATAACCCATTTTGCATCTGCTCTGATTTATTCCTGGAAGAGACATCTCAAAAAGGTAGAGACTAATCTTTGCTACCGGCTTGATTCAGCAGATCGCTATTGTTTGTCAGTTGACCGACTTTTATAATGGTGGATGATAAAGCGACAATCCTTTTCAAGGTTTGTTGTCATCATCCGCTAACTTTTCCTCATAATCTATAAAGCAAGTCAAGTGTGCAAAAGGAGTTGCTTTGTTCAGTATACCCCAAATGACATGCAAGATAGTGAAAGCCTACATAGGCATATATAAAAAATAGGATAAACGAAGCGATCTACATGCATACCTATATTCGTCCATTATTATCAAAAGGTACGCTTTTACTCTCTTATCGCAAGTGATTTCCAGCCAAACTCCGGAGCAGATTACCTACATTTCATATAAAAACAGTCAGGATCACGTCACAACAGTCGACAATAAGTGAAAGTGGGAAAGGCACTTGATCACTCACTACTACTACTACTGGAGAGCAAGTTGAATCGCAGAAAAAAAACTAATATCATCCTCCCATTTCGTTTAGATCTCTCAAGGCAAAAGTACTCTGTCGTGTGTGCCTACGTACTTTATATTGCACTCTTCCAAGAATGAAGAAGAAGAAGAAAAAAAATATCCTACTTGCTGAGTTGTCTAGTATGACAGTCTTGACATCACAGTGGTATGTGTATGTAGGTAGGTATATTGGTGTGCACTATTCTCTACCACTTGTACCTCTTCAAGTCGAGAAGAACAAGCGAAAGAAAAAGAAAAGAGAGAAAAGAAAGCGAGGCAATAATATTTGGTCCAATGTCGACGTGACATTTGGCGTATATGTACTCACGCCAAGCCTGCATTCACTCCCTTGTTATTTTAACTTATCTCATGAAAGAATAGTTTTCTCCGCTGTGTGTGATGTCCTATACCTACTACTAAGGCATATTGAGTTCATGCCTATTTATATCGCCAAAATGTCTCAAAGCTCAATCATCTTATTTTTCCATCGAATTGGTTTCTTGCAGATATGATATTATTGCAGTGCAATCATCAATACACTTTTCTCTGTCCGCTCAACCATATCAGTAAATACACCCAGAAAGCTTCCGGCTTAAAACAGTGGATCCACTACCAAGTTACGTACAAGTAAGAAATGAAAAAGGGTCTTTAAGAGAATCCAATAGATGAGGAGGAGCTGGAGGATGTGGTTTGGCATGGCAGAATGAGCAGAATGTGAAGAAGAGTAATCCACAAGAAAATATATAATGGTGGACTTCCATTTATTTCCACTATCACGACAGTTAAGAAGGTATATATTATATGCATGTGAAGATGCGAATTTGCAGTGTGTATGTATTCATAGACAGCTCAATTTTTGTTGGTTAACATAACATCACACGTCCCAGAAAAAAATCCCCAAATAATATTATTAAGATGCTCACAACATTATAGGAATAAATATTCAATAATAGTACCTGTGCCTTTTGGCCCATCAACAATAAAATTAAACGATAGTGATTTACTTTGTTGATCTAGATGGAGTCATTTAGTTGTTGGAAGCTGAAATTATACGTCTGACAGGCAAACAGACTTTTCCATACTTAAGTTCATTTCCCGATTAATATATTATGTACATACAGATTATAGTCAGCAAATAAAGCCAAAATATTATACACCTTAGATTAAGAGAGCGTAAATGACAGAAGCGAGGGACAGCATTGCATAACCAATAATCAACGTTTCTTTCAATTTCTCTTCGTTGTTTGCAATTTACTTGACTATCATTCTGTCATATTATGTACATGTAATTCTATTCGAGAAGTGCAATCGTCTCTTTTCGTCACCAGGAATTCAATACAGTAATAATACCTATACTCTACACCACAGAGGATTTAAATGAAATCGCACAAGAAAACTATTTCACTATTCTAATTTCTAATCCAACCATCAAACCTATCATAATGTATTTCAATTATTAATATTAATAACTTTGAGAATATTGAGTTGTATACACTGAACTATTGTACGGGCAGGCAAAGGATAACAAAGGAGTTGCAAAAGTTAACAAAAGACCATCCTGGAATGTAATGGGTTATTTGAAATTACGTTTGTGGGGGTGATTCGATTAAATATTTGCTTTCCATTTATCTAACAACCAGTTACATGAGATAACATAATTGGTATTCACATTACTAATGTAGTATTCCTTGGTGTATATATGGAATATAACAGAATGAGCAAAAACGCTGACCACTTATCAGAATAAAATTGCATTTTTTCTTTTACAGTCAATTTCACTTTAGTCCTACAGTGCATACTTCCGATACGATAGTCGATGTCGTTAATAGTGGTTATATTATGGTCATTTTATAATAATATGTTGGTAGCACATTGATTTTATTGAGGTACTTTGCTCGAATAGAGGAATATTTAATACTAACTCAATATCCTCTGATGTCACTGTCTTTTCTTCTAACTCAAGTTTAAAGATTGAAGTGTAGGTGCTACAGCTGCCACTAAAAGCTTTGGGTGACATCATAATACACGAAATGGGAATAGACGAATATAACATCTCGTATATACTTTATGTACGATGTGAAGTGTACTTTGCAATCCCTAACCCTTTGTAGTTTGTGCCCTACAGTAAGTCACCAGAGCAGAACTATTACTACCAATAATAGCAAATAAAATATAATGCTCCCAAGTAATACTCGCCGGAGGTTACTTTCGTCTAGAAAAAATGAAGAAATGGGATATATCTTGACGGATTACGATAGTATTCACTAGGAATAAAAATGAGACAAGTGAAGTTCCTTGAACCTCAAAAGGCCACATAGCATGTAATATTATTTATAAACTACACGGGTTTTAACGGAAAATATAGCACGCACGTGTTGGTGAAAGCTTACATATGCACTTGCATTTGGAATGGCAGACGCCAATTTACATATAAATTCCCAAGATACACTTTCTCTTTTATAACACATAATAAGCTAAAATTCTTGTGATTTAAATGTCTTTCTCTGAATCTGACACTTAAAAATTGAGCGTATTTAGCTAAGCATTTAGTTTAGCGTTTATCGTGATAACATGAGGATTACAAACATGCATGTTCGTTGGGTCGTTTATTATACCATACATGAAAATGTATGAAACATGGGATGAAACAGGTATGAAAATCACCAGCTACAATTTGATATACAAAGGACGGACATTGTGAGTGAAATAATATTATAATGTTCAATATTCATTTTCTCCCTAGCTCCCAGAAAATGTAACATTTGGATTTTTATTGTCAAACTCACAGGCGGTAAAACGATTAAATGTACAGAGGAAGTACCGTGTTGTAATAGACAAAATAAATTTTTATATTATATGAAGAATCCTCACATTTATTCCAAATAAATATGTCGTCCTATAGTCGGTTAAAAACCTATTGTTCATCAAAAAACCAAATAACATGTTTTTCCTTATGCCCACCTCATAAAACAAATCTATGTTATTCATTTCTTAATAAGTATTGATGGGTGTTTCCGTTCCTTCAGAATAATTCGGTTTGTCTTCATTCTGCCGCCACCCTCCTAATACGGTTGTATCCCATTTGGTATTGGAATAATATTTCAACATTTTCTTAAACAAGTAAAGTAATGGGAAACAATTGAACATGGTATAAAATATACGGTTAAAACCAGGGAAGATGTCAATTCCAACCATTTGTGGCAATTTCTTATTGGCTCGAACAGATTAATATCTCCTTTAGTTGAATGGAACAAAACCATAATAATAAAGTATGGATAAGTAGAAACGTATACTGTGTGAGCCAGTTTAGAGGCATTGCACGGTTTATGGACGTTTATTGTGTGGGAGTATTAAATCTTTTGCTCCCACAATGTGTTTTCGAGTAGAACACATTGTACCAAAATCCACAAAGTGTTCCATTGCAAACCGCCACCACACAAGGATGTGATCCCTTTCTTAAGTGTTTTCTTTCTCTGTTCTAAGAGAGCACATACAAGTATTTTTATAAATGGTCTCAGCTCATTGAGAGGTACGGTCCGGAAGAGGATAAATCTAGAAAAACATTGCGTACATTTTCTTACACTTACAAAAAGGAAGTACGACGATATGTACGCCTGAAGCTTGAGAGAACATGTTCCAACAAACCACGATAACATGGTACGCTCTGGCTCAACATCCGTATGCATAACTGTACATGCGAGATTCGGAAAGCATGCATCGTTTTTAAAAAACTATACCAGCATGAATACGGTCACCATTGACAGAAGGGGTTCCAATGTAGTACGTATACTTTGTTTCTCAATGAATTTCTTCTACTAGCATTTTGGTAAAAGTGGTGAAATGGGAATTAGCCTTGAAGGAGGAGAAGAGAGACAGATATCACCAGACACCACCAGCAGATAAGATGGGGAATAATAGTGAAAAGTAAACACGAGAGGGGACATCCAATCCAGGAAAGGGAGCAATAGAAGAATTGATGAGAGAAACTAGACTAATGTCCACATTTACAGGAACATGCATTTATTTATAGTGGAAAGCAGCAGCTCAACGCTACAAAGTAGACAGAGAGACAAAGAAGGATATACACATATTTTACAAACGAAACCAGAGAAAACTGCGACCGACGACGCAGTAGTAGATACTAGCAGCTGAAATATGTACGTGCTTAGCAGAAACAACATTCTATCCATCCGTTCATTTATATCCGTACAGCCTTTTCTGACCACACACATTTAATTTGTAGATTTCTTCTCCATTCTCCATCCAGAAGTGTGTACGTACAATTTGTTCCATATAAGTGCATAGGAACATGCAACAGAACTAAGCGGCAGAGGAATATTAAAACAAAGTGCTTACTACTTCCTCCTTCGTTTCCTTCCACTTCTCAACCGACGCGCGGCTTTACATGGCTGAAAAGAGAATAAACGATACATTTAACTTTGAAAAATTGCTCGCCTTCCCGTTTTATTTCTTCAAGTGAGACAATGTTGAATGAGGCTGCTAGCGAAGATACGACAGAGGTTTGGTTTGACCGGCTATCAGTGTCATCAGTCTCAATGTCTTGTCTTGTTTCCCTCCTTCTCAATTCTTCTTCACTTAAGCGCTACTCCCAGGTCTGAGGGGAATGACCTTTTTAGAGAGAAATAAGCGTGAAGAGAAAAAGTTCACTGACCTGCTCTCAGGTCAGAGCGAAACTTGGGTGGAATTTTCACTCAAATTTCGCCAAGACGAAATCACCTTATTTTTCACCCAGTTTGTGCGTGAACTACGACCCCCTTTTTTCTGTGTGAAATATGCGGGAAGCTGCCAGAATTACACTGTTTGCCATAATTGCTTATGAATTCATTTAAGCTTCTCACAATTTTTTAACGCTTGTCAACTATAGTTTAATTAATTAATGAATTAATTTAATTAACTAAGTGTACATTATCAAATTTGATTGCTGTGTTATAATAATGGCTCCAAAAAGCAAAAATAAATCCGTCAAGCCTTCTGCAAAAGTTAAATTTCCGAAGTTTCCAGCACTTACAAATGACGCCAAAATAAAATTAGCTGCATCGGTACAACAGTACCCTGAGATTTGGAGACTCGACCACCCTCGCTACAAATTACGAGATACGCACGGGAAAGCTTGGGAAGCCATTGCACAAATAATGGAACTTCCAGGTAATTAAAGTTAAACTGATTATAATGTTTAATATGTTTCACATTGCTATTATTGCTATTATCACATGTAAAAATTATTAATATCAATTAATAACATCCAAAGTTGACCAATGCAAAAAGGCTTGGAAATCCATGCGGGATGCACTTCGATACCGGAAGTCGACTTACGTCAAAGGCAAATCAGGTGACTCAGGACCCGAGGATAGTGAAGTAGACGAAAGCTGTAGCAATGTGATCGAAGAAGACGACGAATTAACTTCCTGGCTGTTTTGGGATTGCATGAAGTTTGTTGCGCTGCAAAAGACAGCAAGAAGGTAATTATGGTCAAACCATCAATAATTATGGATAACCAATAATGTTTAATCTGAAAAATTTGTAATTGACATTAAAGAACACTATCATCCCTACGAAACGAGGAGCCCAAAGATTCGGACGGTACATCTTCCAAGCCGGATGCAGAACTGGAAAATTCGCCCAAAGACGCTGAAACGGAGGGAAATGCTGATGTCCAGACAGAGATGTCGAAGTCTAGTACGGAGACGAATGGTTCAAACTATGACTATTCGTGCAATGTAATCAGAAATAAAAATAGTCCATTAATCATGCATGGCTTACGCTATTTAAAAAAGAGTAATTGTCAAATTGCCATTTTGATATTTTCTGACAAGGTAAAGCGGAGGAAACGTGAGCCTGAAGAAGAGACCAGTAGGATTGCCACTGGGATTGAGGAACTTATCAAAATGCGGAAGGACTCCACTTTGAGCTCAGCACAAAACAAGTTGGAGTACCATTCAATGTATGCGAACTTGGATCGTATGCTAAAGCAACTTCCGGTACCGGCTGTTGAAGAGCTTAATATGCAATTTGTTAATCTGGCTTACGAGGCTATAAAGCGTAACAATGAAATTGTAATTATAAACAGCTCTCAATAAGTATGTCTCAGAAGTCTCTCACTAATCAAGTAATCTCAGTATTTATCTTCAGGCTTTGAAGCACACAAAGTTATTGTATATGAATAAAATGCATCAATAAAATACGGATATATTTTGTCTAAGTAAATGCGCGTCTGTATGTTTAAATTATAATAATAATATATTAAATGCTCTAAATTAATTCATTTTGCCAAGGGACTGCACCAACTTGAGAGTTAACATAAGCGCATATCGTTTCCCGAACGTGGTTTGCCGACTTGCTTGGGCGTCCGTTGTTCTGATTTTCAAAGCCAACATTGTAACAGCTTTCTGGTGGAAGATTTGACCTCCAAACGCCTTCCACGATTTTCCCATCTGCAGAAAAGGTGTCGGAGAATCCTGGTGGACAGTAAGACTCTTTGTCTGAATCCATTAGGTAGTTATGAAGAATGCAACAAGCCGTTACAATTTTTTGTGCTCTGGTGGGGCTCACGAACATTGTTCGAGCCAAGCATATCCAACGAGAACAAAGGATCCCAAAAGTATTCTCAACGCATCGCCTTGCTCGACTTAATCTGGTGATAATGATGAATGGATTGGTCGTTTGGTTATTCCGCAGAGATGATAAATACTTGAGTAACTTAAATCATATACCTGTAGTTAAATATTCGTTGCTCGTTAGTCAATTTAGATTTGTCTCTTGGAGCATAAGGTTTCATAATGCGTCGATGTAACGGAAAGGCATCATCTCCAACAAAGTAGAATGGCATTGGTTCTCCAAAGACTCCAGCATCAGGTGGAAACGTCATTTGTTCATGGATAACTCGCTTACCAAACTGTGACTCACGAAACACTGAGCTGTCGCCTTCACTCCCATAAGCCCCAACGTCGTAATAAACAAACCGATACTCCGCATCGGCCACGGCCATTAGCACAATGCTGTGGTAGCCCTAAATATATTAACATGCATTAGTGAAGGTACTTAAGGAACTTAACTTTTTAATGCTTACTTTGTAGTTGTAAAATAGACTCCCGGCTTTATTCGGACATTTAATGGCTACATGCTTCCCGTCTATTGCTCCCAGACAATTAGGAAAGTTCCAACGATTATGGAATTCGTTAGCGACCATGACCCATTCTTCCTGTGAATAACTCTATACGAATCATTGTTTTAGAAATTATTCAGTTCAGTCGATAAAATCAATTCATTGAAGTAAAATAGTATACCTTCATGACTTTATCTTGTAGGAGTTTAATGATAGCATCACAGGTTGCATCGACAGCCATTCCGACTCTTTGGCTGCTGACACGATAGACGCTGGCCAGGTGCCTAAATAAGTCCCCGGATGCGAGGAACCTACATAAATTGAAATTAGTTTTAGGGATTGACATCAAATATACAGTGCTTTTCAAATATACATAAAGTTCGCGTTTACTCTATCGTCAGCGCCAACTTAAGTTGTGATGATAAGGAGTCGGGACGACAATGCGGCTTCGGTTTTAGTAATGGCTCCAAAATGCTGTGTAGTTCCATGAATGTTGCTGGTGACATTTTGAAATTACTCTTGAAATGATTGGGGTTATCTAGCATGTCCTGAAACTATACAATATTGCTGGTCGAAATCATAATAATTTACATTGCAAATTAAAATGCAAAATTAGTTAACAAACTTACATCTTTAACATGCCGCCCTTTGACATCACGACCTTTGAGATACGGGTTTACGTGAAACCGTCTTTTCTTGCGTTTAATCTTAATATATGTGGCTGTTGAAGCAGCTAGTAAAATGTCACACTCGAGATCTGATTGATCGCTCATTTTAATTGTGTAAAATTACTATGCTTAATTAAACTTAAACAGCAATTTGGTCAAGTCAACTTGCTTGACATATTTAGCTTTTGCTTGTTTTTGAATCGGAATGTCGTGGGAGCAATGAGCGAATCGTCGGCGAAAGCTAAATTGAAAGTTTTCAATTTCCCGCATATTTCTCTCCGCTCAGCATTTCACCCCAGAAGGTGTTTTTAGTTCACCTTTGACCTTTTCCGTTCACGCAGACCAGGGAGGACCTCTTTACTCCTATAATCCGAGAAAACTTATATAATACATATAAGCTGTGATCTAAACCGGAAAAGATGTCACACGTACATTGGAGGCATATAATATATGTATGTTCCTTCAAATGCATTTCTGCGAAACGTTTTTAGAGCAGCAAGCTTTATACACTACTGAAATTGTATCCAAAAACTAAAGCCTTCTCGACAGAGGAAACTAGCTATAATGACAGTACAATGCTGCATTGGGAGAAATAAGCTATATAAATAGGTATACGAAATTATACTTCGAAAGAAATTCAGGGCTTGAGGTTACAAGAACTATTCCGGTTAACTACCGTACTGATTAAATGGTGGGTTTTGGCGGTAATGACTTTTGCGGCGACAGGCAATCCATAGAGACATATGCTGAGCCGCCGCCTCTACTACTCTCACACAGTAGAGATTATAGACAATAGGTGCCTTCATAGAAGTGGAAATGTACGTGAAACCTCATGCATTGGACTTTTATCAGGTCAGATGTTGAATCCTTATTTCAATGCATTACATTACCTATACAGATATATCTTGGAGCACGCTACGTGGACAGATCAAAACAGTTACTAAGCCTTTTCGCCACAGAAGTCTTCTCTTTCGGAAAACAAAATTTGATACTATTCTCTACCAACTTTCATCACACTACATAAAAATACCCATATAATCCACCCTCTTTCCTTTTTGCATGGAATCTAACTGCGGTTTAGAAGTGTAAACACGCACCTTTCACTTTTTCTCAACTATATGCGATTGCCTTAGTTGAAGTGAGAACTCATGCTGCTGCCCACTCTCGTCTCATCCACCGTCACAGCTTCACCAAGTTTCTTGCGTTACTACACTATGCAAACAAATACTATCAGCATTACTACATATATTGTTTTACTTCAGTTCATTCGAATTCATCCGTTCATCCCTCCGTCCTCCTATCGTTTTATTTCTCTCTTTTTACCCTTGCCTATAAACGACTTTTGAAGATGCTCAAACTCATTTGCACCATTTTACAACACCCAACTGTCAAAACGAGTGGGGTTTTATGGGCATTAAAATACTTATAGTCATGTCGTACGTTGATGTGGCGTATGTGCTTTCTCTACCAGCGAATATGTATATTTCTTTCACTTATTTCCCAATTCTTCTGACAAAAATATACTGTTGTAATAAACGAACATATCACATCCTGTATATTTATTACATTTGTACATTGGTAGATGTGTCAAAAATTACATTCAAATGTTTCTTTTCTCAAACCTACATGACATGCATACAGTCCTTTTTGAGTTTTTCGGTTTGTATTTCAGTCAAGTCTCCATTTCAGGTATTATACTATAGCAAAACATGCTTCTTTTTCTGGAATATCCATAAGCATTATAAATAAGTATTTGTATATACTACTAAATTTTAGGAAGACTAGAAATTTAGGTTCTATTCCGAATCTCTTTCCTGTAAGAACTTTTCATATTATTTCTTCAATTCTACTATATATTAGTACTGAGTTATAATAACACTCCCTATTCTCTGATTTCTGCCAATTTAATTTTCTATTCCCCAGATAACAATCAAGGCTTTACACAAAAAGTTTTGAAATTTTAATAGCTCTGCTGAACATTTCTCCTTGCTATTTTTAGTCTAGTCTTTCCTCCTTTTATTCATCACATTATTTTGTCATGATATTTATGTGTGTGTAACAGGCATTGAATCAATAATTCACGACTTGTGTATGCTGTGTATACACAAGTTTCCTTGTCCTTTCAAATTGGCTTTGCCGAAATATGTAGTTCCACATCAGCTCCAAACTGTAGAAATGTAGCCACAAGTTTGGAGACTAGCTGAATTGGCAACAACAAAACACATTGTACCTAAATATCTACATAATAGCATATTGTTGTATTCAGGACACTATCACGGAAAACGTAGCAAAGACTTAAGGTAAGTATATCGGAGTATACACGAAATGAATATGTTCGATGGCTGGAAATACTAAACGTTAAAGATACTCTCATATTTGGAGATCCGTTATTGTTAGGATCACAGGGCACTACTAATTAGGCATTTATCAAGGAAACTAGCTGAATGGGCAATAGTTGGTTGAATAAATTGGTCACATGGCTGTATTATTTTGCACAAGAACACACACGTGCCCTCCTGCAAGAGCAATAAACTGACTTGGTGTAGTAATTTGGGAAGTTTTAAGGTTCATATTGCCCCTTTTACACATTATACCAGTGTAACTCGACAAGTACAATGTACAAGTATGCATTCATTACATAAATGCTACAAGGACAAGCTCATAATGTATCATAAAAACAATGGACTTTATTACCAACTTTATTGCGTTACGAGTACAATTTTGTAATGAAAGCGTATTCATGACGGCTGCAGTTTTTACAAAACATTTGGTCTGAACTTCTCGCGTTAACGCGCATTCAATTTTATTCATTCCACTTGTAATTCCATAACATTTTCCATTTTTTTTTACTTTTGAATACGCTTACAAATGAGAAAAGCAGGCCTTATTTATAAGTAATAACAATTTCAGTGATGAAATGCCAAAAGTTTAGTGGGTGGAATGCAAGAAACAGTGGTTGTTTTAGTAGTGTAGTGTGTGTAGTTGTCGTAATACCAGTAATAATGCTAGTTGAAGTTGTACTTTTCCACGGCTGTATTGTAATGTGCAATAGTAAGTTTACTCACATTTCTTTGTGAATTTTCGACGTAGTGCTGCTGTCGGCATTCTCAAAGCGTATATAGATGTGCGAGAGCACTACTGCCATTGCTGTTAATATTTTGCCCAAAAAGTTTTTTTTATTACCCGGCCACTTTACAACAGCAGCATTCAGAAAAAAAAAGTTTCCTTTTCTTCACCCATTTCATAGATCTGGGAAAAGGAAACAGCTAAAATGACAATAAGAAAAGGGAAAGTAGAATAGGAGAAGGGGAAGAAAAGCAAGCGTACTGAAGAAATGAGAAAGGACAAGGTAGAAAAGAAGAGGGTAATTTCCTGCATTGATGGAAATCGTAACACCGTAAAAGGTGATAACTGAGCATTTTGGGCGATTTCCTCCTTTTATATCTTTTTTAAGTTCTCCTGCTGGGCCTCTCTCTTTTCAACACTGCTTATAAATCTACTGCAGATGAATGCTGTGCGTAAGTGGAGTAAATGTAGTAAAAACGGGAAATAGAACTTGGAAGAAGACATAAGTAAAAGCACAGGGAGCAGCTTTATACACAAACGTCATCATGCACAGTCACTTCACCACCATGGTGGGAAGGTGTAAAGCTCGGGAGAGAGAGAGAAAAAACTTGTTCTGCTGCAGACAGACTGTTGACGATGAAGATGATTGTGAAAATCTACTAAATTTAGTGGTCCAGCTGAGTATTCTTCTCCCAAGAGTAAGCATTTTGCCCTTGTTGTGAAGTTGGGGTTGATGGTATCGACAAAATATTGTATGAAAAGGGAACTTGAACTACGAGAAGGTGAAGGTAAAGATGTATCAGATAATAAAGCAGGGGTTCATAGAAAACTCGTGAACAGGTCCAGTGCGAGTTATCATCCCTGGTGTACGCAGACACACCTCCCCGCATATAAACTTAAATTTGTGCTTTACTGGCAGTTAATATATCAGAACTTGCAATGGAATTAAAATATTTTCATCCCATGCATACCTTCAAACATGCATAATGCTACAACGGATGTGTTAAAGATAAAATAAAGAAAATTATGGAGAGAGTTTTCTAAGAAAATTTCTTTGCTTTTGTCTTCCCGTTTTTATGCCGCAGTAGACTCACAACTAAACTTGCGTATTATATGAATACCGTTTTACAACGGAAAAGTGATCTTCTTTAGTTTTCATTGTACTAGTATCTCCGACTTCCCCGTTTAGCAGAGAATAATCATATGACTCACTACCACCACCGTCAATTTTTATTACAACTATATTTACTCATGCACAACCAGTTGCAGTGAAGGAGAAGTGAATGAATGAAGCAGCAGATGTGGAGAGTTTATCTTTTGGAGGCACCTAAATAAGTAATGCACGTCTGATGGTGGTTTGCTTTATATGGCACATGATGGTGCATCTTTTAGGGTAAAAAGTTGGGGAAAGTGTGTACATACCTAAGTCTGCTTTCTCCCTATTCTGTATTCTTTCTATGTCCTTGTTACACAGCTCGTTGTTAAGAATCAAAGGCATTGGACTGTGAATGGACTGTGGAGGGAAGTTACTTTACTGCTTTCCCTTTTCTCTCTGGAGTGAAAGGTAATAAGGTGCACGCGTACATGTATATAAATATATGCATTTGTAAGTAATGCATATATTTCCCTCTCCAGTTCCTATTGCCCATGATGCTGTTGTTGAGTGAAGTGAGTGAAAGTACCTTGTAAAATCAAATTACCATCCATTCCCTGGCCCTCTCCCGTTTTTCCACCACTTTCACAGTTTAAGTCATCACGACATGTGGTTTTTTCTTCATGAATTACTCTCACTCCACACCGCTTTCATATTATAGGTACATACCTCAAATCTAGTCAAAGTAGAGAAATTGAGCAAGTCTAACAAATTATTTATATTAATCGATACATTGATAGATTTAAAGGTGTTCAGCGAAATGAAGACTTCTACAATTGGAAGATTTACAATTTTTACGCGATTGGAACTGGGAACACCACTTTTTCAATTCATGCCTCATTCAACATATTTTTCTTCCTGTATACAATCTACAGCACAGTCGTAATATGTACTTCGTGATGGAGCGAACTAGAATTTTTCGGCGTTTCTAATTCTTTATGCAAGATCTTCAATGTATATTAAAATTACGGATATATATGCTGTCTTCTTTTTAAAAAATATAGGGAATTTCTGTCATTAGGCAAATTTATTATTAGTCCTTGGTTTTCCACACTAGATTATTGAAGATGCTCCGTACTCCGTAGATGAGCATTAAGTAACATTTCTTTTTTCTAAATGAGCAAGGAAAAACTTTTTGTAGAAACGAATAATACTTACTCTACTTGAGACACCAGACAGTTCCAAACTATTTTTCTTTTCCATGTTTTCTTTTCTTCACGGAAAATATAAGTTTGTCCACCATGAAAGATATGCTGCATATTTATGTGTTATGGTATACTCATCAGATTAAAAAATATCACTAGTAGTATAAACATAAAAATCTAAAGTATTGTTGGTGGTTGTGGTAGAATAACATACAAGACAGAAACCCGTTGAGTTTTTCTCTTTTCATTTTGAAAACAAAGTTTTCCCTTCTCAAAAAAGAAAAGAGGAAAACAAGAAACTTTAAAGAAAAGAAAGCGTAAGGGAAACTTGCATTGGTTAGCTAACTACCACGAACAAGGGTATATGTACATACAATAATATATAGACATTTCATGGATGAGAAGTGTAATTATATAACAATGTCGTCTACTCGATTGTTTGTTCACTTTTCTGCTCCTCTTTGATTTCCACACAGTTATGAGATTAAGTATTTGCGTATGAGTGTAATAAGGGAGAAGTTGCTGGATATGAAATCTTGCAGTTACCATGATTACGTTAAAACTCTCGTCCTTGACTAGACAATGTTCTTTAATTCCAGACATTTGGTTATATGGACCTAAGTATGTGTATATCTACGTTTTTTAACTTTTGAAAAATGTGAAAAAATTATGTTTTGTCTCACTACTTAACTTTAGGAATGCTTGTTCTGTGAATTAAAGCAAAGTTTTCTGGTTTCCCGTCGTGGTTGTTTATTTTGGTTGGTTTTGCTTATTATGTTACAAAAGAGTGTTGGTTCACTCTGCACGAACACAAAGCGCTAGTATAAGTGAAAGTGAAAAAATACATGTTATGACATCCTTGGGGATTACTGATATGTGCATGAATAATACACTACTTGATACAAGGATCGTTATTGTGTGTGAATTTAAATGCAAGCATATGAAATATAGAGTCAAAGAATTAGTTGTGCTGGATAAGGTAGGAGTTTGCATTTTCAGGAGGGAAATAAGAGAACACAACATAAAACAAGGCGACAGCTCACGTGTGACAATACTTTAAAGAGTAAACGAGATATTTCAATAGTTTTTCTCTGTCCCTTAGCATGAGCTGCTGCACAAGTTATAAAAACATGTATAAGGAGAGGGATATGTAATGCAAAACTACTTCAAAATTTTGCGTATTTCTCTCGTTTCACATGATAAACAGCATTAAGTACTAAAAGTCACTTGTTTTAGGATGGATGGGAAGGATATAAAAGAGATAGTCGTCTAAAACTTAGCCAACACACAACTTACTTTTCCCGAAGTAACTTTTCCACAGATTCTCGCTCATGGTGGATTTATTTAAGATAAATTTTCTTCGGTGTGCCTACCCGTTTCTTCTTGTGTGTGTCTCTAGCGAGTGAGATTGCTTGGTGTGTTCATTGCGGTGGAAAATATAATTCGCCACTTGAAATGCACTAACTACTCAAAAACTAAAAACAACCAAACCTTCTCCTCTTGTCTCCCTGTGGAATACACGAATAAACGCCAAGCCGAGTGTTGATAATAATAGAAAAGCTCGAAGAGAAAGTTGATGAGTGCACACGTGTCTCTGTGAAAACTCGACTGTGTGTCGCTGTCAGTGGTTTAGTTATGCAAATGCAGGGAACTGCATGAATGACTGGCTTGCTGGTACGTTTGAAATAACTCATTCATGAATCATCGTCAAAAAGTGCATCGTGTGGTGTACAGTAATAATAATGATATTGTGTGTTTACATGTGTGTAAACAAGAAACAGTATCGTGATATGAATAACTTTCTCAACTTTTCTCTTTGTATGACAGCCTACTCTGTCATTACATAACATTGCAAACTAGCCAACTTTCCTCGACCGTCGAGAAGGGATTCTTATATACTACATAATGTTGTTTCTTTTCCTTTCCCGTTGAACTTAAAAAAATTTATTAGAAAGAAACTGAATGAATGCATGTTTTTTTTGTCAGAAGCACAAAGTTTTGCCTGTGTACTTTACTGTGTTGCTATCATAATACAAACTCACAGTATTGATTTTTCGATTCGATAACTACAATTCCACAGTCCAACCGGCAAGTTAATAGAAATGAATAACGACGTCTCATGTGGTGAACGACGTCTGTATTTAATAATGCAATGCAGTTCAAAATGCATACTTCAATTATTAATAAATTCATTTGATACAATTACGATACAAATTACAGACGCCAAAATTTTAGAGTACGACAACCAGGTATTTATTTGATGTTCTTGAAGCATCGTGCTGCATGAAGTGCTTACTAATTGTACTAATTGCAACATCGCATACATAAAAACAAGTCTGGTCTCAGGGGTTTTCCACCCATTCATATTTATTTTTGTTATGAAAATGGTCACAAACTGAACAAATAATAATCGTATGTTACGAAACAGGTGTGTTCCCTCTGTAGTGGTTGAAAAATAAAAAGCTAGAGAAAAATATACGTGAAACGGCTGGTGAAAGAGTTTGGGATATGATTTCAATGTTAAACGCACAAAAGCATTATTACATACTGCATTTGTAGCTTACAATGTCAGTGATTCGCAAATCCTATTAAAGTAAGGAAATTGTAATATTTATACCTCATAATAATATTGTAGTTTTACCGGCCATTGCAATTTCATTTACGATATTTCAGATGAGCTTTAGGGGGACTTTCACCAATCATCGTTTTTGTAGACTATGTATGTGCATAAATATCAAATATTATTGGTATTATTGGTATAAAGAGTATTATGGGCAATCATGCAATCACGTAGAATCAATTGAACAAAAGGCAGCAGATGCATTTAATGTTACTTTGCTTGTTATCCCGCCGCCATGCCCTTCTCCTGGCTTGTCGATTTTGTTCACCAACAAACGCTACACTTTACCCACATGACACATGTGTTTGCATGCGTATGGATGGATGTTAACTGTTTGCCAACGTTCCAATCGTTCTGCATCTTATTAATTTAAAAAAATATATATCAAAAGTAATAAAACTACCAACGGCAATGTACATGTATAGAGTGCACAATATTGTAAATAAGCTGATTATTGAAAAATAATAATAATACTAATGTTACGCTGAAATCCTATTGATTTTCATGCTGTTAAGTGGACACAGTGAGCGTAGAATTCTTTGAAATATTTTGGAACGTGCCATACAGCCAGTTAAGACGATATTATATAACACGTATTTTTCGTAATAAATATGCTCCATAACTGCCGTATGATATTATCAGCAACATTCAACAAGGAACATTACGACAAAGCATAAATAACGAGTGCGGAGTGTTTGAAAAGGGAAAACCAGAAAAGGTGACGATAAGCACAAAAGTTTTAATGTTATCCAGTTTTTCATCTCTCCTCTCTTCACTCACTGAACATAATATTAATGATTGCTAATGTAATGTAAACTGGGAAAAGTTGGCGTAAGTTTTTGTACATGAGGTGCACTGAGTACGTACTTTAAAGTTAACTCGTGCAGCCACCTATTCACTCAGTGTAAAAAATAGAGAAAATTGAGGAGAAATAAAAGATATGAAACAGGGGAAGAAAAAAAACTTTACCTTACCACCGTAATGATGCTTCTTTTCCTATATACTTTGTTGAAGTACACACTTTTTAACGGTTCAGATGTCAGATAAGACTTAGAAATTTTATCCTCTGTATTTACCATCGTTTGTATGTGTAGGTATGTATACGTATGTATACAATAGGTAGTGGTGTAGCATGAGAATTTTTTTTATTATTGCCTTTTATATTCGCTTCCCCTTCTTTTTTCTCTAATTCACCTTCCCACTTCAGTGGTATTTTCTTTTTTTTCAGCATCATCACATCATTGCATTTCTTGCTCTTTTCTTTTTCCTTCTTTTTATCGTTTCACAGACGAACAAAATATTGTAACAAGCGAGGGAGAAAAGTCATTCCAGACGAAAGATGATGGAATCCATCAAAGCAACTTTTTTTCTGTTTCCTTCCTATCTCAACTCCCTTTTTAGCTTTTTGGAGAAGAAGGAAGAGGGAAAAAATGAGTAAAGGTAGTTGGTATTGGAATGTGGTTGTTGGGAGAGAGAGAATGAGGAGCAAGGTGGCAATGCGTCACAAGGGAATCGTTTACAGCCTCCCGCTTTTGATGATTTTACAGCTCTACTAATTTAAAGATAATGGAAGAGCTGTGCACATGGGTTTTCGTTTTCCTTTTTCTCGGGCAAAAATTTTCCCATGCATTGCCATGTATTTGTTCACTGGAAACAAAAGTAGCTCTGGCCTTAAAATTCCGCCATGCATGACGATAATATAATGTGTGCATTTAGCTAAACCAAGTCAAGCGTTTGCAGTGCTGAATGATGGGAGCATTGACTTTTGTATCCCTTTTGCTTCCTCTGTATGTACATAGGTACCTTTTGTAGCGCCGATTGACTTTGAGCAGTAATCTTTTCATTTTCACTGTCGCCGAAAAGTAGGTAGCATCTCAATCTCCAGTCAAGTTTATTAGATAAATGAAGGTATATATGTATAACCTGACGAAATAAATCCATGTACCTACCTACCCAGTCAAATGTTACTGCACTTCCATTTCTTCCGTCTCATAATAACGCTGTTTTTTGGGAAAGGATGAATGTGTGGAATAACAAAAGTCACATTAATTTACATTTACGCAGCTTCAAGATCAGCAGAGTTGGAGTTTGGCAATCCTGTGAATGCTGTCGCGCTGCTTGTTCCTATTATGTTGTCTGCTTCATTTAACAACTTCATAACGATGTAGGTACATATAACCAACAAGTCTATACACCTTTTTACTTGGAACCTACTACTCTCTGTTTTTAAAACTCTGGGTTAGTCTACCTTTCACATCGCTATAACTTGCCTTGATGATGATGATCCTCATCCTCCCTGCTCGACTTCTGATTCCAAACACAAACATAACTGTATGTTGCAGACCTTCTACTAGGAAAGGCACACAGCATTATACAACAGTCTTCTCTACTAACTGCAGCCACCTAAAAGTTCCACTTGAGTTGTTGTAACAAAACACGGCGTCGTAAGATTTAATGAGAATCAAAATGACTCTCAAGTTGTACCTTACATGTACTGCGTAGTAAAACCAGAAAACAACTAAAACGACCAGTGAAAATTCACCAAGTTCAGTTCTCGCCATGTCTGGAATAAAATACGACTACTATTACTTCAGACCGTTCCGTGGTCTACATATTCTTATAAACAGGGAACTATAGGAAGGAGATGAACAGCTTTAGACCAGAAACCACCCCTTCTCGTACCAAAGTAGTACCTCACTTTTCCAAATATTTTATCGAACATGTAGGACGGACCTCCATTGCCGTTGACATCAAAATAGCAGCACTGTTGTTATTTTAAACTTTTCTCTTTCTTGGTCAGCAATATATATACCTATAGGTGTTTACATACGGATGCAAGACAGGGCAAAAAGTTCAGATGTACATGTATCGTCAGGGGAAGATACCCTTGCGTAACGTTGTATAAGTTTATACAAACAAGAATTGGCAACAGCAAAAGACAAAAAGAGCGACTGATAAATAATAGGATGAAATGTTCTAATGGATGTACGAATACTGATCCTTTTTACAGTACGTGCCTGTTTGGAATGCTAGCAAATCCAGAATTATTACGGATAAACGTATGAGCATTATGCATAATACGAGAACTAACCGTCCAGAGCTTTTCTCGAAAAGTTTATTATGGAGGTGAATGTGACATGAAATTTTGTGAAAATATTCTATAAACTAGCGAGATTACCACAATAATGTTTAAAACCTGCTGGCTACGACCACGCAGTTTAGTCTCGTTTCAGAAAGTTTTCCTTCTGATGATGCTCCATGTTGGTTGGTACTGTTGAACATGACCGTGCGGTTAGTTACCCACTCCACATTAGAATGATAATGTATCAGCTAGAGAGAATAAATCTGGGCGGAAATGAGGAGCCCCTTTTCTTTCAAATGCTCCAAATTTTCATTAGTTTTTCTGGGAGAAGGAGTAACAAGATGTACCCCTTACAATTTTAATAATCAAATGAACATACGTCAAGTAATAAGAATAAAATAAAATGAGAAAGTTTTTAACGACGATGCTTTCTCTGGCTTTGCCATTTGGCTTCTTGGCTTCTTATTCGTCTTCGGTTTAGTAGTAGATATCAGACAATGTGCCACTGGTGCAATCTCGGTAGAAAGCATTATAACTCTAGTTTGGAAAGTACTTCAACAAAAAGGGAACACCGCACTTGGAAATCTGTGTACTCAAGTATGAAGGATAAAGGAAAACAGTCAGCACCATTTGCTCAACATGGCGCAGTACGAAGTATGGTTTTTGAGACACTTGTTTACGCTATTAATTACACCAAATGTTATGATGTCTTCCTAATAGCATGAAACGGAACGCATTACGCAAGAATTTATGAATATAAAATGTACACAAGTAAAATAGTAATAAAGCCAATGATAATATTTTCTTGTGGCGTTCCTATAATAGATACTTGTTTCCGCTCTATCTGTTTTGTAGGCAGATGACGATGAGGGTTTACAACAACTACACAAGTTGGTAAGTGAAGAAGTTTCCATAAAACAACAACTTTTTATTAATGTCATCTTCATAATATGCATTCACAAGAGCTTATTTCAAGTAACACTTACATAAAAAAGTTACAGGACGGACAGTAGTAAACTAACTACGTATAGCATATCGGGTTCTTTATGTAGGCTAATAATAAATAATACTTTGAAATGCAGCACGTTTGCGGATTGTTCACGCTCACGGTAGAACTTCTTTACTTGTTGGAGGAAACTTGGTGTGTGGTGAGGGATAGAATGTCCTTTATTGCTAATAAATAATTTTGTAGCATTATTTAGGGTTCATTACGACATGTTGCATATAAAGTAAAATTCCAGTTCTAATTCTTTTATGGAAAATAGTGTTATTATTGCTTCCGAAGTACATAACATGCACTTCTAGGACTCATTATGCTAAACCGCACCAAAGTAGTTTAAATGTGGGACGCTTCCACAGAAGGCAGTTTGGTTGGTGTAGCCGATATTCATTGACTGTGTGGATAATGCCTGATATACTAGTTCAATATACAAACAACACAATGTTATAGATATAATGGAGAGCTCATTCCACAGAAGTTGTTGCTTAATCGCTAAGCAGACTCGACACGAGTGTCGTTTATTTCACAAAAAGAAAATAAAAAATTGGCTGTCTGCGAGTTAGTGATTTTCTCTGGAGTATTTACAAGTGCTAATGATGATAACGCAACCAACATTGGTTCAGAGACACCCACGCACATAGGATAGTGCGACATGAACTTATATTGGATGGAGGCTATTATTTTCCGAATGGATGCTTACCCTGTACTGTAGAGATACTATTTAGCGAAAGGGTTCCAAGAACCAAGTTGCAACTCAATTACTAGTTTCCCTCATTATTATGTGTAACGTGTCTCTCTGATAAGCAAAAATTACACCACATAAAATTTCCTCAATTACGTGCATGAGTGTATTTACGGGTACTCGGAAGAAGCCATATTTTAATTATATTCTCACCACAACACA
Organism: Sinella curviseta; assembly: GCA_004115045.4. Taxonomy (NCBI): domain Eukaryota; kingdom Metazoa; phylum Arthropoda; class Collembola; order Entomobryomorpha; family Entomobryidae; genus Sinella; species Sinella curviseta. Next base: position 31,971,313 of record CM023201.3, read on the forward strand.
AAAGGAAGCATTTTAAAGACGTATTGCGACTCACAAAATCTAAATGTTCAGATATGTACATACAAATCTAAACTAAATACGCACAAAAAATCTAGAAAGTAAGTATGCATCTCATATAATGTAAAGAGTAAAAACTATACTGAAGACTGCACTGAAAATTTCCGCAACTCACTACTTGTTTGTAATAATACACGTAGGAAGTAGGATGTGCAATAGAACATGTTACAAGTATGTAATTATAGAGCAAATATAATAATATACAAGTAAACAACCTAAACTATAAAATGCAGTGCATTATATTATATCGCCATTGAGTTGTGCATCGGTATCGGTCGGCCTGTGTAAGTAATAAAGTTCTTATAATAATAACAATAAGTGCATTTGTCTTCCCAGTTCCCACTAACTTTACAATGCCATAAGCAATAACCAGGGAAAGCAAAACTAACAACGGAGTATTTCATCCTCTTGCGTAGTTTTTCGACTTTATAGACAAAGCAAGTGTTGTTCGACGGAGAGAGGAGACGACGACGAAGAAAAGGGAAGATAGAAGAGGACAAACTTTTCTTCGTCTTTGTTACTCTTTTAAGCTGATAGCGTTTCGTTGTAACGAGCGGATAATTCATTGCACGGTGTTGGGGTAATTTACCAAGATTTATTAGGCGAGACACAAACACACATTCTCTCTCACTCACTTTCATTAGAAGGAGCAGTAATATACTTCTTTTCTGCTCTGTACACGCTTTCCAAATAGAAGTACCAGTGAAAATATAGTTTATGCTAGCCTTATCCTCTACATCCCATTTAAATTTTTGGTACTTGAACTCATATACAGAGAAGGATGGACATACTTTTTAAGGGCAAGAGAAGAAAGGCCAATTTTCACTCTTTCTCTCTACCCTTTCTTACACTATCTTGTCTGGCGTGTATTGTCACGATTGTGGGGGCTGATAAGAGCCTTCGTTGTACTATTATCGCTTAACTGATACTATACACAACTGCTGTTAATACCTTTTCAGTAGCGTTGGCTCAGACAAAATGTCCTTGTTTAAAAAAAATCTAAGTGTGCTACGTCGTATAAAATGTTATGTACACATGCATAATGCATATATATTTTACGAGAATCTAGCTATATAGCTGTATAAACCGAATGCACAACTGTATTTGGTCGGTGCAACTGAAGGAAAGGAAACTGTTACTCTACTACTTGTCTTTCTTGTGTCCTTCTGGTCCTCTTCTCTCCTCAACTCTCAGTGAATTTTGTAAAGACGACAGCGGATATATTAGGACAATAGTAAATGTGAAGAAGATATCTGTGGTGTAGTATCCTTAAAATAACACTACACTGTTTAGTATTGCCTCCAGCTCTGTCAACTACTTTCTTTAAAGGGTACCCATGAAATTGTATTACAGTTTGTGTGTATAGTCTCAAAGACCGAAAAAGAGAACGAAGAAAAGTAGCTGTGAAAACTCCTTTTAATTCGGTATTCCAACTTTTACTAAAAGCTTGATCTTTTGTACACTTAAAATACGCAAGCAAACTTATGTAGCTACCTATGCGTTCACATTCTCAACACGGGTACATGGACGAAATGTTGATAGCACCGTTCCGTAACGAAAAACAAAGTATATTTTCAGGGGACGTGTAATCCTATGTGGAATAAGTGATTGCAGTAAAGTAAATTTGACGGTATTTTGCGACAAAAAAGTTTTGCTTGTGGGTTTAAATATTTCTTTATTTTGTTATGCTTGCTAAGAAGAGAGGAGAAAGTGGAGAAGTTCCCTTTTCCTTGGCACTTTCCCTTGACTGCTACAACCAACATCGTCTCTTTTCATTGAAGAAAAAGGCTTAGTGTTGGTAAGTTGTAACAACAAACCTGGTATAATGGAATGGAGGCCCGGATGTTGTCTATACATAGCACACAAGCTGCATACTACAAACAAATACACGTACTTTTCTCTGTGTACAGTAATATTTGCAATATAAAGGGTGACGGGTGTTTTCTTCTCGTTTTCTTTTACCAACAGGATAATGAATGAGTATTGAGATATGTGCAGACTTCAATAATAATCTCCTTCCTCTGTTCTCAAAGGTGACTTACGCCACTACTGAATTAAAGTAGGAAAAGTTGCAGGAAGAGCATGCACAGGAGGAAGAGAGAGGAGGGCGATAACCCATAAATTGCCTCAGTAAATTAGTTGGTTTACGACGAGACGAGCAGAGGACAAACTATTTGGCAAGTATTATTAAACCTTTTACGTTCTTTTTCTGCTCGCTCTCCTTCACATTCTCTTTTGCTGTTCTGCATAAGTGCACACACACGACACACTCGACTTCAGGGACTAAGATACTTTTTGAGACACGTAGCGTCCGTACACATGGCGGCTTTGATGTGTTGTGATGCATGGCGAGGGTCGTATCTCTGGGATCTTGGGCCATTGCAGCTTGTGGTTTATTTTAATGTGCACTTACCCTCATTGACGAAGATGGTGGTGCTCTTTTGCAATAATAAAAGAAGCTGTGGGGAGGAGGGAAAGTTTTTGGAGAGCGAAACCTTTGGTTATAATGTCAGCATGTAGGCAACCCATTGAGAAAGTAGTTTGCGGTCGTGGTATACCTTAATATTTTAAACTGACAAAGGTCAAACTCAATCACAGAAGAAGGAACAATCTCCTCCCTTTGTTCTATCAGTGGGAGCGAGTCTGGCAGGAAAAAGTTTTCATTTGAAAAATCAATTGCACTGAATGGAGAATATTAAGGTAGGTGCTGAACAAGGACCTATTCATAGTTGAGAGTCGAGCACGGAGGTAAAACCAATAACATGGAATTGTGGTGACGATTTTGTCGTCGCATGTGTGAAGTGAATCGCTTTTTTGCTTTGTTTGTTGGACTTGCATCGTGCAATGATTTCGGTGCTCCAAGGCAGACTTTCGCTTATTTGCTCACTCACAAGCACTCGTTTCCACAAAGATATTCAATTATTCTAATGGTATGGCATGACCTAGTTACATATTAACTTGAATTTTGAATACCTGTTTTCACATCGCCGTTTTCTGCATACTTTCGGATCCTTTCCACCGCTCTCCAGACTAAAGTACTGCTTGCATAACCTTCACCGTACCAATTTATTTTCACTTGACACTTCTCTCTTTAATGCACGACATCGTCTACTTCTCTACTTCTGTTCTTCTCCTTTTACCTTAAATTGTGACTTGATTATATGCGACCTCCTTACTTACATACGACAAGACAATTTAAGCTTTCCTTGTAAGGAGTGTTGCACACAGAAAAAATGCATTTTCTCCTCATTTTTGTTTTCAACAAGACAGTTGGGCAATAAATAATTTGTTTTATAACTTTTAAAAAAGCCTTTGTTTTTCCTAAGTGGAAAGCTAAAAGGAAGTCTGAGTGGTACACAAAAATATATTATTGTGTGAGAATATTCAATGGCATTGTGTATTTCCTTTGAAATTCTATGCTCCCATAATGGTACATTTCTCTCTAGCTCCGTGTTGCTGTTTTCTTTTCCCAGATCTTTGATGTCATACTCTTGTTTAATAAATCATTAGGCTTGTTGAAAGCAACTCAAAATATCTTTTTCAGTAAGAACCTTGTTTAAAAATGTTTTTGCGTAGAAAGTCGGTAGAATTAGAAAGTATGCCCGTGTAAAAGTTTCTAAATGATTGTTTTCCATGCCGAGTTGTAAATGGATAGGTACATATCCTCACAGTGTCAGTTTTCAAGGACACAAGGGCACCTTCTATACAAAAAAAACAAGAAATGGAAGCCAAAATGAAAGATATAGCGGGAATGCGGGAATGCAATAATATGCCAACTAATAGTAACACAGTTTTTCCCATTACCGTTACTTCTATTTAACTTTTGCTCTGCATTATATTAATTAGAACAGCTATAAAGATTCCATTACCTACGCAAACCGAAAATGCCGTAGGTTATCATCAACTTGAGAATAAACTTTTTAAGGAATTCAAGCATGCATGTCTTGGAAAAACGATTGTGGAAAATATGTTGCAATTTCATACCTGAATGAGTGATTTATAGATGTTACATGATACTACAAACGAGGATATAGATTGTCTCATCTGTGACACAAAGATAACAGCATACACTCTTGCCACACTCCTAATGATGATGTAAATAATATCGCAATGATATTTGGTCTTATAACGGTTCTGCGTACTTTCAAGAACAAAAATGGAACTATTTTTTCCTTCAACATCTACAAATTGTAACATGGGGCTATGGGATTCGCCTAGCAAAACATTTTTATGTCCCTCTGGGTGGTTGTAACTTTTCATATATCCGTCATTGTAGAACAAGTTCGCTGAGGGAAACTGGAGCGCAAAACTGCTCCCATGATCCCACCACATCATCACCTCGCAAATATACTTATACTTATACCACCAAGTTACAAGTATGTTCATTATTGTGTATGTTGGCTGCTTTTTTGTAGACCATAGACTATAATTTGCAGCAAAGTGGCATTTGTTTCGGAAAAAACGTAGTAACGTCTGTCCACGCAAAAAACAAACTAGAGTCCTTATTCCGTGGTACATCATTCGGTGACAAACAATAACCGATACGGTCATACTATGCACTTTTCTTGCATGTATATTTTCACATCCTCTCACGATCTCAAATTGTAACCTTTAGTGGGATGAATGAAGAAGTATTATTATTTGTATAACAGGGGTGTTTTCCCTGCTATCATCTGTATTTTTAGATATTAGTATATACCAATGGTTCAGGAATCATTAAAAGAAGTAGTGCATAAATAACAATGAGATCAACTTATGTAGGCCAACAAAATAAATAATATTTATAGAAATACCTGTTAAAACTACATTTTCTTAGGATGGCGTACCTTTCAGATCTCATACTGTACCATTCTAACGAAATATTTTCTTGCGTTTATAACGATATGATATGATGCGTTACCAAATGCACATAAATTTGCAATAAGGATATATGTCGATATGAATCAGAATCATTCCTTCATTCCATTCGTGCGGTCAATGAAGATGATCGAACTATATTTTATTTTCGGGAATAAATTCTAATGAACAAATTCTTTTGAAATTATGTAAATAACATCTATTCTGAGTTGTGTATCAAGTTCCAGCCTCAAATAGCAAAATTAATCATTTGGGATATAGAGATTTTGTAAAGATATCAATTTTGTTTCATATAAATTACAATTGAATGGGTTGACAAAAGCTGAAAGTAACCCACTCCTCCCACTATATGGAATTCTTTGTTTTATTGTTCTCTACTCTGTGTAATACATTCCTACTAGGTCAAACCAGTGGAACACATAAAAACTTGTAAAAACGAGTTCCCGGCTCTTTTTCTCAAGAGTAAATGTTCATCAGACCCCTACAGAAATAATCATGAAAAGGGGTTGTTGATTATAAAAAGTGGGAAGGAAATTTCTCTACTCTAATAATCCTGCGTGTCAGTGGCAGCAACACGAGAAAAACAAGGACCATTTACTCCATTAAATAGGTTCACTGAAACATACACCGTCCCGCTTTTTTGCTTGTAACCCCTAAGGCACCGGCAATAAAACATAAAATAAAATGGTTTAGGTATATTATATTTCTTAATTGAAAACAAATATCTACATTCACTATTCGGGATTCACACATTTTGGTATTTTGGGCAAGTTGCAAATATATGTATGTATGTACAAACGAGATGTAGTTATGCTCATTTCACCCTGCTTTCACATTTAAAACGGGACCAACCACTTGGTCCCACAGCGTGTATTTCGGAATCCAGAAAAGATGTAGTTCAAACCACGCATCACCACCACCATCAAATAACAAACTATTTGCCTTAGGTACATGTTATGGTGTTGGTATATAATTGTGCCGCCAGTTTATGACCAAGTACTGCAGACCAACTTTTTTAGTTCACAGTCGTTTGTTTATCCGTAATACTGTGTTTAGTACTTATGTACATGTGGAAGTATGAATCTGTATGCATACCTAAAAAGGAAGTGAGATTCGGTAAGTTTAGTCGTCTCATGTTTTGTACATATTACCACTACCGACTTAACGTACATGGCTTTAGTTGCTCCCGGTCATGATTTATATATTGGATGGTTGAACAGTTGCAAGATTTATGACTACGATATGCTCAACACTGTCTCCTTCTCCCTCTCTCTTTTCTCTGTGTGTCTATCCGTAGTCGTTTTGCCTAAAGAATAGTGTTATTCCGTTCCGAACCTTTTTGCGCTTTTATCCCATGTTTTTCAGTTCTTCAAACGGGAAAAGAACAGAAAAAGAAGAAAAAACGGGGTTTTCTGTGATATTAGTAACTATCTTTTCCCTTTTTGCATCTAATAACCCTCCTGGAGTATATTTTTGTTGTTGTCACTTTCAGCATGTATGCACACTTTCATTGCTCCAGTATATAAACCTTGAATGCACATACATATATGATTATACAGTCACACGAATATAATGTATGTGTAGTTACATATTATACAGATTTTATGAGTGAGTTAGCGTTTTATGTACATTTATTTGCATCACCCACATACATAAGCAGATTTTTTCTCCTTTGCAAAGTAGCTTACTATCAGCCCTTCCTCTTGGTGTCATGCCATGAACTGAACAAGTGAAGTGTTTTGTTGAAGCTGCGAACTCTGTTAAATTTTACTTTTTTAGCATGTTTGTTTCGGCCTCTTCTCCATCCCAAAGTTATTTCGGATGAGCAAAAAATAAAAAGTTCTCACATTTGTGTACTGTATATTGTTGAAAATATAGTGTTAAAAATACGCACTGCGCGTAAATACCATTTTGACCTTTTGACTCTACGTCTAAAGTAAAAAAAATGTTGAATTGCCATTACTGCATCTTAGGAACTTTAAGAAGTGTACCATAAAATATTACGTTGCATGAATAATGATGTTTATATAATTTGACAACTCACGTACAACCACGATACAAAAAAACGATCAAGGCAACCCACTATTATGACGCTACAATAAACAGACTTCGTCAACGGACGACTAGTGCTGCTGCTGGTTCCGTAAAGTGCAGCAGGACTGTGTACAAACTGCAAACAAAGCTACAAGGAAAAGCTGCATTGCCGGTATAATTGTTATGAATATGAGCATCTACAATGACAATAGTAGACACATAACCACTCTTATTCATATGCCGCAAATGCTCTATTGGGACTGGTAATTTGTATTCGTACAGTAACCCTGAATTATTTTGGTATAAAACGTAATATTTGCAGGCACAAATTGCATTCATTTAATTAATATTCCTTTGCGAAGCGGTCTGTCATTTACCTTCAGTAGGATATTTTTGTACAGACAACAACACTAGCATTGACCTAGTGATCTTGGTCTAGATTTCGCTCGTGCTTTATGATAATTCACTTATTCGCTGTTAGCGAATAGGGAAGTGTAAATCTGCAACGTTTACGTAATTGATAAGTTGTCAATCAGGAATTTCATTAACGTTTATTATATACCATTTAGGTGCATGATTAGATAACAATGAGTGCTGGTAGAACAAATACGCTTGAATCGTTACTTTTGTATTGTGTTAAATTACTCATACTAAATTGTGCAAACCGAAGCTAAATTAAATACCGAAAAAACTACAAGCGGTATATTCCACTTCATTATTTAAAGTAATGGAACTAATTGCAAGATATCCATATAATGTATGTTAAAATTAACCCGATATTAATTTGCTGCATTTCTCTTTGCAATTGCTAGCATAAATATTGTTGATTTAGTAAATCGTCATTGGTCAATTTCGCAATTTTTCAGCATTACAACATCAACACATGATAATTGAGAAACTTAACAATGAGATGATAATGTACAATGTGAACTTATGATGATCAGGTTTTACCAGCCTAAATATTTTATTCCGACAGCTACGATCATTGGAAGATCATGAATGTGTCCGTTTTAAATAAAAGACGAATGATGTGGATTGGTATATGTGATAAAATACTTCAATCCCAAAAATATGCATTATTATGATAAACCAAAATTCTAACTATATGAGTATATTTCAAATAGCCTTTCATACAGTTTGCGTGTTGCTTCGAAAGCCAGTGTTCATCACAGAGAATCAAATATTTATCAATATCGACGCATCCATTACTAAACTGCATGCATGCATACACCATGGACATTGTTGTCAAATAGAAACAGAATGTGTCTGTGAATCATGTAGATTATAATCTAAGATACACTATTCATGGAAAGTATCCTTGCTGGCCTCTTATTGGAAATGGCCAAGAAGATGGCTTCAGTTGAGTAGCAATTTTGAGTGGTTGCCAGTTAGATTCTCTTGTAGCCGAGCTGTAACCACCTTGGAAATGTGGGAGATTATAAATAGTATTTACCAGAATATAGTAATTAAAATGAGTATTTCAATACGTGTTCAGTTATAACACCTTTTAAATTTCAGATCTACTGGATAATGAAGTGCTTATTTATTTAAATATGATTTCATTGATTTAAGTCTTTTATCAAAGATTTGTTCCAAAAACCTTCAGTCAAGGCAGCATAATCATGGTAGCTTAGTTGTTTTAGCTTTGTCTCAACTTGTCGATGAACTTGTGCTGTTGTGACTTGAGTAATTGTCAAGTATGGTTAGGTTATCAATACTGTTGTGAACTTTAGTAGGAGAAGCTGTACTTTAATCAATAATCAGAATACAAGAAAATTTCCTCAAAGAATCACCCAAACATGTAGGTCAAGTGTGAGATTCGTACGCAGCAACCCTGCTTGCTGCTCCGCGCAAGAATACATGCCTATGTTGGTGACCATCGCGAGCACGCGTTGCGTTGCACCTCTCATAGTCATTATCTGATTGTAAGACATAAGACGTGTGTAGTAGACCTACGAAAATGTTAATAGATACTTACATACTTGAGACAAGCACTATTGCTGTTCTTGGTATATTGTGCCACACTGAATTTTTATTTAATCGTTGTGAAGCGAACGTGGTAAAATCTTGTATCTACTAAGTAACCTGCGAATTTTAAGAGTGCTCATCCAACTCATTAATTTAAGAAGGAAGGAGGTCGTTTTCCATCCTGTCTGCTGTGCCCAGCGAATGAAACATTTACGTCCGAGTTCTTCTGCGGTTCCGGTTCTATTCTAGGAGTCTATCAAATGAAGATGAGCTTGTGGAAACGGAAGTGATACTCATGGATATTTGAAGTGACCTTCCAGTGGCAGCTTAAACGCAATTCTTATGTGTGATTGTTTGCAACAAATATTTAGTTTGGTCAGTTTAAAAGGAAGATTTACTGGAACAAATACATTATCAAGTTCATAACGATATGAGAATTCAATTAGTCATATTTGCAGCGCTCCTTTTTGTTAAAGTCGTCATTCCAGGAGTTTTACATTGTTCATGTATTTACATCTCATATTTTTTGTGCAGAATAACGAATAAATATTCACATAAGGATTGAATATTCTCTGCAAATATTTGTATATCCGTATGTTGAACAATGTATTTTTCCAAATACACTTCCTTAAAATTTGTTTGCATTTTGTCTGCCTCTCATCGTTCACTATAACTAGCAAAGACTACCAGATGTGATTTGTGACATGTTTTCCACTTTACCTCAATTCACAGCCCACGCAACACTGTCTTATAAAAACCCTTTTCGACTTTGTTGATAATTTTACAACATTATTTTGTTAGATGTCATTACTATTATCTGTCATCACTAGATATCCTACAAGAGGAAAAATAAGTAAATCACTTAAAATTTATAATTCATCAAAGAGTTTCACAGATACATAGATACTTTCAGCCTTGCCCTCATTTTTCACTTTTCCAGAAGTGGAACATTAGTTTTCGTTTTCATAGAACTTCAAAGCATTCTCCGTATAATAAATCATAATGAGGGAGTCTTCTATGTAGTTTTTTGTTGGATGGAATGGAATGACGATGGAAAATGTGGTAATGATACAAACGAGATGATTATTATTGTAATGAATACATAATAATGCTCTCAACGATCTGCGACTCCTGAGTACTTGCTTTTTGCTTTTGCATAATTAAATGACATTGTATAACGAACATATTCTGTGTACATAATGTATTATTTTTGTGTTGACTTCTGCTTCAACTCTTCTACGTTATACACAACCTCTTCTTAACTCTCCACTCTTCCACAGCCGGTAGCTGTGTGATGGCAATGATCTACGAATGGCAATGTGAACGATTGAAAGAATCTGTATCTGCGCTGTTATGCACTAGCAATTTAACCAACACGAAAGTTTTGTATCAGGACACCCACAATCCAAACACTATAATGAAATGAAGTTAAGTATCATGATTAAGTTCGCAACAATGGCATTAAGACACTATGATTTTCTTCCAACATGAATTGACACTGGTTGGTTGGATCCTAGTGACGAGACCAGGCTTTCTGAGGATATCAACAACATGACTGCCATGCCTTACATTAATTTACATCCGCACTCTGTACCAAAGCTAAACGACGACTGCGCATCAGCCAGCAGTGCCAATTACTGTTGTGTTGTTATATTGACTGAATTTATATAATGCGACCTTGCTTAACCTTTTGGATGCCGTATATTGATGCGTGTAAAGATGTAAAAGTACTTTGTTAGCAAGTACATGTGAATATGAATACGATATGATGTTTTTACTCATGGATAACACCAACATTTCTGCAACCATCGTTATATTATATGTGCATGAATTTTGATGATAAGGATGATGTATATGTATATGTATATAGAAAACCAAAGCCCATGGTGTACTTGAATTACTTGGGAATAATAGCAATATGTATTTTCTATGTAAATGATTCATCCAACATCACCAATGATGAGCTTATATAGGTTATCGCATCTTCCAATTTTTGTGATTTCAAAACAAAAGACGATACTTTTGCTCAGAGCGTTGTTAAGGGCGGACTGGCATAGTACGAACATTACTAGCGCAGCAGCGGAAGGAAGATCGGATAGGGATGATCACATCCTGATCCCTATTGATATTCTAAATAAACAATTAAGTGATTAAACAGGCGCATCTTCTTTTTTATGATTAATAACATACATCTTTAATTATTCAACAATCATTGTTAAAAAGGTGGATCACTTTTTTTCCACTACGTGATCACCCAGAACGAGTTATAATTTATCGCTGAATCTTTATAGGCATTTTGATAAATAAGTTCTAAATTCGACTAGTCGTTCTCCAGTCGTCCCGAGAAGGTGCCAAACTAAGCTCATGGTGTCAAGTTGCTTTAAACTTGGGTAAATTGTTTATAAGTTCAAGTTTAGTAAATGTCGTGTGTGTACTTAGGTATGTTTTAAGGTGTATATGCAAAGTTACTGTTTTATTGGTAATAGAAAGTTCATTTAATGCACAACCGATTTGCATAGTCATAGTTGATAGCGTATATTATATTTGCACAATGGAACACAATACTGTTCGAAAGAAATTCGCGATGGTCGTCTGGAGTATCATCCTGATTTTGACAAGTAAGCCATCCTCACGTTTCTATATTAATACAAGAACCTATGCTGGTTTAGTGCTACAATAAAACATTTTTTTATTTTGCGAATAGTTACTCAAATCCGCGGAAATCCTCATGATGAATCTCAGATAAAAGCAAAACCATTATCACTGTATTCAGCACCGCTTGAGCAGACACTCAGACGAATGAGAGCGGTGCACAAGTTGAATGTGGCCGACGAAGAGACGCGTCCCTGTATCCCAAGAGACTTTGGTAGAGGAAGTTTTGTCTGCGTGTGTAACTCAACGTACTGTGACACAGTCAGTCTTACCATTCCCACAAAAATTGCAAATCTTTATCATAGTCCTCCCACATCTGGTCCCAATTCGCTGCTTACCTCAAAGACAATATCATTGTCAAGAGCTTCAGGATCGCTAGACACCCTCCCTTTCGTAAAGCAAAGTTTTGATGAGGAAATTGAAGGAGGGGGAGTGGGTGGACAAGGAATAGAGGAGCCATCAGTACAAACTCCAACAGAAGCGCCAGACTACAAAGGACAAGTGCAAATCTTCACTTCGACCAAAACTGGTTCACGTCTTCATAAATCCATTGTCCAGTTCAACAACGATCCGGACCAGCCATACCGAGGGGAGCACCTGCTGAGCCCTCACGATGATCTCATAGTGCGAGCAGCGAGATCAGCAGACTACTCGTCTCACACCTCCGCCGCTACCACTAGTCGATCTCAGAAAATCTTTGCAGTTGGCGACAATGGTCGCACCACGTCTGTTGGTAAGAGCCCAGCCCATAAATTCCAATTTCCTCTATAGTGTGTACCGTATTTCTAACTGGATTGTAATATTCATTTTATATCCAAACCAACTTTTATAATATCAGGGAAGAATATGACAGTATGACAAGTTTTTTATGGCTCAAAATTTTCCAATAGTAATCTCTTTTCGGTCGTTGGCGCACATGCCATCTTTCACCCAGTTCTTTCCCTTCCTTTCCCTTTGACAATCCAGTGTATTTTTGTGCTTTGTATCCTTGTATTTTTACATTCCCGCTTTTTTTATTTTTACTAATATTTTCATCCTTCTGAGAATACTATCTGTAGCACAACCCATTTTGCATTACTTCTAAAAGTCTATGCATGCAAGCATATGATTGCAATATTTTCCGTTTTCCTCTGTCAACAGTACATCCTTGTCCTCTTAACCTGTTTCTTGTTACTTGTTTGCTTTTGACAGAAAAAAAGTGTTCTCTCTCTCTCTCTCCTCTTTTGTGAGAAATTTCTCTCCTTCCTCGGTTGACTCAAATACACATACCGCTCTTTGAATCTCAATATACCTACCTTTATGAATATTATGAATGGTTGGATGGTATTTGCAAGGGTAAATACGTGAATCAAGACTAAACATGCATAATAATTGCTTTTTTCTGTTTGTTCCTTTGTCACCGGTAATGTCACTCACTCGATGATGCATGCAATATTCCCTTGATGCTTCACCTCCTGATTTCTGGAATATCATATACATTGGCCTCCCGGGACTTGCTCATTCTTATATATTTTCCGATTGATAAATTTGGAAAATGACACGATAAAAATTCAACTTCCTGGAATCCTCAACGAGCAGACATTGTCTCTCCAATCGACAGTCTCAATCCACTTACTCCTCTTCGTAAGTAACAACTTTCATATCTTTTTGAAGCTAATATTACATTGATCAGCGGGGCGTCATTTTACGCATATTTGTAGATCTGCAATTTAGCTATGCTCGACAAGACAATATGGGTGAATATTTATATTACGCATGCTGTGATGCTGAATGTAATCCTCGTAAGTAGGTATAGGTATATGTGTTTACGATATACATACGAATTCATGCTTCTTCAGCACGTTGCTTCACACCTGAACGATTAACAATCAATCAACCAGCCAGCCTATTCAGTATACTTATCTGTATACGTACACACATTAAAATAATAGCTGCTATATCCGCACACTTAATCTAATTGTGTTATCATTCTAATCAAACGGAAGGAAGATGATCAAGTTTGGTTATCTAGGAAGTTCATGGTTATGCTGACTACGATCATGCTACTACTGCATTGCCAGTTTCGTGTAAAGCATGTAATAGTTCATATTACCCATTGTACAAGATTGTGACTATAAGCCACAAACGAACTCTAAAAAAGATTAAATTTATCCCTCATTAACTTTAACTTCATTCAAGGTCATGATTAGGTTGGTGATATAGTTGACTGGGCATGGAAGTTAAGATCAAGGCAAAATTTACACCGCACCGGTACATGGTGCAATGTCCGCACAGATATTTCTGTAAAATAAACAAGGAATTAAGCACTCCCCAACTTACTTAAACAGTCTGTGCAAACATTTAAATGGAAACATTAATTGTGAATTGTGACTCCTGCCAGTCAATGCAAGGTAGCAGAGCAGCAGATTCACGAGAACACGCACAGCGTTACGATAAGGTTGCAAAGCCACGTGCACTTAAGTACCTCCAGACCACATCCACCTGCAAAACCTATTGATGTGTGGTTTTACACGAACACGTTTCTGGTATTAATTATAATGGCAAAGGATAATTATGGTTTCAAGCTTAAAACGAGGAAAACGTTGCTATTGTCGCTCTTCATTTATTTTATCGGAAACGAAGAACATTATCTTTGATGTGAACATAGCGTAGAGAGCGGATGTAAAATGCAAGTATTATTGCGTTGCGTGAATGATGCTCATACTGTTAGGTAGCCATAAATCTGACGTGAATTGTGTGTAGATACTTGACATTGTGTCTGTTTGAATGCTAGTGGTTTCGCTGTAATCTAAATTGTTCACGCTCGAAAACTTCACACTAGCTACTTCATTTACACTACCTATCTAGTACCTGCATATGTGATTTAGGAGTGACTCTCAGTATTTTGAATAGCATGATATGCCGTCTATCGAAATGCACTGTGTTTATAACAGCGGTATGTAATTTATATATTTCATAAATCCCATATTTTAATACTTATACTGACTAGTCTACTGTTAGCAAATCACAAAAGTATAACAGCGGAGGAGAAAATAAAGATCAGATCGGTATGTATAACTTTTTGAATATCGAGCATCCCGTCTAATCTTATGAATTCGGAAACTCGTGCCTTCACATAACAACGCAATTTATCTATATCTAAAAAATTGTATCACACCAAAGTTTTCTCCAAAGTGCGGCATATTTCCGTTAATTTTTGTATTTAGAACCTGTGAAGCTAAACATAAATGACCTAGCCACTAATTGTAAATTCCAATAGAGCGGTTTGAGTTATCTATGCTAACTTTCCAGCATTTGGTGGGTAGGCTTAAGTACGGGTGATGGATGAACACACACTCTCTTCTTTCTATCACCTCTCTCTCTCCCATACACACAATGGACGATTTCTAAACAAAGAGGGGAGCACAGAAAATGCATCGTTAAAAACACCGTTATCCATCCGTCATGACTGCTCATCCTTTAAAAATGACTGCAAGGTATCATTGTACGCACAGAATTATGGTGCGTTTATGCCATTAACTTTTGTTTACGGTAGGAAAGGCACGTGCAACTGCAGGTGATCACCCAGCAAACAAGCCCATTAAAACGATGATGGTTGGGTCGCCTTAATGAGAATAGACACACCTACTGATTTTGTTCTTTTATAATCATCATCGCCATCAAAATGATCAATTTTTCTGGAAAAGACAAACTACCACCGTTTCCCGCTATAAAAAGTTTTGTTTTTATCTTTGTTCTTCACTTTATACGTATAATAAGGAAAGAATAACTTTACGGATAGTTTGTTTGTTAAATAACGCGTGTGACGACAGTATATTGACGATCGACCTTAGTGGATTGCTGCTACCTAAAAGCGTACTACCTACAACCTAAGAGCATGTGGTGGTGATGGATAATGTTCCTTCATTAGAGCCGGCATGGAATATCCACGTGTGTCTTTGTAAAAACTTTCATGTCATAATTTTCAACCCAGTCAGCCTCATTAACTAATACCTCCTCCGTCTTTTGTGTTTTCATTTCAGCTTTCAAGTTTGATATTATGCTTTTTCAAGCGAGCAAGGTTATTCTTCAAAAGTGATGAAAAGTTTTTTGTGGTGGAAAGTATAAAGCCGGAAAAAAGTGAAGGTCTCCCCCTGAACAACTATGCCTACCTTAACCTTTAGCTGTAAAATGTAACCTCAACCATCCTCCTCCTCTGACGCGTTTCTTGATCACTTTATTAAAATAGGCAGAATATATCATGTCACAGGGTATATAATAGGAATCCAGCTCAACTTATAAACAGGCTCACGGGAAAATAAAAGCCGTGTCAGAGGATAACAAAAGTTGAATTTTTGTACAGGAAGATTTTTTTCTTTTTGCAAAAGACAAACAAAAGATCAAAAAGAATTTCTATCAGTGTTACACAAAGCAGTGAGCTCGCTCATCCAGACTCAAATAGTAATGAGTGCAGCGAAGGAGAAAACGAGAGAACTTTATGCATGCACATCAAAATTAAGCCCTGAGGAATTAGCCAAGCGAGACATTGAACTTCCAGACTACACAACTGACTTTTATGTTTGTAAAACGTTAAAGCGTGTGTGCTATAAACAAAATAATATGCATATTTTGCTGTTTCCGTTATTTACTCGCACTCGTCTGCAGAAAGTACGCACAGAGCACAGAAAATATGCATATTTATAGATGCATTTATAGGTATCCAAAATATTATCTTGTTCAAAGTCAAGAAAAGGAAAGGAGCCGGTACACACCGACGGCAGTTGGGTTATGTTATGTGCGTTTGGTTACTTTTGATGGGCTTTGAGGGTTTCATGCATGCTTGAACTGCATACTGCATTGCATGTGATAGTTAACGGGCTAATAATGCTTAATGCGTACCTATAAACGGAAAATGAATGAATGAGGTGTTCATAATAAGCTCCAGGCTTCCGCCGCCTCTTTTCTGTTTGATGTGTGGCTTTTAGATTTCTGGAAATAATGACGGTAATGACCATGATAACCAAGGAAGAGGGCTAATGAGTATTTATGGGAAAAGTATTGATTAGGAAGCTCGCTTTTTGTTTATTTTCCGGTTATTATCAAAACTAACTTTTGTGCTACGGAGAAAGAGTAAAATCCCATATAGAGTTTCCGAAACGCAGGTAGAAGAAAGCCAACAGACAGCAGACTGTAAAGCATAATATATAGTACCTTTGAAAGAACTAGCGTGGCATTGACACTGATTCCTATGCCTTCCTCATCTTTCACAATTATTATGAAGGCACACCACGGCGAGATAAATGATGACCTTTCCCCTTCACTGTATCTCTAGTTCTAACCTTTCCCATGTTGAGTTTCCACTGGGTTCTTGTCGTATCTTACTTTAAACCTGCATCTCTGAAATCCTTCTTGTCATCTGATGTTTTTTATGCCTCCATCTGGCATTGTACCTGACAAGAACACTGTCTGCTTTCTTTTTTCTACATGATGGGATTTATTTCAAGGTCGAGATATGAAACGGCAAAATATGTGAAAAGAAGAAAGACGAATATGGAGAAAGTAGAGTATTTACTCGCTACATTAGCGTCGAACTTTCTGCCTGTCTCGTCTTTAGCCTTGTATTAATGCGTAGCTGTAGTTGTGGTGTGGTATGTTGTGTACTTTACATGACATGTCCATGTGTCTTAAAGCTTATTACGATAATGCATGTCTGTTATGTCTGTTATAGATGCCATTTTTGTGGCACTGGGATGGTTGTTTTAAAACTGAGGTTTGAAGCTTAGGCGAGGAGAGCTTGAGGCAAGGATTCTCTATAAGGCTTAAACATCTTTTGATTTATGAGCCTATTTTCTCCTCGCGTTTGGACTACAAAATAAGAGTGAAAATACGGCATGTGCTAGTTGTAGTTTGAAACTCGTACTAAAAATAAGCGCTCACGTAATTGAATCTACTGTTTAATATTTTGTTTTGCAACTCAAAACTTAAGATTCTATACGTCAGCAACTAAGTATTACTAACAAAAATAGGAGACGCGTTGAGTTTCGGGAGCATCAACTAATGCCGTGCTTGTATGTAAAATAACAAGATACACTCATCATAACGTTACTAACAGGAAGCGCTATTCAAGCAATCAAATTCGAGAGGATGGCGGATGACACAGATACGCTGAAGCTTTCACAACATTAGAATGGGAAAAATAAGAGATTTGAATTTTGTTATGTCATAGGACACCGGATACATGCCCTGCTGAGCAACATATCTTACTCCAGTCCACCAGAACTACAACTTAATGTGGCCCTTTTCGTATTTTCCTATATCAGCTATTTATACAGCAATTTGGTGGTGTCTGCATTTGTGTACTTGTTGTGTTACATGCAATGTACGTACCAACTGGTAGTAATCTTTATCTCTATATTCCAAGCTTTTTTCTCTTTTGCTCTTGTGTTCTCATGTATAGACGATGATGATGTTAGTGGTGATGGTGTAGTTGTAGAATAGACGACGCTCTCTACATTGATACTGATACAGTGTTGAAAGCAACGTAAAAGTATTTGCCATCCTTCTGATACTCGTGCAACACAATCCTACACAACAACATTATTATTAAAAAGTCATACAGAATGGTAGTCCTTTTCCTCGTCTTTCCTACAAGTTGGAAAAATATTTATCATTTATTTATGACGTGCGTAAGTCCCATAAATTTTCAAGGAAGAAAGTAGAGAAAAAAGCTAGTTTGCTTCCAGGCACAAAGATTTCTTTTCCATTTCCGTTCCAGTTGTGTGTGTGTTTGTCGCAAACAGTGGCTACGGCTTCTTTGCTGTACTGTATTTGAGTAGATCATATATTGTATTCAACAAAATTTTGGTAAAGCAGAAGAAAAACAAGCTGAATGTAAGGAACAAAGTGACTTCCTCGTCGCGGTATCACAATCAGCAAAGCAAAATAGAAAGTCTAAACTACAGAAACAGTGCTGTTGTTGCTGAATGAGTAGGAGTATAGCTGTATCATATCATCAGTATAGACGAGCAGTGAACTTTTGAACTGAAAAACTGTTTAAAAAAGGAAACTAAGCATGTGCAGAGAGATAACATGGAGTCACGTTTCGTACCCAGATAAATATATAGTTGTAGGAGGATAGAGGAAGAACTGGTCAAATGGCTGTTTTAGAGGATGTTCAGTGATAACTTCGTCTTCGTAGCTTCACCGTATAATATATAATATGAGATATCTTTACAAAGCATGTGTATTATCATCGTCATCATCATCATGTATTCACGACATAGCGAGGAAATAGGAAGCGACACAAAGTCCACCAAGACGAAGGAAAAAATTGATTATGCTCATACTTTTCTCCCTCCTTTCTTCGGCTTCATTTCAGTCCAGTCAAAACGAATATCCTTGAGTATTTACAGGAAGCAACTGGCAAAGACTGGATGGTTTCTAGCACGAAAGTATAGTAGGGGCATTTTAACATTCGCTTGTTGTAAGTACTGTAGTGTAGTAGTTGTACCGCCATATAACACGTGCATGTCCGATGATGACTACAAAATGTCAAGTGAATATTTCATGGGATCGGTAATAGGATAAAAATGGATTGCCGCAAAAAAAAAGCAATACTTTTAGTTTTTATCGTTTGTATGGTCTGACAACCGTCAGAATCACCACAGTACATGGTAGTGGTCATCAGTTACACCAAAATGATTGGATTCCGTATTATCTCTACTAGGTTGTGTATAATACAACATGACTTGTATTTAATTATAAATTTATATAGTCTGTAAATTGTAAACAAGCATAAAAGCATACTATTTACTCACTTGCGTGCTATATTTAGCATAGTTCTTGTGCTTGTCGTTCTTATTCTACATCATAAAGTTATTATGAGCGTACTTTCATCTTTTTGGTGTTTTCAGTTATTGACTTCCCGAGGCCTGACAAAATGACGAAATATACAATCCGGAGGGATGTTCAATATCAGAAAGTTTTGGGCTATGGTGGAGCCTTTACGGATGCCGCAGGTTTTAACATTGGGACCCTTAGCCAACCAACACAAGAGAACCTTATGAGGTAAACTTATAAGCTAAGAAGAGAAAACGTTTCTATTCGTCAATTTACCATCACCGTATATGTACGCACTTTCTTTTCCAACGATGACATGATCAAGGGTGAAGGGGTCATTTAGAATGACTTCGCAAAAACTACGTCTTGTCTTCTTTATAGGTATATGCATGCATACTTATTTCTTATACTGTTGTATTGAGTCGAATATTATGAGGCACCCAGCGAGGCGAATTGTTAGAATTTTTGTGCTGATCTTCTCTGTGTACATGAAAAAATGTTGGGCACTTTTGTCCATCGTTTGATCATAATCATACTTGCCATCATAGTAAGTAGGTACATATGCTTATGCATGATTTAATAGAACATATGTATATGCAGAATGGAGATAAAAAACTTGCTTTCCTCCCCACACAACGCTACTTCCTTTCCATTATGTTCTAAATAGTTCCCTTCTCCTAGAACTTGGTCCTCAAATGATGAAAGAAAAATTGGGACACACACACGCAACAACATGGCCAAAGAAAAGAGCAAGAGTAAGCAGTACAGTCAATCACCCCAGTAGGAGGAGGAAGGAAGAAAGGCAAACGACCCTTTGCATTTTTCTTTCTCTGTGTGTATGTGTAACAAAAACGGATGAATGAAAGAATGAGAAAAAAGAATATTGGGGAAATGAAATATGATGTATGAATGCATATGTGTCCGTCTGTCGAACCCCTGTCAACCAAGTTTGATTAGATTTGGAGGAAGATGAAGAAGAAAAGGAAAGAGGTACGGAAGGGGAAGGAGAAAGAATAGAGAAACTACTAGAAGAGAAAATAGGATGAACTTGTTAGAAGGGCTGAATGAGCATACACAAGAATTTTTTATTCCACACTGCAGATATTTTAATACAAAGGACATAAGGGGAAAATATGGTAGTTTTGTCATAATCATACCATCAAAAGTATGAATGTAAATATGTATATAGGTACTAGGTTTAGGTTGTAGAAGGAAAAGAATTGGATTTAATATTGGTTGGTAGTCTTTTTCTACTAAAATCGGTCTATATACAAGTGATAGAGAAGAAATCTTATAAACTCAAAACACAAAAATACTACGCCATAATAGTAATACTGATCATAGAAGGATGATATGAACCAGAAGGGTTTCCACTCATCATCTTCATAATATTTATTATCATCGTCAGATTTTTCAATGCAAATATAATAATACCCTCGTTCAGTATCATCTTTTTGTTGACAAAGCAGAATGCGAAAATGGCATGTTTGGCTTGTTTGTAGTTTGCTTTTCTCGACATGTTCTTGTTGTGGGAGTACATCGATTTTTCACTCGATTTTGTGAATTTTGATTTGATTTCATTACTTTCCTTTTTCGTCTTCTTATCCAACAAGAAAGGGTAAATGGGCTTAAATGAAACATGAAAAGGATGAAAGTAACACGTGAAGTGTTGATGATGATGTTGTTTGAAAAGATACATTCAGAGCGACACAATGTCTGACAGTCCATCTGTCTCTATAGTCTATTGTTGTACCCGTGACTGCATTTACATGGGTATTGTTGGTAGTGATGATAATAGTGATAGTGAAGGCTCGTGCGGAAAGTAACAAAAACGACGGACTTTTTGAATCTTACGTGATTCTCCTCCTCCCATAGACAAAATTGCAGAAAAGTGGACATATTCGATAGAATCTTCAAAAGAATAGCTGAATAGATAAAGACTAGGTAGGTACAAGAGCAGGAAGAAAAAATGCAGGGCAAGTAACTGGTGATGCTGCCGAGTGTTGACTGTTTTTTGTTGTTGCTTTGTGTTCTACTACTTGTTTTTCAGTGTTTCGTTTATGTTTTTGTGGTTGATAAAAAGGGGGTTGTTTATTCTTACTTACCGTGAAAAAGTAGTCTCTATTTCTACGTATTCCATGGCGTGTTGGTTTTCCGGGTACGTAAGATATTGGATTGAGTAAAGAAATGGGATCGATTTTTGCATGTCCATCCATTTACTCTTCCATTTTCCTGGTTCATTGATGTCCATATTGTTATTATGGTGTGTGGTGATCCTACTTGTAGTGGTGTGCGGTGTGTGCCTCCTGTCGTTATGCTATCTTTTTATATGTTTTTATGTAAACTGTGTTGGTTTCTACTTTCACTTGCCCCATTTATTTTCTCGAGAAAAATAAAGAAATAAAAAACTAAAGAGTCCCGTTTTTAGTGACAGTGTCGTCATCACTGCTGCGGTTAAGACGTTATGGAGAAAGAAAGTGGATCAGACAAGGGGACATTTTGTTTTTGTTGCATATTATGGGCTTGTGCTGTACTCGTACATACATCTAACCATTATTACTATTGTCCTGCTAAAAAGTAGCACAAATGGTGTTGAATCAGCAGTACCTGTATATTTTCCATTTCCACGTTGATATTAAAGGGACATAACTCGAAATGGAAAGGCGTCGGATATGGAGCTAAAAATAGTAAAAGTGGAAGGAATAAAAAAGCATGAAACATAGTAAGTGGCACATTCTCATTTAAAGCAGCATGAACAACAATGCTCATACTCCACTGGTTTACTTTGGCATATAAACGTGTTTATTCTTTGTGCAGCAGTGGAATAATAATAAAAGAGAAAGATATGTATGTTTTGTACACATGGCGTGTCGTTTGTGTGGGGGTGTTGTAGTAAGACACTAAACCATGAAGAGAGGGAAACGACTAGGAAATGGGAGAGAAAGTGAGTCGTCCAAGTCGACAAAGAACGTAGAGAGAAAATAAAAGGAACAGTTGAGGTGCATCCAATTTCCTTCGATATTAAACGTCAGCCTTGTAAGAGGCAATGTATCAATCGGTGTGTTTTCCTGTGACCAAAAAACCAATATTCCTTAGATCGTCTTCATTTGCAGTGCTTTACCGAAATGCGAATCTCTATATGTATATTCTGTATAATAATATATGACTCTGTAACTGTGTATTATTTTAGGTCATATTTTGGTCAGGAAGGAATCGACTACAGTATGGGCAGAGTTCCAATCGGAGGAACAGACTTCAGTATTCGCGCTTACACTTACGATGACGATGTAGTAAAGCTTGGTGGCATGGATGCCAATCTTACCAACTTTGCCTTGCAACCTGAAGACTTCAACTTTAAAGTAAATATTTGTTCCATTTCATATCGTGTGATGCCATATCATTATATAAAAGTAGGTTGCCTTATACGGAAAGGAAATCACTACTCCGTAACCGCTTTGTTTTGTCGTTTTCTCTTCCCAACTCGCTTTTCTAGCTATATTTGTGTGTACATAGGTACACGAAATTGTATAGTGAAAGCAGTGCAAAGGACCATTAATACGAAGAAAGCGATTCGGGCAACTGCCATTTACGATGATAAAATAGCTAATACGTTATGTATTGTTTTACTTTCTGCAACAAAGTCGTTTTTAGTGTCATCCGTAAAAGTTATGTATTGAGCGCTATTTATTTTATGTTTTATGACTACGTACATGTACGGACGTGCATATGTGCGCTCGTAAGAACAAATGGAATCACGGTACGTAACGGCGCAGTGTCGTCGTCTACCAGGAATCATACACCATTATTTTTTGGATCTTCTCATTTAAATTGGCAAAGCGAACTTCGAACGCATCCAATTATTTTTGTCTTTACTCATAATTTCGTGAAGACGACAGTAGTATTTCGATATAACCGGTCTGCACGTGTCCTACTGTGTTTATATAGCTTGTTACGGTAAAGCACTTCTTTTTAATGAGCTTTGGTATAAATAATGGGATATTTAATTATTTTACAAGAATTGTCCATCAGTGTCTTATTGGCAGTTACTTACTCGTATATTTCAGAATCACTCATGCTAATTCCCACTGTTAAATTGTCTTCACTCGAAATATTGAGACGATATGAGCATGCTTCAGGAAAGTAAAATTATTTATTGAACGAGAAAAATACTCGAGTTTTCACTTGCTATAAATACTTTAGTCAAAACTGAACCGTGTAGATGTTTTTGCAACGTTTTTTTCTGAGAATGACACAAACAAGGATGTTTTGCGTTTGAGGTTAATTCATAGAAATGGCAATTTTTCGCTAGAGCTGAGTTACAGTGAAAAGAAACAAAAGAGAAAGTCGAACAGGTTAGGCGAACACACGTGCGCCGGAAACTATATAATAATCTGCACCGATACAACCACGTCGGCGACAACTCTTAACTAGTATTCATTTTTGAAACGCAATATAGATTCCATACATTCACTGGGCTCAGTCCTTGAGCGGGAACAAGATAAAACTTGTAGCTTCCCCTTGGAGTGCTCCGGGATGGATGAAAACCAGTGGGAGACTTCATGGGTTTGGCCAATTGAAAAAGGAGCATTATCAACTTTGGGCCGACTATTTTGTGAGGTGATTTAACGTGAAACAGCATTGTTTTTATCAGTTTCAAATAAATTGAATTTTCGTTTATGCTACCAATAAAATCTATCTTGTAATGTAAGTAGCTGACGAGATCCTTTAGAGGGAAAAGTATTTCAGGAGCGCTCTAACTTTCATCACAACTATCAACTATGTTTTATGTGTATGATCAGATTCCTGACGGCATACAAGGAGCAGGATGTGCCTATCTGGGGAGTCACAACAGGCAATGAGCCACTCAACGGCTACATCCCAATGTGGCCATTTAATTGTATGGGATGGCGGCCATCCGACATGAGAAATTTTCTTGCCAGGAACTTGGGACCAAGCTTAGCAGCTGCCAACCTTGATCCTCGTGTAATTATGTTGGACGATAACAAGGGGAGCGTTGCTTCTTGGGCTAAAGAGGTGAGGAAATAAAGATACTCCATATCCTTCCAAATTGTCTTTGTCAGATTATTATTAGCGATAAAAAGAGAATGACGCCTGTGTGCCACCTTCAAACATTTTACAACTTTGTTGTTTTAATCTGCTTCCGTACTAGTTCACTATAATTTTCTCGTTTCCCTTGTTTTGAAATCACTTTTATTTTGTCGTATCGTGACTCGCTCACACTTGTTAAGGGACTAGCGTCGTGTGTAATTCCAAATTGGAATTTCACTTTCCTGATTTTCTAGACTGATTGGGAAAAGTTTTTGCTGGTGCTGATGGATATTAAATTATAAACATTTACATTCTGCACACTCACACATTCAACCTTTTAGTGAAAATACACCTCGTGAAGCTGCAGTAGTTAAAAGTAGATTTCAAAGAACAATTTCAACCTGTGCTGTCTTGTGCTGATCCCATATAAACTCGTACTGTACACATGTATGTACATTTTTATAATTAAGGGGCAACTATTATTGGAAGCGAAATTCCAATGTACAACGTTGCATGACACTTCAACTTATCCGCTGTTTATTATCAAGAGACCTTGTTATATAAACAAATTGATTCTGTAGGAAAGAAACAAATTAGATATCAACAATCAATGTTAACATTCCAAACTACATAGTAATGATGAATCTATCCACAACAATTTTGACGTTTCTCGCAATATTGGCCATACATAAGGCAGTAAAGTTTCAATCAGATGAGTAAAATGGATGTGATGAACTGTTATATAACAATTAAAGCAATACGATGATAGTCAAACTTTAACGAATGAGTCTGACGACAATGACCTCTTTATTTAATCGTGTTATTTTGCATAACAGGTGCAGAGTATTGTAAGGTAATAAAGGCAATAACTGCAAATACTAAAAAGGCATTTCAAATTAGACTACAAACAAGAAGTAGAATGAATGAAATGATGTATATTATATGTTGCGTTCCTAGTTGAGTGGGTAAATCATCTTACCATAGAAGTACCTGGAGATAAAGATTCTCTGTACGCTAAGTCAAAAGTGAAGCAGATTCGTTGAAAATGCACATAGCATTTTGACAGATGTGTGCAGCAACAGCAGGAAATATTTTTTATGTTGTCAATAAGAAGAGTGAGTGTAATGGTCCTAAGGAATTCCAAAATTGTACAGGCGTAGTGAAAGCAATAACAGAAATAGGAGATGCATTGAAAGAAGAAAGCACTTTTCTCTCTCGTTCCCTCGACTGTCTGTTCCTTGTGCCTTCTTTATGGATGTGATGGCGGCTTCGATACGTTATTTATTCCAACTTACATCGGCGGCAGCAGCCGGCCAGATCAAAGCAAGTCTCTTTTGGAAAATGATCTCTATTAGTTTTCTAAATAGCAATGAAAGGACTGGTGATGCCGTTGATGTCACTATGTAATGGGCTCTGGCTTACTCATACTGTTATTATTACTACTTCCATTTGTTGCGACTAACTGCGTTGACTGGAGGTCTTTTTATAGCATATGAATGAACCCAGTTCATACACCGTTTAATAACGTTTGTTTGGAGGATAGAGCGCTCTATATGCGCATTATAAATAGTATAATAAAATTATTATGAAAGAAACTAGTTGGCAATATTTCCACTGTGAAAAGTAATAATAAGCGCAATCAGCAGCACACAGACACTCCGCCTGTGTAACGCACATTTCTCTGTTGCAAGGGACTCGAAGTTTATGTGAGGATGGTACAAAGGAAGAATTTATATTATGATTATTGTTGTTATTGAATTAAATTCTTGAAACAGACATATACTTGGCCACTTTAGAATTGTCTGTTTCATTATTATTATTCCATTTTGGGTTCCCCACAACAAGACAAACACACTAGAGTAATAGAATAATAGAAATATCACTCGCCTTTGAATAGCAGTAGAGGTCATGTTAATTTTTTTTGCCGTGCCTCCATGTTCTCGTTGAGTACTAATAAGATCAACAAATAACAACGACACACGAAACGTGATTTCGATCGTTTCATTCAGCTACTCTCGCTCTCTAGCTGGCAGTTTTTAGCTTTCCGTTTTCTATTGGAAACGGAATGAAAATTTGCATGTAAAATGAGGAGAGGGTGAATGAGCCTAGACTTGAACGCATACATACGAAACTCCCAACCCGGGAACTTAAGAGGGTTGAAGAAGAGGAAGTCAAGTTAAGTAAATGCTGACAGCGACGACAGGAGAAGAGAAAGTACAGAGTAACAACGCCGAAAGTCATGCCATGGTGCACATACGAGGTAAAATATAAATGAATGCTTTCCTGTTGTTCTTTGGTGTGTACATACCATTGTGTTTATTCTCCCTCCATGTTTTTGTTGTTGCTCACTCTTTCAGAATCTGTTTTAGTTGTTTTGAGGCATAGACAAAAGCAAACATGTTTGGCATTGTGTGTACGCTGTCTGAAATTTATTATGTTCATGTATGTTTGTTTGTCTATTTGTGTAGGCACATAAATGAACGGAGAAAGTACAAGACTAGAGTAGAGTTGCTTTCTCAACTGACGACGACAAGGACGATGATAATATGTGCATAGTAAATAAGATATGCTCATCATATCGTGGTGATATTAACGTTATTTCCTCTCTTTTATGCTCTTTCGTAGATATTAACTAGGAACGACTCTGCCCAGTATGTTCACGGAGTGGGCACGCATTGGTATCTCGATTTCTTGACCTCTCCAGATGCATTGTCGAAGTTTCACGAGAACTATCCTGATTATTTCATCGTGCAAACTGAAGCGTGTCTGGGTAAGTAACTTTTCCAAATTTAAGTATAATATGCCATCGTGAAATATGGAAGTGCTTTTTATGTGTAGTTTGTGAGTAATAACAGGTTTAATATCCATACATATGCATACCAACCAACAATAATAATATCCTACCCACCTACTTGTGTCCTTGCTGCTGGTAAGAGTGCACATGGTGGTTGGAGGTGGTGGTGGAACAGAATAAGAGTATGACTTATGTAGTCATTCATGTATGCATTCATAATAATCTACATTCCCGTTTTGCCCATCTCTCTTTCTCGTTTGCCACGCCTTGAGACCATCTATCTGTCATAACATAAATTTTGGCACATGGTCTTTTCTTTCCCTTCTTCCTCCTTTTAACCCTGCTGCTGCTGCTATTCTCTGGTTTTCTTCTTTCCTTTGGTTAACTCCAGTGGGGTCCATATATGAATAACCGCCTTTATTACCGCACTCGCTACCTCCGCCACTACCATCATGTCACTGCAAAGAATGAACATTAAACCTTTATCAATAACGCTGCTGCTTCACCAAAGTACGCTGTACTCATGCATTTCTTATAGCACATATCATCACGTGTTCAATATGTGTTTAGCATGGCCTTTTTGCGTTTTTAAAAGTGTCGGTCTGTCTTTTATATAATAATAATAATAACAGTGATAACTAGAGGAATAACGCAGGCATAGACAGGGCAATGGCAAATGTAGCGGTAGAAGTGGTTGATGGTGGTGGTGGCGGCGGCGGATGGCGGATATGCCACAACCACTGGCTTTGAAATGAAATATACACACAGGTCTTTTCCCTCATGATCTTGGAATTAGCTGCTGACTCAATTCTCTTTGGAGAGAGTAAGTGAGAGTACGAGAGCATATTACGTACACTCCACTGGTAGTAGCGGTATTACTAATAGCAGTGGGATCACATGTATCATTGTGAGTGAAATGATGATGATGGTATGTACTGCATGGTCTACTCGGGTCTTGCAAATAATATGTAATGGTCTTGTACGTCGCTTTACCCAGAAAAGCTGTACATTTTCCAGAAGGCAGAAAAATGAGGTAAGGAGGTGGTGGTGAACGTATGAATGAAATGAATTGTGTTAGTACTTGCATGGCTCCTTGTGGCTAGAGAGACATTCAAAAAATGGTACATGTTACGCACGTGCTGGTGTACTGAGCGCGTACATACTTCAGTGAGGAAAATAGCACATTTTCCGTAATAGAATGGCAGTGAGATGGTGAATCTAGAGAAGCATTTTACATGTTACGTAACGTGTCAAGAGAGGAGTAAAAGTGAGTGAAGAAGAAGCAGGGAAGAGAATGCTGAACAGAAGATTTTCCTTTTCCATAAAGCAATATTTCAAAATGCAAACGGCAGTTTATGCGAAGCGTGTATTTACCACGAGAATTCATTGTATGGTGTGCGTACCGAGGGCTAAAGAATGGCACTTTCTCTTTCATACGTTCCCTTTCTTCTTCGTTGGCGTCTTTTTAGAAACTTCCGCATGTTTTATATCAGACGGCTCTGGCAACCTCTCGAGCTCTCACCAGGTTCACTATTAGCCAATGAATGTCTAGGTCCATGTCGCTTTTCGACAGGAAGGACTCATTCCAAGATTTACGGCCCTGAAATGAGTGGAATATTCTACGATATTACAGCACTATCTCATTCTCTCTCCTATTGCCTTTGTCCGTACTGTCATTCCGCTTCGCGTAGTTTTTTTGTGTACGCATTACGCAACTCGTTTTTTTTGTAGTTCCAAGTGTCGTTCGTTACTTACTTCTTACTGGAACTTAATAGGATCGTAATTTAGGTAGGCACAATTTTCCCATTTAACGTTTGGCTACTGGCATAGTATCTTACTACGTTAATAGGTGTGGGAAGGTTTGAAGGTAAAATATTGCTTTGTGAAGTAGTTCATTAAGTATAATTTTTACAGAATATGAATTAGGCCCCCATTAGCGCTCTGCTTTAGTTTTGGCCATCTGAAATTTGTCAGTATTTCATTAAGAGTGTAAAAAATACATTCTCCATCTTTTATATTGTCAACGGCTAGATCCAATCAAACAAATTACATTTCATCGACCTTCAACTAGGTAATTAACAAATAGACGCACGTTCTTAAAGTTACGCTTATTACTTGATTTTCCAGCTGTGATTGAAAGGAAGCATGTACACAGTGTCGTTTACTTGCGAGATTGTCTATTTGAGGAGGCATGGTCTATGAGATGCCGAAATAGCTACGTATATCTAGGCATTCAATAATGGGACAATACAGAACATTTCACGAAATGGGATAATTCAGTGCATCATACTGGCCGTTTTGATAGCCGTGCTCCTGATGGCTCGTGGATAATGCGAATGAGTATTTTTATACTTATTGGAGAAGAAAATG
The DNA here is from genome assembly GCA_004115045.4 of Sinella curviseta. Lineage (NCBI taxonomy): Eukaryota > Metazoa > Arthropoda > Collembola > Entomobryomorpha > Entomobryidae > Sinella > Sinella curviseta. The sequence continues at coordinate 32,000,912 of CM023201.3, forward strand.
ACATTGCATCGCCATCATTGAAAGTGGTGGTTGCGTTTATATAGATTTTGTGAGACAAACACTGATAATACGTACCCATGTCATGTCCTCATGTCCTTCTCCATCGTCATCATCATCATCACAAGTATCGCATATACAAGTAACTACAGAAAACAGACAAACATTATAATATTCCTTTAGCATCTATTTTTATGTATCATCATCGTCATCTGATGATAATACCACCCTCATCCATAAGGATCTCTTTATAATATTAAAAAGTCGCATGTCTTGCGTGGAGCAAAATGAAAAACCTAGCCCTGTTTTTACTCTAATACGGCCCTTCTTCATGGTGGCAAATGCAATGGCGGTACTTTACTTTATACGATAGATTTTAGTTTGACTTCGCATCAGTGACAATAGAAAACTTACGATACCAGGATACCATATCGTTTCGTACAACAGCATTTTTTCGTCTCTTTTTGTGCTCTCTGAGAGAAAAAGACAGTGAGTTTAAGATGCATAAAATGCACGGAAATAAGCACTTTTCATTCAATCCAAGCCAATATCTATATAGCTTCATCCATGCCGTGCTCTCTCTCTCTCTCTCTCAGTCCCATCTTATGAAAGAAACATCAAGGAAACGGCTATTGAGTTAAAGGGCATTCACTTAACAATCATACATTGTGTACTGCTGCCAAAGTCTCGCATTAGAATTCAATTCAATTCTCAATTCTATCACAATTCACAGACAATGAATGACTGTAATAAGGAAAAGAAACTAAAAAACGGAGGAGAACGAAAAAGAGAAAGCATTGAATATACATGCAAGATGATGATTTCGTTAAGGATATAATACAATAGTGCAATGTGTATAGACACGTTAGTTGTAGTAATATTGGCTGCGTAGGAGTGTAACTTTGGATTTTGGATATAAAGCAATTTGGATTGAACTAGTAAAAGGGAAATTCAAGACGACAACTGATAGTGGTAGTGGAAAACGACGACGACGAGGACCAAGTCAAGATGAAGAAGAAAAAGTATGAAGCTGTGTGTCTGGATGGGGGTTTAATATGTTCTCTAGTCGTTCCTCTCTCTCTCTCTCTCTCTCTGCTACTTCTTCTTGCGCACTTTTTGCTGGAAGGCTTCTATATTGGCAGTTTTAGTAGCACAAGAATGAGATGCGATGTGGATGGTAAAGCTGAGAGGCCGATGGGATGTTGTTGTTGCTGATGATGATGGGACGGCTGCCTAAAGTTAGACTGGCATTGCAATATTATTACTTGTGATATCCTTTTGTATGATGACGATACCTCTTTATTTTCGATTTCTCTCCTTCTATGGAGTACGCAGTTAGTAGAGTTGATGGTATAGGCCATGGGCTGACGGTGGTGGTTGTGGATACAGGATATCACTTTTCTACTGGCAAACTTATTCCTCTACAATGCAATAGGGTGAGATACATACTTACGGAAAATAGCAATATCTGAAATAGGAGTAAAATGGAAAAAATAAGAAATCTGAAAAGCGTGTTTGCTGAGGGCATTAGGCATTTAGAAAAGAAGATTGTAACTGAACGAATCGAACAATGCAAACTACCATTAAATTATAGACAGGGAATGAAAAGTGAAAAGAGAATTCGAAGCATTATTGAACGTTGAGGCTATTACATATATTATTATATTATCATAATAAATAAATGCATTTATGATACTTACTAATAAATACTTGGAATTGGATAATATGAAGGCAACTATATTGATATTTTCAAAGCGTCGGTGACTGTTATATTTTGTGTAGTGTACAAAGAATGTTTATACATCAGAATTTTTTATGGATAATGTTTCTTAAGCTCTTGTATGTAATCTTCCACAAAAAGGAACAAAGTCTTCCACAAAGTATAGGATTGCATTTGCATATTATAGTCAACATAATAGCATTACAACTTATGTGCCCTTGAATGTGTGAAAATGGTGGAAAATGCCTTAAAGTATTTTATGTACAATGTGCGCATTTTTATGTGGGCAACAGAAGAAAGGGAATCGGATTTAGAATAGCATCCGATCAACAAAAGTGAAAGCTCTTCCGCGTGGTCTTTGAAATGAATGCATTCGAATTGTTAAAAGGATGGACAACAGAGATGAAAGCTGGGATGACAAAAGTAGGCTTATTTGAAATGGATGAACGGACATTACACAATATAAATAAGTAACTCATCATCCAAGGGAATTAGAACGGGTCACCTTTCCGTCGAAGCATGCCTAGTAACATGCATCTGAAGAAAGTATATTGCTAAAGGCTGGCATATATACATATTTTACTCTACTTGTTTGTTATGTTAATATTGATGACATGTACGTAAGGAGAAACAGCATGTTAAGATCATTTACGCCGATCGTTCAGTTGAAGTCAGTTCTTATCCAGTAGGTACAAGGAACAAAATATTGGTTTGGCTTTAGCTCCCAGTAAAATTGTAGACAGTGGGAAAGCGGAATACAATGACATCACAGAGTGCTTACCTTCATCTCGACCCAATTTGACGAATTTCCCATTTCCCTATTCAACTTTCTTTCTCCTTTGAGTACACTGTTCATTAGACTTCAATGTTCGTCATTTTAAGGATGTATGGAATATGGATGTTGCATTGTTATTATGGAATGCATGATTCATAAGGCATACGCGCCAAAGTCGAGTAGGCTCATAGTCAACAGTGAAAGCTTTTTGGTAACCAAAACTGTTTCACATTTGATCCAAAATTTATTGTTTGTTTTGTGGAGTGATCTTGGTTTGCTCTCATTATAATGGATTTTATTCAAAGTTATCCCATTTTCATGTGTACATTGTTTGGAGAACAAATAAAAGCCTTGCCGATTGTGTACACTTAAGTAATAGCGTTAGCACAAACAGGTCTCCACAAAAGAATAAATACATAAAAACAATGATTGAAAAATTGGCATTTTCCGATGAAAATAGTCTTAAGGATCCCGTATTTGTTCGCTTCGTCTATTGACCTGATTCTCAGATTATATGCCATTTGTCAAATATAATACACAATGTAGGTCAGGCCAATTATTTCCTTTATGTTTTAATAAGCTTTATTTACCGAAAAATCATTTTGTACGTATCGTTTATTTATATTTGGCTTAAATTTGAGATTATATCAGTATACTACTTGTTCGGCAAGAATAAGTGAAATCAAGTCATAACTGATAATAAAGTTTATGTATGTATGTTTTTGTTAAAAAATAAACTGAAAGTTTCCTAATAAAGTTGATGTACATATATTAATTTCCTTGTGATATTTTAGGATTTACACCGTGGGAGTTGGAGAAAGTATCCTTGGGTAATTGGGAACGTGGAGAACAATACCTGGAAGCCATTATACACGTAAGCACTACTACTACTACCACCACATCATCATTGCCACCATGAGTTTGAGCTTGTGGAATTTTATCATGCCCTATTTGTCAGGACATGATTTGGTGTCAAACTTTGTTTTGCACGACGATGACATCATCTCCAAAGTACAACTAACTTTTATGGTTTACAACACTTTGTGCTCCTTTTTAATCGATCATTTTCACCGTTAGCTATGGCCAGCATCATTCCCATTCACCACTCTAGCTCTCCTCTTTATAAAGTGGCCTGCTTATTTTTAGGTCTGCCTCTACAAGTCATACTTGTGTGTGTTATTGACATATTATACTCGCTCGTAATATATTGGATGGACAAATGGTTTTGGTAATAGTTCTCCTACGGAATTTATACCTAAAAACTCAGCACGTTTCACAAAAAAGTTTAACAATGACGATGATGACCTCCTCTACTGTCATCAATTTAACGCATTGCCAACTTTTCGGGAAATCATGTCACCTTCTCTTTTACTCCTTTTTTCGCCCTCCTTCCGTTCTACTACCTAAACACTTCTTGTACGTAGTCGCCTCCCTCTTTGCTAAAAGTGAAAGTGGCGGAAAAAGGGAAGTGAAAGTGAACTTAGGTTTTTTTCTAGGGGAAAATCTTTGCAAGACTGCTGCTACTACAAATGCCATATGTTTTTGTCACGATACGATATTGTAAGATGAGTACACAGGAGAAGTGCATTAAAACAGTGTCTCTAGATTCCTCTCCTCTTGTTGCGATAATGGGCAAGTGGAATATCGAAAGAGAGAATAGAAACACGCAGAGTGTTGTTTCTTTACGATGGCAGTCCGCACATGCACTATAGTACATAAAAAGTTTCTACTGACTTTTGACAGTTTTCATATTATTTCTTTTTATTATTACCATCGTTTTCGACTCAAATCATTTAATGGGAGACAGGAAACAGGGCTAGCAAGATTATCTTGCTCATTGTCTATAAAATTACTTCACTCCTCTCTCTCTTCTCCTTATCCTCATTATTACAACAACCATAATAGTTTCACCGATGCTGACTGTCCATGGTCCGATTCCAATTTCACTAGCACTCCCTTTCTGCCATGTTGTGTGCTCATTCGTATTACCACTTACAGGACTCAGCAAACTAGATATTTTACTAGCGCTTTTGTTATATGTTATAATGTAATGGCGGCTTTGATAATATGAAGTACACAGGAGACGGCTAAGTACCAGTAGTACCACCACTACCGTACTAACAGCTCCATATGTACGGATGAACAAACAGACGATTCATTTCAGAAAACGAATACTATTGCTGCAATTTTCTTTTTCTGCTTCTGACTTGAAACATTATTATACGAAATGTTTGAAGATGAAGAAACGAAGAACAAGAAGAGAAGGAAAACGCGTGCTCAACCCTTGAGTCACGTCCTAAATGGGACAAACTTTGGACATTTCTCATGGAGCATATCGAAGTGTACGGATGTACTAGGGAAATGGAAACTGAGCACACACACAGGGAATCTTTTGCCAGGAGGAGCAATGTGTGTACATATATAAATCCCGCTTTATAGATGCATATACACTTAATAATGTGATTATAACTAACTATTGTTATTATTATTATAATGCAATATTATAACTTCTGGGAACTATCACTATTGCCTCAAGTAGTGGCCAGGCAAATAAGTAATAAAACTGTTAAAACATTTTCCTCCTTTTTTGCTTACCTTCCGTAAGTTAAGAACGTGCAAAAGTAGGGAAACAGTGTTTGTGCCTGGTAAAGTATCCAACAGAAGCATCTTCTTCATTTTTCCTAGAAGATAAGTTTTGTAAAAACAACGTGCATAAGGGGCGATCGTAACCAAGCAGAGAAGAATAAGACAAGGAAAGATTTGCAGAAAGTTTTGGCGAGTTTGTTATAAAATTCCCATTTAGATATCCCGATTAGGAACTCTCTGTGTAGGTATTATAAATTTTCTCGATTATTTCTTCAGATTAGTGGGGAGTTTGTTCGTGGCAGGCAGGCTGGGCGCGATGGAAAAAGTAAGAGGATGGAATTTGTAGAATGTAGAACGTATTTTTTAGATTTGAACGTTACAAATATTCCCGTTAGTTTAATATCTAGGCTGTGTGCTGGGCGAAATAATTACATTTTGAAAATTATTGCTTCAAGGAAGCGTTCCTTTTCCATTACATATAATTGCACTACACTTATCATACATGCTGCAGATATAGCCTATTGTGTGAGTGTTGAGTAGTGAATAAGTTTTTAAATTTGTTGAACGGCAATAAAAGAATATGAAACACGTTTAAAGATAATGGGACATGCTGCGGAGGAGAATAGCTTAGAATGATCATTTTGTTACTTCATTAACAGCGCAAACTAATGGATCAGTTTAAAAAGGCTTGTTTTGATGTTGCTAAAATGAGCAGGTATACATATTTACATTATACATGCCAGTATTGTACTAGAGATCTTGAGAATATTTGCCAACTTACCAAGAAAAGTGGGAAGCTCTTAGTACTTTTCCGATAAAAGGCATTTTTTCTCAGTGATGTCTCTTTGATGATTAATTCCATAACTGTATTGATATATTTACTTATTACTTGCCGTAAAAAATCATTTCTTTATATACGTTCTTAATTCATTAATTAATTATGCATGGCAAGTGAAAACAAAGTAATATTTCATGCATGACAAATGACAAAAATGAAGCAATGCAATCTGCTACAATTTTGAAAGTCGTGAGCATGGAGGTGGCATGTTGCTCAAACAAGGATGTCTCAGGGTGCACGCTTAACTCTATTAATTTCAACGAAGCCTTGAGTATTTCAAGACAAATGACTGTAAAATGGGAGAACTTCTGACATGGGCAAGTAGACTGCATGATAAATGACTTAAAAATGTAGAATAGCTGAGAAATGTGAATGGTATGAAAAGAAACCGACACCGAATACGTTTTGTCTTATTTGGTTTTCTTGTCATCAATTAGACAATCTCAAGTTCACAGTTGATGCTTTGGAAGTGAAAATATCTTCATTATTTTACAATACTTATATATTGTGTAACAGGATTCGAGAAACTTTGTTGGAGGCTGGATCGATTGGAATCTCGCGTTGGATTTGAAAGGTGGACCTAACTGGGCTGGTTTAAAGGCCGATGCAGCCATTTTAGTGAACGCCACAGGAGACGAATTTCTCAAACAACCCATTTACTATGGCATGGGTCACGTGTCGAAATTTGTGCCAGCGGATTCTATGCGCATTGAGATGACGTTGGATACGTACTCTCCACAAAGTCTCAAGGCAGTTGCTTTTCAGCGCCCTGATAATGGAACCGTTATCGTGTTTCTCAATAAGTAAGTATTAATATGTACTTTATCTGCTCGCTAACTACATGCATTTGTTTGTAGCATGTATTTACAGGAATTACTTTTCTTTATAAACTCATAATGTACAGTGAAAATTATAAAGGCGAAAACGGGTTTATAGACAACGTATGATGCTGATGTTAGTTGCGGCACAGACAGACTCGTGTATTCGCATATTATAAATCATAAGCCTTTGCATTTCTTAATTTGAATGCAAACGTCTCGAATGATACATTCATGAACACCTAACCGAGTAAACAAGACCCAGTTTTCCCTTTCGTTTAATATTAATCAATGTATGATATGTATGATAATAGAATGGGATGGGATGGAAGGAAGAATATAAATATATTATGCCTTTTTTTCTTTTTTTTTTCTTTTCCAACAGACTCAAGTACGAAGTCAAGGTTGGAATCCGTGATGAGGAAAGAGGCTTTCTGTTTCTCAATATTCCGCCGCAGTCATTTCAAACGCTAGTCTACTGGTGATAAACTTCATCCTTAATGATTAATGAAGAATGACGACAAACGCTCCCTAGAACTCCTTGTTTCTAACAAACAGTCCAAATGAATAAGTCTCAACATTAGCGAGCCTAAAGCACACATCGTCATAAATTAAGAAATATAGGAAATATATAAGCGCTCTATACTTTTATCCCAATTTTTAAATGACAGGCAGAATCATTTTAGTATTTAAACACTTACATAAATTCTACTGTGGATGCATCTCAAGGTCACATGTGTCATATTTTACAATCACAAGCAGATATATAAAATCTGCCACCAGTTACCAATTCAAGAAGGTATATATGTGACTCTGACAGACCAGGAAAAGCTTTCGCATCATATCCCCAGCTTTATCTCTAAACAATACGTAATACCTTGTTGGGAACAATACTTTCTTCGCCCGGAACTGAACGAATAACATCATTTATTTAGGTATTTATTATTGTATTTTATTTCCTTCTCCATCGCCAGCGGTTAATCATTTTCCCTTGACGTGGTTTTCCATTCTTTTTACTCCCCTCTCATGTTCAACCCTTTAACCATCCTTTTGGTCTTGTCTTGTGACTATGTGTATAGCTTCCAGAATGAACAATATTTTGTAAATAATACATTTCAAAGGAATTCAGTAGTACAAAAACCACATAAACCGAGACAGGAGCGATGAAATAGCTCTTCCTGTTGCTTGTACGTACAGCGTACTAGGAAACAAGTTCCGACTTATCTAATGAAATAGAGCAGATGTAATGTGTCTAGTTAATGTAGTAATAAAGTGATGTCTATTTAGGATTTTCCATCAGACAAAAGAACGTTGTAAAAATTCCAAGAGGGGTAAATTGAATAACGTGCTGTATGAACTGCGGAAAATAGGAAAGTTAAAGGCGACGAGATGACGAGGGAAGGGATGATCCAAAGCCCAGTGAATAGCGAGCACAGTTGCATGAGTTAATATAAGGCCTTTTAAGGCTGACTTTGACGAGCTTGTTTTCTAGATCTGCTCTCTTTTCAGTCATATATCTATTACGCATAGACTTATATAGCATTATGTATGTTATAGCTTGTGATAGTAAATTTTAGTAGTATTACTCCTATTCTACCCGGAATATCGGCGAAGGAGCCTTTTGTTGCAGCATGTTGCATCCCTAAATTGAAGTGTGGACGTTCTGTGTCTGCTACGAGAAGTGCACTCCACGAGACAGAAAGAAAATTGAATGAGTCGGCTTGTCTGTCGTTGACTTTTATGGAAGTTATGAAGCCAATAATAAAACATACCGTTTATTGCCCTTGGCAGATACTTGTAGGGCTAAAGTATATATAGAAATAGAAACCCTTTCCTTTTCTCGTGCCATATCGTGGGTGGGATCTAAAAAGACGCTATATATTATATTAAATATATATAAACGAGAAAATTCATGTGCACACGTTGGTATGCAGAATGACTGTCGGAGTCAAAATAGAATGCACTCAAATTTTTTGGGTTGTTTTGTGGCTTGTTTATGAGTACACAGACACTAGGAAAATGCATTTACATATTTACTCGCATCCAGTAAATAGTAACTTTGATGACAGTAATATAATACATATCCAATATTTTAGATATTAGGGGAGGCAGAAGAACGAAACGAAGGGAAAGATGAATTGAATTTATAGGAATATATTCTGAATTTGGAATGCTAAAAATGTACCCTACACGAAGGAGTATACAACAATTTATGAGTGAGTAGATATGAATGTTTTATACTCAATGTGTGTGTTTAATTGAGCAAGTCATGTTACATTTCCATACATCATATTCATTCGAAATGTCGTCGCGTGTGGTGCAAAAAGTGCAAGACAAGTGTTAGAGTTTATAAAACGAACTAGAACTAACGATAAGTAAGCTCAAAAGTGATGGTTGCGTACGTGTAAGGAATGCAATGTAGTATGCGTGGTAATGTGTTTATGTCTAAGTTAGTTACAAGAAACATGACAAATGGCTGTCGAAATGGTTGTTAAACCTCTGAAGTATTTTTTATTGTCTGCATACAGTATGCATCCATTTCCTTCCTGTGACACCCATGGTAGGGGCTATGAAAGTACATATAGTTCTATTCGATGTGTCTTCGAAATGTGCGTGTGTTTATAGAGCAAGATCGGAACTATAACTTTAACTGAAGGTTTGTATTGCACCCACCCACACAATAAATAGCTTAAGCAAACGAAGTAAAGTAGGAGCGCTCCAAATTTAATATCGAAATTCATTTTTAATACTTTTTAGGAAAAATACTTATTTTTCAGAAATTCCCTGCCCTAACTAAACTGATCGTATTAAAAATCAATAGGAACTTGGAATCTTTTTCTGGATTCATTGAAATCTAGATTAAATTATTTTTTATTTCTTTCACCCGATACCTAGAAAAGCGCAGGATAGTTTACTGCAACTTATTCCATTTTAATGACACAGAGACAGAAATAACGACAAAACTACCATTACATCTCCTTCCCACCCAAATAGCTTTACGTGTACAGATTTTCATAATATACATAACCATTCACATTACTGTGAGCATACATAAAAGAGAAATATGGCAGTCATTTGTCAATGTAAAATTGTAAATTGTGCGTTATGTTTGTATGTAGATAATAAGTGTTTTGTGAAATGAATTTCCCCGTGCATGTATGTGAGCACGTGACGTATTACTGTGTGCGATAAAATAAGTCGGATGGAAAATGATTTTGTATGTTGTGTATAAATATTAGCCTTATAAAGGTGATAATTCCGTGTGGATTTTAAAAGACTTACGGATACTGGCTCGTCGGATTATTAGCTCTTTGTACAAACTCCATGTAAATATAAATTGTATATTAGGTAATTTGTGATAACTAATTTCTAAAAGTAGTGTCTTCACTGAACACTGAATGCAAAGTATGTACACAACGTGCATCCCATATATATTTTTATTTTTTGTAATTCTTGTATACGATGCGAGTACAATAAAAGAGAAATCAAAGAAATATGAACTTGTTTTATTTCTTCTGGTATGATCATTTGAAGCTTATTTATAGTTGGTCAGCGTCTTAATGAATACTTAAACAGCATTATACGCATGTGCTCTTTCCTTTAAAGTAGATCAAACAAACATAGTATAGAAATCTTCTTGAAGAATAGCATATACGTACGATATACTCACGGTAAAAAGTTGCGTGTAAGCAAGTAGCCGTATTGGATGATTTCACTGACGCTACTAGACGGGCTCTCCTACGTACTTAAATATTGTAAGCCAGTAGAGTAGAACCTTTTTGCAATTTTATTTGCCGTCATTAATATTTTTAAGCACTGTATGCAGATATTTTTTACTTTGTGAGCACGGCGTAAACTTTCCATTCCCTCACTGCATTACATTCATCAGTGAAAGTTGGAAAGCTGACCTATGAAAACAATAGAGCGAGCTGATTTTCGTTCTTTACTTTTCTCCCACTTTCATGTTGAAAAATGGACGAGTACTTTGCAAAAACAAATAGTACAAAGTCGATACCTTTCTCCATGTTTCCTTCCACTCTCCTGGTTGCTTTTTTGTATGTTGAAGTTTTATTGACAGTGTAACGTGACACGTTACGGTTCGTTTGAGAATGCATCATACTTTATGTGAAGTGAATACCATAGCTTTCCTTCCTTGTGTCATACTCGACTGCACCCACTTTGTCGGTTTGCTATGGCCGCAACTATTTACTCTGACTGATAGGACCTTGGAACTCACATTTGAAGAGTTTTGTGCTAATGCGAGTTTGTTCAAAAGAAAGACAATCTTTTTTTACGTAGGTTTTCTGTGTTCTACTAAATATACACTTGATAATAATACGGAAGCGTTACTAGTTTTTATAGACTTTCCCCAAATGATACCGATACCATTCAGTAGTAGACAAACTGGTGTTTTGATGCTATACATGTCTACATTACACAGCCCAAAAAGTATACATGGCTATCGTCATAATGATTGATATAATGTTGTATGCTTCTCGTTAAGTGGATAGGTGCATACAGATATACGGTCATATGTCTTGTTTGTAACCCAATTTTCAAGTGGTTTCAGTCCAGTCATATATAATAACTTGTTATTTTTGTGCTTTCGGTTTTGTCTATCCTTCCTACTTTCTCTAAATCAAAAATCTCAACGGAACCAGGGACACGTTTTGCAAAGAAACTGTCAAAAACAAAAATTCCACTGCATAAATGACAAACATTTTCCACTTTTCTGTCACAAAGTTCTCTCCGATTAGGTTAAAAGTTATATACATACGAATAAAGTTGCAAATATCCAAGCGATTCAGAGTAAATATAGTAAACTCAAAGGGCGGTCGAATTGAAAAGAGAAAGGAACGTAGAAAAGTTTAAGCTGAACTTTCTCTTTTGAATTTTTCTTTGCTTGAAATCGAGTCAACAGTTTACGTGTACCTTCCCCTTATGCTTATTCATTCCTGGCGAGTATTTTGTCCATTTGCGGCCTATTACATAAATTTGACATGACTTGACACATATTTATGACAATTCTGTCACATGTGCAACGGACATATTGTTATTTTCTGAAGAATAAAGTTTCACTTTTATAGCAAAGTCGACGAGTTTATAACAAAGTTGACCTCTTGTTTTGTTATCCTGTCAAATTCATGAACGTATGAACGTTGTTGGTGACGAATACTGAACAGTTCAAATATTTATTTGATTTTTCACAAAGAAACTGAACATAAAAGAGCACCGTAGTGCAAATATAGTCAACGCATTTAAATCGAAAGTGGTGAAACTTTAAACTCGCGTTGAATTTGGTCCAGTTCTTGTTGCGGTCACTTCAGTCAACTCACAATGGAAATGCTATATAGTATAAATGAAATATAAACTACAACATTCTACGAATTCTATAAATATCTCAACATTCACGGGCATCTATAAACATCGTTTAGAGTGCACGTAAGATATAGTATACCTATACATTCACTATTATTCCATTTCAACAAATGTTTAAAACTTTGAAAATGAAATATATTACTAAAAATTGAACGACAAAATCTTCATCAGTTCTTCTAACTCCCCCTATCACGAAGACAGTAGGGTAGAAGAAAAAGTTAGCAAAAGTAAGCTTTTTTATTTTGGCTGACAAGTACATAAGTTTGGAGTTTCGTAATGAGTCAGTAAAACAACATAATGGTGACCTGAATGAGCCAAAATATTTCATTCGTGAAACTTGGTGTACCTGTAAACTATATATACAATGTTTAGTTACGTGCAAAATATAAACAAGTGTTACAAGACTGTAACGTGGGCTATGTAGGTACATGTAAAATCTGGATGCTAACGCTGACCCGTGATAAAGGCAAGAAAAATGCTTTATAAGCTCCGAGATTTCCTAGACGCATTAAATAGATTACCCTATTTAAACTCACTCAGAGACTGAGACTACTGACTACCGTATTGTAACACTGTTCTATTTTTAAAATAGCAGCAGCAATGCTTTCCCTTCATTCATAGTCCTTTGTTATAATAAGTACGCGTAGGAAGTTCTAGTTCTTAAATTTATCAAATTGCGTAATGCTACTACTGCTTCTCCTAGAATCGGGGCAAAGTTGAAAGTAGCATTTATATTAAAAGTTTTATTTATTTGAGGTTCATTTAATGTAGAAACTGCTAGTCACTTCTCTTAAACAAAGGGAATGAAAACTGTTTATATGCAGTATCAAAGGGTATTAAAAACGTGGAAAGATTTTTGCAGAATGCATAAAAATCCCTTTTGTATGAATGTGCGCTTTCACTTTGATTGAATAAAAAGGGAAATACTAGGTGGTCATTATACAGATTGAACAGCCTTATTAGTCATTGTGCACGGTTCCCTTTCAAAGGAACCTGAGCCTTGTTAAAAACTCAGTAATGCCTTAAATTAACCAGATTATTATTGTTTTAATGTTGTAGGATTTCTGTTCTGAGGTTTCTTAGTTTAAAATATAACTACTTTCCTTCTTTGAAATCAATTCGTTACACTAACACACATTACATTTTCCCCATATTTTATTTGCCTTGCTTTGCTTACAATTTTTACTGCGGTGCGGCAAGGTTTCAAGGAGAAAACAGCTCTTCTGTCGTATGACCATTTCACAGAAGTGTACAGACATTTATTTGAGCTAGAGACGCACTCCTACAACTTATATAATGTGTAGCTTGATACCGCTACAAAAACTTAAAAAGAAAAGAAAGCGTGGTTGAAGTGAGGCGTGACTGGAACCACTTCTCATTCCCATTCTCAGCTCGTGAATCGGATGACATTTTTACGACGCGCGTCCCATCAATTCTGTCCAACTTTGTGCATAACTGCTCTAATAAATTGACTCACATCCCATCGCTTCTGCTTCCATCTTACACATATTATTACTCCTCTTATTACTACAAACTGCAATTACTTAAATGTGAGCATGTAGAGCAAAGCTAAGTCGTTTATGTACCTACTATAATACTAGCATAAAACTTGTACTACACACACTCCTCATTCCTTTCCCGTTCCGTAAGATATATAGGCAGTTAAACTATTGAAAGTGAAAGTGTAACACGTTCATAATACGGATGTACGTGGTGGTCCCATAATATGTATGCTCTCAAAAGAAGAAAGCGACTTTACAATGGTTCCGCAATGATACGAACGGACTACTTGAGTATTGTCACATTGTGTAATAATATCACAGATAATAGTAATAATAATACGATTACATAATGGAAAATCCTCGGATATTCTCAACACGAGTGGAAAATGTATCCCACATCCCACCACCGCACAAAAAAGTCCCTCGCCAGAATGATGAGTAGCTTGTAAATACAAAAGTGTGCGCAATATAGCCATAATAAGACTACTACTACTCACTTGTGCTGTTGTACTCCCAAAAAAGGCTTAAGGGATGCAAGTGAAAAGAGGAGACAAGGAAGCAAGCCCAACTAAACCACTGAATAACCATCGTTCTCATTCTTTCTTACAACAAGCTATTATTATGAGTACCAAAAAGTCATGTCGCGTCCTAGACAATTTAGCGAACTGTTCCCTCTCTCCTTTCTCTTCACCAGCCATGATGTGCTTTAGAAATTTTGGGCCATTTGTAATGAGAGTTTTAAGGAATAATAATAATAATAATCCTCACTCTGTGACTTGACTGACCTAGTAAGTACCCTGTTTATGTATATCTGTGTGACACAAGAGGAAGCAAGATGAGGGGAAAAGTACAAGAGAATGAATGAGTGAATGAACGAGATAAAGTAAGTTAAGCAAGGTTTTAACTTTTACCATTCAACCTAAATACGTTATGGAGGTGAATGAATGCCATTGTAAGGAACATGAGCATTACACATTTTATAGGCTTTCTTTTCACCATGGGTCATTGTTACCGTTAGATTTCGGTGAACCAAGAACCACATGAAGAATCTGTACATGAATAGCACGAATTGCATATTATTGTGCTAGCTTATAACTTTCTCATGTAACTGCAGGACTGTTTATAAGATTTCAGTATTTCGATCACATAATTCCGGCTAAAAACGGTTAGTTCGTTTGCTGTCCCGCGTACCAATGATGTGGATTATCATGCAGTTCCAGTGTGACCTCAAAGTTCACTTTGTGTAGGTGGTAGGTACATATTATTTAAATGGTCACAATTCTATTACACAATAACTTCATTTCTTCTTATACAATGGACTTGTATAAAATTACACCAGAAAGGGTTAAAAGTATGTTTGTTTAATCCCTGGAAGAAAACGAAACTACGAGCCTGACTTCATTTCAAATGCAGCTCATCAACGAGTATTCCGCATAAATAAACACTGTTGTTCGTTGCTTGTACTCGAAATAATGCTGATATGGTATAAACATTTTACTTATATTTTGATGGACAGCGGATTGAATCACACAATTGTAAAAAAAATTATCTTGTTTCACAATAAAAACTCATGTATGCATGCATGTTATCCTTACATACTAACTTTGCGACAAGATTTCGCACTTTTGCCTTATGAAGTTTTTCTGGCTCCAAGTTTTTCCTCTAATATCATAATAATATAATATCTGCTTATATGAATATGAAGATGAGCATATTTTGTTAATATTATGCCCTACATAGTTGACATTTAAGGAAAAAGTTAATTTATGAAAAATGCAATGCTTGCTGTATAAGAAATGTTTTATACAATGAATTAATAAAAAATATGTCGGATAAGTAAGTTGTTACATCCATAGACAGATTGTAGGTCGTGTATAAACTCAGAAGAGACATGGGTATGTAGATCATTCAAACTAGAAGGTCAGCAATTTGTTGTTTGTAATGTTAAGGCCAAGTTACAGAAATGCATATATACATATACATACATATACAGAGTACTCATGACTCATGAGCCATACCGTAAAAGACTCGGCTGCTTTCATTGATATTGTTATATGTTTTACATAGGGATTGAATTTAGGATTAAAGAATTACTCACAAAGTGTGAATAGGTTATATACGAATGCAGTATAATATATCATGTGGACACTTTTACCACTATCAACTAACTAAACAAGAGTACTAAAAGTAGATTACTACAAACTATGCATGAAAATAAAGTATTTCTTTCTGCTAGTATTAAACCCAAGGTCGGGTGGTGTCGCTGTCGCGTTTCGTCTTTGTAGCTATTGCAAAGAAGAAGAAGCTTGGCTTGTATACATGACCCATGCAAACATTGTCCAAACCCCAGCATAAATACATACATCGACAGTTATACAGCTAAGCATTTTATCCTGCTAGTGCATACAAGTGCAAATATATTTATGTTAACGGTATATATAACAAAGCTCACAATTTTCAACTAATTTCCCAAATCGTGATACTAAATTGGAGTGCGTGCTTGCTAGTCACAGTTGGGAAGTTAAAACACTGACAGTTGACACAGTGAATGTGGCTGTGGCTGGCTACTGGCTCCAAACCAAGTGCAAATATTCATTATGCTGCAACAGCACTATATACATAGTTAGTGCCAATGTTGTGCTCAACGCTTCCTCATACACGAGGTTCGGTGCCTTTCTCAACACTAGTTTTATTAACTGCTGCTGACTTTCAAGTTTTTTATGTTCACAATAAAACGGAAGAACCGGAAACTTTGCATTTTTCTTGTTGCAAAAACATACTATCAGACATTGCGCGTGCCCATAAACCAAGCAGAGAGAACTTTAGAATTACTGTGAATTTACAAGTTATTGTGAAATAACAACTGTTCTTATAAACGGTGACCTTTGCGTCATGCTACTTAAATCGCAATTTTACAAGTTAAGTACATAATAGAAAAACATTAATTATATATCAACAAAGCTTATTTATCACTGAGATAGAAACTCTGTCAAGTTTTCTGTTACAAAATTTCTAGCATTCCATTGACGCAATTCTATAAGTAATGCATACACAGAAAATATAACTGTAGACTGTAGAATGCCCATTTGATATATCTACAAAGGTTTGCAGATTGTCAGATTCATCACTCATCGTACAAGGCCATAAACAACGCAAGTATTGGAAAGGTCAAAACTATTTTCTATTCGGCAGCGTTTGTGCAAGTTAAAGCAATTGGATATTTTTTAGCGAATTCACAAAGTATATGGAATATAGCAATAGCTGTGCATGCGTGCATTTGTGATTTCACATTCCGGACCGATAAAAGCTGAGTCCTCAAGTTTAATAGTGGACGTAAAGTACACATAAAGTATACCGCTCCCTATGTAACCTAACACGTGGAAATCAATCAACCAACAACGATGAATTTGGTAAATCTTAATATGCGGAACATTTGCATCAGGTAACATACATTTTCAAAGTATAGCATATAATTCTATTTCTATTCTACACATTAATACCTGCGCATTTTACAGTAGTGAAAGTCTTCTGTTAAATAATATAGAGCCAGGAATAGGAATAAGCGCTTGCTTTAAGTCTAATTTGGAGCGTGAGAAAAATAAATGAAGCCAAATGGGTGAAATAAAAGCCCAACACGGTAGGTTAATACATCGGTAAGTAGAGACAGAAAATGAATCACATGTGAGCAAGGAACAAATATATTCAATTTCAAATTGGATTCTAATGGATTATGGGAATATAAAATATATTAATTTAAACCGAATGAAATTTGCATTACTCCTCTCCATCGCTAACAACTGACTCCACACTAAGCCCAATGACAAACATGACACAAGATCAACTTTGCATTTGCTATCGGATTCCACTTTAAGAACATATTCTTGGGTGCGTGGGAACACCACATGGATAAAAACATGCAAGTGCATTCTTTTGATCCCAAGGAACTTTGTCAAAAGGTGTCAAATGTTATGTATGGGCTATGGACAGATGTACAGCAGAGACTACAACAAAACTAGTTCTTGCAATACTTGACACTTTACTTAAGTATGTATACATGTATGATTTTATCAAGGAGTTATTATGCTTACGTTGATACGATGCATGTACGATAACGCTGGCTAAATCTGTGATAGCATTGGTGCAAAGATTCCAAAGAAAAGTGCCTGAAATAAAACGATTAGCAATTAGCAAAAACAGTTTCATTCGACAAAACCACGTTCCCTTAATGAATTTAATCATAAAAATAAGCTCCGTGCTTGCAGTTTTTCTAACTTTTAATATTCCTCCTCCTACTCCTCAAAAGTCACAGTCACACAAGTGTAGACAGTGAAATCATTATGAAAGTTCTTTATCGGTCTTTGGATTACAATGATTGCATACACATACATATACATGCAGTATGTATATGAATCTCTCATAAACCAACACAGAGATCTGTATAAGTGCATGTCTAACTGCCCAAGAAGATGGACTTAATTTTCCTCGTTTTTGTCTAATTTCTTCAGCTGCCAGCATGTCATAAGCGTGAACAAAGGCGAGGCTGAAAAGGCGGCGTTAGCATTGAATGAAAAATTCAAGCAGGATGCCTCATCCTTCGTAATCGTTCCGGTAGTGGAAGAAGAAGAAGAGACAATGGACTCAGTCCCAGTAGCAGCGGCAGAAGCGCAGATCCAACTTATGCAAGAAGATAAAACCCTGAATGATTCACAAGACTCATCAGTGGCGCAGGATGGTCTGCTGGAGAAAGTTTCTATCGTTAAGTGCACTTCTTGTGACAAATGTAAACTTAATTACAGTAATTAAAAGTAATTTCTACAAATTATTTCCTCCTTCCTTTTTGGCGATGCTTTAATGTGTCTGCTTATAGTCCAGTTCCTTGTTCCCTTTCACATGTATGTGTATAGAAATTTATGTAGAGATATGCCATGTTGAGCAAGTTTGAACCTCAGTTAATGAAGATTGGTTAAATTAAGAGAAAGTAGCAAAGTGAAAGCAAAGTGCAGCTCAGAACTCGCCATTGTTATCATGCTAAATAGACACAAAACACACATATACATACCTACTACATTTGCTTGTTTGGAACTTTCTTTGTTCTTCACATTGGCTGTTATTTATGAAGTTATTCTCTCCCATTTTTTTCTGTTTATGGATCACGTCTACAATAGACGTGCGAGGATGCCTAATTTTCTCTTGATGTTTAGTTGTTGAAATGCCCATTATTCAGGGAGATTTTTTTTCTTAATGTGTCTAGCTGTCGCATTGTTGATTTGTGGAAACTACCAAAGCTTTAACAATCTGCTTCATGATCAGAAAAAACCGGATGGATGGTCAAAGGTACTTTAAAAAATAATTCATGTTATTTATACGTAGCAAGATGAGTTGATAGTATAGGTCTAATACAGAGTCTGTGCACACTTAAAATACCATTTTTAATCAAGTTAGTTCAACGAATTAAATTGATTTAACATAACATTAACATAAAAGTTAATTCTACGAAATGTTTTCAGGCAGACAGTGAAAGGGATCGTCTAGCGCTTTTCATCCTCAATCAAATAATTTATCGAGAATATGAAGTACCTGACGAGGATGAACTTCAAGTGGAATACGCCTACCCAACCGAATCTGATTTTACCAAAATTCTTTGGATCAAAGGCAGCGCCCTGGGGTTCTATACTGTCAAGCCAAAAGGTAACACAATAGTGCATTCACGCTGGCTTCGCTTGGTTTCTGCATTTTAATATTCACTATTGGAAGGAAGACTTCATTCATAATACTTTTCTTGGTCTATAGTTCCATGTTTCTTCTTCAGAGCATATCTAAAGACCTAAAAATCTTATTTCTGTCTATAGAACGTTAATTCTAGAGAAATTGTGCGCAGCAAAGTCAGACAAGAAATCCATATTACACAATGTACATTTATATTTTAAAAACCAATTTTATTTGTTCATTCAGATCAATATTCCACTTAAGTTGTACCTACGCGTAAACAACCACGGCGTTTTTCGGTCGTGTCAGAGCCAGATCAAATATGCAACAAAGCTGATACAAAAACAAGCATTGATTTTTTTGGAATCCTATGCATTTCTACTATGTGCATATAAATAGGTTTATATTAAACATCTATGCTAAAGTTGCACCAATTTTTTCCACAGGATCACTAGACCTTGATTCGATGGACTGGTACAGGATGTCTGTGCTTGACACCCTCTTTATTAGAAATTCTGAACGTAGAAAGGGTTATGCTTCAAGTGCAATTAAGGATGTGCTCTTGGAGTTTCCTGATCAAAATATAGGATTTAGTACACCAATCTCTCTGCCTATGCTTCAAGGTGAGCCTCAATGTAATACACTACAATATTTATCTTATGAATGCAGCAACACATGACCAAACTATCAATGAAAATTAAAGGGTGTAGAGAAACTCAATTTTGACAATAAGCCAGAGTCAAATGAAATATATTATTTATTTTGTATTTTACATCTTATATAACATTCGAAATGTCATGAAATTCAAAACATTTGCATTTGATTGAATAAATTAATGTTGATTTTAGTTTTGAAGAAGCATCTGGCATCCCATCGCGCTGACAGGATGAAACTTTGGGAGGTTGACGGCTGTGGATTAGAAGGCAACTGTCAAATTCTCTGGTTTCTCTTGCAGAAAAGATGACGTTCCGTTTTCCGTATACCGTAAAATGCATTTTTACATTTCCTTCGGTTCTTCTATGGACTTCGTATCGTCCTGATTTTTTTCAGGTGTCTGAGGCTGGGCGGGTCCCTGAAGCTATAACATACAAATAATTTTTCTTTTCTAATTTCTTGTAAAAATGAAACGTTAAAAATACAGTAAAACTATAAATGAATTGCTCACCTCAGTCTTTGTCTTTACAGCATCAACGTCACTATCAGTAGCAAGTTTTTGATCTGAAGCGATAACTGAAGACGTTGTTTGAGCCAAAGTATTACTGTCATTAGAATTTCCATTACCCACATCTAATTCCATCAATAAATCCACGCTGTCACCTGCACCGACGGCGGTTGTTGCAGCTGAATTGCTTTTGTCCCCTGATTCATCCTTTGATTGTGTATGATTAACATTAGCACCAACTTTTGTTGTAGTCGCTGTCTTTTTTTCCTCCTCCGATTCTGTACCCGAGTCTGATCCAGAATGCGTATCCTCATTGGAACTTGCTTCTGAATCTGTGTTTGATGCCGCTTCCTTTCGATTGTAACGTACTACCTTTCTATTTTTCTTTTTTGACGCACTGTCATTTAACCCATTACTGGTTGAATTACCAGTTTTCTTCTTCGACGCCTTTTCCTCATCAGATGATTCAGATCCAGATTCTTCGCTGCCGGACTCACTATCTTCCGAGTCTGATTCAGAATCTTCTGTTCCACTTTCGCTTCCACTGCCACTCTCAGATCCGCTTGTTCCACTGCTTGATCCTGATCCAGAGCCTGATTTTTGTGATTCTTCGCTTTCCGAGTAAAACGAGCGATCTTTCTTTCCCTTTCCTTTCTTTTTTGTATTAATCAAATCAGCTCCCAAGTCAAAGCTAAGAGTTTCCACTGGTGTGCTGGAAGGTGGTGGTTCGACGATTCGAACAGTTGGATCGGGAGCCTCTTCTGGATAATCAGGAAGATCCTGATAACCAGCCGCTCTTGTATTCAAAAAGTGAGACATTGATCCTAACTGGAAATGATCCCGATCTATAATATCATATTACCAACAAAAAATCAGACACATTCATTAAAATAGTAAGGGTATTTATATAACTCTATGATGAACGAACAATGACTTGCATACCTCTGTACTTTGATTGCAACACAGGAGCCGGCTTTGACGAAAGTAAAATTTTCTTTGAATATTTTGTTAGCTTCGAATCCGGCTTCTCCGGGAACAAAAGATGACGAATAAATCTGGCTCTGTCTCGAATGTCATAGCTCTGATCATAACGAGCCAAATTTAAGACATATTGACAAAGTAGAGTAGTTTGTTTTGGATTTGTTATGTGAAGTTTGGCAGCAAGGTTGATAATCTGCAGTTTAACGGTATCATCCTACATAAAATAGAAGATGCGGATGCGAACCATTAGCATTTTCAATTCATAATAGTAGTTTTAAAACTACGGTAAACATGTTCAACTAAAATCTAACTTCGTCAGGGAATGTCTTGGCCATTTTTCGTAGAACATCAGGAGGTAAGTGTGGCAGCCTTTCACAGTGCTCGCCAAGTAGCCAGAGAATCGCAGCTCGAGCTGGTGGGACAGTTACACGATCAACCATTTTTGCTAATTGAGTGATAACTGGTTTGGTGCCGCTCTTCTGACTTTGTAAAAGTGTTTTCGCAACAACAACGGCACCGCCAACAACAGCAGCTGTAATATAAGATAGAGAATAATTAACGTTAACAGGACACAAACGCAAAAGGTATAGCTAAAGGCATACTATGTGAAGGCACTTACGATCTCTATGTGAAAGTAATGACACAAGTCCATTCAGACAGGTTTCTGCAACTTGTTTGATATTGGAAGCACATCTGCCGATAGCCTGGATGGATGCGGCAACAAATTCTTTGTCATGGCTGGAAATGTAGGTTTGGAACTCACGGAGAATCGGAGGAATGTTGGTTTCATTTGCGATATTCGTTAATATCTCCAGTTTTAAAAGTTTAATCTGTGTTGGATCACTACTTCGGACATAGAAGCTTTTCAAATACGGTTCAAACAGCGACTGTGGTTTCCAAAGAATAAACATACGCCTTATATTAAATTGTTGAACAAAGGAAAGTGCAATTAGATTATTGCACAAAAGCACGACACGATATATAGAAACTACATACAATATAAAAACTTGAATTACAGTATTCTGTAAAGCCAATCCAACCCGACACCGATAAGCAAGATTTGAAGATTCAGCGACATTCAGAATGAGAGATGATGAAACACGTTCCATAAACATGAAGCCGCAATGTTGTTAAAAAGCGAGAAGAAAGTATGTAAACAGTAAACAGGAAATGTACAAAGTCATACAAAGAAAGGGTTGCCGTTTCAAATAGGCAGCATGACAAGTATACAAGTTTTAACAATAATTAAGACTCAGAGTAACGTTGCACGTTCAATAAAAACTAATTTACATACATACATCATCGTGCATCTCTTTTTCACAAAAAATAGTTCAAGTAAATAACATTTACTAAAACTCTACAATTAAAGTAGAAACATTAAAAACACGTAAATTGAATAAGAATTTTAAACCCTCAACAATTAGATACATCTTTACACCAAGAAAAAAAGCAGAGTAAAAGTTAAGGCCCTGGAAAAGTACATACCTTTCTCTCCGTAGACATTGCAGCGATGCATGTTAAGACAACAGCTTGAACTTCAGAATGGGATCGAAGTAGCCTTATTAGAGCTTTAACCACAACAGGCACTTCCGAACGCGGAGCACAATGATAATATAACTGAGCAACTGCCATTACGACCTAGTCAAACATAAAATCACGAAATACATAAAAAGTTGTTAACCAAAGTATATCAATACAGCCAAATAAAATAGTTTGATTTTAACTTACGGCTGCGTTTCTACTCTGTAGTAATGGCTTTGAATTTTTTAAAAGAAGTCTATGATCATGATCCATGGCTGGTTTCTGTTTAGAGCCCTTCTTTGCGTCTTTATCATTCTTTTCATCGTCACTCTCGTCTGAATTTTCGTTTTCTTCATCATCATAGAAGGGACGCTCTTCTCCATCAATTGTCAAGTCCTGCATAAGGGGAAGAGAGTAATAATATAAAAATTGCACTTATCTCGTCCACCATGTAAAGTTAATAGAAAATGTATATATTTATGGTTTACCCCGATATTAGGATCCACAAACTGTGTTCTCGCATAACGGGTTAGCATATTTAAAATTACGACCTGTCCCCATTCATCCACGTCCATCAGCAGAGCACACAATTTTCGATAGTTTTTATGGATTAGATCTATTCTTTCAGGACACACCTGCAAACAAGTACACATATTAAATTTACTCAAAGGTCACAGATTGGATTCACTATGTTAATGTACTCTGCGAAACTTGTGTGAAACGCTCATACCTCTTCAAATGCCATTACAGCGGATCCAACAACCAAAGTTGTTCTATCAGCCAAAAGTTTATCCAAGATTGTTACGAGTTCCTCCTTTTGATCTGGATCCAGGCTTTCAGTAAATAAATAAAGTTTTTAAGTAACAGGTTTTTGAACGCCGTAAGTACTTAGTACATACTAATGAATGTGGCTTTAAGCAAAATTTTTTTAAAAGCTTAGAACAATTACCTGTAAAGCTTAGGAATGGCATGGGCAGCAGTTTTTCGAACATATGGACTCATATCAGCAGCAGAATCTCGGATTGCCAGCATCACAATAGGAGCGATCATTGGGACTCGAATGCTGGACATTACCCTCAATGCACTAGCTCGTATCAACTGATTGGGATCCTGAGTGAAATTCAAGGCCACGTTTAAAATACTATATTCCCTAAATGATACAATTTTTGGAAACAATAAGTAAAAATATCTAGTACCTTCAATGCTCTTTGGAAAGTGGATATTGACAGCAATGCCAAATCTTGTTGTTCTTCTGCGTATCGAACTAAATAAACATACACAAGTTTTTTGACTTCCACGTTTTTGGACACCACATTTTTTACGACCGCAGGAAAAAGTTCTGAAGCATCTCGTCCTTTTGCTACCATCTGAAATTACAATACAGAAAATAAGTTATTTCAAATCATATTAAAAACGAAATTTGAAAGTTTAAAATAATATAAGTCGAATAAAAAATGCTTACCCCAATTATCCTTTTCATAGCCTCCAGCTTCATGTTATCCCGATTACTGTCAAGCATCTGCTTGAGGTCATCATGCCTAGAAAACATATTACAATTATACATATCTGGTGTCAAGAACTCCTCAGGGTACGGATATAGGGGGACATCATTCGGGTCTGCCATAATTAGTTCATCTGTTTCCAGAACTTTATACATCTTGCAAATTGTCAAAGCGCTTTCGATTTTGAGATAGAAAACACTTGAGAGAAAATTTGAAAATTGTGGGGCAAAACGAGATTTATAATAGAATCAGTACTTGTCTGATATGTGCACTGATGCTTATAGCTTTCTCTAAATATGTTTTCAAATGAAAACTTTTTAACTATCTTAAAATAGTTTAATGTATATGCAACGGGTTTAAGGTGTACGTCTTGGTATATTATCCATTATCCAGATTTTCAGATTGATACATAGATAGATTGCCAGTTTCATACCCTTATTATAAAGCATCTTAATAAGGTTATCTCTACTGTACTAAACTAATCCTTTAAGAGGATATAAAAACAAAAACATTCTCTTATGAAAATTGACTTCTGTTTTCTGAAGAACACACAAACTATAAGAATATGAATCACTTCTGATTGCCTGCAGCATAGCATACATTAAATATTGGACACATGTCATGAAAGATTACTGTAAATACACGTACAATATTCTTATCAATATCAAAAATAAAGTGGCAGGACAAGGGCCAGAAAATATTTATAAGGTATATTATTTATGTGTTTATCTCACAAGTTAACACTAACACACCGTTTATAATCCGAGCTGAAAAATGAGCCAGCAGCTGCATCACCGGAATAATCCAATCCATCGTTGATGGAAATTGATCTATCCATGATCAGTGGTAAAGGAATAGTAGGCGCTCTTCCTGTTTTAAATCATTACATTACGCGAGAATTAGTGACTTATCTTATTATTCAACTACATGCTCATTTTGTACATAAGATGACTCTTGTATCTGTTTATAAATTATACTTTACCTTATCAAAAATCCATATACACTATCCTCTTATCAATTAAGAATCCTTCACCATTTGCACTTGAAGGCACCGTCTTACAGATGTCCACAAATGCCAAACGACACCACAAAAGGGTCAGCAATAATGCTCCAAAATTTAATCTCAAATGATCCAGGTAATTAAAAGCTTTTCACATGTCAAAGTTCACCACTTTCTCCCAATTTCATCATATTTATACAATTAAATACATGACTTCATATGAATTAAGGGCTTCAATTAAAGTCCCACTCCAAGTCTCCCAATTCCTGAGCTCGCGGACAAAATTAAGATTCGCCAGATAATAATAACAAAACCATCTGACTCGGAGCTGATAAAATGATGACACCTTGAAGCCAATTAACTCCACCTACTCTCATCACCCACCCACCTGTTTACACAGCAGCATCACCGCAATATGGGCTTCAATGACCACAAATTAGGCCAGATGCGAAGGAATGCGGATTTTCACCATCATTTCAGCAGGTCCCTTTTACACAGGCAATTCATATCTCTGACTGCTTGCAAGAGTTTGGGGTGCTCAGTCAATGCACTCATCACGTCTCACCTTGCCCCAAAACAGCAGCTGTCAAAAAATGAGTGTTTTCAATGCACTCAAGTGAGTGCTTTGAGTTTGCCGGGCTTCTCCCGATGACCAGCTCACATGCGAGGAGCAGGAAAGCGCTGGTATTTCGACTCTGTCCGTGCGGCGTGTTGTCTTCTTTCTGCTTGTGCTGCTCTGCCTCAGAGTCCTCAGCCTCGGCCATACACAAGCTCCTTTCTACTGCTTGGCATTGCAGCCTCGTCTCCGGACTAATTTGACGTGAGCAGGAAACAGACTATTTTGGATAGTTAGTTAAATTTTAAAAACATCAAAAAATGAAGGTAAGTTGATATTTTAATTGGAGCGTTATGAGATTTGGGGTTGGGGGAGTTTGCGGTTTAATTGGGTAGTTTAATTATAGTGTTAGGAAATTTGCTTCAAGTTTGAGTGGGAACCGACAATGTGTGATGATCAGCATGCACACTTTCATCAAATTTAACTGAGTTATAAATAGTAGTATAGATCATTTAATAGTTTTAACAATCAACAAGCAGTTAATGAAAGTAGGGTTGTCAGTTTTGAAGTGATTTTATTGATTAGTGGAAAATTCGTAACAAAGTAGTTGGAAGTTGCTGACTTCGACATTATGTGTAGATTTGGATTAAATAGTTGTGGGTGGAGGATGAACATTAAATCTGATATTATCTTTAATTGTGTTTAGAAATGAGTAAATTGTAAATAATGTTATTCGAATAGAGAGCAGCCAGTTAATGGACTAAATTAATTCTTGATTTTTGTTTGTTTGTGATTGCAGATCAACGTCGCGTTTCCCTCCACGGGAGCGCAAAAGCTTTTCGAGATCCTCGATGAGCACAAGCTCCGTATTTTCTACGAGAAGCGAATGGGCGCTGAAGTGGAAGTCGACAGCCTTGGGGATGAATGGAAGGGCTACGTTCTTCGCATTACTGGTGGAAACGACAAGCAAGGTTTCCCCATGAAGCAGGGTGTCCTGTCTAACGGTAAGCTTATTTTTACGTTGTGAGATATGTTGCATTAGACTTGATTAGAGTTTTTTACAAGTTTTCACAGTCCCAGCTCCAAATATGGTAATTTATGCATAGTTTGGCGTTTTTGACTGTAAAAGTAAAATTAGTGCTCCTGCTATACCGGTTGTTGTATATTTTTCTAGACAATCGGCACGTGTGTGTACTTACAAAAACAAAAAATAATATACATCGTTTCTTTATGCAACGGTCGTTAGTTAAAACATGGTATTAATGTTCTAATTGGTGTATTTCTGTCGTTAACCTTTAGTGCGAGTACGTCTTCTTCTTTCCAAGGGCCACAGCTGTTACAGACCCCGTCGTACTGGTGAACGGAAGCGCAAGTCTGTTCGAGGATGCATTGTTGATGCTAACTTGAGCGTTCTTGCTTTGACCGTTGTGAAGAAGGGCGAAAATGTAAGTTGATGCTTTACCGAGTGAAAATTTGCCCGTTTTCTATTTATGATGAAACTTTCAGTCCTGCTACTGATTTATTTTGATGCATAACTACATACCATCCAACCCTTCTGATATTGTATTTATGCAATTCAAAGGTTTGCGAATATTATATAGCCAGATATTTAATTTATTTCGTTTGTTCATGAACAGGAGATTCCAGGACTCACGGACGTCCAGATTCCCCGTCGTTTGGGTCCCAAGAGGGCTTCTAAGATCAGGAAGCTGTTCAATCTGTCTAAGGAGGATGATGTAAGAACTTACGTAATTAAGCGTCCCCTCCCACAAAAGGAAGGAAAGAAGCAGAGGTTCAAGGCCCCCAAGATCCAACGTCTTATCACTCCAGTTATGTTGCAGGTATTGTCGCATTCCTTTCTATACGTATAATATACATTTTTTGCCACAACCAGGCAGCTGACTTCATACAAAAATTGAAATATCAGTGTTCAATTGGTGTGGAAAAGTAAAGTTTCGCTGATTGATTTGAGCTCCGTTTGTCAAATAATATCAAAGGCAGCTCAGTGTACCAGCGGCACAATTCCATTACCAATTCAAATGCAATTTAATTGAGAGAATTTTGTGCGTGTTCTAATCATGGCAACTTTTTTACTTTGTGATTTTAGCGTAAGAGACACATTGTTGCACTTAAGCGCCGTCGGTCTGAGAAGAGGAAACATGAAGCCGCAGAATACGCCAAATTGTTGGCTCAGCGTCAAAAGGAAGCTAAGGAACAGAAGGAAAGTTTGCGTCGTAAGCGCTCTGCGTCTCTTAGAGAATCGAAATCTTCTGTTTCGAGTAAATAAGATGTTTGTATTTTGAAAATAAAATTACTGAGTTGTCATCAGCTCTTAATAAATGTGAGCATATTCCTTTCAAGATTTTATACCATAATTGAATTCATGTCACCATTTCATTGCATCATCATTAATGATCATATTTTGCACTGAATGCATTCTCACGTTGTTTTCGTTGAATCTTAAATGCAGCATAATTTTCTTTCTACCGCTGAGGGAATCATATCTTCTCCCTCATCTCCCACCTTAATGCAATTTCCATTTCATTGGCATCGTTAATCATATTCAAGCCATATTCACTGAGTAATACTGATGACACCAGGAATTTCAATCAGTCTTAAAGAGCGAATTTGTTAACAAGATTTTTTATTGTTTTATCTCGATTTCACATCTCACATTAAATACTTAAGTCGGACACAAATAACGAACATACTTGAAATTGATTAATGGTACATGTACATTTAACGAAATGCGTGGAGAAATGCAAGTTGTCATTATTCTCAAGTTGTCGCGCAGTGTTATAAGCAAACAAAGAAATGATCTATTTCTGTATAAGTATTTACTGCCTACAACAATGGTCGTTACTTGTTCTCCTATTTAACTGAAGCGAAAGGTTATTAAGGTATTATGCCTATTCATTTCATTGAATAAACTTATTGTTTGTAATAATTATATATTATGTTATGTAGGTATATGATTTATTGTACCTCATCGGCCGTTAGCGAGAGATCGATAATTCGTGTTTTACAGAAATCAAGTACATCTTGAACAGGCTTTTACCGATACTATCTATCTACGGACATCTCTACACACAAACAAGCAGTAATAATGATAAATGTCTCTGTCGCTTTAATTAGGGCATTGCACGTAACATAATCTTTAAAGACGTTTTATTTGCAATTATTTTCACCGTGCAGTAGTTTTCATGCATATTTACATACAACCTACACAAATATCACTATCCATCCCACCAACATAACATGAACAAAAATTATAGCTAAATAAAACAACTTCTATTTTTTAAATTAATGTCACAAAGCGAACATTTCCATTCTTTTTAACCACTAGCTATTAAATAAAAGGAAACGCTGACTATGTAGTGATTATTATATGCAACCATTTATCTGGATAATATATACATATAGCTTTCCATTACCAATTTTTACAAACGCAAACCGAGACAATTGCAATTCGCCACAATCAGCTAATAATGTGCCATTTTTATAGTTAATATTTCATAGTCAGTCAGTTCGATTGGATTTGATTGAAAGTGAAACATTAATAAATACAATAATTTTAGCGTTAAACATTTAGTTTTATGCCTATTGGTACAATTACAACATTCAGTCAAGAACCATTTTATCTAAGTAATAGTGAGAGGAGCCGAGTAGTACATAATTGGTTTGGAACATTAGGTTATCATCAATAATGTGTCGTTATTACATACACAAAATAACATAACAATATAATATGTTTTTTTATTAAATCAGAAGTGTCAAAAAAGTAAATTAAAGCGACGTAAGGACGACATAATCTGTGCTTATTATTTAATACCGAACATTTCCATTCCCCCCACTAGCACTACGGTTTACTTGTGAACGAATAGCTTCACTCGCGAGACCTGCAGCGGCTCCTTGGACATGCTCATTCCTCATCACTCCACTCGTGAATTCCTGCTGGGCTTTGGCGAAACTAGCTCCACTGCTTCTGTAGATTCGGTGTATCTGCAAAATCATCCCCATTTTAAAACATTGATTAAAATATTTTGTTTCAAAATGAAGTTTGAAAGGGCAAATATTTTTAAATGTGTTGACCTACCCTGACTAGCATGATCACATCGAAGAATGCACCAACCGCAAATCCGATTCCAACAATCAGAATTACAATGCCCACGAAGATGTGTAATGCACCTCCCGTGTTAATGGTCTTGATTCCTTCAATGATGCCGCTATAATTTGTAAATGCACAAAAACATACATTAATTACTCCGATTAATTAATTAAAAACAGCGTTCAAAATTATGTACTGCCGTGAGAATTCATGCTGTTTACTGCTGTTTACTCACCATGCCCCATTCATTGTTAAGCAGAAGAGTAAACTGAAGATGATTTGAATGAAGAAGCATAGGAAAAACACCATGAAGTTGAAAGAACTGTCACTCCTGAAATTAAAATACATAATTAGAAATTAGTGTCTGATGTTTGAGGCGTCCTGTGGAGGAGTTCAAAGTAATAGTGCTTAAGAGCGTACTTGAAGGCTTTGTAAGCTGGGCGGAACCAACACATGTACGACGCAGGCGAGAAGATGACAATGTAGAAGAGAGATAACCCAAATCCCACAAAATCATCTAATCTTGCAAGAGTGAAGATTCGCAGGAGGAATGCCAATGAATTAATTAGAAGCATCATGAAATGAGCTATCCACATATAGTACAAGTTTCGAACTATTCTCTGAAATTCCACTGGAATGTCCACGTTGATGTCTTGGTAGAAACATGGCTGAATAGGCAATTTGTCAGGTAGAGGTGGCCAATTGTTTCTTCGCGCTAAAATTGTAAAAAAATAGTAAATTAATTTAATTTTAAAGCGGATTTTTTACTATAAGTTCCACCATTATTACCCTTTTCATAACAATGCATTATACTTATAAATACTAATTTTTTCTTCATACAATCACATTCTACTGTATTATTGGGAGGATAAGGACTTGTAGATCCATCGTCCTCCAACTCTTCGAAACCTTTCCTTTCTTGCAAATCAACGCAAGTAAAAGATGGAATTGAATTGGGCATGATGATATTTTGGTAACTTTAAAACTATTTTAACGGTATCAGAAACAGTAATTCGTTGGTTATTTTTTCAAAAATAAGCGTGAAGCTGAGTGTGGATTTATTTGAGACTGCGTGAAAATTACAAGGTCGTGGTCGCATACTGTGGTGAAACACCCATAATTGATAAATTGGTTAAAGCATGTAAAGTTGTAAAGATAGAAAACCCACTAATCATGCAAATTATTTTTTATTCCTACATGATAAGTAAATGAGATGAGATGTGATTTACTATTCGCGACATGCTTACAATGAGACAGATCATATTTTTTGCTGTAGCCAAAACTAAAACTATCCAATCAAGTGTGTCGTGTGTCGCATTGAATTAAACGGAGCTACTTGTCGTGATATTAGTGACAACTCTGAAAACTTTTTAATGTAACGCAATAGCAAATTGCTATACCATTGGCCATTGACCATGATGAAGAAGCATAATATTTGCAAGATACCATAAAGTTACTGCGTTATCGCATCAATTGAAATTGAAACTTACCGTTGTAGGGTGCATTTCCCAATTCTTCCTCCCTCCTTTGGAGTTCCCTTTCTTTTCTTTCCAGCTCCTCCTGTCTCCGCTGTAGCTCCTCCGTGGATATTGGGGGCGGCGCTCCTTGTGCAGGTGGCTGGGTCGTCTTATTGCCAAAATTTGGTGTATAATCCTGCACGGGTGACATCACTGCAGGTGACCTGGTTGTGTCTCCTCCCGCGGCACTGAAAGGAGGAGGATTGGCAGCACCTCTAACAGCCTAATAGAACACATAATGTAAATACTACTCGTAAAAATACTTGGATATGATTTTCGTACTCATGCATATATCACATTTACGGGGTCAAACGCATCTGAAGAACTTGATATAGGTACCGTGGTTGGCCTTTGTTGAGGTGTGTCATCAAAGGGATTGTAATCTTCCAGGTCCTTAGCTGCATTATTGACCGTATTTTTCGTGACTTGCTGAATCGAGGGATCCTAATTGGCAACAAAAAATAAAAGACTTAGACCGATTGGCAAAGATAAATGTACATTACATTTTTATAAAAGTTGTGGATTGAATTTTGCACCGTACCTGGAAAGGATTGTCGTCAAAAGGATTATCATCAAAGCCGGACATCTTAGACTGGTCAAATAGGGAACTTATTTAAGGGGGATCAATAGGATGATGATTTTTTTCACTTCACTGGAAAAGTTACTTTCACTGTTCCACGAACATGCAATAATGATAACAAGACAATTACGTGTGTGTAAAATTGTCAGTACTTCCAACTTCCGGTATACGTTTCTTCCTTTCCGAGATATTGAAATGTCCACCAAATATCGAATATCTATCCAATCTGTAATTTAATATATAAAGATATAATGTCAATTAAATCTGCTTAAGAGAAGCGTTCTATAAATTCGTGTTCTAAAAGTCCGTAGTCTGTCTTCTATTAATATTCCTTCGCATGAACGAATGTTTGTGATTAGGTGTTTGTCATCATCGTAATGATGCCGATAAGAAATTACGCATTACGACGTACATAGTCACGAGCTAGCAGCAAGTTGTTGGACAAGACAATGACAAGATTATTAATCTATGTATGTACCTAATTGAAATTAAGTTACATTGTGGTAGAGTTGGTATATGCACTTTATAGCTAACAGTCACAATTTTCCCCAAACCAAGATGCTCAACACTAACTAAATAGATCTTTTATTAAATGTACCTCCACAAAAAATTTCCTTCGAGCAAGCTCGTAATAATAGATTATTTTCTTGCGTGTAACTCTTTCACTTGACTTTTTGTGTTTTTGAATACTGACATTCAATAATTAAATAGTTTTAACAGGTTTATTAGCTAAGGACGTTAGCTGTGTCACTACGTGTACGTCCTACCTAACCAGCATCAGCAAGATTTTACGATGCAGTCACTCTGTCATTATTACAATTCATGGAAAAATTATCGTGTGAACTTTACCAAGCGGTGTGTGTAGTTACCTAAGTACGTAAATACGTTTGTTGAAGCTTATCAAAGAGCAAATAAAATCTCCATAATGCATTATCATTCACAAATCACCATGTATTTTGATGGATTTTGTAAAAGAGCTTATCTCTTATTAGCCCATATAGCAGTAGCAAGCCTGATAAAATTGACAAAGTCAGTGTGAACTGTTAACGCATCAGGTTAATGTTCTTTTCTAGTAAAGGGCAAACATGGATGAAGATGAATGTATATCACAATTATTTTATTTTAGGTATCCTCCCCATCGATCCAATAACAATATTGCATTTTGTTTGAGTCATTTTTTGACAATATTGAATCAGGTTTTTTCATTCCCAAAATTCAATCAGGAGCCCAGATATAATCTTACTTCGTACTCATTAATGATTAATGTTTTATTTACGGAAAGCCACTCATACTTTGTGAGGAAGTTAAATAACCGTAAATAACAACACATTATATACTTGTTTTGTACGACAATAGGCGGCATTAAATACAGAAAAAATCCATTTCAAAGATGTACTTTTGTTCCATGGTACATTTTCAGAATATTCATCGGTGTGCTCAACTTATAACTTATTGCTGAATATAATATTATTATGCAAACGCTAAGTATGCCAACTTAATAGACTAATTCCACAAAATTGTCATGTCCTTGTCCATACACACACACAACGCACGCACACCGTTGTCCATAAAGAAAGCAAAATCTACCCATTTTTAACTTAACGGTAAGTCAAACCTGCCTAGTTATTATTTCGCAATTCAAACGGGGGTCAAATAGCACGTTAATGAGTGAACAGTGTACACACTCTACTTACATATAACATTGACATCCAAATCAAAAGTCGGATGCTGAAATGCTGACTAATCAGGCTGGGTTAATTAAAGTAACATTATTTTTAATGAAGAATTGTACCTTTCGCCGAAATTATGTACAAGAGAGAAAACAATAATACACCTCCGCACTACTCACATCAAACCACCACCACAACAAACGACTTTTCTCATGAATAATTTTTCGTGTGCTTGATGATACTTTATGTATATCTTTTTATTTTAATGTGTCCCGTGTGGACTATGTCGGACTCGTCTTATTATTCTTCCTGTATATCTGTGAGAATCAAGCTTAAAGAAAGATACCTGCTGCTGGAAAATATCCTTCTTTCCGATTTTCTTTACAGAGCTCCTCCGTCACACGTATACATGTATATGCATATTATTTTATCTTCAGCTGAAATGAATGTGGGCCGGGCAGAGTAGGACTTTTCGTGCTAATAATAATACAAAAATTGTTGTGAAAAGTAGATTTATATACGCTATACGGTAGTAATAGTAAATATGGTGAATGGTGGACTATGACGGACGGAAGGCATATATTTATGATAAGTTCATGTGGAAAAGGATATAATCTCTTCTCGCTCGATTCTGTGAATGTGTGTTCAAGTTTAGAAAGAAGACAAGATACGTGTTTTCTGTATATGTGGATATTTTACACACGAAAGTATTACTTGTAAAAGTTATAGCAAACTTATAACTCAAGTCCTCTTTGAAATACCTACGTCCTCTGAGTAATAATATGAAGTTGGTTATGAAGTACGTACGTATTCGTCGTACACACACGAATATCAGAGGAACTGACGTAGTACATTCATTGTACTACCAATGAATGGTAGGAGTAAAAAGGATGAAGGGTAAAAGAGAATATATTTGTACTTTTTTTCTGTCTGTCCATATGTATTAGCTTTTAAGCTTGAGACTAGCACGAAAGGATGATGATGATGAGTAATGAGCTGCTGCTTGCCAGATAGAGATATTTTTTATTATCTTCATCATAATATGTAGTTATATGATATGAGATGTGAGAGCAATGAGCAATTACACATATCACATGATGAATAACGGAGTAGAGAATAACATTATGATTAACAGAGTGTGCAGTAATAGAGTTTTTCAACCATTTTCTGCTCAACGTCATCGTTAGCCTTTGTGGGAGCGTGTGATGTTGTGGCTATCGAGCTATTCGCTACCACCACTCTAGCCAAGTGGCTGTTGTGATTTTCCCGTCATCAGAGTGCAGCTCAGTTGGCGTTGGCGTGTAGAATTCCTCACTATCTGACCTTAAAATAAATAAATAAATGGTATTTTGAGAGAGAATCCATGTTTTCTTATGTTTTTTATACACTTAACAGGTAAAAATACTTTATACGTCATGGCATACGACGACATACCCCTTATTTCGAGCTTTGCTACGTATTTTCTCCTTTGGGAAAGCTGGAATGTAAGGAGCACGTCGTCCGTCATGATTAGCCGCAGGTTGTGTTTTCTCCATCCTCTCAGAGAATTCTGAATTATGATTCTCGGTATCATCATAGTGGTTGTAATTGTAGGTATTTATCAGACCATTCCCATTTTCCCTTTCATTCATTCCAGTTTCTAGATAGCCTTCAGTTTGCAGCGGGATTTCTCGGTACGGATCCTGCACTATTGTTGATGACTTGACTTTCCTACCCGCAGTTTCTGACAGTTTACTTTCTACGTTTCTTTCCCTTTGTCCAACCCATTTGGACGTAGTCGGTAAATTAGGACACGCTTCTTGCTGTATTCTATCATGTTGTGGTATGATGGGATGATGATGATGCTCTTCCCGGTGATCTGCTTGATACATGGGATTCACATAATTCCAGCCGTCAATGTGGCCCGGTCCCGATATAGGTGTCCGTTCCATTTCCATCGTCCTCGACTGTGCACCGTAAAGCATTTCTTGGCCATCAATCAATCTTCCAGAGTAATAAGATGGTTGTACTAATTCAAGGCCAGTGTGGTCGTTGTCATATTCGTTATGGGGATGCTGAGTCCACGACTTGGTTTTACGAGGAAGGCGTGGTGGTGGTCTGGGATGTGCCGTTCTATAACTTTCTCTCGGAGATGAACAAGGAGAACTGATTTCTCTGTAGCCAAAATGCTTGGGTAAGCAGATAGGAGGTGCGGGTGGCGCTGGAATAGGACGCGGACTTTCTCCCTCCTCCATATCCCGTATTATCATATCGCAACTGGTTATTCTTTTCACAGTGGTTCGTATCGAATTTGGATTCGCAACCAAAATGCCAAATTCTTTGTTTTCATACGAAATCTGAGAAAAAAGCATGTAACTAATTATATCGCCTCGACTAACGCTTTCTTTTGTATCATGGAGGTGATTTCCCACACATACTTGTTTCTAGTAGCTCTCTATATATGATATTATGTTACATTATCGGAAAAAGTAATTACCATGCTTGGATGAACTTCCAGATTACCACTTGATGTTCTTCTAACAAAGGGAAACTCATATTTGTGTTCACACACTGGTTGAATGTCACATTTTTTTCTGTTATTAGATCGACAATTATTGACTGGTTTCCTGTTGTTGCTATTATTAATTTGCGGCTGGTGGCAAGAAACGTCTAATGTTTCATTAGTCTTTTCGCAACAGGGCATTACGCAAACTTTTATATCTTGTGCAACAACCTCTACACCACATGCCGTTTCCAATTCTGTTTGACAGTATTTCGTACATTTTTCGCAACAAATTGATGCTTGATGCCCCCAATGTTTTAATTCTTTATGAGTAGTTTGGCAGTGGGAGTCCTGATAACATTTTGATGCCCCGAAGGAGCATTGCGTCTCCATTTCGATTTTCCGACAAGGTGGTGGAATCGGATGCGTTTGACATTCCCCCTTTTGTTTCGGAGCCCTGCATTTTTTATTTCTTTTCCTAGTGACAGGATCGGATGCGTAGCTAATACGCAAAGGATTCCGTAACGGGGGTAAAGGTGGAATTGGAATTGGTGGTGGGCAGTCAGGCAAACATTCCTTTTCTTCGTGAACGCATAGATCCTTTAACTTTTCTTTGGACGCTTTCGTTGTAGGAATCTTTTCAATACACACTGTCACGGCGTAGCATTTTCTGCCACTTTTTCTTGTGTACTTTCTACATTTTCTCACAACTCCATCTTCATTTACTTTTTTCTCCGTCATAACTTCATCAACTACCATTTTGTCGTTTGTTGGTAGCCCTTGGCCTGCCTATTGGATGATATTTTGCTGCCTTTTAGATGACCACCATGACTGCAAGATAAAAGATCTCACCTCACCTTCAAGCGAGAAAGCCCGTAATGGGTTTTTATGATAGACAATGATTCGTTATAGGAGTATATAGGAGAGTTGTCTATGGCTACTTTATGCAACAAGCTTTCTCAAATACTTTCTACTTTCTGGTCATTCGTTCGTCGCTCATCACATATTTATACCGATGGACATTGTGTGTGGTGTCAAAGGGCTTTATAGTTTAAAATGAATAGCGTTGTTGTTCTCAGAGGGTAATGGAAATATTGGCGTTTTTCAAGATAATCAGTCGCATAACAGTTGTATCTCGAACTTTGGCATATGCACATTTACATTTTTGCAACTGGAATGTGCACAGCTGGAAATTTTACTTGATTTCCCCTGAGTGTTCTATTCATTTCTATATCTTCGGGATGGATCTACTCATTTACTCAAAAGACATTCACAATTCAACTAGGCATGTACATTTTATACCTTTTTATAACAACTAAAACATCAAACGACAAACCAGCAAATATGAAATTTCACTTGAATGCCAAATACTACAAGACATTGCAAAGCCAGAAATATCATAAAAAGAGAAAAAAGCAATAAAAGCAGTTGTGTGTTGCACATCAAGAAGGGGATATTAGATGCTCTCTCAAAGTGTTACATTAAGCACTAAACAGAGGGTATTACAATTTTAAGACGGTTCTGAATGGGAAATGTCACGAGAGAAAGTTAGAATTATTACTCGAATTGATATTGTTGTGTACATTGCATTTGTTTTCCAAAATACACACTTTCTTCTGCAAACGTCATGAAATGCTCTCGAATTTGTCCTTCACGACAATCTAACTTCTTTTCTTCGCTCTATTTGTTTCTGTGTTGGCGTAAACTCACACCCTAGATCACGGTTTTTTTTTCTACCAACTATAAAGTTTATAAATACAGACTAGGACTGACCTACTGCATATAGAAAATGCTTGTTTGTTTACAACTGACTCTAAATATAAAATAATCTTGAGTAGGACTGACTGGAACGACCAAGGTCTCTTACCACACACGTCTTTATGAAAACAAATTACATAACAAAATTTACTTGCTTAATGCCTTTTGTAGGTTGTATAGCGAGTTAAGTAACACGTAAGTTTACCTCTGAAATTGAATCCTGGGTAAAACGTGGATGGAAATGCCAAGTAATCGCACAACGCCAGAAGAATCGATTCCTGTACCAAGTGGTGTGAATGCGAATGAATAAATTTCTAAATATCTGTCTGTTATCCAAACTGACTTTCAGAATGTCTGTACATTTAAGCTCGTTTGATGATGACAGCCAGGTCATTTGATATATTTATACAAAAAGGATAAGTAAATAGAGATTTACCCAGTCGATTCCACACTCTCTCAGGACACTTTCTTCAGCCAAGTGAAGGTGTTAAATCCTTATTGGCAAAACACGATAAAAGCATTTTGGCGTGTCAAAAACATCGGCGCAAGTCTCTTTTCCGTCTACAACAAGAGCAAAAAATATATTGACAGAGTAATGGATTACTTTTTACTGTTTTTCCTAAGGTATTCAATTGAACGATGTTTCAAATAGACTGTTAGGTTCGGTTGGCTGCTACTCGCTTCTTGTTGTAAAAATGGCCACTCTGACACGGCGTGTGGATTTGAGTATTTCCCATGAAACCTTTTTAGCAATTACTTTGTCGCTGAAACTATGTTTGATTTTTTCCGCTTATTTATCTCAGAGCAGCGCTTAAAAATTGACTTTATATATTATCAACTTCAAGAGTGCTCCATTTTACCCTATTATCTGTCGAACGCCTATGTATCCTTTATCGTATACATTGACATAGATGTAGAGTATATGTATAGTTCAGAGAACCTTAAAACCAACGTAAAGGGGAAGAGACACGCATTCATAATAAAGTGGATTAGTGAGAAAATTGAGACTACAGAAATTGAATTTTCTGGCAAACTACTTTAAAAACCTTCAAATTGAGATATGTAGTTTAGATAATAATATACGTACCTACGTATGTATGTATATCTAAATAACAAATAACAGACGTAGCATTGTTTTTGCAATTATATTTAGTGAAAAGGCCTTACAACAGGCCTCAAAGCATTTTACTTAATATAAACTCGCAAAATAATATATGAATAGGAAAGTAGAAAGTTCACGTACGTGGGAATGTAGGTAGTAATATGATTGGTCTTGTTATAATAAAACTTTCACTCGTCCTTGTCGTCACTTTAAATGACGCAAATAGTAAACATAATTATTGGATACGCTCGTTTCTTCTGCTGGTGTACTATGCAACTAAGTACACCCAACATATAATACTTTTGTGTTAGGTAAATAGGCATTTCTCTAATATAAAAATGTGTTACAGTATACCATCCTTCCATATTTTTAAAATTAGGAACAAATAGTCTGCAACTCCAACTCCTTTTAACTG
Source organism: Sinella curviseta (assembly GCA_004115045.4). NCBI lineage: Eukaryota > Metazoa > Arthropoda > Collembola > Entomobryomorpha > Entomobryidae > Sinella > Sinella curviseta. The sequence continues at coordinate 32,040,587 of CM023201.3, forward strand.
TAAAGACAGTTTGTAGTGCACGGAGAGGTTGATTTGATAACACAATTAAGGAAACCAGTGCTTGTCACGCTACATGTACAAATTGAGTCATTATTCGACGCGTGTGATGGCAAGTCACCAGAATGATTATGAAGATGTTTTCTATTGAAGTTCGCACGAACCCAGAGCGTTTTTATGTCATGCTTTTATTTCACTGGAAGTGGAACCATCTGCAAATTGATTCACTCTCCAGAGAGAAAATGTATAGTAGTACTCCGCTCTATTGTATATTATATGCTACAGTTAAAATGACAGGCGATTATTGAGAAAAAATCTTAAATATTCTTCCATCTAAATTTGGGGTCCACCTACGTCAAATTAGGTAGTTATAAAACAAGTTTTCATTAATATTAAGACAAGACAAGGCAATTTTTATGCTATAAGTGAAAGCACGGGGATATGTGAGATGGCCTTTGGGAATACTTTCAGGGCTTTTATGCACGTTGAATAACTAATACATATCATGCTTATACTCTTAGTAGTATAAATGGTTTACTACGCTTAAGTATTTGTATAAATACTGCTAGTTTAGCTGACTACTGAAATTTTGGAAGAAGCACATGCATGCATATTTTATGACTAGACGCATCATTTAGATGATAGAAGAAATGAATCATTTTTCAAAAGGAATCCTCCCGAGTAATATGATAGTCAACAATTTGCTATCATAACCGTTACTTTTAATGACATTGATAGTTTGCATGCAAGCGAGTTTGCGAGAAAAAATATTATAAAGCAGAGTTTGATGGTGAGTGAGATGATAGATAAGCTTCTCTTATTTTGTTTGACATTTTATTGCGAACTTTAATGGAAAATTGTATAAAGAGTCTAATGTATAAATATGCGCATAGTCCATACCTCATCTTTCTATTATTCTTTCAACGAAAAGAACGCTCTGTGTTATTGCATATACGCTATTCTGCTATTTTGTTATGGTACGGCAGTTTAGACCGAACCAATTATCTTGATGCAGCAGCGTAATCTATAATACCCATGCCATGCCGGAACGAAACGGATAGAGTCATTTGAGCAGAACGAATAAAACAAGAGAATGATGTCTAGATTAAAAGATATACATTTAGCCATCCTACCTACGCACTTTCCACTTGCAAAGAACAAAAAAAATTGGATTCCATGAGGAAGAAAATTCTCAAAGGAAAATCGTGTTGGTTCTACATAAGGAAATGTCGTAATTTCATGTTCAGCCCCTTGGTTGCACACTCTAATGATAATCTGTCCTACAACCTGACTTGAGTGACAAATTTAGCTCACTGGTCTGGTGGTGTGATGCTTGAAATAAATTGAATTCATTTTGGATTTAAGCATCCCTCTGCATACAAAAGAAGTCCTTCAAATTGTTCCGTTCAAATTCATTCAATTCTTTTTTTTTACGAACAATGTGGTTCACTACTCGGTGAGATACTGCATGCTGTAGTTGTATTACATTATTGCTAAACGCATGTCATTCGTTACGAAAAGAGAGAAAGTTGTTCTGCTCCTTTCTCTGAATTTGTTTGGTTGTGTTGTCTGTTGTAAACTGAGTAAGTCCTTCCTTTTAAAGACGTGTCTGTCAATTTGCTCATCTCCACGAAACTTGGCATCAAATTTTTACAATGCTACATTTATTTATTTTCTTGATTGCGATGTTATCTAAGGTCCTCGTGACCTCGTAAACTAGCTAACTGTTTTTACAATGTGTGTTATTGCCATTCGTGTGGGGTTATTGATCTGAAGATCCGTAGTATCGCACCACCATCATCCTCATCACCATCACCATTGCCGCTTGTTGTGATATTCAATTACAATTTATAGATACATACATTATAACACCAGCTAGGCGATAAAGTGCTTTAGCTTGCCCACAATCGCATCCATCTGTCCGCTATCAATTGAATGATGGTGGCGGTGAAGATGACAGAGTTGTGTATGTAAATAGTACTAGAGAGAGAACACAAATTACGTTACCACCTTCATTCAGTAGATCCCTAACATTTCTGATAACTTGCAACGTATGCACCTCTCTTTTCCAGTTCTAATGTTGAGCCACAACTCACGACCTCGTTGGTTTGCAACCCGATACCCAGTGACACTATCTCCAATAGGTAACAAAACAATACATACGGAAAGCCTGTAAAACGCAGACAATTTCTTTTACGATCCCTCTTGAAGTCAATTCAATTTAGAGTTTAGTCAATGGAAAAATACATAACAGCACATGCACAATATACCTATGTAGGTATAGGCGAATGAATTAAATATATAGCAGTAAAGTCAAAAGAATGTATTCTCAAAAGCCCTTCATTCGCTCTCTAATCTGTTGACTAAAAGATTGAACTGAATACAGCGAAGCGTGAAAATCCGCGAAAATGTATAGGTTTCATCACATTCTGCATGTACACCACCATACACCTATGATACATTCAATGCAACAGCACACATCATTCATTTTCATTACATTACGAATTTAGCAGAAAAGGGAAAGCAAAAGGTAATGTTGAATGTAAGTATAGAGGATATAATTTTCGATGGTAAGAGAGAGAGCAGCTTTTAAGGCACATGTATGTTTTATAGTTATAATGGCTGAGCGCACACAAAAGAGCGAGGCAACATACGGTGACTATTTATTACCACATTACCTCATCATCAGCACCACATTCATGGCATTTATACGCCTTCATCATCTCATCATCAACAGAGAAGACCAGTTGCGTTGCAAGTAGTAAAACGTAAGTTATGTTGGTATTTCTGCTGTTATTAGTCACATTTGAGGGAAGACGGTGTGTGTGTCGGACTATCTATAAATATAAAACCCTTTTTTGATTAAAGGGAAAGGAAACAGATAGCTTAATTCTTTTCCTGAACCTGGTCCATTTTACCTCATGCCAGCATCCCTATTATGCCCATGATGTATATATATTACACACATCTGACCTTATACCATTCCCTTTATGATGGGTTTCCAGTTTCCACATAGATTGGCTCCTGGGACGACTTTCTCCGTGGACAACTGCCACCTGCTAGGTCGTTCAATAAATATGCAGGTTTTATAAATTCTGAAAGGTCCTTCAGATACAGGTTGCACGAATGATATCGCAATATGGAGTTTGAACATATGAAAATACTTACAGGAGCAAAAAAGCATCTATTCATGTAGAATAAAAAATAACGTAATGAAAAGTGTAATATGTTCCCGCAGAACCAGCATATGAGTGGGTGTCGTTTGGCAGAAATTGTGTTTTTTATTAAACGTGTCAGGGCCGACTACCAGTGGTCTGTCATTCCCCTTGTCCGGACACGCACGAAAGTATTTAGTAGCGTAGGTATACTTTTCCTGATGAATTACGATGGTTAGGAAGACGATAGTGGTGCAACAAAGAGTACAACAATATGCTTTATATTAAATATGTTAGAATCATGCACATATTTTAGCACATACTTTTGCTGATGAGATGATGAAAGTGAAACCGCGTTTATTATTTATTTATTTCATTGTATAAAATCCCTTCCCTGTCATCAGCGATCAGCAGCCGTTATTTAATATATATCAAAAGAATCGCATATGAGCTGAAGTGTAAACAGAAAATAATGCTCTTTTCTCGGTTGCCAATTACATATTATGTACATATGTAGCAGAGAGATCAGATAATCACTGTCAACGGAGAAACGAAGCATCAGCAACAGTGGCTGGAAGCAAAAACCGACGAGGATTACCGCATATAGGAATATCATGTTCACTGAAAATAAGGACTGGAAAGGATGATAAAGCAATGATGCTGATCGTTTTATTAAGCGGTCTAGAACGACTTAGCATCAAACTCGCAGAAAGTCAAAAGCGGATAGCCTTGTGAAATATAAGACGTATCCCGCAAGTTCGTAGGCAGATACATAATTTATAGAATTTATGTTGCAAAATCGTCAGGAAAAACAAACGGGAGCCTATTTCGAATTTAATAAAGCTGGGAAGTAAAGAATGGGAGATTTTGCCACAGAGGCAATAAATGCTTGTATGAGCAAGCGAAAACAGACAATAGAGAAAATCAACTGATTTTCCTGGGGAATTACGAACATTTGCCAAATGGCAGAGGAGAAATGAAAGGGAAGGAAACTTAACAGACGAGCATATAAATATCTGACAACACACTTGTCTTTTTGATGTCTCTAACAAAAGTGTAAATCCACCACGAATCCACCCAAGTAGTACAGTAGAGTTAATAAAGTGCTTTCATATTACCCACGTAATAGTCTGCGAGGGTTCTTGAATTTTGCAATATATTCAAGTTATCTGTCCTCACCTACCTCCCGTCTCTACTCTCAAAGGTTATCTTGCAAAAATGGAGGAGAAAGTGGAGTGCCGAGAAAATAAGGAACCCGTGCAATTTGGGAATTGTTGAGGTGAATTGCTGAATCCTTTTCTTGGCTAGACAGGCATTTCTTTTTTATTTCTCAGTTTCTTGGTTCAGTTTAATCATCATCACAAAAGTATATAGTACAGAGTATCAGTATCGTCATTCAGTCACCGTCATATAATAAATAAATAAATGCACATACATAGGAAGGTTTTGTACGCAGAGCTGATACTCAGATTAACCATAAAATGCACAGCAATATGGTCGACCGTAGCTGTCTCCCTTTTTCACAATTTATAAAATTGACTCAAGAATATAAGCAGTTCCTCTGGAATTAACAAAGAGATAGGCAGGCAGCAAAGAGTAATTGTACAATGGAACGTCGTGGGTGTCGCATTCAAGTTTTAGCGCAATTTAGTCGAGATGAGGATAAAGCATACGTGTAAACTACTATATTATGTACAAAGGTGGATACCAAGTACAGATGAGTCTCTTAAAAGCAAAATGAATAGGTATATTGTGCCATATCATTATAAACTCGTTGTAGATAGTCTGCAGATGCACAAACAAAAAGCACACATTTAACTAGACAAACTATTCCTTATTGTATCCACCATTTTCCAACGTTCTGCTTCTTCAACAACAGTGTACGGTGATGAGACGTGCGATGAGAACATTGCAATTCCATGGCTAGTAAAAAAGTGAAGCGAAAGTAATGGTGAAAGAGTTGTATGAGGGAGAGAATAAAGGGAAGGAGAAGAAGGAGAAGATAGAAAGAAAAACATGGTTATATTACGCCCGCACTACATACAGAAAAGCACTTTGGAGTTGAACTGCCAGAAGCAAACTGACATTCGCTCTGAACTCACTTCATTCTTCTTATCGAATAAACGATGACGAGGGAAAATGAGAGGAGGTAAAAAAGGAAAGGAACGCGTTTTCTTATCTTTAAACAGGAATAAGGACACAAAGTAGAAACACACGCTGCTGTACACACAAAAGAAAGCTAATAAGGAAACAGAGTACCGTATAAAGAGAGGAAGTGATTTCTTTTTTAAAAGAAAAGTTCAATTTTTTAGTTGGGAAAAGCGAACTTCAAAAGTACGTTGAATACACGTAGACCAAATATATATAGGTATATGCCCATACATTTTGTCCGTGACACGAGGGACAAGGGAAAGGAGAAAACCAATAGCACATAGCCAATTCAATTTTTTATCGCTTTTACTACATTTTTTTGTAAGAAGTCAGCTATGTGCAACAACCACCTGCCCTTTTCCGTCCTACCACACACAGATTCAGACGGCTGAGCACGTGAAATAAAACACACCACACAAGTTTGTAATTCCAGAGGGATTTTTTCACTGCAAGTTGTTGTTAGGAAAGCTAAAAAAAGTTTGCGTGTTTGTGCGCACTTCAGCAATACTATCTTGCATATATATAAAGGTTGAAGAATATTGTGTCATTAGCATTGACTCCTTGAGCTATCAAAAACAAATGGGAATACAAAAACAACAATTTAACTGTAAGAATACTTTAGTGTTGTAGTGTAGCTGTGATTTTCGCCAGATTTATTGCGTGACCGAGACCGAGACAGAGGGAGAGAAAACATTCTTGTTTCGTTCTTGTGTACACAAGAAGCTCCAGCTAAAATGACAGGAGAAAGTCTGCTCAGACGTTCAGTCGTGGAAAGTCCACGCTTCAGGTTGGATTCCTCTGGCTGTATTTGATCTGCGGGAAATCATCATTTTTATATGAATATTAAAACTAGAGCTTTAAAATGTAAGCGTTTGTGAACCGATAAAGGAGGGAAGACATAGCAGTTTTTGTCATTTTCTTTTAATACTCCTACTTGATATTTCTTTAAGAAAGGGCGCAACGTTTTGGGGTTGGTGGTAGGAGAATGATGCCAAGAGGCGAGAAACTGATTGAAAAGACTGAAGAAGAGAGTGTTGTTGTTTTGAGTGTGGAAAATATTCGTGGTTATTCTGCTACTAATAGCTTTCATCATTACCATCACCCATGGAATAATTTCACATGCTCCTCCTACTCGTTTGTTTTGACAGTGTTGTTTTCAACTTCATGGCTGACAAGCCATTTTGGACAGGTGTCATGTTTGTTTCAGCAAAGCTCAATGGAAGCAAGAAACTGTTCTGATTTTGTGGTTGAAGAATATCCTCACTTTACAGTGAGACGTGGAGATCAAGAATTCGATGGGAGCTTTGAAATTAACGAGTCGATGGTACTGGACCATGACATGTTTTACTTCAAATGTGTCGCACGATACCCCATAGAATGGATTTCAAATGAGCCAACATCAGCAAGCATTTTGGTAAGTATTCTCATTTTATGCAAAATAAAGTTTTGAGAATCGACATCGAGATGTACGAGAGGTAGAAAAGTAGCGAAATATCAGATAACTTTGGCGAAAGTCTCGGCGTCACAAATTCGATCATCATTCCATGAGACATGCATGATTACATATATTCCCTTCCAGCTTCTTATGATAAAGAGGAACTCAAAATGGTTCATGATTACAATGGAAATGATTGATCACAAATTGTGTTTTTCCAGACGTCTGAACTGACGATCAGATTTGAAGCAAAGTAATTTGTAAAAGATTTGAATGTGTTCATTTCAGAAATCGAATATACTATATTTCGTCCATTATTTGCATGAAATTAGTTTATAAAATATATAAAATTATATTTCAGAATCACTCACCATCAAGTGCTGCGAAAGCCGCAACCTCACACTTGCACATTTATCGAACATTTTCAAATTTTTTCGACCGGAATTCATACCGTTTTGGGATTTCAACACGTGTTCGTTACAAGAAGGGCACCGGATTCAAGCAAATTAATGGCACCTGTCGATCAATTGTTAAGCCATTTTGTCTCAGTACGACTATTGCTAGCCGTGATGAAGTAGACGGGATGGTTTCTTTGCAGATTTCCATTGATCCTCCACAGGACAGGATGGAAACGTCAACATCAGCGCTGGGTATTTTCTATGTATTTTTTGCTGTTTGCTTTTACTATGTATGTATGTGTGAATTCCCCTAAGGTAAAAATAGAGTAAACCTAGAGACATGGCAAAATCAACATGTATATAAACGTAGACGCAATTTTTTTCAAAGATGAGAGAACATACAAAACGTATTTTACATGGGGGATTGTCTCTCTTTATAACATGTGTATACATGTTCTTGTTAGATGTCCCTTTAAGAACATCCATTCATGAATATTTATTATTCCCAAATTGTGGAGCTTGACATGATGCCAATAAAATACAACTAGACAGACATTGAGACATCAAATAATAATATTTTCAATGTATATGCAAACCTTTTCATGGTAATTTTATATATAGCCCAAAAGAAATAAGGGAGCAGAATGATTGTGTTTGCAATCTGATGAAAATCCCGATTTTGCAAGCCCGTTGACTAAACCAGTTTGTGTGATGTGGTTTGTTATCGTTAGCATATTCCAATACAAACCGCAACCGTGCCGAGAAGCTGGAGGACAAGAAGAGCTTCTGTGACTACAGAATCTACTACGATGAGCAACCAACTGGTTCCCTTCTTTCATTCACATGCGAAGAGGATGATGGGACGCCAACTTCCATAAAGTTCATCCATCAATGTAGCAACGCCATGACATGTCTGAATTTGTATCGAAACTCGAGACTGGTAAGAACTTGCTATTCCTTTCTTTGTTGGAAAACCGCTTAAAATAAACTTTTACGAGAAATGGGAAAAAGAAAAATGTAAAGAGAAAGTGGTGGTGAGAGGCTCAGTGGTAACTATACACGGAAATGTTTTTATGAGTTATTGCATCTACACTACTCTATATATATTTTAAAAGAGAACTGCAACACCGTCATCATGTAGCCCATTAGCGATTGGTGCAGAATTCATGTCCAAAGCATGTATTTCTGCATCCGCTTCAAAGAATTTCAAACATCGTATTTTAAACACTTTTTCCTCATCTTTACAAAAAAATTCAGCTGGGATTACGTACATCATTCTTTGAAAACAAACTATTATTTACCCAAGCCTATATGGCATGACTGAAAAAAAGAAAATGTGAAAAACATCTCCCGCTTGACATTACATGTGTATGTATGTAATGTAACGATCAAAAGTATGCCGGCCACGATGATGATGCCGCTGCTGGGGGAAGAATGTGTGCCTAGTTTAAAAATTTAATATATATTGCCTTGCATCATCATCAGCACAGCATTTTTCATAAAGTTTGTTTTTTCCTGTTTGTTGTATTTTTTAGCCTTCCGGCTGTGCCCAGCCCCTTGTACATAATTCAACCTGTGTAGGTTGTGAAAGTAGACAATTACGGCTCTCCCAAGGAATGATTGGTTGTGAGTCTTCTTCCGACGAGGAAACCAATGGAAAATCCAAACGATTTTTGTTTTTCTTTACTTCCATTCCTCAAGGACGCTCTCCAACGAAATTATGTATGCATGAAGATCTAATCTCTTTAGGATAGTCAAATGTAGTTTAATGATTACATAGTCACGATACTTGAATTTCGCATGGTATGACATCAAGCTTTGTATGTAATGTATTCTGTCTTGCTCGCCCAAATCCTTTTCCAATGTCTCAGAAAACAGCCCTTGAAAAAGCGACATTTTTAGCCCATACGTGATATTTCAGACTTGACGTGAAACGGTGAAAGCAGCTTTCATGGTTCAGAAAGTAGATTATGTATACGGCGTATCGTATATCATCTCGTGCAAGGAAATCAGCATAAAGATTTGATATTCTGCTGTAACTTTATCTGCGAATGGGATTTTATTGCCTAATTTATTCTAAGTACATAATCTAGTTGCTACATTTTGTATTTGTGCATAGTCAGCAAATGGAACTTTAGATTTGATTTGATTACTTTTCCCAAATACATCATTGAACTACGTGTGTGCAAAAAAGTAAAGTGGAATTTATTTGTTTTATTTTTGCACTGGCATATAAAAAATAGACTTCAGGATGGAAGATGCCCATCCCTCAGAGATGATGAGACTAAGTGAAATCCCTGATCAAGTTTATTTAGGGGCACAGCTAACGGTAACATGTAACGTATCCAATTATTACTTTGCTGGAGGAACCCGACTGGCCTTGAAGTTTGTGGATTCGGAAACGCTCACGTTTATAAAAAGTAGGCCACACTCTTGTTTTCGCCGTTCATCAATTCATTAGTGTTTATTAATCAATGATGAACAAATATTGCAATAACATTCCAACCAATGCATACATAATAATTTGCTACATTGAAGATAATTTTTATTTACACAGCCGTTCCAAAGAATTTCGAACTGGCTGACCAATTCGGTGGCACAACTATTGAAGCCACCCTTCCTATTACTGCAGTTAACTTGGAACGAGTGTATTGCTTTGCCCCATTATGGAATTCCTTCGAGTGGGTGAACCAGTCCAGAGCTATTCGCGTGCTCCATGTAAAAGGTGGCCGCAAACTATTTTATGCTGCCACATAAAATTTGCGAATTATGTTTTATTGTATATTTTTTTGTAAATAAACAAAGTATTTCATGGAACAACTAAACTCCCATTTTGTAGAGGTCATATCGGGCGATATCATTGTTGCTGTAAGCGTTACCGTATTTTTAACGGCTCTCTTTGTAGCCATGATGTTTGGAATACTATGGATAAAAGTGGGCAAACGGCACGGACGGTTGAATTTGCTCACAACATCCGAAATCGAAGAATTTCGCAGAGGAAGTTTCACAGATGAGAATAAGCCGATAAAAATGGCAAACAGCTATAATGACCTAGCGTATGGAACCGCAGCAACTTATGATACTCTATACGAGATAAAACGGGATCGTCTCCTGTTGGGTAAGAGGAAAGGGGCAACTTACTTATCGTACTCCTTTGTGGCCTTTTACAATAGCTATATTACTCGTGTCTTCATATTAAACTTGTCGTTTTTTCGACAGAATACAAGACAAAGTTTGTTAAAGATCTCACTCTACATCCCCCTTTATTGTTCATAATGTGCTTGTAGATGAAACCGCAGTTCTTGGACACGGTCATTTTGGCCTGGTTCTCAAAGGGATTGTAAAGGACACACAAAATAAAGTGCGAATTGATGTAGCAGTAAAAACTCTAAAAACAAAAGTTGATGTGGGCTCGCTGAAAGCTCTCCTATCCGAACTGAAGATACTTGCAAGCATTGGGAAACACACTAATGTAGTGAATCTGGTGGGGGCTTGCACAAAAAAGATGGGGAAAGGTATGCTGCTTTATGCTATTATTTCTATAAAATTTATAATGTGTTTTATGAATATTCATGCTGTTCGCATTGGCTGCTTGCTTTTGCGAGGAGGAGAGAATGCTTAAAACATTTACTAGTTGAGCAGTCTAAAAGTCATTAGAATAACTTTTTTCTAGAATATATTGCCTTTCACTGTTACAAGTTTGGGTGGAAGGGAATCATGAAGTTCGCCGAAACCGGATATTGAATTACCTATTCTCATTTGCTTCTTTTCTGGTTTCTCACTCTCTACAGGCGACGTTTACGTAGCTGTTGAATATTGCGCTAATGGCAATTTGCAAAACTTCCTCCGTCGACACCGGCAAGCCTTTAGAAATCAATTGGAGAATGACGTCTTAGTAATAGAAACACCCATAAGGTAAACATTCAATTATAGGCTTTTCTGGCTATTTCATATACCCTTACACCATCTATAAACCTACATACTTTGTTGCTACCCATGCCGCTAGCAAAGGTGCCGCAAAATAACTTGAACCTTTCCAAACAGATATTTTGCTTTCATTCTGAACCCTACTTTTCTATTCTTTTGCATACCAAAAATAGCAACGTTTTCAATTTAATTGGTCAATATTTACAAGCACGTATAAGAATATCTGCAGATACGTGTTCTTTGTACTTTAAATTCATCGTGTTATAACTTATGTAACTCGTTTACACACTGGCTCCTTATGCCTAATATAGCAGAGAAATTCCGCAGCAGAAAGGAATGGAAACGTGACTTCCTGTTATTTAAGTAGTCTATCGCTTTACAATCAGCCACAGTGAAAATACGTGGGAAGAAGAATGTTTCCTGGAAATTTCTGCTTTCCCCGAAGCCTCATAAAATTTGTATACTTTATCTATTTCGTCAAGATAAACTAATGAACTAAACCTGGAATAAATACAAGGTTACATCCATTTTCTCTTTCTCTAAATTTTCCAGAAAATTATCTACATCCAGTGAATGCATCATGACTATAGATTTGATTAGATGGGCCTGGGAAATCGCGAAAGGAATGGAGTTTTTGGGAAGCAAGAAGGCATGAAACATAATAATCAAGATACCTACTTTAGTTAAATATGGTGATGTATGCGCACAAATGATTTTATTCACAACTACCCTTGCTAATGATTTGATTTGGCTGTAGGTTATTCATGGAGACTTGGCCACCAGAAATATTCTGTTAACTGAGGACCATGTCGCTAAAGTATCTGATTTTGGTCTTTCACGACAACTTGTGGACTACTACTATGTCCAGAAGGAAACGGTATGATACAAAATACATGATGATGACCTATTTATGATTTATGTCCTTAATGAAACACGAGCATAAAGACATAATAAGGGCATGATAACTGCATCTTGGTACAAATGCAGAATATATATTATGTAGCTATATATTCACTGTAGACGGTCCTTATCATTATTTTAGCACACTGTCGACTTTCCATACAATAGAATTCTGTATTTCATAGTTTATGCAAATGCTAAGAATAAAAGCAAACATTATCGTCAGACTCAATAGACAAAGACAGTTTAGAAAATCAACAGAGCACTGTCTGTGTGTACTTATCTTACAGGGACCAATGCCTTGGAAGTGGATGGCGTTGGAATCCCTTGGAGAATACAAGTTCTCAATACAAAGTGACGTTTGGTCATTCGGGGTTACCCTCTGGGAGTTGTTTACGCTCGCTGAAATACCGTACTCTGGGTGCAATTGGAGTGCGGAGTTTGTTGAAACCCTCGCTGCAGGTCATCGACTGGGAAAACCAAAATTTGCTACTTCTGAAATGTAAGGACATTTACAAATAATGTTGGGGTATTTTAGTTGTGGGTTGGTAACTTGTTTTTAGTGGTAATACATTATGCTATTTTGGTTTGCAACTTTCTATGAATAAATAAATAATGATTCAGGAATACATAATGTTTAATTGCTTAGTTGATTTATTAGAATATACAATTCTGTAATGACGGTATATTGTTTTGATAAAAGTCATTAAACTCTCAATCCTCAATTTGTCTATAGACGATTAGAATGAAAGGCAATTGCACATATACATGATGTATTTATGCGTTCCAAATTAAGGTATGATCTAATGAGGGAATGTTGGAAAACCGATCCAAGCAGTAGACCATCGTTCTTTGCTATTAAAATGTTTTTCGAGGACATTCTTACACAATGTACCAGCCAGGTAATCATGCAGTAAACACAAAAGTTGACAAGCAAGCTTTATGAAACTAATTTGAATTGGCATTGCCTAATTGGGTTTACATTCTATATCTATGTATTTGGTTTTTCCAGGACTATATTCAAATTAATACAGCAACCGCAGGAGTAGCAGGAATAGATGAAGAATATCAACATCTCCCATTGCTTCAAAGTCCTAGAATAATAATTGAAGAAGAAGGAGAAGACGATGTTTTTGAGTGATGATGATGCATTTAGATGCTAACCGATAATCTAGCGCTTGTAACGTAAATAGATATGTAATGGCCGAGATGAAGATTTTAGTATTTTGTTCATATTAAAGTAAATAAATAATATTTAAAGACGCCACAATAATTTGCCGGAAGTCAACGAAATGAATACAATAAAATAAACGTTTGCAGATATTCTAGACCCGAAGAACGATGAACCGTAAAAAATGAATAGTAAAAACTGGCTGCCTGATTTTTGATTTAGCCTGAAATTAAATGCAAAATATACATAAAAAAGTTTGGGGTTGGTTCACGAATATATTCTGATGTTTCTGCAAAACATCCAACAGTTGAAAATTTATCATGTAGCATAAAATCCTGCAAAATATGAGCATGCTAATTTTGTTAATGCAGAAAATTTACGAACTAAAATCCGCTGATAATGCCAGAATGGTTTGCTTCAAGATGACATCAATGCAGCACAAACTACAGCATATGTTCAAGTACAAAGATGCAAATAAATAATGTTATATGCTTAGTACGATAGAATCAATAATTGGAATATAAATTATTATGGAGAAAAATAAAATTAACATTTTAAAAAGTCAAATTACTTTGCACGTTGCTGTGCTTTATTTTCTAAACTAAGATGAGCACAACATATTTTTCCTGATCAGTACTCTGAGTAGTTGATAGGTTGCGTTCGGAACTCTAAGCTGTGATCCAAATCTTATCTGAAAAACTCTTTACATGCCTAAATATTTACAGTAATTTTCCAATGTAATGTTGCTGGAATAATATAACATATCCTGGAAATATATAACGAGGAAAATGATGGGAAAACCACTGCGTTGCTGATCCATTTCATTGGACCATCAAGATAGTTTGACCGTCGAGCAGGATGTAGTATACTCTCTGCCATTATGAACGCAATAATTAATGCTTTGCAAAATGTTAGCACTAATGATTGGTTCATGTTAATCTTATATTTATCGTAATTACAAACGGTCATCATGATGTTACATAATGATTAAATCGGCAAATCGAGCACTTTCATTTCACTTTCAAATAAAAGTTTCTGCCACATCATATCAGGCCATAGTCAGCAATAAAATTATTTTTAGCGCTGATTTGGTCAATGTGTTCAATATTATATTGGATAAGCATTGTTCGAGATTGTTCCGAATTTAGGCATAATTCCTTAATTCCACACATGCATAAAAACAGCTTATTCATTTTTGACTTGAAAAACTGACGACCAATCTGTCATCATTGCATCATTGATAATTTGGCGTATTCCATAGTGTTACAAAGTAACAAAAAGAATCTCATTCATTGTGTTTTCAAATTCAATTTCTTTGAAAAACAATAGCTCAAGTTTCATTGACGCAAGAATCTCCGTTCATTTTATGTACATTTAGTTGCGCATTGCCCACTCCTTCATCTCTCTCACACTAACAATACAGGCTCTCTCTCTCTCTCAGCTTGTCCTTCCCAACTTCCCAATTTCTCACATACTCATGACATGAGTGCGACTCACACACAACCTTTTAGTTTAGCTTCAGCTGAAACTGCATCTCAATTCTCCTTCTCACTTGGCTTATTTAGGTCGAGGAGACTCGCGAAGGAGGAAGGCAATAGTGCAACTTCGTCTTTATCCTCTTTAACTAAACTGCACGTAGTATTAATCTTGTAGTTTTATTCATAAAACTTAAAGTGAATTACAGACCATTCCAGTCTGTTCAATAATTGTAAATTACAATTCATGTTATTTGGACATGAACATATAGCAATAATATTAAGCAATTAGATCCAATTTTACATTACACTGTATTGCTTGAGCTGCAGAACACACAAAAATGAGACTTTTAGCTCTATAACCTACACTACACTTCATATACACATGCCGTCATATCATATCATCATCATCTTTTAGCCTTCTCCCTCGTGTACTTAACTCTTGGTCAGCACCCGGTGATTGACAAAGATCTTTGTCCATTAATGGTGATACTGTGTTGTCTGTGGGAGTCGTGACACAGTTAATCTTTATACCGGTACCTCTGACGCACACGCCTCTAAACTGACGGATGAGTTTCGCTCAAATAAGTTCATTTAACTAGCTCAGTCTTTTTACCTTGATCTCGGAATTTAAAGTTCAATTTCTGCCTGCGTGCCAGTAACAAAATTAACTTATCATGGCACCAACAACAGAACGCACAGCACCCACAAAGAAATCTTTGCGGATTTGGGTTCGGAACAATGGGCATGTGATGCGAAGTAAGTTTGTGTTGGGATCGAGTTAATTTTCTTATTTTAAAGCTGCGTTGTCAATCTTTTTCGTCAGAAAAATAATATGATTGCATTCGGAATTCAATCTGGATTGGATTTCATTTATGTTTAGAAACTAATTATAATTGTTACATTGATTGAATTGATTTTTTTTTGCACAGAAAAGACAAGAATTACTTATGTTTATCCGCGAACGGTGGAGGCTGCCAAAGATCCTTTCGAGTGCGCCACAGGAAAGAATAAAATGTTCTACTTGATTGCTATCAACCTTTATCCAGAATCAAGTAAATAATATTTTAATTGCTAATTATTATATGATACGATACCATTAAGAAAATAGTTAATGCTAGATTCGCAGTGACAATACCTAAAGACATACATCCTGGTTTTCAGAAATTTTAAGACCTGATGATTCAGATTCGGAGACTGAAATGGAGGAAAAGGAGATAACTCAAAACGAATCTGAATGTAATAGTGAAGAAACCACTTCAAATTCTAAGGTAATTGAAGAAATAAGTTTAATTAAGGTGTGGTGTTGAGCACGTTTTTGAGGACCTACATATGTATTAACGCTACTTTTAGGTGGACAAATGCCCGGTTGTTGTCGACAAAAAGAGAATCCGAACCAGACGATCACCTACCGCAGAAAGGGTCATTAATTCTGCTTCAGAGACACCGGAGCCTCATCATTGTAGTTCAGAAAATAATGAGCGAAATCAACCATCTGTCCCAGAACCCATCTCACAAAAGAAAATTGCAAATTCTCCTCCGTCGAAAAACTCATGTCAGAGACAACGATTACTTCCGCTGAAAAAGACTAGCTTAAAGAAGAATACTGCTAACATGGAAAATAAGGAATGCTCAAAGGTTTCAGATTGTGAAAATTGTCTTTCGAGTTCAAAATCAGGCGAAGCCATTCTAAGTAATAATAAAATTAAAGTGAATGAAGTGGTGACAAAGGGGACAACAGCTTTAACCGCAAGGAAACTTCCAGCGATCCCTACAATTATGAATAGTTTAAATAAAATTATTGAAACGTGCTCCGCAAGTGGCGCTGTTTCTTTTAGTTTGGCAAAAAAGAAGCCTCGTCAATCAAGATCCTAATTGCATCGCCCATTTTAATTTAATTATTTATTACAATTTAATTATGTATACCTATGTAGAGAATGAGAGTATTTAAACTGATCGTATTATATTATAAAATCTCGAAACAAGTCGTTGATCGCGCCGGTTTTTTAAGTATATAGGTATTTGTTTAATTTTTATATTGCTATTCCCTACACTATACAAAAATGTAAGATATCTCAACTACTTTAAGTAAGCATTCAGTAAATTCGAAATTCCAATATATAAACTCAATATTTATTAGAAGCATGATATCTTAATAGCAACATACTTGCAATAATTAGAGAGAAGGAAACATTATTTATACCGTTGTACCCACGTAGTACAAATAATGAGTTATAGACGTGGATAATTCATTTAGTAAGACTGTTTTGTAACTTTAACATGTAATATCGCTCGTATTAAAATGGATCATCAATAAAGCTACTTAATTTTTAAACTTCGATAACAATAAAATCCCTTGTCAATCCATTGAGTTATTTGGCTACACCAAACTTTCAGATTTTAGTTTGTAGCGCCTTCCGTACTCCTGCGAATATTTATCGAAAGTAAGTGATTACTGTCATGCCTAAAGGTTCAGTAATTTGCCCACAAATACAATCTAGGATCTACTATCATTGCAACAAAACTTTGTTAGTGTAGAAACATTTCGATAAGCATTGCCTATATTCATCCAAGTTACCTAAAATCCAATTCACGAATGCACAATTTTCAAACCGAAACAAATGTGTCATTGGTAAATACCTGGGTCTGGGGTAACTTAAACCACCCTACGTGATAACTTCCATAATTCCATATTAATACATAATGCATTCTAATAATAATTGTTATTCGAACAAATCAATTTCCTATGTCATTCGAAGATGGATGGTGCGTTACCTCCCTTCCTACCACGTACGAGTGGCCCAAAATCCTTGAATTTGGAATTTCAAGAAACGGTTTGCCATTTGCCAATATTCTTTCATTATTCAACGAGTGGTCAGTAGTATTAATACGGAATGGTTGTGGTGGTGTTGGCACTATGTAATTAGTAGTTGGTTAATAACGAACACATAACATTCATATTTTTATCTTTTATTATTTTACTAGTAGTTTAAGTCACTAGGAGCAAAGTTATAGTTTCGGCTGTCAAACAATATGTTTCAAAAGTTTCATCATTACGAATAAATAGAGAGTAACTCTAAACAAAATGTTTTCCAAAGAAAGCACAAATGTTTCAAACAATATTTAAATTACTAGAACAAGTCACACATATGTTGCCTGTGTGCCTTTTGGCGACGAAAACTTTTTGTCAGCAGATGGTAGGTATTACATTTCCGTTATATCATTTTGACCTATTCAAAACTAGATCAACAATTTTTTTTTTTAAAAATAATTAAAAAGAGTAACCAGCAGCTCACGTCTTTTTACTTCCTACCATGAAATTGTACAATTGTTTACTTCCAACCATAACAGTAGCCTATTATCCAACTGCGAATGCATAATTTATTAGTAGGTATATAATGCATTATACGAATACGATTAGTATTTACATTTTATAGGTTGACTCTCTGCAATACTGAAATGTTCTTTCAAATGTTCCATAAGATGGGATTTCTGAATCAATTTGGAAATTCGTATACTACCCGACATGTTCAAAAGAAAACCCCACTGCAAACTTCGAACAGGAACGAATCTGGTCACAACTTTCACAAGAAATGTAGTAGATCATCATTATAATCAAACCCTACACATCCAGAGGGACTGCCAACTTTCAAATTAATACTGTACATGAAATGAACTGACTCAAAGAAACGTACACATATACAAACCGTAGGAAATGTATGTTCAGAGTCCGGAATGTAGATGGACAGACAGACAAGCTTGATTAAAAGTGAATTCCAAGTTGGTAGGTCATCTACTTAACGATAATAACAGTCAACAAAACATTCGCCCTATAAAGTAAAATATTTAGTAGTACAGGACAAACGCAGATGTTGGAAGCAGGTGCAGTAAGAAAGGGAAGATTCTAACGCAAATGAAAGGACGCGAATGTAAAGGACAGTCGGGTTGAGAACTAGAATGCGAAATTGCTTCGTGACCGTTTTACCGAAGTCAGTTTTTGCTGCACAGTATGAATTTCAATCAGCTTGACGATACAGCATCTCTATCTGCTCATGTTTGTTCATTTCTCACCTTTCGTGTGAACCAATTTGAATCCCCACACTGGGAAAAATCACGCTAAATGGTGCTAACGCGAGAATGTTGTTTGTGACTGTTCAAGGATCACATTCGAGGATACTGTCACCGTAAATAATAAAAATACTGGCGTTTGTTATCAAAATGAACGATTGTAGTATACGAATCCCTTGCAGCCACTCGTGCATTCCAACGCTTTCTAATTTTCCAGAGAGCATCTATGTACTTCTTATTTTGCTTTGTATGAGTACGAGACTAGCTAGTGTTATGGATTTGCATCATGTACATGCTTAAAACCTAATGGGCTAATAGCAAATTAACGAATAAAAAGAACATGGATATTATATTATCTGTTTCCGTGTTATGCATTATAACAGGATAAGAACACATGGAAGAAATTGTATTTTCAGTGTCGCAACAGAATGCGTCTAATGACTCATTTTATGTAGACATTAATTAATTAGCAGAATTATAAAGCTTTTTATTATGTATGGAAAACGTAAATGTTAACCATTGCCCCAATATATAGTCTTACTTGAAAACTTGAATATGCCAATTGTTGAAATGGTGAGAAAGTAATACAGTACCTTATTTTTACAAGTGCAAGTGGAAATAGCAGAAGGGAAGCACTGTTATCACTAGAGAGGGTGCTATATGCTTCACCTGGTGGGAGTAGAAAGGCTGGGTCTATGCCATGGTAAGGGGCGTTGTTGCACAATACCGTTTCAGTCAGCGTCAGGTTTTTTTATTGAAGATAGCGTATTGTAATGCTGACAATGCATGCATTTATGTTTATTTGAAAACTGGAACTATACTAAACTTATGCAGGAATGCTTTGTAGTTTTATAGATTAGTCATTGTGACAAGTATTATCGTTAAATGTCAGTCCTGCCTGTCCTGTTCTTCCGTCACTACTACATACATTTATATAGATGCCTTTAACGAACATTTGGAACCCCATCTTGTTTCTAAACGGAGTGATTATTGTTGAAAGATAGTGTGGGTGTTAAAAGATAATGAAAAGTTCGCATCATGCGATTATAATAATTAATTGCGAAACCTTTGCATTTCCTGATAGCCAAAGTGCTCTGCTCAAACTGTACATGACCGCAACCAAGTTCTAATTCGATCAGTCAACTGCTCATAATCCTCGCGTCGCTTCAGTTAAATGCAAAGGTAGCTAGTAAATTATCAGTTGTAGCATGATAAAATATCATTGGTATTTGGAATTTTATACTCTTTAAAATCACATCTGTATACTTTTCAGCAAGAATGATAACGTGATTGAAAGGATCCACATTTTGGAATTGACATAAACAAGATTTCACCACACCTGTACCTCTAAGCGCAAGCTGTAACAAAGCATATGAATATGACAATGATGCTCTTTCATTTCCTATTTTATTCACATGAATGATTCTTGTGTCGTGTCGCCTGAAAAGTATGCGATTTAGTCCTGGTCTTTTCCGCTGTATAATTTAATATGTACGCATATGTCTCAAATAACATTATGGGAACGTTTCCCGTTTTTCAGGAATGAATGGTTACAGCAGCAGCAGTTAGTTAAAATATACTTTTAGTTTCAGATGAAACGAAGGTTTTCATCGGTCTGTTTAAAAATGGTTTTAAAGTGGAATATATATATGACATGCTCGCATAATACCTATTCTCATCGCCTCATTTTTATTCACATTTACCTACTACTCCATACACTTATCCTTTATAAGACACACTAAACATATAAATGTACATCGTCATATATTCCTATAGTCTTTAAGTTCCTTTTTCAACAATAGCAAGCTATGAATTGTATATACACTTCCCTTCGATCCTCGGCTGCAGTCTAAAGATCTAAAAAAGTACACAGCGGAAATGTGAAGAGTCCTGCCGGATTATCCGCACGTATGTATGTTTAAGGTAGAATAAATTTACAATAGAGAATAACCATACCGGGATTCTTTCGAGTAATTGCGCTTGGTACTAATACCTTACGCCTATTCATGGAATATTCACCCAAGGATGGAAAGCTGAAAAGGGGCTGAAAATGAATACATGAAAAAGTGTGTTGGAAAATGCAGAGACTGCGAACGTACCCTGGCATTTTTATTTATACGTTATTGCTGACAATAAATACGTGGTCATACATATGCACATAGACATACTTGTGAAGGTATGTACATTTCAAAGAAAATATATAGTTTTTTATATTTTTTCTCTCGAGGTACTAACGGCTACGGTTATATTCGTGGAAGAGGCGCTACAGTTACAAGTCGTGGTGAGTGTAGTGGCCCATCCATTACACTTGGTCATGCCACATTCTCTATACACAAAACAACCCACTGGTGACTTTCATGGGCCATCCAACTTTCCAATAAATTCACCGGCCGGTGGTGGTGGTGGTAGCCTGTATAATAAGGAGAGCAGGATAATCGTTGTTTTGTTGTTGAGAGCACTTTTCCAGAAGAAACGCATCCAAACGACATGCCTTAAAAATGTGAAGCCCTTTTACAGTTCCATGCATTATTATTATTTGCCCACTAGGTACATTTAACTGTTGAGAATGGCAAAGGAAGGCATTAAGATATCATGTCTGCTCATTTTATTGCTCCACCGTGGTATTACCAGCCCTTCCGACAATGATGTTGCCGTCATTCTTCGTCTTTGTGTGCATATGTATTTGAAGATTCAAGACGTTATTACGCGTTTCATGGCTATCTGACTCCAACACTGGATTTACATGTCGTATGCATTTTTATATAGGTATTCGTTCATCAGCAGTTCCAGAGCAGTAGCCTGCTCAACTGAAAAGGGAGGATTTCCATATTTAAAGAAATTCAAAGAATTTCCTTTTTCATTCTTTGTTGAATGGAGGTTCGGTTGCCCTTCCTTCTCCTAGAGTTTTTTCTCTTGTCTCTATGTTCTCTTTCAACTGGATGAAATACCGAAAAGTATTTTTTAGAATAAAATGAAAAGATAAAAGATTCTTTCTTGTAGGCATACTCAATAGCATATTACACAAATACATTATTGTGGAATCCAGAATCCAATCCAAAATTCTAAAACAACTACTAATGGAAACTACAATTATTGTATATATTCTGAATACATTTAGAAAGTATTGTAAATATAACTCTTTCCGTTTGGTAGTACACATTTGTGGTGAAATCTCTGCGTTGGGGAAAACTTTGCATGGGATAATCTTAATATTTTGAAGTTTGCCGTTACACTGATATAAGATTCAGATCATTTCCAGATTAGATCACATTTTCAAGCGTAAATACAACCAAACCGTTCGTTTGTTTGGAAGCATACACCATAGACGCAGCAAAGTCACTGAAATAAAGCCAGCAAGAAAGTCTACAAATTGGGGGGTGGAGTCACTAATAATTTTGTCGAAAGATTTTATTAAACGTTTTATTAATGCATTTGACCATTAGGCAATTAATTAAGGACAACAGATAATGCTACTCTCCTAAGAATTAATACATTTGCATTGAATTAATGGAATCTATTATTTGAATATTCCTTTCCCTTTTCTATGATTGTTCAGTTTATGCTCACTTTCATGACATTCAAATTGTGTATAGAAACCAGTAAAATCTGGTTTCCCGTTTTTAAATTTAAAATATAAAAGAAAACTTGGCTTTCACGTCAGCATGTGGTTTCATCATTGAGTTATAATAACGAATGCCACAAGCATGATCTCTCCACAGAGTTACTTTTGATTGGAAGCCAATTCTCCTTTTTATATTTTCCCATTTCCCCTGATCATTTCTGAGAAAGCTATAAAAATAACCACATTGTATCCAGCTAAACCTTCCTCATCTACAATCTTTTGCATGCGCCAAACCGTTTGTTAATATGGAAGAAACGAAGCTATTATAATAACTTGATGAAAAGAAAGGAAAAAAGTTGAGAAAGCTTATTTTCTACAGATGCTTGCTGCAGGGTGTCTGAAAGCTAGAAAGTTCTCTTTTTATTCTGTCTACCACCAATACGATCTCACGTACACAATTTTCTACTTACTCAACCGTCACTCAGCAGGTCTACCTTTGCATGCAGTCGTTCATAATAACAAGCGAACCAAAAACCGGAGTTAACCTTCCAGCAAAACTACTAATAAAACCGGGATCCATCCGTTCATCCATCCATCCACAAAAAAGCAGTCAGTTTGCCTGCACAGAGAGCTTAATAATATACTTATCTACATGGAATATGGAAGTATTCTCTCATTTTATCTTCTGTGTAGGCCATCACAGACAACTGTACTTGGGCTTAATAAGGAAAGGAAAATGTTTCAGGAACGATTTTTCTCACTTCGATGAGTGCATGTCGGGAATGGAGGTGAAATATGTATCTCTCCATATGACCTTATTGCAGCCCTCCAGGAAAGTGCCCAAAGCTTTAGTGGGCCGAGTGAAAGTTGACTAAAGTAGTAACAACTTTTCTCCGTATGAAATCATCATCGTGTGAATCATAAATCGGGAGAGCTGGTACAAATTTGATTGGGCTGCTGCTGGACCGTTTTCCCTTCCTCTATTTTTCTTTCTAGCAGTCAACTTTCATTAAACTACTTTATATTTTGTACTTTGTCCTCTGTAAAATAGTATATCGTCAAAGTTTCCATCTGCATTACTGCATCTCATTTCCCTATATTTGCAGATAGAACAAAAACGTCGTAAGACTAACAAAGTAATGGAGGATGCTGAGGCGAGGAGCAAAAGTACTTGACTGTAGTCTGAAATTATATGCCTAAGTGTAAACCATAACAAGTGAAAAGAAGGAGTTGAGTGTAAGATAAGGCCAAAGTTTTTCTTATTGTCGAGAAATAAAGAGCCTTATGATACAATCCTCAAATTTTATAGAGGCGTATGCACCCTTTATTAAGAAATTTTTGTTATATAATATTTACTTCATTCCATTTCGTGCTTACACAAAATATGCAGAGTTCGTCCTACACAACTTTCAATGAGGCTCCCTTTAAACTTTGAAAAATATCGTGAACTTGGTTGTTGCAACTCTTTGAAATTGTGCAGTTGACTACTATGATTTCCTGTATAATATTCTATTATGTATGTATGTAAGTAACAGTAAAAATGTTTGTGCATACATCTCCAACCGAATGCATTACATGCGCGAAAGTTGCGTTAGCTCTTGTGTAGCAACCACTGTAGAAGTGAAGAAAGGGTTACTTGCTCCTATAGTTGGAGGGACACTTTATCTTCTTTTTAGGATGCGTGCATGCATGCATGTGGCGGAGGGGAAACTTGTGAGGCAAGAGGAAAGTAGTTGCCGTTTACTACTCAACTTCCATTTAGGTAGGATAGATATGACTCCAACTGACTGGCACTTGGAGTCCTGCTGACTTTCCCTTCTGGAGCCCAAATGCTATAGATTCAGCAGCACAAAGAGTGTTCCGTTGGTGGTAGAGAGGACTACATAATATACCTACGCTATAAGCTCAGCATCACCCACCGCACTCAAACATGATATCACACTTTTTCTGTATGTATGAGCAAATAGTAACGGGAAAAAGATGGGAGCGCTAGGGAAACTCGTGTGGCGGTGGTATGGTATGGTTGACACAAAGGCAGGGAAAGAGAGAGCCAAGTTATTTCTTGGAATGGAATAAGGAGATCAGATGTGCATATATAAGTTGCTGATGTAAGGTTGGATCCATGAGCACATGCATTCCAGCAGTTGAAAGCGGCACACACACACGCAGAGACTCCAAAAGGAAAGGAGTGGTGTGGAGTACGGAAGGGGCTTTTGCTTACCATTGTTGTCCTCTGATTTCCTCGTTGTTCTTCTGAATTTTATCGCCGAGTCACGGTAAATGTTGGAAGAAAAAGGCCAGAGATGTTTGTGTTCAATAAGGACTGCTGTTTGAACTGAAGGAGTCATCATCATAAAGTAGGGAGAAAAATAATAAGTGTGTACTGCCTACCTACCACCGCTCCAGACACATATTGGACCTCCGTATCCTGACATCCAATAAACTCGTGGAGTAAAAGTGGCCGACTTTTTTTTGTTGAAAAAAGTACCAATAAGGCAAACCCAGAGTTTAAAGTTACGGTCCTAAAACCTGGTACGCGGTGCTATATGAAAAAATCATTTTTCCTCTTTGGATTTTTTGTACAAAAAAAAAGAATTCTCGTCTCTTCAAAAAGTGTTTGTATGAAAGTAAAGTGCTAGGTAGTGCAAGTACAAAGAATAGTTTTTACCACTGTTCTGCAATCATGTATGTCTTAAGGAATGCATGTGCTCTACTCTAGAAGTAAACTTACTTCTACGTAATCTTTCTTTTGCCTGGAAGCAAGACGTGGGATAAAGTATGTGTAAAAATCTTCCCGTGTCGTGTCTTGACAAAAAAGGCACGCAAGCCAAAGAATTGTTCTCATGATGTCGCAGGAAAGTCGTTGCCGACACTATAGAAGTGGTGCAGTAGTAGCAATGTCTTTCTACAACTGTCGTAATTGAAAAAACTCGTCAATCCAGAAAGTACACTATTCTGGTACTTCGTTCAGCAAAATACTTGAACTCCCCTTTGTCTGAACGCGTGTGTGTGCAAAAAAACAAGCTTTCTTCGCATTCCACTTCAACCTGCACCCAGGAGATATCTATCATCATCATCCCCATCTACTGGCCTTCGAATTGCTTTGGCTGGTGAAAAAATTCAGACATTTTTGCGCCATTCGAGCTCGCAATGGAACAAGTAATCTACACGGAGTAGATTTTAACGGTTGGGGCTGCACGCTGCGTCTCCAAAAACAAGACAATGACTCTTCTACAAATTCAACTAGATTGAAAACATCGGCCAGTGTCATGTCGTCTCCTTCAAAAACAACTTATGCAATATTGGGATACGTTTATATCTAAAAACTAGATTATACAGTATAAGCAGCAACCTATTCGTACTATTCGTCATCTTATAGAAATGTACTAGAGAAAATAACAACGGGGAATGTCATTATCAGCTTAGCAGGACTCTCGAATCGTTTCTTCACTATAACTCACTTACTGACGACCGTGTTCCAGGTTGATAGGTGCGCCCATAAGAAGATTGAAATTTGTTTAATGTCAATATCCGTTGGAAGTGCGGCTATATAAAAACCACTCCATAAGACACCCTCTTGTCTCTACTTAAATAAGTCATTTGCTGGGAAAATACGTGAAGACAGACGCTATGCCATCAACTTTACCGTAAATACTACCTGGATCCAAGTATCGGTAGGACTAGGACTATTCATCCAGGGAAATTCCACAAAAAACTTCTGAAGACCGAAGCGAAGCGAAGGAAGCAATAGCTTATGAAAATAGCTCGCATGACAGATTCAAAGCCGTTTTAGCTTTCGAATCATTTATAAGCAAAGAAGAAAGGCGAAGGAGGCGGAAAAGAATAAAACATTTCTTTAGCCAGACAAGAAGCAATTTCCTCACGACATCAGAGCACACATTACCCTGGATTGCTATTCATTATACAATAGCGTGTCGTGCTGTTCATGCCAGCAGTCGTCGTTCTATAATAATTTTCCCTCTATAGTCTCCCTTGTCTGCTCTTATCCTTCGTGTTTTTTACTGTCGAGCCCTTACATCTACCACCATCACCAATCCAAACTGTCAACATCTCTCTGTTGTTGTTGTATAAAAGCTATAGCTGGCCATTATTCAAAACGAAGTGAAAGCACGACGACATCGAAGTGTATAGCAGTCCTGGTCGTAGTATCATCAAGCTTCTTTCAGCTCATTAAATACATGTCGACGATAATAATAGGTAATCCAAGACAAAAGGATAAACAATAAAAGGAAGCGTTGGAGGGTGGATACGCATGCTATGTGTGGTTTATAGCCCCTTGTGAATGTCATCATGCAGGCAAGCACGTAATTGATAACCGCTGAACTTTACGTGAGCTGAGCACACAAAGGAACAAAAAGAGGAAACGGTGTCGGTAAAGATACATCCATATCGCATATAAAAAACGTAATGCATACACTTCACTGAAGGTACCTTGCGAAGTATTCCTTTATTTAGTGAAGTGAATTTACGTTTACTTGCTACAGCCCATTGACTTAAAACCAGGAGAAGCAGTGTGCGATTCTCATTTTCTCCAAAAAGTGCCATCATCTTACGAAGAAAATGATACATTTTGCCACCTATTGCTTTCCTCTTCCTTTAGTTACTCCGCCACTACTAGTTTAGTTGGCAGCCTCTCTGATGGTGGTGTGTGCACCTTCACTGTTTTGTTTCCATTACTTTGTATGAGTGCGAGTGTCTTCGTGTTTCGTGCTCTGGTTCTGTCTCGCAAGCCAACAAAAGATTGTTTATCACTTTCTCCCTCCATCGTCGTCGTCGTCGTCGCCGCCGCCGCCTCACAAGCAATAACACGCATTGGCTCTTACACTCTCTAACTGCTACAGCTGGTCTTTAGGTACTTCCACTTCCCCGATATCCTCTCGCTTTCTCCACATCTCCGCTTTTCTGTGTGTACACACTACCATATATCTACACACATTATCTTCATCGTCGAGGTTGTTCGCAGTGGGTGGTAAGCACCCAAGGAAAACCGGCAAAATTACTCCATACGCTACAGTCAAGTGTCCTCAGCCTACCCAGGTCGTCCCTCCGTATCAGGTGAATTCGCCTGAGTTCAACCGCTACAGAAGACGAACATGGGTATGGGTGGTTGCAGTTATGGATTGTGTAAGTGCTCCATCTTATTTTCCTTTCTCGGTTTCCCTATCGTATCATGTGCGTACAAGGTACAATAACAGGAAACACGTAAAGATCATGTTATTCTGTATATATATATACTTGTTTTTCAAACACGAGAAAATCAAGAAAAATGGAAAGAAGATTTTTGCGTTGAATATGATAAATGATTGGAGGAATAATAATAGTAATGATATCGAGATTCATGATTGAATGAACTAAAAAAATTCTATATGCATAATGTATTCCTTCCTCTTGTGGATACCTTTATTCTCTGAGAGATGAGCAAAGAAAATGATGGAGAGGGCTTTGGATTGTGTTTGAAGATTGATGACTGCCTCAAGGAGAATCCTCTTGTGCTTGCATTCACATGCACGAGCAAGAAAAAAAATCCAGATCATTTTTGACTTTTCATCCGGATACTCTTGATAAAAATAATATCATCACTGTATACATTCTTGGGTGGTTGAGATAGATCTCTTTTTTCTTCCACTAATTCATCATCTCCTTCTTGTTGTTCTCCTCTTTCCACTATTACATCTCTATAGGTATCACTGCTCCTGATACATCCGTCGAAAAACATGCATTAAATCCCGTAGTATCGCATTTTATACAGACTGCTGAAAAATTACCCTGGTAAGTCTTGTGTGATTGGAGTGGAGTAGTCGCATTCTAAGGCCAGACAGGACAAGAGGGAGAAGAAAAGGGATATGGAGCCTAAAAGTTAAAATCCCGTTTTACGAGCATCCGTCAATCTTTTTTGGGGCAAGACCTCTATGCATGGCTATGCATTCTGAAGATGTATGCTAGTAACCCAGTGAAAAGGAAAAGGATGTGTTTATGACTTTGACACGGATATAATAATAATATGTCTGTCTGTAGAGGGAAAAGAGGTACCCTTCACTGCCTCACTGGCGTGCATGTTGGAACTGGTAGATTGTGATGGGAAATCTGTTTGTTGTTGCTGTAAAAATGTATGCCGCGTACGTTTTATTATCATTATCGTAAGCAATTTTTTATTCTAGACAGACAGGCGAGCATTTTATGTTGGATCATGACATGATGATGATCTCGATGATGGTGTGTGCAGTGCATAAATGGGAGGAAGATGCATTGAATTGTACACCAGTTTAGTGTTTTACCCATTTCGAGAGAGAAAAAATGCATTGTTTTGTAATCTTCACAGAAACAGCTTTGAAAACAAAGCCTGGATAACCATGAAGCATTAAATGTACTAGAGTGGACGCAGAAGGCTGGGCAATTTTATTATTAGTGCATATTCCTCAGTAAAAGTTTTTTGAAGGATACGGCAGCGAAGCGCAATACTAGTCATTGTAATGTATCCACTCTGCCGCTTAATAGTCATTTTGTGTTGAATAAAGATGCAGTGGAAGCGAGCGTAACAGCACTAGAAAAACATAGTTGGACCCATGCGGAATTTTTTGTACCTTGCATGTCCCTAACAAATTGTATTATAAAGTTTTTTTTTACATCAGAAGCAAAATATTAAGCGTCTAATTTTCCTCCGTTATTATTATTATTACGCTGGGAGTTTTAGAGACGAAATTTGTAGCGCAGTCCGGAAATTCATTCCAGGACTTTACAAGCACAAATGCGTATCTCATACGCGAGCATTACTTGGAGTATCCTTTCATAAATTCTATGAACCAGAGAACACGGCCAAAGTTGTTACATAAATAAATAAATGAAAAAATAAAATTGTTCTTGTAGTTTTACGTGCTTTTTATTTATGTTTGTACCTCCGCATCACGAAACTCATTTGTATTCTTCAGGTGTTTATGGTTTAGATCTATTACCGCTGGATATTTTACGGGAAAGAGTGCAAGTTATGCGGCGCGGTGGCAGCCCTTCCTTCCCATATAATAATATAATATATTATGTATACCTCCTTCCTCATGGGTGCTCCCCAGGGAATAATATATATTCCTCCAACATTAGTGAACATTTCATTTTCCATCATTGTCTTCCGTCCGCTCCTTGTGTATTAGTAGTCTGTACAAGTACTAAGCGATACATAATTTTCACTTTCTCCATTTCGCCTTTTCCCATTTCTCCAAAATGTTAGACAGGAGCAGCATTCTTTTTATGCAATATAAAAAGCCATAGCAGTTAAAATCGGGTAGACAGAACTCTGCATTTCTGATGGAATGCTTGAGAGATGAGTGAAAAGTGTGATGTGTGCATGAGCTTTCACGTTCACCTTTTCCTCTCATCTTCTCTCTCTCTCTACTCTCTCTCTCTCTTTCTCTGTATCTGTTTACTT
Source organism: Sinella curviseta (assembly GCA_004115045.4). NCBI lineage: Eukaryota > Metazoa > Arthropoda > Collembola > Entomobryomorpha > Entomobryidae > Sinella > Sinella curviseta. Next base: position 32,070,264 of record CM023201.3, read on the forward strand.
CCTTCCAACGCGAGAGCTCGTCATGGATCATGAGCAATTCAGTGAACCAGTACTAGAGTATTCAGCAGTGAAGCAAGTTCATTTTTAAAAGGATTCTACCAACAAGAATTATAGTCAACAAAATGGATAGGACGAAAGAAGGAAGGAACCAGTCGGGAGTTTCCAGACGGGTAGACTGGCAGACGTGCTGTAGTAGATGTTGTAGAACTGGGGAGATGTTTATTGTCGAAAAAGTTATTTTTATTGCTTGGTTGACTACCAGTACTATGTACTCCGCCTAGCTTGGAATTACTTTTAACAAAGTTTCCAATTAAGGACCATGTGCTCATTTATCTCTTTGTGTGTGAGTAGGTCTGCACAGTGGGATATTAGATTGAGTAGGGTTCGCAGCAACAAAGTTGGAGACCAAGACCTTTTCCAGCCAAAGCTATAATATAAAGTAGTTAGTTAGTCAGACTGATGATATGTGCTAATGCAAATGGTCGCCTTGAGCTAGCTCTTTGAATTCTATTAGGAATACTACTACTGGTATTTTCATAGCTTTTATGCCAACTGAACGAAAATCTGAAATAAATATTCATCATACGATGTAGGTAGGTATATGTGTTTTTGCATGTTTTCTCGCTTTCACCTTAATCCATTCTTTAGTTCCGACTCACAGTGCAGTGTAGTGGCATACTAAATTCGGGAAATTGTCTAATTCGTTTTTACAGAGAAGCAGAATTTTGGAAATTTCTCCGAAAAGCATATATATATCATCAAATTGTGCTGCCTTTAATGTCTCCAAACTTGTAGATTCACGCCGCTCGCAACCCCAAGAATAGATAGGTAGGTATAAAATAAATAAATGGAATTTTCACACAGCCTGTGAAAGCCACTGCATAGTTTTTCTTATCGCTTAATAATTGTATTCTGAGTATTTTGGGTAGAATATATTTGCACAATATATTTTGGGACTCGGAGAAATAATAACAGTAATTAAAAGCGCAAGGCAATTGTTGCAAATAAAACGAAAAAGCTGGAAAGCCTTTCGCCACAATGTTGAATTTTTTCATGGAACTCAGTTCAAGTTTGCTGGTATTGGTATTCGTCGAAAATTCCCTTGTAATCCCCAAAGGAAGTATGAAATCAGTTTTGGAACTTTCTATTACAGAGTAAGCATGAACTTTGCCTGCTTTCACTCCTGGAACTTTCTACTCTGCCCTGTTAATGGAAATCAAATTGTTAAATTTTATCATTTTATGTATTTCGCATATACCGATTAGTGAACAACATGAAAACAAATAGGAATTTTGATGTTTGTTGTCGGATTGCATGGTTAAAAAGTTGAAGGGTAAAAGTTATTGCAACCCCACTCATGGTTAGCAGCATATTATTTTCCCATAGTCAGCACTGTCATGATTTATTATGTGACGTGGCAAGTTGGAATAAAGTAGCTGAAATGAGTAGAACAAAAAACTAACTTTTCACAAGGAGTGACATGTAAATTTTTTTTCTGCAGATTCTGGAATGACCTTCCTGGAAATGGATACACAGACATGCTCTTCTTTTTCCCTTTTCTCTATATATGTGATTGTGTATTTAGAAACAGAACAAAAACAAGTAGATATACAAACACAAACAAAACATTCGGCGCATTCCATTTCATTCCATTCTTCCATAAATTGTATTTAATGCCTCACTCTGTTTTTCTTTCATTTGCTGCTGACTCACTCAAAAGTAACAAAATAGAGATGAATGAACAAATTTATAAATAGGCACACTTGACATATTATACACATTAGTCTGTTTTGTTGCAAGTGGCGCGTCTGCACTTTTCCAGCACTACTACTACACGTTACACTAGGCGTTGTAGTTTTGGCGGTGGTCGTGGTGTATGGAAAAAGGGACCTAACGAGGAAAAACTGAGAAGCAGATTGCAAAATCATTACTGCTACTGATGTACTTCTACCACTATACTGTGTCGTTCATGCTCTTTAGCTGAGAACATGGTAGTAGAACACAACTTTTGAGCACAAAAGGAAGAAAGAAGAAAAGAGAGAAAGAGAGGCGAGTGAGGAGGAGAGAAGAATAATATTATGCGAATTTAATGTCCCCAGTCGGGAAGATGAAAAATAGAAATATATGGTTGGCCCTAGTCAGTGGAGAGGGTACTGATGATGATCGTGATACGAGTAGTGTAGTAGAGCGGCCGTGGGTTGATGTGACGTGCTTGCTTGAACTCACTCATGCAGTATAAGATATGCTGTGCAGCCTTATCTATTGTTATATACGGTGCACTAGAATATAGGTACTCCCTTTCTTTTCGTTGGGTTTAGTTCAAGCAGTAAAAGAGAATGACGATCTTGATGAAAAAAGTGAAAGAGCTTAAGAGGAATACTGTGTAGTTACTTAAGAGGCATTCATTTTCGTTCAGACAATGAACGATTTTTTATGCGCCCCCGTGGCGAACGGGATACGTTGCAATAATTAAAATATAAATAGGCTACAAGATAAAGGGAAGATGTAATGCACATAAAATATCTACGCTGCTACGTGTGTTGGCTGCCAAGATATTTAGCTGAGACAAAGAATGTGCATGCAAAAATCTTAAAAACGCCGTGGGAAGTACGGCCAATGCCCATAAGTCATTTTTGTTGGAAATGAGTAGAACATTTACACTAAACATTCAAATGGAAAAGCTGGGATACTCACCAATAAATATGAAGGATTTGGACAGAGATTGGACAGAGCCATATAGCTCGGTCATATCACATTATCACCATTTTCTATTTCATTTGTACGTTACTGTCCCCACTCTCATAATCATAATATACTGCATTGATATGCCAGTTGAGACGTTTACTTAAAATTTTCATGATTTACTGTATCATGTGCGGTTTTAAAAGAAAGAGGTTATCTCGGCCTATGTATGAGGGCATCAAAATGATTGTAAAAAAAGTGTGGAAGGTGTGTATGTAGTGTTTTATATGTAGCGGAGATAGAAATGAAACTACTTACTTTACTTTAACCGTCTTTTTGAGCATGTAGCCGTAAAATTCCCCATATTACAAAGCTGTTTTACTAGAGAATGTGCGGTGCAGTTTTATGACATAATTTACATAATATGCACTACCGTGCAAAAATCCCGTATAGTGGTGTACCTCTCCTGAATGCAAAGTTTGTAAAGAAGTAATTTCCATGCGAGTCTGGTTAAGTTGCAAGAAGAAGTGGCTGCGATATCCCCTTGATGAGCTAAGGAGGTAACGGTAACGCTATTTTAAAACCGGAAGACTTTCACTTTGTACACCTCGCTTTCCCCCTCTTCCAATAACCTTGGATGTGGATCTCCTATCCAGTTTTACTGCTACTATATATAGAATATCTACGTCAATTTGGTTCGGATTCCATGTGAAATGGCCGATAAACCAAAGCTCTTCTATTTTTCATACTGTTATTCCACCACCGTCCATGAAAGACATGATAATATGTACCAAGCAAATTTCTCCATTAATCCACGGAAAAAGGTGCGCAAAGCGTCTAGGAAAAGATCGAGTGCACGCTCAAATGATGTAATGTAATGCGCTTTTGGGAGGTTTATTAAAGAGGTAGCGAAATAACAGCTGAAACGGTACTCGTCGTGGATATATAATGAAGCACACATGAAATCTCACCACATATACAGCCATCATCATCAACATCCCATGCGAGCACACTAATAATCTATCTTCTTCATTCGTTCGTGCTATAAAAGGGCTACGTCTTGATGCTATGTGCCATGTACCCATAATCCGTGTACGTTAAATAATGCATTTCCTCCTCCACCTCCGCTCCCTTTATATTTTATAATGAAACGACGCCGCACTGGCTGACCATCATGCAAGAAATCCATGTCGGCACCAAAAATCACGAGCGAGCGATGAAAATTCTTAACCTGCTTTTCGCTTTACTCTCATTTCTCAACATAAAAGCCTTTGCCTGTGCCTTCATCGTCATACGAGCTCCCAGCTTCCTTTTCTTTCTCTTTCTCTGAAAATGAGGCTGCTGTCTGTCCTTCCGCTCGATGGTCAGCCATTTGTATTGGTCAACTCGTTTTTGCTCCCATTCCATTTCTTTTTCTGTATCTGTTTCATTCTCTCCATTTACATTCCCCCTCTTTGTTCTCTGCGGTGAAAGCATTTTTCGCTCTACACTATGTGCTCCGTTTCTCTCTTTTCACTTTTCGTGCATGTAGGTATATACATGGGAATGTCTGCCGTTGGGCTGATTTTTTGGCACTTGTCCATTCAATTAAAAAATATGTAACCTTTGCTTTGTTGCTGCTCGTCCTGTCGCAAAAGCCTCTGTCTGTGCCAAAAAGATGAGCACTATTACACATCTTTCTCCTGTAGTACAACACAATTATTGTTACAGTACTTAGTTTAGTGTAGCTTGCAGTATATTAGCTCACGGAATTCTAATACACTTACTTTCACCATCATCATCATCAACGAGTGCTTGGCATTGAAGGAGTTATGTATGCTGCAGTAATCCCACTGCTTGTACCTTGAGCGACGTATAAAGGCAAAAAGAATCTATTAGCAAATGTGAAAAGCTTTACCGTAAATAGTACGTGCGATTTTATCAAATTTCAATTTCCATTACGAGTAAAAAGTATTCATATAGATAGGCATACAATATTAACCAGATCATTTTCTTGTATATCGTCACCCTTGCTACCTATGTATAAGCTTACAACATCATATATACAGCTGTAAAGAATGTTAATGGTTTGGAAGGGTAGAAATGGATAAAATTCTCATGCTTTCAACAACATCATCACATCAACACATCAGTAGCATCCATCGATAAGAGTGTTGAAGATGAAATGAAATGTTTTTACGTGAGGAGTAATAATAAGAAAGTATCCGAGAGAGGAATAATGTGATGGTAGAAACGCAAATGTGTATATTCACAAAAGAAGAAGAATCGACAGTACTCAGAACTACTTTTCTTTACGTACTTTACATTGTACAAAATTTCAAAAGCGAGATAACACCTTATACAATTGGAAATGCATCAGCAGTGTTGTAGTACCTATGAAATGTATAATGGTTTTATGCCATAACCTGAACGAGTTTTAAGTAAATCTGTCTGCCAATCCTCTGCTCCTACTTGGGTAGATAGCTTTATATGCGACTGTATATTTACACTACACTAACTCCCTTCTTTAGCTTGGCTCGTCTTCTTGTGCAATAAAGAATGGGTGTCGAAAGCTTCCTGGGAACGAAAATCTATGGGGCATTTGCGTAATTGAAATTCTTTAACAATCTCCCTCCTATACAAATTCTTATGCGTATTATGGACATATATAGGGTCTCAGGTACATTAGCGACGATGAACGCTTATACCTAACAACGTGATATAGGATTCAATGCAGTATAATATTTGTGTGTGAGTACCCAGCCACATAAAATACAGTTACTGTCATATAAAGATAGTTTGTGCTCTCTTTTGTCTCCATTGCTGTCCTCCTTTCCACTTTTACTCCACATTCATTTCAGAAGTTGAAAAAGTGGAAAAGCGGAATACGCGACTGCTGCCATTGCTTAATAAAGCATGACAAAGTTCCCACTACATACTGCAGAGATATGAAAAGTGTGTACGGTAACACACAAAAACAAATCGCCGTATTCTCTAGTACATGCACATGATATCATTATTATTATTATTATTATTATTGCCAGAGTTTTAGCCGACTAGAAATTGCATCTCTTTAAGGAAAAGTTATGATTTTTCTTTCTTTCTTTTCAGGTCATAGCCGTCATGATCTGTGGTAGATTCTTCTATTACGTGGCCAAGGACGCCCGTATAAGCAATACACCACCAAATTCAGAGTTGGAAGGTGAGACAAAAAAAAGACAAAAAAATAAATGTATAATATATAAAAAATGTGTACAATATTCTCTCAGTTTGAGAAAAGCCCATTAATAACTTTACTGATGGTAGAATGGTTTCCTGCATTTCCGCTATTACCTTACTTGTTCGTATTTCTCTATTGTCCAGCCTCTTTTCCAGAGAACACGTAAGGGGATACATGACTGTGAAATTAAATGAGTTTGACCTTGCTGTTAACAATTCACTAACTTAAGAGAACGGGTAGAGAGAAGAAGGAGTAAGTGCCACTGATGAGAAAAATGCCTCGAAAGAAATGGCCACCAGCAGAGAGTAATCTGACAACGACAACAGCAAACATTAGCGTTTGTAACGCAGAGACAGTATGAGGGAATGATGCCATTGTTTAAAAAATAAAATTCCCTTCTCTCGTCGCCGTGATCATCAGTTAAGTAGTAATTTTATTTCCTTCTCAACCACCATCCACCTCCTTTTCCTTCCCTTTCGTCTACAGCCCGAGAAAATTTGGCAAATGGAGGAGAAAAGATGAAAAGGTGGTATAGGACACACCACCTTTTAGAGGTACTTTCTCTCTCTCTCACACACACATACACACTTGCACAATACATAACAGAATAGTTATGTATGTATACTATTGTATAACTTTCTCTCTCTCTCTCTCCTCCTTTTTCTCTCTGTGTCTCAGAGAAACTGGAGAAAGTAAGTGTAAACAATCACCAGATTGCTTATATGCATTAGTTCACACTAAACAAGAGTTTGGGTTACTTGCCCACTATTTACACACTCGTCCAGAAATGAAACTTTTTCTAGCGTGTGAGAGTTTTGTATGTGTGTAGCCACTCTTTGCTCTTTCGCTCATATATATATCGACACATTATTTTACGACAGCAACTAACCACCGACACAAAAGCGCACGACATCCGTATACCGTATTTATACTATCCATTCACGCACACTCACACAACATCCCATTACTATTTGCTAGCGCAGCAACCAGCAGCACTAGTCAGGGTCGTAAAACAAATGATCTTCTTGTTCCTCAACAGGGGTTTTTAATTAAAAGCGATTTGCTCGCAATGAAACAGCCATAAACGGGTAATATCTCTAGATGTTTAAGCATTACTAAAAAAGCGAAGCCCATTCTAGTCAAAATAGCCGTATGAAGACGAGGCTTAAACACTGCAGTGCTAAACTGCATTAATAATGTGCTGCTTGCATCTACATGGGTTACCTTATAAAAACCGCAACCTTTCGACTACTTACTTACGTAACATATTTATCCTATTCAACAAAATACATTCCATACCCATAACAGCTTATGTAAGATCCACCTCCCCCAAAATGATTTAAGATTTAATATATTCTCGATCGCTTCGTTAACTGTAGGAACAGCAGTCATTATTCATTCAATAATACGAGACTACTGAACCTTGCTCGAAATGACAGATCAAGCCTGACTAAATAGGTATGGTCGTATTTTAGGTAGGTAGTTACTATTAATAACATTTTCATAGTTTTACAGCTCTGTGAACCGTTAGCAGTCAATATATGCCATTATAATTTATGGAAATACAAAAGTGAACTGGCAAGAAAATAAAATGTTAAAAACCTATTCCTTGCAGGCATAAGGAGCATCCATAACGTTTTTATTTTCTCTTCCATTGTATGTTTGTCAACCGCGTACACCATTAAGTGTGGGTTCGATACAAAATTATACAGCTTTATGTCATGTCAGCACCATACCGTGCCTTAAACACACCACCAGGCACCCACCAAATAAATAAATAACATCAGTATAGTTTATGGGCCCGTTTATAGTCATAATAATATACTGGGAGCAGGATGATAATAAACTGTCATTTTTTGTGGCTTGTTTTGTTCCTGACTTGTGTGTCGACATGATGGCTTTTTGCTGCTTTTCTACCCCTCGTCTTTTGGTCCATTCCATTTTCTCCTGATGACGACAATGATGATCGACAACAAATAATAATAATAACAACATGACGATCATCAATCTAGACCGAGTCTCCTTACTCTGGACATGGTTTGCTTTCCTTGCAGCCTATGTGTGTCAACTGCTGATGGCAATAGGTCTCATAATTGGGACCAGGAAGGTGACCGCCTACGAAGTAAGAACCGAATTTTTCATCAATCTCTTTAATAATAAAATGAAGTAAACAAATAAATATTTTATCTAAAGTTAACTTTTGTACTATACTACTAACACGCTTTCTGATGTTGGTTGGGTTATGCAATGGTTATATGGAGTCGCTTAAAATTGTATTATCTTTTACTTCCTCCTTTGTTGACTGATATATAATAGTCCATTAGAGTCTACTAGGTAGATCTAGTGGTGCCAGTAGTGGTACAGCTGGTATTTATTGCTTGCTTCCAAATTATTACATCTCTTTCATGCGACGGGTAAAAAGAAACAGAGAATATAAAAGATAGTCTGTGTTGCCTTTTGCCAGTCATTTTAAAAGTAAAGATGTTAAGCATTTTTGGTAAAACCAACAAAAATACTGCAACCAGAGGCCGAGAAAGAAAGCTTAAAACTAAAACTAAGCTAATGTGTTTTCCACGAAGTACTTTAGAACTGCATCACCACTAATTGTGAGCTCAGTAAGCTGTGTGCGTAGCGTTTTAGCCTGCATAAATATTCATTTTGATTTAAGTGCATTGAGAATACCTACGTACATTTAATATTAGCATTACCCATAAGTCAACAGAGGAACTATAGCTGGCTGACGAAATTAATATTTTTATTATTAATAAGTGTGTTTCAAAACTCTAGTGTAATAAGGTACACACTTTACAACATGTAAACGTTTACGTTTCTGCTGTGAGATTCCTTCATTATTCCACTTTCACTTCGTCTTACTTGTGTACGTGTATAGCTTAGAAAGATAGAGACTTTCTCCGTGCCTTAGCTGAAGCTACTGCTGCTGCTGCCATTAATGGCTTAGGATCTGCGAAAATGTCTGTGTATACAGGTCTACCAGAGTAGTGTAGATCATCGGGTAAATGGGTGTGTAATAAATTATAGAATTTTCCCATGGCCAAGCCAAAAACTCTTGCTTGTTATTATGTCTATATAACAGAAGGAAAGACGGTTTCCACCAGAACGCTGGTGATGCCGAATCCGTTGCATTACGTGCCCTGTCTGTTCATTTTCTATGCTTTCCTCGAAACATGTGAACTGTATGGGCATCGTTACTACTACTGCTGCTGCGTTTTATGGTCCAATATTTCAATGAGAGTTTATGGGACAGATTTATATTGTCACCAAAATATGCTACAAAATTGTCACTGGCTAGTATTATAGGCAGTGGAAGAAAGTGATACGTGATATGCCAGTAGCAGAGAAATTGCTGGCTACTTATTTCTACCATTTGCTACCATTATAGTAAGATTATGAGATTCCTCGCCCAATATGAATAACAAGAGGACTACATAGTACAACGTGAAGCAAGCGAAACATAAAAGAGCACACTCAGTTAAAGAGTAAACAAAACAACATGCTCGCTGTAGACTTTGCAAATTCAATGCAGAACAAACATTTTGTTCCAAGCTACTTTATTCCTTTCGAATCCTTTAATTTCCTCTTCACGTCAATAAATTTCACGAAACATACTGATTTTTATAAAAAATCAGATTGAATCCCTCCAGGAACTAAAGGGAAAGGTCATAGGACAGCAGGACACGGCGATTTCATAGGTCCGCTTGCTTGATCACACTTAACTCGTGAACAATATGCAATATGTATGGCAGGAGCAAAGCAGCGATCATATTATAATGCATAATGCAGGCGTAAGCTCAAGTGTAATAAGGATGACTGAGGACAAGAAAAAATATAAAGAGAACAAAGTGCAGAAATGGTGTAACTTTCCTCTTATTTTTTCTCTTTCAAGCATAACTTTCCTCCCAAGCATTTTTCAACTTTTACTTCTTTATTCTTGCATACGTTGCCAAATGAAATTGTGGTGCTGTCACGCAGGGAGAAACTATAATAATAAGAATGGAGAAACAAGATAGCGAAAAACGAAAAGAATCCTGTTTTCTCTCTTGCACACCATCATCCCACCACAACAAACAACAGCCAACAAAAATGAACGACGTGAAGAAGACAGTTAGCAGAGCAGCATGAGACTTGATTTGACTGCTTGTTTTTGTTGCGTGAATCTGAAAGTTAAGCATTTTTAGTTTAGAAAAAAGTTGTGGAGCAATATTTCCATCAAAAAAGTGCTGCTGTGCATGAATCCCATCATCAGCAGCAAACACATCTTACATCAGGAAAATTCCAAATATGTATAATATAGATTGCCCGGAACACGGATGCAAAAAGAAATGCTTAGATAGATTACCTTACATTGTTATGAACTGTTCTGATGCTAACAATAATATGCTCCACATGCATAGATTCCACACATTGCAGAGTGAATGAAGGAATTCATGCATGCACAATAAGTTTTATTTATTATACATTTCACTGTCTTCCTTGTCGTGTCGTTCTGTCAGATAGGAAGGAAGGAAGAGCGACATCAACATCATCATCCCGAACATGAATGAGCAACGAGGGGAGAAAGAATAAGCAGAATCAGCATTATAAAAATTTAAGCATGTGCCAACAGTTGCCAGCTTATTATTTTGAATGCGTATTCGTAAACTATAGCCTTTCTTGGCACTTTCTCTGTCACTCCTGAGAGCATGCTTGCAAAAGATAAAAATGGGCTACCTACGTACGATTTCCGCGTGCTAGTGAAAAGTATGCAGTTCACATACTAATATTAATATCTCTCCTACTTTCCCATCCTTATCCAGCCAGACAGCTTGTTGTGTACAACAGACGGGGTTTTTCAAAACCCGACACCACTAATCTTGTCACAAAATGGGAGGCTTTGAAGGGCATAAATATTACGTTGCAACTTCGTTTGGTAGGAAAGATATTTTTGAATACCCATGACACGGAGAAAGGTACAGCAAGTGACAATTGACAGTGGACTAGTATATAGCTAGCTGATTCGACGCTTAATATGTACATTCAATAGAAATTGGCTATGCTATATGTACATATAGGTATATTTGACATGTTTTATTCAGCATGTATGAAACGAGGAACATTCTCGCAATGTATTAGATTATATGTATCGTGACAATGTTATATGTATCAGTCGTTTTATGAAATCATATAGTTTGTGTCACGTTCATCATTATCTTAAAACGACGTACATAATGAAATTGGTCGACATTACATGTTGACTGTGAATCGTCATTTAACTCCATTCAGGTCATGTCTTCAATACAACGTTTATTGAGAAAAATGATGATGATTGGCGATTGTGATTTCGCATACATTACATAACTTGGCTGGTTTGTAGACAATATACTGTTAGCTTTCTGTGTTGGCGTATTTGCACACTCGGTAATGTCAAGCATTTTTGCAGACAAAGCGCAAACACCAAAATACATATATTATAGATTAAACATAGCAAACAGTAGTTTTTGCACGTAGAATCTACAAATATTTCTTAGTATAGGTAATTTCAAAACACTACGCTACTGTGCCTATATAGTGCTGTGCAAACATTTTCACACCCGGAAGCAAACTTTACTACAAGCATTCAACTTATGGCTGTTGAGCCAAACTGAATGCATAATAACAATGGCCTTCTCAGCATATAAACAGTATATTATTCTATACATACAAGCATATAAATATATGACATTGTGAGTTTGTGAGAAATGAAATAATAAAGACTTTCTTTATATTCCTATCCATTTTCAGATTAGGATTTGAAAAAAACGGTTGAATAGGGAAGCATTTGTCCAATGGTACCTATTTTGCGATTCTGCAGTGAAAAGGCAACATATTTGCTGCCTTCATTTTAAATGTACCTCCTGCAGTTATCTGTCATCTATGCGGCGAATAAGTATAAGCATGTGCTGGTTGGTGGAATTCTCGTCACACAAAGGAATTCGCAGAATATTTTATGAATGAGGCAGTTGCGGCAATCCACACTGACCATCCAATTTCATCTTTTGAAGTCTGCATACAAATATTGAACTACTTGATTTGATTTATCTCCCTGTATCATCGCTGCTAACATTTCAAACATACATGCTCACAAAAAGCATGTAAAGCTGGCAGTAATCTGAATGCCTTGAATTCATGGTGGGCTTTCCTTTATGAAACCCGAGTAAAGCCTAGAGAGAGAAGAACATCCGTTTGGGAAAAAGCTGGAAATCATAACATCACAGAGTTTATGCTTTCTCCAAAGATTATCTCACCAACGAGAAAACCGCTAAACCGTCTATTTTCATTTATCGTACGCATTTTTGTTGTTACACTCTATCATGGATAGACAGACGACAGGCACGCGATTTGATTTCGCCGCTTTTCTTTTCATTCCTGTCTTTTTCCACTACCTACCGTCATCATCATTTATTTTCACTCCGTTGCGGCAGCTAAGTAAGTCTACTCCTCTTTTCCTGCTTGTACACTTCAACTTTTCCATTTCGAATGATTGCCAATAGATTTTCATTCTCGTTGCAAGTGACGGAGATGGAGGCATTCCATCCATTCGGAGTCTTATTTGTCCGATAAAAAATAATTTTTCACCATCATCCTAATTTCACGGCACTGCAAGCTGCTACCAACTTGAAATATAAAAATCACTACTACTACGTTATTACCACATGTGCTCCTATATAACTTGTAATAAAGCCAATAATATAATACGTTGGAAGGCTCATGAAAATTGACATTGTCAGCGTATACGAGACAAGTAACATAATTCAAAATTTTCATTTAAGTAGTGTGACTATGTATGGATTTTACTTTGTTGCATTTATATGGCTTCGTCGTTATAGTCCATGCGGGGGTTTTATATGTAGCCACTCTGTAGCCAGTACTAGTTCCATCATCCATTCATTCTTGGAACGCTCAAATGAACAAGAGCAGACATATAGCAAATCATTTATGGACGGTTCGTGTTCCTTCCTTCTTGAAGTTTTTCTAACGTTCGTTGCTCAGCCAAGGAAAAATACTCAAGTTTATTCCAAGTGACTGTGAGCTTGCTAAATTCCCCTTGTCATTTTCATTTCTCCTTGAATGACGTGAATAAAATTCTAAAATAGAAATCTTTACTTTCATCCCTCTTCATGGCCACAGCATGCTTCGGTTGGAAGAAATGCAAAAACGCAAGTAGAAATCGTACGCTGCGGATGAGAGATATGAAAAGTTTCATTGGAAAGCTCAAAAGCTTTATATGAGACAATTAATTTAGTATAGCTTTTCAATTGAGAGGAAACTTGACCCTTCACATCTTTCCCTTCCTTGCGGGTTTTGCAACATCGATCTGATTTGGCTGTAAATCAACAGAGAACTTTCCTATGATAACAGAAAGTTGCAACAGACGGACAGACGAAGTTAGCATTCCCAAAATGACGATACTACTGTGTTAATCAGGAAGAAGAAAATAACGTTGTTGCTACTAGGCTTACTACTATACTCGTAACACTTACATTATTTTTGCCACACCAAATGCTAAACATGCACAAGCACTAATCATTTCATCCGCATCTTGATTAAACTGAAATTCTACGTTACAAATAGACTTATGCTTTTATATGGTTTTATACAGATCAGATTCTCATTCTCTCATCAACTGGTCCCTTTTGGTCCCTTTGTGAGAAACGACTCAAATTACATTTATATGAATCTTGGTTGATGTAACTTAGAGTATGGAGGGCACAGTCTACCGCTGACAGCCATTCTGCAGGACTCTGGAATTGTTAATAGATATTAATTCGCACTAATTATTAAAGTAGATTGGGTAAAATATGAGAAGACTGACTGCAGCCTCTCTGTGCACCTACCTAACTACCTATCTCTACCTACCCATAATATCATCTTCATCATCGTCATTCCGCATAAAAGCTAGATTGTTCATCTGTCTATTTTCTAGCATTCTGGTTCTGAAATAGACTTTCTCCTGAGCTGCCCAGCGCTAATTGGTGTACCCAGCATCAAAACCTGGCTGGTGAAATGATGTGCATTTTGGTAGTTCTGAGTATTCCTCGTTGGGTATCTTTCTTTCATTTGAGTCAATGGGTACAAAGTACCAACAGATCCAGTTCAACCATTCCCAATTTACATTTCTCCCAGTCAGCACATAGGCATCCTGTGTATAGAACCACAGAGCCAGTTTCCTGTGTAAATGGACAGTTGAAACAAAGCAAAATATCTTGTTTTTATTACTCTTTCCGCCTGTGTATACCTGAAAGGTTGTTACTAACATCAGTTTTGAAAACATTATTACTTCGAATATCCATCAGCAAACGTTTACAAATCCCAGCATCGTATAAAATTATGGCAATATACTGTGTCGTGTTTGAATATTCTCGGGCAAAGAGCTAGACATGGCACTGCGCTGATAGTAGTTTGTTAATAATCTAATGAAATGGAAGTGTAATGCTTTCAAAGGCTATCACGAGTATGAGGCAAAGGATACGTATGTGGAAAGAATGACTTATACAAAAGTATCCATTAACCAATTATAACAAAAAAAACTTATAAAAAGATGTACAAGTGGGATGCAAGCAAACAATTTCTCTTTGTACTTTTCACATCAAAGATTTTCGTAGTCCTATGAATAATATACGGCATATTGATGAACGTGATCAACGAACAAACTCATTAGTTTGGCTGAACATAGGAACACAAACTCTGGAGCAAACTTTGAAGCTCTATACAAATTTCCAATAAATATCGTATACAAAAGTCCAAACACGTCGGAGGTTTTCGCACAAATTTGATGGATTGCATATTATACATAAAAGGATAAGTTTAAAATATTGCATAATTATGACGAGAAGATGTACATATGTATATGTAAAAATTGTCAACCAGGACATACATATGTCTGTTTTCGCCAGTTTATACGCGGCGCAGATGTGTTGGCGTACTTAATTAGTGAAAGGTCAAAGGTGCATAACTACATACATGCAAGAATTAACAATAACCCGTTGAGCTCATTTAAAAGCAGGATGCTTGAGTAACAGGCAGGCAGATGACAGAAAAGCACGACTAACGCACTTCTGTACATCATCCTCCAGCACCCTTGCGGCGCTCCTTGTTATTGCACCACTACCCGAAATGAACACGGACTAAAACTAAAAGCTTCCTCAGTGGTACTGCGGCGATCCTGATAATACTTGTTTTTATTTACTTGCATAAGTACAGGGCTTTTCGTACTATCAGTTAAAACAAAACTGCCTGCTTGCTCCCACACCATCGCCACCGCGTCTGAAAGTTACACAAGCACGCAGTTTCACGACGACTTTTAGTGTGCGAATGATGGGAAAATGCCAGTCCAGAGTGTTTTTTGCATACGTACGTGTTTGTTGCGCTGTGAATGTGTGCGTTTGTTCTCCTTTCAAACACTTTCTTTAGTGCAGCTTATGAAATTAAGCTTCCTTGATGTTTTTTCAAAGAACTTGGAAATATATAGGCCTTCCACATTAACTGTTATAGTTTTATACACTGGGTCGAATGTCCCTGCGACTAATTCCTAGTCTAATGCAACATGGTACCTAACACAGTCATGAGAACTTTGCTCCCACCGCTGCTGATATTTTTGTCTTAAATGAGATATAACTAGCTTGCTTCCCACATTAGCGTGCTCTGTAGAGAGAGAAGTAGCAAAACGAAAGTGGTACACTACAGTTAACAATGCCTGAATACCATACTATTATCGAAATGGCAATATGTAAGATTGGGAACACTTGCTACGCTCGTTCAATAGCAAGCTAAACACAGCATGGGATAAAAATAATAATAAACTACTAATGACGCATAAAAGTAAAGGATAAAATGAAAGGAGTATAAATGTGAGTAAGGCAACAAGGAAACCGGATGGAAATATGGATCGAATCGCTAGGATGAAGGAATGAAATGGGACCAGCCAAGCGTAACAAAATAGGCAATCGAAACAAAAGGCAAAAAGAAAACCGGGAGCCTTTGAAGGGAATCGAGAAACCCGTTAATAATCACACAAGAAGGATTCATTATCATCATCATATCATGTCGTTTTTATTCTGTCCACCATATACCTTCCCCGAAACTTTCACTAGTTCTCATCTTCATTATATTGTGATCACAATGATAATCATCTTTAGTATTTCACAAGCTCCATGCTGCTTTCTCGATCGTGTCTGTAAGTGTAGTAGCAAGCAGGAGACGCGGTTGTTGTAATAATCATGATCGTAATCATATTTAGTATGAAACAGAGACTACCCACAGTTTCCTGGTCATGTAATTTTCCTTATATCCTTTCCTTCTGCTGCTCTTGCCCTTGCTAATAGACAACGCACAAACTTTCCACAAAGTTTTCCGGAAAATTCATGCTGCCTTGACGGTGGAATAACCCATGTAACTGGTTGAGCTGGAGTAGGGATACATTTTACTTCAGGCATATCCACACACATATACATATATTCCTACTGCTTTGACTTATTTCGAAACAGATACAAGTACATAAATAGGGTTTTTGGAAAATATGAAGGCAAAAACCATATATAGATATATCCTCCAAAACCAAGAAAACGTCGAAGCAACCCGAAAATCACAGTTCCGGGTTCCACTCGCTCTGCACCACCACCTCCAAATCCAAAGCCACGGAAGAAATCTACAACAATGCCCACCTCGACATCATCCATAGGCAGTCTTCAGCCGTTTGACTCATCAGTTGATGATTTTGAAATATGGGAAGGCACCTTCCAGTCCTTCCTCGCTGCCAACTCATTGGACTCTGCTGCAGGATCCAGTGACGAAAAGAGGTGTCATGGAATTTTTCTTTCCTCTATTGGAATAAAAAATTATGCCCTCCTCACCAGCTTGTGCGCTCCCACCGCCCTGTCAGCCGTGACCCTGAAAGACCTCATCGAAAAAATGAAGAAGCATTTTAAACCTGCACCAAAAGCTATTGCCGAACGGTACAAGTTTATGGGCAGACGACAGCGGCATGGAGAATCCGTCTCCCAATTCCTGGCTTCACTCCGAGAACTTGCTACTAACTGCAAATTCAAATCCAACCTGGAAAACCGTCTACGCGACCAGCTAATTTTTGGTTTGTTAAGTGAGCGCTTACAGCGCACATTATTTGCTAAAGAAGATGATATAAAACTTGATGAAGTTTTACAGCTTGCCACCTCCATGGAGACTGCAGAAGCCAGCACGGCCCTGATCCGACAACAGACATCCGATCAGGTCACTTCAGAACAGTCAGTCCACAAAACTAACAGCAATAGGAATCCTAAACAGCAACAGTCTTCCAAACACGACAGAAGCCCTCCTGTTTCTCCAGAGACTCCACAGCAAGGCAAGTCCAATTTTCACAAAGGTTCAAATAATAATCGACAGCAATTTAACCGTTACCCCAACAGAAACTATGAGCAGCGCACCTCATGCCAAGGTTGTGGCTCCTTCAAACACATTTTTCGTCGTGACTGTCCCCACCGTGATGTGACATGTCACGCGTGTGGAAAAACGGGACATTTCGCACATCTCTGCAAATCATCCCCCCGCCCTCAGCAGCGTAACCAACAACACTCGGCCCCAGCAGCCACCAACTCAGTTCAACTCGACTCCGTCGTCACCGACCTACGTGCCATCTCCTCAGTGCACACAACAAAAGAAGAAATCCACCTTGAAGTAGAAGTGAATGGTGTCCCCACCTCCATGGAGCTGGACACAGGATGCGAGACAAGCATCTTATCAGTCGATTTTTGGAAACAACTGGGATCTCCTCCCCTTCACAAATCCCAACACGTCTTCCGCACCTACACCAAGGAGTTATTTTATCCCATTGGGGATCTCCCGTGTACAATTAAACACAACAATCAAACTGTTATACTCAACATGCCCGTAAGTCCTGGAAATTCATTATTTGGCAGAAATCTGCTCAAAATGATAAAAATAAACTGGTCTAATGTTCAATACAAGCTCATGACTAATAGTGTTCACAGTGCTACGAGTGCAAATGACTCGCTAAATTCTCTTCTTTCTGAGTTCGAAGACATTTTTACAGCACCGACCTCAACTGATCGAATCAAGAATTTCCAGGCTCGCATCCATCTCAAAGAAGACGCCACCCCCAAATTCCTCAAGGCTCGTCCTTTACCGTACGCAGTTCGTACGAAAGTCGACCAGGAACTTGACGTGATGGAAAAATGTGGTTACATTTCAAAAGTTGACCACAGCGATTGGGCATCTCCTCTCGTCGTAGTTGCCAAACCAAATGGCAAGGTTAGGATAACTGGAGATTTCAAGTCAACAGTCAACTCCCAGCTCAACATTACTCAGTATCCAATTGCAGCACCAGATGATATTTTCGCCGCTGTCAGCGGTGGAACCACATTTTCCAAACTGGATGGTACCAATGCATACCACCAAATGGAAGTCGCTCCAGAATGCCGAAAATTTTTGGTAATCAATACCCACCGTGGGCTCTATCAGTATAACGTCTTACCACAAGGCGTTGCATCCTCTCCTGCTATCTTCCAAGCATTTTCTGATATTATGCTTCGTGGGATAGACATGACAGGTACCTACATAGATGATACTTTAACTTCTGGTAAAACTGAATCTGAACATTTATCAAATCTGAAAACTATTTTTCATGCCATGCGAAAATATAACTATAAATTGTCGAAAAACAAATGTGAATTTTTGTGCAAAAGTGTTAAGTTTTTAGGGCATATCGTTTCACAATCAGGAATCGCTACTAGCCCCGAGAAAATTCAAGACATGGTTCAACTAAAAGTCCCAAGTGACGTTTCTCAGCTTTCATCTTTCCTGGGCTTAATTCAATTTTACGCCAAGTTTATGCCTAATTTGTCTAATTTAGTTGCTCCATTATACAGACTGACAAGGGACAACGTAGAGTGGAACTGGTGCCAGTCCTGTCAAATTGCATTTGATAAGGTCAAGCAGATCCTAGTCCAGGCACCTGTGCTCGCTCATTTTGACCCAAAACTGCCCATTGGAATAGCCGCTGACGCTTCCGCCACCGGTCTCGGTTGCGTATTATTTCATAAGTATGCAGACGGAACTGAACGGCCCATTTCCTTTGCTTCAAAACTCTTGTCGGAAACCGAGCGCAACTACTCTCAAATCGAAAAGGAAGGGTATTCTATTGTTTTTGGCATAAAACGATTTTTTAAATATCTTTGTGCACGCCCGTTTATACTAGTAACGGACCACCGTCCGCTTCTCAAGATATTTGGGAACAAGTCTCAACTGCCGCCCTACGTTGCCACACGATTACATCACTGGAGCCTTTTCTTGAGCCAGTTCCAATATCAGGTGCAGTACCGGAAATCAGCGGAGCATGGAAACGCAGATGCACTTTCACGTTTAACCATAAACCCGCCTACTCCCAATTTTCATATCGAA
Source organism: Sinella curviseta (assembly GCA_004115045.4). Classification (NCBI taxonomy): domain Eukaryota; kingdom Metazoa; phylum Arthropoda; class Collembola; order Entomobryomorpha; family Entomobryidae; genus Sinella; species Sinella curviseta. The sequence continues at coordinate 32,089,594 of CM023201.3, forward strand.
GAAGTCATAAATCAAATAGCAAATGACAAGTTACAACTCCTTCCGGTCACTGCATCTGCAATTCGTCTATCAACGTCCCGCGACCCTGTACTTGCCAAAGTCATGCAACTGTGCCTATACGGCTGGCCCACCAAATTGCGCCCAGAAGATCAACTTCTCCAGCCGTACTATCTCCGAAAAGAAGAGCTATCAGTAGTACAAGGTGTACTGCAATGGGGAATTCGTGTCGTGATTCCCTCATGCCTTCAGTCAAAGGTCCTACAACAACTCCACGAGTGTCATTTTGGCGTGGTCAAAATGAAGGCACTTGCACGACAGCATGTATGGTGGCCCCAGATTGACATGCAAATTGAAGACACGGCTCGCTCCTGTTCATTATGTCAGTCAAATGCTCCAAGCCCAGCATCAGCTCCACTCCACCCATGGCAATACCCTGAAAAACCGTGGCAACGACTCCATGCAGATTTAGCCGGCCCCCTCAACGGTAACATGTACCTTATCGTTGTTGACGCCCATTCAAAATGGCCAGAGGTTTACAATATGCACAACGATACCACGTCCCCAGCGATCATGGCCCAGTTGGCGGAGTCGTTCTCTCGTTTTGGTATTCCTCAGCAGCTCGTCACAGATAACGGCCGCCAATTCACGTCAGATGTGAGGATAATTATTATGTAGTGTGTAGATGATTTCTGGAGTTCCTTGGACTGAGATTCCGCAAACAAGGGAGAGAGCACTTTGTTGTTCATTGTCCCATGCAAAGATAGACTCTACACTTGTCCTATCTTCCAAGTACATAAAGTAACGTCAAAGTAACATCTAGGTAGGTATGCTTTTTCCTTTGCGACAAGGGCGTTCGACTGAGCGAGTGGAATAAATGTGGAAAAGTGCACTTCAGCATGTAGTATAATATTATTGTATGTAAGATTGATACATTTTCTTTAAAACAAATTTGCCCTTTACAAACCTTATCAACTGTTCCAACTCAGTTAAACAATAAAACCTGCTTATCTTTTATGATATATATATATTTTGTGTCTTTGATACAAAAGCAGTAGGAATCTGTAGAAATCTTTTCTCCAATCCTGTTTGATTCCCCAGCTTCAAGCGTATAAACATTTTAAATGTACATTGAATACAGAATACATCTGCGTTTGTTCTAAGGAAGTAAAAAGAAAGATGATCTTCGCAGTATTCGCCTTTCCTCTCACTCAACTCTGCGCTTTGTGCCTGTCTAGCCAATGAGCTTGACTACTGGAAGATTCTTGTTGCTGGAAATAGAACACTAGAACACTTTCTCTTTTTACTCACCTCGTCGCATCAGCGTGTCTTCTAAGACAAGAGCAGTAGAGCACACAGGACAGATGATGTAAGTGGAGAATACATGTAACTGACACCAGGGTGTATGTATCTATCTTATACGTCAACTTGGCATTTCTCCTATTTATCGCGAAGATTGGTTTTTTGCTGAGAGCCACCGACCAAGAGAAGAGTGTCAGGAGTCCTGGTCCAAATACCTAATCTCAAAGTAGACACGTATCTACAGATAATATCTTGAACGTACTCTCAAACAATGGATGTAGATTTGCAGCTTATATGGATGTATTATATATGTATAAGAAAATATATTAGTTTTAATAACGTTCGCTCTCGTAAAAATCTTGTATTTTTCTGATAGATTTTGTTAGACTAGATACACGATACCTATAGAAATTTAAATTAAATATTCATAACTCCAAACTAGCCGTTGCACAACCGTAAAAGTTAACTTTTCAAATGTTTGGGATGGATGCTTTTCAAACGGTATGCGATTGTGTAGGGAACGTAAATAATTTACGTAACTCAGAATACGGAGGGAAAAATAAATAAGAAGCTTGGATTGACTGACAATTGATAGAGGTATTCCGTTGTTGCTTAAACTAGTTTGGAGAGATCCTCCGGTCACTTCATACGAATGTGTATAGTTTTAAAGCAAGCAGATTTACCTAAGCTTCAAGCATGTAGCTTAGGTAAATCTGTTTAAATGCATCCTACTACTACTACTTATATTCATGATTCATAGTATACTTGAAACTTCGACCGCTGTTCATAATATCATCAATCATTTTCACACACTTCATAAACAAAATCTTTACCTAAGAGCTTTGTAAGATTTTCTTCCAAAATTGAGTTTCTTGAGGAATTCGATTTCGCAAAGTAGATATCTGGTTAGGTTACACTGCTTGTTTTTAAGGTGCAGTTTATTTTCTTGCGAGTTTTCAATCATAAATACTTTGAGTATAAAAAATACGATTTGGAGCATTCCTAGAATTTCAGCAGTACACTAAACATACACGACCTCAGTTAGTGCCGTTCTTGTACGTGAGGCTGTATCTGGTGCTCAGAGGTTGAAAGCGCACAGAGTTAGACAGACACACTACGTAAATATTTAAAGGCGGAAGGTGAAAATAAAAGTGGAGTGCAACCAGCGTACTTTCTCCACTGACAAAAGAGTGAGTTTATCAGCAGACATAAAGGAAGGAAGAAAATCCAGGAGATCATTGAAATGAACGCTTTGGGCAATGTAAAGTACATTTAGTACCCGGCCGTTGCATGCATGCATTCATGTGATAAAACCGGTTGAGTGGTAAAGATGATGGCGATGATGCGTGGATAAAGGTGATAGCTGCAAGTGTGTGTACGGAAAAGCACGAATGTTTTAAACTTTCTATTCTATTCCACAAATAGACAGTCGTATTGTGTGTGGAGGGCTGGTATGGTGGTGTCTGATGACAAGAGCGAAGATACTGTTGTGTGCATCTATGTACGTACGATTGTACATGTTTAAACGTGTTTTGCATGATACACACTCATTCCAAATGCAAATGTCCCTATTGCCTTCAGACACAGAGACAGTCCTACAGAGGAGTGAAGTAGAGATTGAAGTGAAAAAAGTTGTTGTTTTCTCTACAAACGCTGGCTATAGTTTTTGTTCAATATCACTTTCTCCGCTACTGGCGTCGTATGTAATTTTGTGTAACTAAGCCATGCATGAGGTAGTGCAGTTTGTTTCCCTTTTTGAGTAAGCGAAACAGAAAAGAAAGGAGAAGGATGTGCGAAGAGAATGAATTCACTGTTTGGATTCTGAAGTTTACACAAGCATTCTAGAATATTATTTTTTCTACAGTTTGCTTGTTTCTCATGACATGAACCGTGAAATGTTATTTATGTTTGTTTTACTTGATACAACTAACAATCGTACTATTTTGGATGTATGTAGCGAAGTATCTAAATATTATTTCAGATATTAAGTGAGAAGAAAACAGACATATGTATGTAATTTTTAACAAAACGTTTCTCTTCTCTGTTTGAATAGGAACCTACGCCGAGTGACACGGAGACAGTGTTGGGCAACTGTCAACTGTGGATTTATGGAGCTCATATTCTCAACCTGTACACCGTGATTGAACTCCTCATAGTCGTTTACTATATAGTCCTCAAGAATTTCCAAGGAAGTCGTGCCATTATTGTCGGCATTTTAGCCATCATTAAAATTGTTTTTCGGGTGGTGGCCTTTGTTATCGTCAAATTATTTATGTCTGACCTGAGTCGACCGTCCTGCTCTTGTCCTGTACCTCCACAACAACAACCTCAAATGCAACAACAGCAACAGCAGCCACAACAGCAAACACTTCAACATCCACCGCAGCCACAACCTTCTCATCATCCACAACAACCACCACCGCAAATGATGGTTCCAGCCCAGCAACCGAACAGGTATACAACGGGCTCGTACGCACACGTATAGCCACTCTCTTCTATCGCATGACAAAGACTTTAAAAAATAAGCTTTTATTTCGCCGAACACACAAGACGATAGTATTCATTTATAATGACAGTCCAGCAGCTCTCTCAATTTATCATACAATTTGCGCTAGACTCACCGATGCGTTAAGTTTTGATATAATTACTACATTTCCTTGTTTGCCCGTCTGTCGCATGCCAAAACATGTTTATTCACTTTTTCTCTTCCATTTAAAATAACGGATTTCCTTTGTTTTCTTGTCTTTCTCCTTATGTCACGGTCGACGCCTTGTCGGGACCGACCTTCCTTTCAAATTCGAATGGTTTTTCCCCATGGTGGAATCTTCCTCACCGCTCCTCCTATTGTTTCATCCAAACAATGGAACATGGATCCCACCAACAAAAACGCGATGACTGCACAAAACAAATCATTCATCGACAAAACAAACGTCTTGATACGTACACAATTGATACGGTACAGTCAGTATCAAGCCGCTCCTTATCATCAGACGTAAAACACGTAAAAAACAGAGAAAGCGCGAGAACAATGGATGGATGACGACGGACGGGCCAAATAAAGTAATAATAAAAAAGTGAAAATTGTTACGTTTACTCGTTCGTGTAGATCCTCATTATTTTTACACGACTGCTATATAGGAGAAAAAGGAGTTAGAAGGAGAGAGAGGGCTAGTTTTTATCATGTTATTGTTGAAGCTAAACGCATGTAGATGAATCGAAAACAGTCAGAATAATAGCAGCAATGGCGACAGCATCGATCTGAATAAGACTAGAAAAACTTCATTTTCTTGGATCAACAGCGCAAAGTAAATCTATACCAGAAGAACTAATCATAATAAAAAAGTCAACAGTTTCGATCTCTAATAAATAACAACAATAACCACTGAAACTAAATAATATACAATGTATGTAAGAAGCTATAGCTGAAAGGATAATAAAAGATGGAGCTACGCTATATATCTATTATTTCCTATGTATACCGTAATAACACCAATTTTCTTTTTGTGATTTTGAATGAAAACCAATAAATCATCAGTTCACATGCGACTTTCTCCTCCGTTCCTTTCTTTTCACTTTTGAGGAAATACATTCTTCCTTTGTGTTGTTGCATGTGTATGCAGCTGTTGGTCTGTTTGTGTCAGTCAGTTAAGGTGCTACTACTCATACAATCTTCGATAATAACGCATTACAAGAGCAGTCAAGATTGAGCAAGCAACTTTTTAACTCCATCAGCATAACATAATACTAAAGAAAAGACAGAATATGTTGTCTGTATAATAACCATGAAATGAAACTTGACTAAAAAACTATACTAGTCTTTTCCATGCAGTTTTCAATTATTGTTACTACCTATTATAATTCACTATATGCATATGTGTGACAGACAGTAGATAATAAATCATAAAATTCCTTGCTGTTGATGAAAACAAAACTTATTACGACGATGAAATGACCATATTCAACATAAATACAGAATTCCACTGTATGTGTTATAAAGTTATGTTATGTATCTGTACATAGGTCATAGGAAAGTAACAGTCACAGTTTATGACTTGTTGTACTATAGTTATATTTATTTCTATATAGTGAATTGACTGTAAATTGTATTGTAATGTATGTATGTATAATATTTATGTATGTGTAGAAATATGACATAATGTTCAATTAACTTATATGAACGTGTATGTATTTGAGTAAGAGTCACATAAGAGTAAAAGCGTTCCAAAATTTATTCTAATAGAGAAATGAAATAAAGTTTTATTCACAATCTTACACATTCTGCAGCACGGTTACAAAAACAGTGTTGTTCACCGATCCAAAATTCCATATTACATCAATGGGAATGGTGATGACCATGCCGTAAAAACAAACAAGAAGGGTTACCCACTTTCACCACCATGCGACCATCTCATCTCGGGAATCCTGTCGGACAGATTATTACACTTTTGTTCGCTGTGATGCTCGTTTCATTCTACAGAATAACAATCACTTTTATGAGACAAGTGATGCTGAAAGCAACTCGTGTAATTGCACGAATGATTTTTTATACATATCGGTGTAGTCGTTACGAGTACTCCAGAGCCACGTTATGAAATTGCCAACATAGAATTCTATATGGGCTGACATCCCACCGTTCAACGAATATATGTACAAGTTGATCTTATATTAGTGGTGTCACTGCAAATTGCAACATGGACGGCATCAACAAGCCGCGTTTTACTATTGAACCGAAGTTGATTTAAAATATTTTGTACTTGTTTGAACCTAAATCTGGAGTTACTGAACCTATTCTTTTTCAGGGATCATATTTGCATGAATAAACAGGGACAACACATGTTCCGTAGATAAAGTTATCAAATTGTAGATGTAGACTATAGGTACGGTATGAGTTAATACAAAATTTTAGACATGGATATTTTACGCACACCCTTCATAAATTTTGGTTTGCTTGTACCCCAAACAACAAACAATTGCCTATAAAAGTATCCTCCAGTACACAGAACATGCATACCTACCTACATCATTTTTATACAATACAATAGAATCGGAAACAAAGCCGGAATGCCATCTCGGAATCGGAGATCCAGGTACAGACAAACCACCATATCATCAAGTCAAGTCAATGCACTGCATCAAATTAGGACCAAGTCTGCATTTTTTCAATACAAGTACGCCTCAGCCCCACCAACACCATTCCCATCTTCAAAACTTTTTTTTTCATTTTGTATGCTGAACACTCCTTCCCATTCAGCAAAACAGGAGCACCAAGTTCTTAGAACTTGCACCAAGTAGTATCCTTCCACGGAACATTTTCATTGTGTTTCGTACCAGCAGTTGAACTGCTGCTCAAGTATATTGCAAAAATGGCCAAAACGTCTTACATAACTTTTTTTTGTATTATTTGTATATCAGCTACTGCCACCACTACACTTAGGAAAAAGAAAAAAAGAGTCAAGAAAACAGACGACATAATAGCAGACAGTGAAAGAAATATTTTCTGTTCCACTGAAGATACTTCTTTCTCTTTACACATACGCAACGTACATACAATTTTTATGTATATTCATCTACTACAATCCCAAAGATCATTGCAACGGTCTGCTGAGAGAATGAACGTAGGACCAGTAAAGTATCATAAACCGACGAGTCGTTGAGATATATAGTAGTAGACTTCATATTGGCGGCAGCAGAGAAGTGCCTGCTGGATGCCATATAGATGTACATATGTATAACATGTGTAAGTATTTACATTTGTAGAAAAGTGAAAGTGTATGTGATGTTATGCCAAAATAGGAATGGTAATTTCTGAACATAACATTTCATTCCACAATACTACCAGTACCAGTGAACGACGCTCCTGTGGCAAACACCAGCAGTGGTGGTGGTGGTGGTAGTGGTGATAGTAGATGGTGTTTTCACTTTCATGCCCATACTAACTAAGTAAACATTCGTTTTTTTTCGAGGCACTTGACTCGAGGACTATAACAAACAAAAAGAGTAAACTTTTTTTCTGTTCCTCCTCTTCGTCTTCTCTACTCTTTTCCAGATTTTATTTTGTAGAAAACAGTGACAGAAAAAAGGAATGTGTTTTTGGCTCCACAACTCTTTGTTGGAACACATTGGTTGAGCGTATTTCTTGTTTGCAACTGTGCACCAGCAGATCCAGGACCATCATCATGATAATAATAGTATACGTTAGAAAAAATATTTGAATCGTAACTGTGTGTACTTAACGGAAAAGCCAAGTTTTTTTGTCGTTTTCAATGATCATAAAGTAATAGTTCAGCTTCTACTGGATTTTTGTTTCGAATAATATTCCATCCGTTATGCAGCCTTTTTCGAAATTTACTGCACTGAAATGGGGAACAAGTATGAAAGCGAAGCCAAAAGTGTAATCATGATGATGATTTCGCCATTCGCTACTGTAATAATTTATGTAGCAGCCAGACTACTTGGACTAGACTAGCTCAGAGGAGGAGGAGTAAGGGAATGTATTATTTAACTAGATTATTTGTTTGAAACTTTCCTACCAGACATTATGCGGGAATTACGAATGAATACATGTACTGAGCTAAAAAAATATAGATCCCTATACACTCATGCATTAATGCAAGCATTCACACCAAGTGGGCATTTTTGTTGAAATGGTAAGGGTTTGTCCACTTACAGGATTATTCATTCCGAAAGGAATTTGTTTGGTCAAGACGTAAATTGTTGTGGAAAAGCAAGTAAGCAGAGAAAGTTTGTAGAAACAGTACTAGTACTACTTCAAGGCTTTCTTCTCTTCGTCCGCTTTCTCTTTGAATCCTCGTTAAGCGCATTTTCATAGAAGTGTGCATGATGACTACTCATTCTGCCAGGCTAAGTGTACTTGGTGTTGTTAGAGAGTATCCGTAGTGAGCAGAGCTTCCTCTTGTAAATTCTGCAGCAGTACCAGTTGTAGTTGTGCTCGGTTTTATGTAGCGGTAATATTTATTTTGAAGAAGAGAAAAATATTGCCACCACTCCTGACTAGTGAGTATCACTCACTTTGGTAATCTCATAAGCCCACTTGTATCTTTTTTCTTAACTTCTCTCCTTTCATCGCTCCCGATGTGTATGAGAAGTAGGGAAGGAATAGTTAAGAGTGCTTGGATTACTAGTGTACATGCATGAAATATATATGACTACTTACCAGAGTGTAGAACAGCTAGTGATGTGATCAATTATTATTGTAGCGTATATCAGAAAAGTATAGCTTTGTAGCACATAAGTACCGCAGGGAAATATAGCTAATGATATATTGCAGTGGGGCTGTCAGAATAGCTTTTGCTACTTTACAATTTTTTTCTCTCTTGTGCGAAGAAAAAGTTTTAACTGAGAATGCCACAAAGAGAAAATCCTACCCACAGTAAATCACGGTTGACTGGGCATGTGTGCTAACAGGGATATATTTGAATACCTTTCAAGCGGCAATAATCAGAAATATTCCTACCTCCCTAATTTCACTTTGATTAAAATTCCTTCGCTAATTATATATGTAGGTAGTTGACACCAAAATGACGCCTCTCTTTGATATAAATGCTTACCTTTTTGAGAAAGTATTTTAGCGCAGACGAGTTGTACTGGAAGATTGGCAGAGTCGAAAAGATGTATTAAATTAAAACAAAATGTACTAAGGCGAGGTGAAGCCTTATAAATATTTCACATAGACAAAAAGTTTGTATAAATAACAAACTTGAGTAAATTGGAGTCGCTTCCTTGCTTTACCAATAAAGATTCAATCGTATCCGGTAAAAATCCCAAAACCCTCAAGGAATATATATACCGAGTGAAAACGACCTGATTGTAAAATTGACCAAAGATGATAAAAGTCTAATTTAAGGCAGCACAGAGACTGGTTCTAGTCTGAATGCAAAAGTTTCCTTATGCGCTTATGCATATCATTTGCAGTTTCTGTGTTTCAATCAAGGAAACGAACGTATGTGGCATTCTATAAAGAATGCTGTTTTTCTTTTAATTGTATGCATCGGAGTGTGTGGTCTCCTGTAGAAATATTTAAAAACAGAACGAGTTTCGGAACAAGAGACAGACTAAAGCAGCATTTTGCATTAAGGTTTTGGTATTCACACCACGAACCATATTCAATTTACCATAAAATACATCAAAGCAAAACAATTATCCACAAGAGCAAGTTTTCACTTTTGCTCAAATGTAGCTTAAAAATTTACTGACAATTAAAATGGTAAACATCTTGTCTATTCGCCTTTCCTTGTATAATTGCTAAACTTTGTCATTCCATTAACTTCTACTAAAGTGAGCTTTGTGAAACCTTAGGGAAAATCAAATAAGTTGGCGTAATTTTATTCATATTCATAATATTTCCTTTTGTCAACCATATACAAATAATATCTCATATAAGTTAAGAAAATCGTACAATTAGAGAAAAGTTTCTTTGAAACTACCTGAAATCTAAATTCAAAAATTGAAGGCAAGTGTATATTGTATATACTAAATACCCGATAGAGGGAGAGAGAGAGAGAGACTAAAATCTTTTCATATTCTGGATATTAAATGCAATTCCGGTTTACTTGATTCTATAAACTTTGCAGACTTTCTTGACTTTTACCGATAGGAACTGAAGGAAAGTTTCAAAGTTTGAACAGTGGTATTTACATGAGGGAAGTGGCAAAGAATCGATGCAAAGTTTCCTTCCCCGATTTTCTTTGCAAACGAAGTTATGTCATCATCAAGTGAATAAAACATACACTTATGGCATATATAAACATGCTCACGTGAAATCACTACTTTTAGTTCACAAAAATGAGCATGAAACGAGAGAAAAAAATCTATTATAAATACTTTGGAGAATATGGCTTTTGCGTTCTACCTGAGGTTCGAATCACTGTGCCTTATACCTTATTTCAAGTTCCTCGGAGAAAGAGGGGATTTATGGTAGTAAGTGCCTTGTATCATATATCACCAATAAAAAGTTATACAGAGGGAAATTTTGACTCAACAAAACTGCAGACCTGCTTGACAGAATTACATATTACTGAATTTTCTATATCTAATCTAATACTTTAGCGAATGTTAGAGAAGATCGGATCAGATGTTACATAAAAATTCAATTAGATCCGTAATCTGATTCGGTTTGATGACCCCAGAGCGATACCAACGAAGAAAAGACGAGAATCAACCAATGCGAAATTAGGATGGGGAGACGACGACGAAACGACAGACGTTGTTCAAAGGATTTGAAGAAGAATTTGGATGAGTTTGAAGATGAGGACATAGGCTGCTGCTGCGTAAGCCCACTAGAGGCATTTATGAGTAAGAGTTGTAAGCAGTGAAAACGGTGTATCTAAAAACTGCAAAATGGAGAAATTCTTGAACTCGACCAAAAAAGGACACCACTACTGACTTATATATAAATACATATATCGCCTCAAGGCCTATGTTTTATTCAGCTCTCTAGGAAGCAAACCCAGTACGTTCTCCAGGAAAGATAAAATATTGGAAATGAAAAGGCAGTAGAACAAATAATAACATTATGTAGAGACGAGCTTCCTTTACGTTAGTGTTCCCATTTCACTTCACTACTTCACTACTCCAATGTAATGCAGTGCAATGTCCACTTTTTCACAGAGACCAGAGGATTGCTCTGGAAGAAAATCTAATATTTAAGCCTGTATAAAGAATATCATCTAAAGATAACCAACGGGATACATATGAACATAGGATCTAGCATACCTATTATACTATATGAAAACCTAGTTTTTGTCTTTTATTTCCTGAATTTAATGCATCATATTATGTAGGTATAAACATTATAGGTACCCATCCATATATTGTGCTTACAAGGTAGACGGGAAAGATACGCTTTTGGAGTAGAATTACCAACGAAGCGAAAAAGAGATAATGGAATGACATGAGAATAGTGTGCGTTTGGAACCCGATACAAAAACCATTAACAATGTATACATAGATAAATGTATAAAGAAGGAAATGCTCTGAAATAATGTATATCATCATCTCCAATATATAAAAAAGTAGTTTAAAAACTTTCCATAATACATTTTACTTATTTGTAAGTCTTTATTTCGTTTCCTTACAGCTCAACATCTTATTCGGCAGACGCTGAACGCTCGATAACAAGTCGGAAGTTTCAAGTAAGCGCTCCCCATATGCACAACATGCCATGCAATCTGGCACATGATACTAAAAACATCATATTTAAACAGAGCGTCAAAATAGCTGAAGGATTTCTTCTCACCTTTCTTTCTTGATCGGAACGTATTTCATTGCTGCTCTCGTTCCCCGTTTCATTTTTACACCTTGACTTGACTTGAGAATTTAGAGGCATTCAGTAGACAGCAGCGTCGAAGATTGTTATCGCCTTACTTTTTTCCTCTGCTATTCCCAGAGGACGGCTTGTAATTTATGATAACGAAATGTTGAGTCGAACAGAAAAAAACGAATGAAGCTTTGTTTGTCATCGTCGTATTTTGGGCTAGAGAATATGTCTACATTTCATTTCTGTACGTACATATGTATTATAAACCGGACGAGAGCAGAAGGAGGAAAACATAAATAGAGAAGCAAACAGAAAAGTCTCCATTCATTTCACATTTACATCCTCTTCTAACCAACAAAGCAGTCCCATTTTCTAAACACACGACTACCGATGCTGAATAACTTTTTTTTCTTCTTCTAAACTTCCATTCCAGGTACAAGAGAACTTAGCACCAAATACACAAGCCTTTGAAAGTTTAGAGAGGAAAATTGACGCTGCGTATAATTTATGTAGCCCATATGCATTGTTCCAGACTATGAACATAATATACACGAGTTTTGATAGTGAATATATTTTATTTTCTCTTGTGCTTTCCTTTCTTACATGTTTTTTTCCAAACAACAAAACAACGTTCTTCTTATCACTTTTACAAGAAATACGTTTGAAAATTTGAAAACCAATAAAAATTCACTTTCGAGTTGCCAGTGACGGAGCCAAAGCGAAGGAACGAGAAAAGCTTGCTTATAATATGCTGTGAGAGGAAACTGCATCGCGAAAAGGGAAAGACGTCTATTTGCTAAGATAAGAAGAAGGAAGGAGCCGTCGAATGGTAACGTAGAAAGGGACGAAAAAAGTGGAGGAATAAGTGATAACCTACACACCCACATCACATGGAGTCTTTCATATTTCTTTTTTCTCTCTTGATTGTCCCTAGATTTTTGGCTCCCTTCAACTCTTGGTTTTGCTCCGTAGTCTATACCAATATCTGTAGTAATATGCTTATATGGTTCATCTACAGTTCGTTTGCTAGCTTTTGAATGATAATACAAAAGCAAAAATAAAGGATGGAATGGATCTCTTTTCTCTTCCTGAATATATCGCTCTTTTTTAGCTTTAGTTCTTGTACTGCTGCTTCGTGATGTTACTTTGTAATATGCATTACATGGTTTTATGGAGTCTACTTATTTTTTGCCTTTTCCACAGGACCATTCTACTTTCCCCCATCCATATTATCTCCATATGCATAAGTTTGAGTGCAAAAGGAAGTTGGAAAATAGACAAGCGTAGTGGTGATGGTGAAAGTTGTTCTAGGGATAAAGAAAAGAGCGGAGGATAGTAGTCTAGAGAGCTGCTGTGTGTGAGTGAAAGTATTGCATTGAAAAAGACACAAGGCGAAAAAATCGAATCGTGTTTCACCAATGTGTGGATGTGGTATATACATAAAGTTGCCTATATATACGATCAATTCTAATACTTACAAACCATCATCGACACACTCATTTTTCGGTTCTAGACAAAACCGCAAGAAGAATGAATAGGAAGAATACGACTGAACAAGAGAAGAATGTGGAATTTCTTGCCAAATCCATTAGGACAACGTAAGGAAATTTCCTCTCAGATGTTTGGCAATGGTCATTTTTCATCCATGGACTGAATTTGTGTAGGTGCTGTTGTTCCTTGTGCATCCATTTTGATTCTATAATGTTCAATATATTGAAGTAATAAATTTGTGGTGTGTGTACCCACACACATTCTCTAAACTTGATAATAATGCGATCCTTCTTCATACTGCATGTCTTGTTTCTCCCTTCAATCCTCAAACGTCAATCTTGACTTGCTACTTGATTTTATGTGGGGAAGGAATAATATTATTAGGACACAGATACGGTTGTAAAAAGCAGTGAAGATGAAATTACTTTCTCTCTTTTACCTATACAAATGTCATGTACACCGCTCATTTCTTCCATCACCCATCATCGATAATGCTTGTGTGTTAATACAACGCATAAAAAGTAAATTGCATTCAACTCGGAATCCTGGGCCCTGATAAAAGTACAATTCAACTTTCAAAGGAAAGGAAGTAAAAATTATATCGTTATTCTGCTACAAGTGTATCGAGGTATTTAGGTATATGTGCATAGGTATATATGCCTATGTGTTGAACAATCGAATCTCAGTTTATTTTTCTTTGGAGGAATAAAACGTGAACGAAACACGCTTTCATTCCATTTTCACCGGTCATGTAGCAAATAAATAAGTTTTCGTCAGCGGGCTGAAAGCAGGTACTAAAAAAGTAAGCTACTATCTGAACCTGTTTGTACTTACAACTGAAGTTTTTTTTTTCTCTCTCTCTCTCTCTTTCAACTGGAAACCTGTTTTTCCAACTTGAAAGCAAATACGGGAGAGAAAGCACATCAAGCCATGCTACTTTACTTTTCCATCGATGCTCACGTAGAGATACAGTAGTAAAAATCGCAAGAGATGATAACAAGCTACAAAATACAGTCGTAAATGTATCTACGTGTGTGTAGCTCTTGTGAAAAAAATCATCATCATTCTCATCTCACTTCCCAGCCATGTCTACCATTTCCCAGAAATTGTACATTCGCTGCACATACACATTCAACAAAAAGATTAAAGCAAGAAAAGACACGACAAGTATCCCATGCATTTTGCACGTCAAACTCAACCACATGAAAAAGCGGAAATGGATGGATGCTGAATGGCGTTGCGAGCAATAAGTAATCGTTTTGCGCTTATTAAAGGCACCAACCAGTGATGAGAATAGGTAAGGATAAACTGACGCCTGACGCCACAGAGTCTGATATTTTAAGTAATCCCACCGACTGACGAAGTATTAATGATTTTCAGAGACAAATACGGAAAAAGCTACGCTTCGTATTTTCCACTAAAAGGATATCACGTATGGTTTGTTGAGAAGGATGCTGAATGCTGACACATTGCTTTTAGTATCTTTTTGTTTGATGGAAGGGAAGAGAGGTCTTCAGACCATGAGAGATAAAAATAATGCTTGCTGTTAGAAGAACAAAATAATGCTTCCACTGTACTGCCTGTTCCATTTCGCTGTCGGGCCGACTCCAAAGTTTTCACATTTTTTTACTGCATTTCCTCCACAACGCTTGAGCTTGTTTGATTTTTATATTGGGTATGGAGAAGGACATCAACCAGATAAAAAATTGTGGGGGCAAAAGAGTGGTAAAAGTTATACTTATTCAGCGGGGAAAAGTGAGAATTCCTCCAGAGAAAATTCCCTGAGACTCTCAGCTAAACTCAGTCACTTTACGTCAGACGGCGGGTGAAGTGATGTGTGTGTTCCTGGAAATAAAAAGCAAAGTTTTTCTGTCTCTCTCTAGAAAAGTTGGGCAAACAAAAAATACAAAAAAGTATATATGCTCATTCATTATATACATTCATTCATGACAATGTGCATATTTCATTGAATCTACCAGAATTGTGTTTCTATTCCCAAACGTATCAGCCGAGAGGCTGCAGAACAACAGTGTAACGGCAGCCGCTCCCACAGGAAAGAATTCACCAATAAAATAAAGCGTCGTCATTACAGTGCTTTTCTTTTGTCTTGTGGAGGAAACAATATGCTTTGCATCCTCTTTTGTAGGAATGCATACGAACAAACTATTCTGATGGATGGATGAATAAAAACTTTCCAAAAAGCCACGCACTTTTGTTTGTTCATGTACAATATACTGGCTGGCTACAAAAATAGGCATACAAGTCTTCCCATCAATTTTGGGAATAAATTCCTTCCCTTACAACTTTTGTGATTATAGAATTATACCACCTCAATGGGGTCTAATACATAATATCGAAACAGCGAATTCCCAAAGGAATGGACATTGTAGTGCCACTGCCACTTAAAACTGGTCAATGATGCATGCACACATTTATTTCATACAAAGTTTATTTTTTCAAAAAAAATGAGCGCAAAGAAAAACTACCTTTCGGAAAACCCATAAGGACAATAAAGTCGTCCCTGCGTTGTTATTGGAGCGAGTATCGTTTATTTAGCGAGTTCTTATCAGTTCACAGCATTACTTTCTTTCTCTGTAGGGTTTTGGGCTAACAATGAAATGAGGGTAAGTATGTATATTATTATGCCAAAGTTTTAACTACATACATAGTATCATTTATTACCATTCAGGTGATTTACTTGCAAGTGAAAGACAAACATATATTATTATAGGCTATATGAAAAGATCGCTGGAAGCACAAAAAAAATGTAAGTATAACTAACTTAAATATAGAGCCCATCTACCGTAAAAATTCCGTTTCCGTTTCACATTCCATATTTATGTAAGAAAGAAGTGTGACGGTGGTGGTACGGATGGTATGATATGATGTGGTGACGGCGACGGCACACCGCAAAGAACGCCGCCAAAACACATGTTTGCTTTGGTTATGTGATGCATATTTTTATATCTATCTCTACATTTTACGCGCACATGTCAGACAAGGCGAAAGTTATCTCAAGAGAAATAAGTCATTTCTATTCCTGCATAGCCTATAAAATCATAATTTATTGCATACCAAACTGCCACCCACACACGGACAGGGTATTATGTTTATTACAAAAAATGCCGTGAAAAAAGGGGAAAAGAAAAACTACCGTAAGTAGATAAAGCGTACCGGCGTGGGTGGTTGTACATTGTACATAATACTGCTGCTTACATAACATCTACTAAACATGCATACCTACCCGCGTGCAAGACAAAGTATTTTATTAACATCCCGCGTATCGCGCTTTCTCACTCAATCACCTCAAACAAGTGAGTGATTTAGCCTTGGTGAACTTTCTTTTGTACTATCTATTCTCCTGACGAAGAAAAAGAGAAGTAAGGTAAGGGAAAGTCAAGTAAGTTTTCACTCACTTTTTTATACATAAGTAAAAACGCCCGTGAGCAAAGCACACAACTAAAGCCATGTGCCAAAAGATGGGAAAAGCTGTTCCCTGTTCCCATTCCCGTGTTGCTGCTGCCCTGCTACTTACTTAGAGATAGGTGTGCGTTTAAAGTTGTGAAGTGTGCTATATTCTTCTATGTACTTACAAAACAGCTGCAAAAACCCAACAGTGTGAACTATAAAGACCGATCTGGCGTCCCCAGAGATTTTACTCACTTGTGCTTAGCACTCCATATACTTAACTTTTAGTGTGTGTGGAGTGGCGAATGTGAAATGTAGGTGCACGCTCTCCTTCTCACTTGGTTTCCCCATTCAACTGTGTTTACACGATAATTTTCATTGAGAGCCAAGGTAAAAGTGTGGAGTTGGACTGATGATGTACCCCACACTATGTGCAAGTGCTATACAATCTGTCCTCTCTGGTTACTTTCACACAGATATGAGCACTAGCTTCCTCTCTTTATAATCTTGGTGGAAAATTTTCCATGAAAAAAACTAGTTCTGATATTTTATACTTTCTTGCAAATCTTCACTTCCTCGTACTTTTCCTCCTTTCTTTGTCCTTTTTGTCATCTCCTTCCTTCCCTTGAAACATTTTGCAAATATAAAGTTCAAACAAAAAAGTGACAATCTTTTTGCTACCAGAATACCCAGTCCCAGTTTCTGGGTAAATAAAGTACTTTTGCTTTACGATATGAGGATGTGCGATGACAAGAATGGGTATAGGACTATGGACCACCAAGGACTATGTCTGGCACTGGCTCAGCTTATGAATGTATTTATCAGGCAGCATTCGTGTACTTTTCACCCTGTAATTACCAAAAGGAGGATACTTGCATGTACGAATAGTATAAATATATACCCTCGTACTTGGCTTCTGGCACACAGCTCAACTGAACTTGAGTGTTTACTTGTCAAGAGTCAGTTATGTTATTTTACAAATTTTGTATATGCATAAAAATTCTCATTTTCCAGATGGAAGTGATACCTTTGGGAGACTTTAAATATGTAAAACACAGTAATAATGGATATTATCACGGTTATTATGCGTATATAGCATAAAGGCTCACTGCTCACTTTATGCGAATGAAAATGCAGTAGTGAAAGCGAGCTTGAAGTGAGTAAAATTGTGCTTGGTACAAGCGTTCAAAAATATATAGCCATTGCCATAAAATTACAGTTTTTTCTTGTCCCCTTTCCCTTTTTCTGTATGCATATTTGATGTCAAAGTAATCAACTTGTCCCAAATCCACGCAAGAAAAGTCGGTAGCGTTTCCTCCAATTTTTTATTTAAAGATTCTTTACTGCAAATTTGTTGCAGCAAACGTAACATTATATTGTAATGGCATGACTCTCGACGACAGTAGAAACGTAAAGTTCATTGGTCTTTAACATGCAGAAAAACAGTATTTTATCTACGTATGTGCATAATAACATGTATTATTATTTGAATCCATTATAATTTGCCCCTATTGTACTCCTTCGCCTTTTTATTCTTAACTATCTAAGAATAATAAGTTATATGAAAAACTATGTCTTTTTGAAAAATAAAACAGCCAGCCGCTTTTGGAACTTACTTAGTATTTATAAAGAATTGTACTCATATACAATGTTTGTATTGTTTGACTTATTTGGAATGGAGCTAAACAATCGCCAGCACCACTGTAAAATGCTGACAGCAGATGAACAGTAAAAGAAGTTTTACAAGGAACAAATAACTTTGCTCTACTAATACTGTGATACTGAATGCTCGGTTTTGTTGGTTAGTACAAGGGTTAGTTTCATGGCTGCCTTTGTACAAGTTGGTTTAAGAAGAAATCTAGACGAATAATATTATGCACGCACTAGCAAGGAATATACTGTGGTATGGTCGCCAATGATTTCCTTTGAAACTTCCTGGGAGTACTACTTCCTCTTCTGTTATTATTACTGTTCCGATGTTGGTTTAACATTTTCATTTTCTTTGCGACATGTTTTGGATATATTAGTTCATTTCAAAAGGGACTAAGGAAAAGCAGAGTGCACATGCTGGGTTCCCGAAATTCAACAATGTAGATTAAGCGGTCACAAAAAAGTGGCCGTTGGCTGAAATGAGTTGTGTTTATAACTACCTCAGTGATGGTCGCATGCATGTGAGTGGTTAACGGTCCTACTGGTCGAACTGATGATGGTGGATTTGCCGCTCATGTATTTATAAAGAAATAAAATTCCAACTAAACTCAAATGTTTAACTTTTCACCGAAAGAAAGCCAAAAAATTTGGTAGAGGGGTGAACACTTTTGTTATTTTTCTCCTTAATAATGAGACTTGTGGTTTTTCGTAGGCTAAAATTTACATAAAGTTTGAATTACACGGTTGACTGCCCTGACATGCTTGCCCTTAATACTGCTACCGCTAATGCGGGTAGTAGCGGCGCCTTTTACATACCACGACGGTAGGCTCATTGTGTGTTTTCAAAAGGAAGTGAAGAAAGAAACTTGGTGTTTTGTTAAAATAAATTTTCAGCATTTTACGACTTTGCAACACCCATCATCTACATTTAGAATTCCAGATTTGTAGATTGAGAAAGAAATCAAGGAAGTGAGAGTTAATGGGAGGGAGCATGGAAAGAGAAGAAGAAAAAAATAATTTGCAAGTGTAATTTGTCGGAAGATGGAAGGGCAAAAAATAGAATAATGACGATGATGATTATGGGATTTGGGTTTTTATCCTCTCCATGAAAAAGTAGTTTCCCAATTGAAACGTGCTTTACGAGATAAAGTTTGAAATGAGGAGGAGAAAGAAATGTTTTAAAATGCGTGTAGATTCTTCCTTACATTAGCATGACATTTGTAACTTTTTTTCAGAAAAAAGTGTGATTCCCAGCAAAAATGAGAGAAAGGGGATTAAGCTAATAAATAAATCTACACCACAAGGTTTCGGTAGTGGCAACGGGTAATGATCATTCAGCAGACATATTTTATTAATAGAACTATAGGTAGGTATATGAGTTAACAAGAAAAACGTATTCATTCAGAAAGTCTACATATCTTTCGGCGATTTCTTTTCCGCAACTTTTTTTTCGGACACGTAGAGAACTCCTATCATTCACTTTTCTTAACATCTTCAATTTTCTCTCTACACGCTTTTTTCCTCCTTTTTGTCAAATAATAATATAGGTGGTTAGTTTATTATGAGAAAGCCAAAGTTGGAATGGTAGAAAGGAAACAGTTTTCTCTCCTTTTTGATGATGACTTGATGTAATAATGTAACAAGTATGGGTAGTGACTATAAATTAGACTTTCCAGCAGCAGATATGGAATGAAGTAAAAAAAGAAAGTAAGGTAGGTCGATGAATACCGTCGTCGTCGTGCGTTTGGTCCCATAGACATCAAGTTTATGAACACATACTGACAAAAGCTCCGAGTTTTCTTCTTGTTATTCACGGCTGTGTTCACTATCGCAGTTGTGAGGGAGTAGATAAAGAGAAAGGAAATGAAAAGGAGCTCTTGATGAAGGACTCCACTTCCCGTTACTCAAGAACAGCTAAGTTGGCTCGGCTCCGTTACACTATTTCTGTGGAAAGAGAGATGTCTACGTTTCCACTGCTGCTGGCTGGGCGAAAGGGAAGAAAAGGACGGAACTTGTTCAAGTTGGAAAATGAAACTGACTGAGGAGGAAGGGTAACTAGTAACTGAACTAACTTCATTTAGGGAGGATAGATACATACCCTGAGCGGTATAGAGGAATAATGATTTTCACCTTGTCAAATACACATATATAAGGAAAACTAAGAAATGTGTGAGAACGTGCTCCTTATTTACATCATTAAGCATAAAAATATACCCTACGTATGACAGAATTATATATATGCCTATATGTAACTTTGAATTAACCAGTTAACAAACATTTTTTTGTAGTAGTAATATTTATACGTACCTGCTTACAATATACTTTGTTACTGTTACTGGATAGTATAATGCATTTATATATTTGTATATATGTACATTGGCATTTTTATTCCTTGCATATAGGTAATCCAATTATGTTAAAATATGCACTCTAAAACTTAAAGTTAGACATTGTGCGGCTGGTATATATACTTTTAATATTGTTAATTTAACTTGATGAAAAGCTTTAATTAGCAAAAATTGAAATATGGTCCCGTGGCGCTTGTAGAAGATGGAAGCACTCCCAAAAGGAAAATGCATTATGTTTTATACGATGTTCTGCAGCAATTCCTGTCTCATTTTGTCCCCTTTCTTTTGTCCAATGGAGAATATTACTTATTTAAAGCCATGTCCCCAAGTACGAAAACGAATGTTTGTTTAACTTATTAGCGAAATAAAGCGTGACTTTCAGTGAAGTTCGTATATAACATAATAAAATACCTAAAAATACAGCGAAATTACTACTGAAGTTTAGCCATCCCTAGCACTGTTCTCTTAAAATGAGCCTTCAAGAAGTATTAAAACGAAAAAGTAGATAAATATTTTGAACACGAATTTCCTTCTACATATACTATAACTCTACCCACATTTTAAAAATATCAAAAAAAAACTTTTTCTTTCTAGTTGAATTCAGGCCATGAAACCACCATACATTCACTTCATGATATCCATAATGTGAAAATTGAATGTTTACATTTGTCTAAGGGGACACGAATACTTAATTAACCAAAATATATGAGGCGGTGAAAGCACTTACATTTATATTGCAGGTACATTTTCCATACAGTAAAGATAGAAAAACATGACACGTTATAAGTTATCATGTGTTAAATTCGCCTCACCAGCACCACAAGACAAGCATAAAAATATTCCAACAACTTGTATTACCCATCTCTTCGTGTTACTTAGTCTATAAAAGACGCCTCCGCAAGAGAAATTGGATCCAAACTCTCATTACCATTATGGATAGTATGCTATAAAACATATTATAGGTTATAATATGCGTAATGCATATTCTGTTGTAAAATATACTTCATATATAAATAGGACATTCAATAAAATTTAACAAGATTTTGTTGAAGGTAATCATATTTTTAAGGGCAACATGATAGCTTCTCATTACTCAAAAATATTCCTTATATCTAAACGGTCACGTTTTTATGCTGTTATGTATCTTCTTGCTATATAGAATAGCTGTTTATTACCCAATATAAGATGATCAAGCCAGTTTCTCAAGATACGAATCACACATGTGTTATTTGAGGAACCGTTTCTACCAATCTTCATGAAGTTTGAAGTAGGCATGTATATAAACGGTCTAAGTATAAATTTCATTCATACTACACGCAATGACACACTTACATAATAAACCCAGCAAAGCTAACACGTAGCAAAGTGGCGAAGCTGTTGTGTAATTTATAAACCAACCAACCAACCAACAAAACCAACAAAGTTTTTAGATGCTGTCAAGTTTCTCAGTAGTTTTCAAATTGGGGAACATGATAAGCAGATTTGTCTCTGAATGTACATGCGTTTTGATACCCCACATGCCTTATCTAGCTAAAAATCAACAAATTTGATTTTCAAACGGCCATAACGGCCAAATTTCGAAAATTACAAATTGTGCATGGAAGGGAATCAGCATTAAGAGACGAGTCCAATGATATGCTGCATGCCATAGGTTGTCATGTTAAGATTTCGAAACTTTAACCGTTTCAAACGGTTACCGTTAACCGATCGTTTTCAAATTTAGTATTTAAGGTCCTTGGGTGATGAGCAATCGATTCCCGAAAACCGAATTCCAAAATTCCTTACCGTTCCCGAGATAATCGTGGGACGGACAGACGGACGGACGGACAGACACAAAGCATTCTTATAAAGTGGCTTCGCCACTTAATAATGTATAAATATGGGATGGATATTGCAGTCAGCAGTTCAGCATAAGCATCGAGAAAAAAAAAATCACATTATCTCTAATCTCATTGGAAGTTTAAGAATACAGATACACCAAGCTATCATTCCCTTCATGTTTCTTATCGTAAAGGATCACAGCCAAAATTGTTGCTGCTTCATAAATATATTCACACGCTCTATGACATAAGTACTTGAAGTTTTATCATTAAAACCCACAGTTCTTATTAAGCTTGGCAAATGTGTTAGAAATATGATATTATTTAGTATGAAGCTGAAGCTACAGTATTTTATCAGCTTGTGTAGATACATAATAATATGTCTGTCGGTCTACAGGAATATAGAATTCATGTTCAAACTTATTTTTCCTTTTGCATGTATACGTCCTGCAACATACAAGTTTTACATCGAGAAGACCAAGTTGAAGGTGGTTTTCAAGAATGTCGTTTGAATAAAATATCAGTTATTTGATCTTTGAAATCTTTCATGATTCGCAAAGTTTCGCTACTTCTCCACAGAAATGAAACTGATTACTGCGTCGACAAAGATGACGATGAGGAAGGGAAAGGAACAGAGAAAGTCAAGTCAAAAGAAATATAATAATGATGATATAAGCTCTTTTTATCTTGCGAGTTGCATTCGTCCTCACTCAATTTATTTTTTCCCTTGAAACAAGATCGTCATATGCAGGCTCAAGTTACATTGGAATGGGAGCATATAGTAAAATGAAGCTTTCTTCCTGCATGCAAACTTTCTTCAGAACAAAAAAGTGCTGAATGCATACACATGAGAAAAAACTGGAAGTAAGTTCTTGTAAGGTAGAATGGGCTCTATATTCTGATAGAGAATACGCAAGCATGAAACGGGAAAAAGTCAAAGATTGTGACTTCAAGTTAACAAGAAGAAAAGTGTATGAGCACACAATGAAAATCCTGTGTATTGAATAAATATACACAGCATTTAGGCATTCACAATAACTGTAAAGTGTGTCCCTTGCAAGAACTCAATGAGTAGGTATGCTTTTTTGCTTTCCCCCTCTTGCCTTTTGTGCCCACCAATTACACACAAACAGGATAACTCGGTTTTTGACTACCATACTGTTGGATTTTCTCCATTACAAAAAATAATAACAAAGGAGGAAATCTATGGGAAAATTGTGGAGTAGTTTCCCTTATGAAAGTATATACTTGTTATAAAGTGGATTATATGTATGTATATAGTAGGTATGCGAATTTATTTATAGAGTGTGTATATGTTCATCTCTTGCAACAGAACCGAATTGGAAAGCCAATGAGGCTTAAGCAAAGGTCCTTAAAGTACAATCAGAAACTGGTGAATTTTTATAAAAAGGAAAAAGCACGTCAAATGACAGTTTTATGGACTTTTTACCAAGGGAAGTAGGCTGGAAAAAAAGGTTGGGAAGAGATAAAAGATGAAATACTAATATAGTTTTACTAAGCATATACACGCATGGAGAAATATATATCTATTTAATAATATAGGTTAAACATTATTAGATACTTAAGAACAAACGATAATATTAGGATATGATGATATTAGAGAGAGAAAGAGGAAAGATACTTTTCCATCTCATTCCTCTACTCTTGTACAAAAACTACTACAATCGTTCCAACTCCACTTATCGTTACTGGTGCTGCTGCCGCTTTGGCCTATCTCTGGTTTGGTTTGGGAAAATGGCAATGGAATCTGGTGAACGAAGAGAAGGGGCCACTGTCATCATCAGCGTCAATGTGAGAGAATCAGTGACGATGACGAAAGTAGTTTTCCTGAGTTTACCAGCACTCGAAAACGCTTTATACTTATACAACTTTTCGTACAGAGGAGTAGTAGTAAACGCAGTTTGCTAAAGTGGGATTCACTCTCTCCGGTTCCATTTTCCATTCTACTTTTCTAGCCTAGTTTCAGGGCAGACAATGTTCCTTGAAAGGGAAAGAGGAACAATGCAAAAGCAGACAAGATCAACTGCACAGTCACACTCCATATTGGAGTAGAAGAGGCCCAGATGCCTCATTCCATTGTGCGCTCATGATGCAGTTCAATATATTATAGGTTCAGCTCAGTTCTAGATACTTTTACAATAATAATAATAACAATAACAGGAAGTCAACCTTTTGTTAGTTCAATCAAAAGAGTTATGTTACACTCAAGTTATTGTTCGATTCTTCGACGGTTTTCGAAAGATTGCCCATGGAAAAATGTTGGATCCTCTCTCTCTTCATCTCCAGCAAACTCATTTTATATTATTCTGGTGAAAGTCATCGCAGTTTCCGAGCACTGTCAGAGGAATATTGCGGTAATCAAGTTGCTTCCCAGTTTGCAGAGCATTTTGTGAATGACAACCATTTGAGCAGTCAACTATGAAGAGATGAGACTTGGATTTTACAATGCAATGGTTGGATGAATGCGGCGAGTGGTGTGCATACTGGATAGGAGATGATACATGCATACCTAGTATCGTTCATGCACAAGTGCAGTGAGAAATTAGATGAAAGCAGTTGGAAACAGTTTGTTGAGATTCAAAGTAATAGTAGGTTGGTTTTTCCTTTTCCCATCTCATTGTCACAACTGCTACACCCTCATTACTTACCACATACTGCTCACAGTTTATCAACAATAAAATGCTAACAAGAGAAACCACTTTTCACTACACGAACACACCTACCAGCTAATTGTCATCGGAACTTTTTGTGCCTAATAATGTAAATGTGTGTGGGAGGGAGGCAAATTGCTTTAGACACTGGCACTCTCACTCTTCAATGGTCCATAGTACTCATCTTTTATCAATATATACACAGTACGTTCAAGTATGTATTTATAAATCTCGCTCTTTCTGCATGTTACAGTCAAATAAAAATTCATTCAGCGCTAAGATTTCTAAAGTATTTTTTAGTGTTCAAAGAATCTGCGGCGAAATGTATTCTAATAAGGGTAGCATATTTAGCGTTACTTTTCTAATAAGGGTAGCATATTTAGCGTTACTTAACATGGTATGGGTTCGTTTTAAATTGCACTAAATTATTTATTTATTACGGTACTTTTCTGTTGGTGTGCGTAAAATCACGCGCATGTATTTGCATAATTTGTGTTTACTTTACCATTAAATTCTAATTTACCCTTGCGTAATCTTCGCTAAATATCTACGTACTAATTTTTGTTTTGTACTATGTTCTTCTGTTAGACGGGTCTTCCACTAGTTGTTTGAGAACTCCACATTCCACATTATGTAATCAAAATACGATTTTGAATAGACAAGTTCTCCTCCCCCACAAATATATGTATGTAACGTTTGTATAGCCAAACCACCCACCGCATTGTCACCGCATACAACAAAAACTTTATCTGCTTTTCTGACAATTCTGCTCAAAGGGGAATTTCTATTCCCAAATTCGCTAAAAGGTAAGTAATAGTATATCAGCTAAAATGTCCTTCTAGATAAAGAGATTCGAGAGTGCTTGAATTTATGTCATCCGGTTACATGTCTCCTGAATAAGGGATTTTTCAGTTGGTCTCATCAGCAGCAACTTCAAGGTTGGAATTGGACGTACGTACTTGTCGCCATCGTCATAATCATCATCAACACACGCGGCAGCGAAGAAAGTTTTTATTGTAAAGATCCCGGCAGTGCAGACACAAGCCAAACGACGCCAATGGCAAATGTGTGTCATGTTTCCTAGAGATATAATATGTTTTCAAAGGTTCGCAAATAGCCATTTATACTAATCTCTTTGTACTTCTTGCAAGTGAAATTTAGTTCATTGCAAAACTACTACACGTTGGATCGACTACCATTTAGTTAACCTTTCTCAAAAGTACACTCTCTTAGCATTCATCTTCATCAATCCTAGTCGTCGCCAAATAATGCTTTTCATCATTTCTTGCTTGTTTACTTGGAAAACATCCAGTTTGGACAAACATCATTGTACACCAATAAAACATTCGTTTCACATATTTAAGACCAAATTTAAGTTAGCTGTAAAAAAGTAACAATCAAATGAACATTTAATTGCTAACTAAAAGTAATATTTTTGAACAAGTTTGGATTTTTTGACGTTATGGCATGATGGGCTTTTCCATCTTCTTCCGTTCCTATTCCTTAATATGTATTTTCCTGTTTGTGTACGTACTTTGAATGGAGGCTCATTAGTTGTTTGTCACGCAAAACGTGTAAATGGAGGAAGGAAGCCTCGAGCTGAGACATTTTATTCCCTTTGACCGTTATCATGATGATGATCTGTGCACTAGTAGGCTTTTTGTGTGATTAGAAGAGTCTACGTCGTAACTGTAGATATGCTCTGTTGCCTGCCATGTCATAATGCCAGCAGAATGTCTCCCAATGTCCTCCTAGTACCCTACTTGTGTGTAGCTGGCAGAATTTTCCTTTTTTCGGATATTGTCAATGGCACTTCAAGCATTCCTATCGTCATCAATGGCATTCCTGGAGAATATAAAGTTGTT
Organism: Sinella curviseta; assembly: GCA_004115045.4. NCBI lineage: Eukaryota > Metazoa > Arthropoda > Collembola > Entomobryomorpha > Entomobryidae > Sinella > Sinella curviseta. The sequence goes on from CM023201.3 coordinate 32,116,423, forward strand.
TGCCATAGTCGAACGAAAGCAAACGTATCCTTATTCCAATATCGCGTTTGATGCAATGTCCTCCCATTCTCCGATTTCTTTATTTTGACACTATCGACTTACCGTTCCACTTGGTTGGTTCCTCCTATTTCCCGCGTCCATTGTGTCGTGTGTGTGTATGTTGTGTGTAGGCATACAGACACATGATATTGATATTAAGACCGTTGACGCTGAGATAAGAAATGCTATTTTTATTTGAAGATTCTAACAACTTTCCGGTGGTTTCTTTTCTCAGAAGAGAGAGAGAGAGAAAGTGAGAGCGTCCGATAGAAATCTTTAGTCATTTATCTCACAGATTTCTTCAACAAGGGTTCCTTTTTATGGTATGCTGCCATGTCAGGGACTGCCGAGTTCTAACTGAAAAGTACCACCATTGTCGCTCTGTTACATTTAATAGTCAACGAATCGATTCCGATACTGAGAAGGATCATTTATAACGATCAAGTGACAGAAAGATGAAGGGCGAATGTGATGTGACAGGAAATGATGCACTCTTCATGGATAGAAAGATCTATCATAAAATAAGTTTCATGTCATGCCTCGAAGGTATTAAAATTGCCCGAGGACCCACTTTCTACGAAAATCATCCTAGAAATGAAAGTGAGCCAAATAATGAATAATGGCCCGAAATTTCAAGATTAATTTCAGTGTATTTCAGTAGTAAGTACAAGAACAACATAATTTCTAATTGGGGACGAATTACACTAAATTAACTTTAATTGGTGAGCAGTAAAAAGTAAACAATGCGAGATGTCACATATCGTTTTAGTAATTAAGAGATGGGAAACTTCTCATCTAAATAAATTACATTTGTGTAATTAAATTATTGATAGACGTAAGTACCAAAATGAAGCATGAATTTCCCCAACGCCTGCTTTACCACAAATTCCTCTTTTCCCTGTAGCTATAATATAAGCTTCGTACTTTTCATTTGGCTGAAGTGCTTCTTGTCGACCTGATTTCTGTAGCATTTTCTCACTCACAGCTCAATGCTGAAAATCGCGGCCGATTCGCTGCAGTGCACAAACTAATCAACAAAATATGCTATTATAACCGAGCAAACCTCACCGCATTAGACACTACACTGCACTGACTGGATTGACTTGACTGACAAACTATAACAAGAGCCAACGACACGCTACTGCTAAAATGCTTAATGGCAAACACCTATTAAATCCAATCTAATCAAGAGAAAGGGAAAGCTACTACTCCCACTACTACTCCAGATAATGAGAATTAAAGTACGCGTATACATTGTAGAGAATGGGGGCATGTGTACGATAAGCCGCAACACTATTATGTCACCCATAAAATGAGATTGAATGGGATTTGGAATGTGCACTAATATCGTGTCCTTTGATGTAAATGTGTTCGTACAATGCTGCTGCCTCTTTTATACTGTAAATGCATTTCAGATAATGAAATGTAATGTTTACGCTTTATAGTTTGGAGTTGTCTTCATAAGACATTTCGCTTTTCACTCGATTCACCTTACAAATTCTATTTATTTGTTTTTTCGCAAGCTGATATCTGTTGTAAAGGCACTGGTGCTGGTAGATAGATGCATAATATGTATTACATATAGTATAATAATATGTATGAAAGGAAATACTGTATCACCAATGATTCAATGAACAACATTCGTAACGACCTACGTAACCCATAAAGGAAAACGATACACTTGTCTTTTTATCTGTTTACCTACCTACATAGCTATCAGGTTAAAACTATTTGTGTTATCGTATTCCATTGTCATGATCGTGATCTTGTTTAGGTATCAAATGCGATAGAAATGTAATCACACTGGCTGAATTTTCCCTGTCAATGTTTCACTTTTATCGGATCTGTCGTGCTTTGCTATTTTCATGCCTTCAATATCTTACACTAAGGAAACTTTACACTGACTCCTGGTGTATGAAAACTAACTAACTAACGACCAAGAATGACCGGAACCTCAACAACCTCAAATACGTTAACCGAACGAAACATTGACAAACAGGACACGATGATCAACGATGTAATGGGACAATAAGCGACACCATTTGGCGTCGAAAACATTTTCTTTATTGTATTTACATAAAAGCAAATCCTAATATACGAGTTTTTGCAAGTTGCAAATCGGGCAAATTTTGAGCTTCCGTTCTTGTATAGAATTTGTAGTAGTCGAGATAAAGTTTTATACATGAATGGGCAATACTATAATCACATTTGCTGATGACGGCGTGTCGGCATATTATTAAGAAAGATTATAGTCGGACAACGGAATTTCTCAGCAAAAGCTTCTTGCTAGTCAGCGTCGCTAACTCTGTCACGAGCATCATCAATAACATCCTACTTCTCGATTCACAAGTTAAAAAAGGAAGGGTCATTAGGGAGCTGGTCAATAATGATTATGTCATATAGTGAAAAGGGTATTATGTGGATTTATTCATGTGGAAATCATCATGCTGTACTCTTTTGACATGTTAATCATGATTTTCATCATCAAATTTCCATTTGCCGCGATTTTCTTAAAAATACAACCACAAAAGTTGTGGATCGTGACCGAGGAGCTTGTAAATGAATTTTTGGCTGGTAACTTTCTACGATTTCATTGATGTTGCATGAATTTACCGAATAGCTCAATAATAATACATTGCCAGAATTGAACAATGAAAACAAGTATGACATTATGTATGCGGAACCAGAATGTAATAGGTGTTTTGAAAATTCAGGTAAATACACATCTCAAAAATGGTTCCGAAACAATATGATTATACTGGTAAACAAAATGGAATTGCTCGAATGCTCTATTTCATCTGTAATAAATTCATTTAATTTTTCATGATGCCGAAAAGCTTAAATAATTTTTAATCGAAATCGCTCTAATTATCAGAGTGCTCAATGTAAATTCATCATAAAAAATTTGCCCACTTTTCCCTAGTGCTCCGTCGGCTTCCAACAGCAGCCACCATAATAATTCAAACGAGACCGTTGCTGCTGCCTATCCGTGAAAACGTGCACATTTTCCACATTGCAGCTTTCACCACTCCACATCACCCATTGGAAACTCGCTTGCGCCACCACTTCCCACCCGAAGATGGTAGAACCACCTGCTGCACTGCTATCGATCCATTTTCCACTGCCATAGAGATGGATTAGTCCTCCTACGAAGAATACAATACGCTTTCCATGCATACCATACATCCAGAGAGCTACCTTCCATCCAAGCTTTCACCACGTACTCCTTCTTCATGGTCCATATAAAATAAAAACGGGCGACAGTCTTTACGTACCAGCATTCATACAAAGCTGTTCCTCACTTTCTCTTTCGAGCCAGATCTATTTTTATACTCTCTCCGTTTTCTGCTTTCTCCCCCAATTTCTTCAGAATTGTTTTCCTCGCAGTACAGAAGTCAGTTTTCCATCCGATATTGTCGCCTTCCTACTCTACTTACCTTTCTTTATCCATTGCATTTATTAAAGTACAAGAAAATCACAACAGTTTTTGATAAAGTTATACTGTTGTAGTTGCTGTCGTCGTTGCTTGTTATCCTATTATTGTTTTACATTTTCTGTAAGAATCAGGAAAAGATGTAGCAATATAGTCTGACGATACTGTCTACAGTTGTGGTGAATACAACTTTTACATTTTTTGCACGCACCCAATTACTTACGAGTTTTGTTACAGAAAAAAGAACTCGTTGTTGTTGTGTAGACAAGTTCACACAATAAAATCTAAACAAAGGGCATCATCCTACACATACACGTATCGAGACGTTTTCTCACCAGTTTTGTTATCCCTTTTTACGCTTCCCTTTCCCCTTGTAAACTTTGCCCTGTTTTCAATCATCATAATTGCATCCTCCTTCACCTTTTCTTTCCTGGGAGCAGCGGAGGCGGAACTGTGTTAAGTGATCGAACAGAATCCCATCGTTTCTAATATTACCAGTACCAGCAGCATTACCATTTAGCACCAAACTACTTTACACTTGTTAACGACGGATGTTGAGAAAGCTTTCATCTCAGTCGTCAGACGTACATACATCATTTGTACGTAACAAGTAGATCGATCTTATATCTTTTCCACATCGCTAGTTCAAGCAAAAACTCCTTTTTACATTTTTATATTACAACCCTGCGTTCTTAACATACACACGGAATGACACACCTCAACTGCTGGATCTTTTCACTCTCTACCCTAATTTCCTGGTTCCTCAACCAACGTTGATTTACTGTTTTCATAATATCACCCATATTACACCTTTTGCGTCGTATGTCTAACCAGAGAAAAGTAATGTGCGTGACAACATTCATCTGCATGGATAAAGGTGAAAAGTATATGGACTTCGTGTATCCAGACATTACTTTTGATTATAACTAGAGGAAGAAAGAAAGTGGCTGGAAGCGTCTGTTCACCGATACCTACCAATCGGCTCACTTTGGTACTACATCATCATCATCCCGTTGGTTCTTGTATCCGTCCTCTCCTAATCTTTTCCAGTCGAAGCCAATATCCAGCCATATGTGCATCTTTATACGAAGGCCCACCTGGAACCAGCTAAACGCTGGGCTAATTTAACTGGCATTAAATATGCTCCGACGAATACGTTTACCACTTGTGAGTCCAGGACCAAATAAGTCTTGTGAACCGTCAAGCTGTACGGCGATTGCTGCTGTTATCTAACACACTTTTCCGTAGAAAGGTAAGCAGGAGTGAATTACTATATCACTATCTTTTATTAGCTGAACTTTGTCAGGAGTGGATCAATAGTTCATGCCTTTTATGTGAATGGAGTGGCTATTGTAGTCTCTTATATTGTCGAAGCATGTCATAAAAGATTGTGTACGCCTGAATTATTGTAGTAGACTTACTTGCACTTGAGTAGGTATGTAGACTTTTATTGTACTTTTGTACGTTGTATTCACCTGTATTTTATTGCCTATATAATGTGCTGGATCCTGTATGTACATATTTTTCATCCGCAAAGCTTCCCTTTAAAATATTGCTTTTTAATCATTATTTTGACATTTTAATTTACGACAGTAGTGAAAATATTTAACAAAAAAGCAAAATAAAGTGCTGGAACCACCGATCGGGTTTTTGTTCTTCCGGATCTGTGGTTAGGTATACTAATAATTGAGTTGTAGTGAGGCGGTATGACTAGGTATATGTATTATTTATATATAGCTTATTTTGTCGACCTATTTATCATGCGAGCAAATTATTACGGTATTGTGCAGCAGCTTTTTCATCTTTTATGTTTCTGACAGGAGAACAACATATCACGTCAAATAGGTAGTGTATGTATGTACAAAGTAGAGTGGAGCACTTTAGTATAAGTCTGTGAAATAGATAGCTTTAGCACATCTGTTGCTTAATGAAACTTCACATGGTGCATATTACCCGTCTATATATATATTCGTCTATGTACTTACTCACAAGTATAATTCTATATACAAGTTTACAAGTTCTTTTCTTTCCCCTTTTCATATTTATTTTCTGCAGCAACAACCTCACTGCTACCGTATTCGACACTCACTTTATAAATTGTATATCTTTATCGCATTTTGCTCGGTATCTTCCTCCTTCACTCTTTTTATATTCCCCACTCACTCTCCCATCCACAAACGCACAGCAGCAGCCCCAAGCTTTTCCCAACTTTCACTCGGATTTCTTTTCACTTGGCTGGCAGTCTGTCCGGACTCATCGAGGAGGACAGAAGGGATGCTCAGTGAAGCATTTTACATGATGGCGGAGTCTCTGGGTGACGAACCTGACTTCTCGACGTTCGAAAATAAGACGGGATTAGCGGAGGACATGAAGTTTTTGGCATCCATGCCTGAACTTTGTGACGTTACCTTTCTTGTTGGAGAAACGAGGGAACCAGTATGCGCTGTGCGAGCAGTTTTGGCTGCGAGAAGCAGGTGAGCTTTTATGTCTTGTCGTACATATAGCAGACAGATTGCATAATTAATTAACATGCATTAAAGCGTCTCTCTTGAAGTTCTAAAATACAAGTTTCGCTTGCATTTGTTTACCTTTCATCAAAGTTGTGTAATTACTAAAGTGCATTTCCGTGTGATTTCAGGGTGTTTTATAAATTACTTTACCAGCAGCCGTCACCGCAGAAGAAGAAGGAAGCACCACGAAGTGAGAACAAGCTGAGATTATTCCTTAAGCGGAGCTCCGAACCACTCTTAAACATGCAAAATGCTCCATCAAAACCATCAGTAAGTTATCGTGATTTTTTACTATTAAAAAACTAAAAGCCCATTTTATTGACTGATACACTCTCATATCAATATTTTGTCTCATATATTATACTCATAATATACATACTGGCATTATTCATTTTTGTTTAACTTCTTCTATGAATCTATCTATTTCTATAAACGTGTTTCGTATAATGGTGTACAATGTGAAATGTTAATTTTTCAATTTGTTCACCGTATTTGTGTACTACACATCGTTGCATCTGTAATTTATAGCATTCATAAAACTTTTTTCTTCTTCTTTCATCTTTTTTTAGAAATCTAATGTCGATTTTAGATTTACATACTTGCACTCGTGATTATTTAGAGAAAATTTAATATATGTTGTCTACTGAATGAACTAGAAAGTCGTACAGAGTGAGCACATGAACGTTAATTAAATATAAAATTTATTGGAAAATGCTGATCGTTTTTTTACACTCGAGTTTGAAGCAGGATGCTTGAAAAAAGTACTTTAGAAAGACTCCATTGAAATTAATTCAATTTTTACGCGGTACACACCGCATCCTCTAATTTTCTTGTATGACGCGCTGTGTAGAATGACAATGAGCTAGAGTACAGGAGTGAGCTACATGGAGTTTGCATACGTATACCCTGAAGTGAAAAATAGTGTGTTCATAAAAGAGCATTTAGCAATTTTCAACGAGATGGCAACTCCATTCCTCCATTTACAGTTATCATCATCATCAGCACATCAGCACAATTTTGTATGCCGACATAAAAAGTTTGAAAAGTTGAAAGTGTACTGCCTACTTAAATTACGTCTCTTATCATCTTTTTCCGCTTATTCAGAAGAGCACTCTTTTTCCCATTTTTGTACTGAAAAGAGGAGCATACTGAATATAAAAAAATTATGAAGTGTGCTGCGAAAAATAATTACATTTTTATATTATGTGTGTCTTCTTCTCTCTGTGTATGTATGTCTCTATCTTTTATATGCATATTGTCCTTTCCAACGTGGAAATAATGACATTATAGCGAGGATTTCAACATCAGCTCTCAACCATCTCTGAGGTGACTTGTTCTTCCGACTTCCTCTCTTTCTTTGTATTTTATATACACATACTACTACATACATTGTACATAAATATTTACCTTCTCACACATGCACATCTCCATAAAATATCATTGAAACAGACGTGTACGTATAAAATGAACTTAATGTGTTACTTGTTGTATGTAAGTATAAACGTTTTAAAACTCTTATAATAATGCACATTGCTTATTATTATTGCTCATCATTGTGAATGTTTTTATTTCGAGTTGTCATCCTTGTTCTGTCTGTTTTCTCTCACCTTCTTTCTACTAATTTCCATCCTTGTCGTAAAAGCTGCTACTCCATGAGTATACAGAGATATTCGCATGCCTTCCTTCTTTTGCTTTAGACAACAATCGTGTTAGCATCTTTTTCCTAAAACGTCTTTCTATTCCGTCAGCGTCACTATAATCATCTTCCTTCACTCTGCCACGTGATATTGATTTTGGCAGAAGTTAATTAATACTAACATTCTGCCCTATTGTGATTGTGTCGTCTGTATTATTGTCTAGCTTTCTCTTTTCTTCGTCCTCACTCTTTCTCTCTTTTCATGTGGAAAACATTAATAATGCATTTCATTGCTGTATGTACATGTGTGTGTATGTATGCGTATGAATATTCTATATTGCAAAGCTTCTCTTTCTCTTTTGTCATCGTCTTCATCGCCATATTTTATTTTCCTGTGTTGGTGTGTCTCTTTTGCTCGCTTCCTTACATCTAATTTTATAGCAGCAGCATCTCTTCCAGAATGGTTGTCATTCATTTCTCTTCATTTCCCACGAAAACATTGAATATGTATCTAAGTATGTACGTACTGCTTACTTTATCGTCTTCATCAAAAATATCTTTTGTGAGTTTTTTTCTCATTAACCTGAAAAAGAAAGCGCTTTCATGTGAACTGGCTTTGATAATAGCGTTGTGTACAGCACATTGCTTTTCTCATTCATTCCGTTTTCCACAAAATAAATTGTTGCCTAAAACCTGGTCCATATTTACGTATATTCGCAGTCCAACATATTATTATAATAGTATGCATGTTTAACATTATCTTTCTATAAAAGTATATGTATATAGTGTAAACTAAAATCTTATCAAGACAAAACAAACTCCTAAAAATAGGAATAAACATTCTTTTAAAGTAGACCAGCATGATTAGTTGAGACGCATAGATATTTGACTCACATTTCCACTTCAAGAGGTTTACCTGGTTGAAGTAATCAAAGGTTAGTTGTAGTTTATCAGGTTGAGATTTTAATGAATTTTTTATGTCATGAGTATACAGATCCCCCTCCATTTTCTATGTTAAACGGCACAACTTTTCCTGGTAGCATCAACTTGTAGTAAATTCACTGGTTGCACAAGCAGATGTATTATTAGACTGATACTCTGAATAAGTCTTACTTATTTACTTAAACTTAAAATGGTGGTAAATGGCATGATCTCTGCACCTTCAAATTCTCCCTTAAAAACGGGAGCAAGTCATCATAACCCATAACCGTCTTGGGATGGTTAATAGAAAAACAAACATATTTTTGACTAGCCCTTTACCCCTCGTACTGTTGACTGACGACAATTTTTAACAAATTTTGATTTCCTTGTTGTAAAAACTACGTTGCAAGGAAATTTCCACTTTTATCGTTCAGACCAAACGGTTCATACAATTTGTATATAGGTAATTTCATCTATTGCTGTAAATGAATGGATGTGACTACTTTCTTCCTGCACATTGTAAGTAATTGTTTCCTTCTTCTCCGCACGAAAGTTGAATAATGTTCTGAATTACACAGTTCATGTAGATGTTGTGACTCTATATAAAACTTTGCCGACTTTAGTGTACATACATAACGTAATACGTATAAGAACTTTGACCAATTTTATCAGCATTTTCCGCTCTCTAGTTCTATATTTCTCTCGCTCTCTCTCTCTTTCTCTCTCTTTCTCTATCTCTCTGTCATTTTCTTTCAGCGTTCTGAAACTTTTAAAACCTTCTGTGCATAACTTTCTCCCATTCAACTTAAATTCTTTTCGCATTCTTCGCCAACATGAAAACTAAATCTTGAAAACATTGTTTTCTTTAAATGAAAGCAATCGAGACTCGACTCCCGCAACAATAAATTAATAAACCGTTTTCCCCTCTTGTTTTTGTTCCTGCTTTATTGATAACTAACTATCCAACAGCCCCAACAACATCAAACCCTGATCATTGAGGAATTCGAGCCCGATGTCTTCCGGCAGTTGATTGAGTATATTCATACAGGCTATGTCACGTTGCAGCCACGAACTTTGTTAGGTAAGTTGAAAAAGCCAGCGCATTTCGATAAGCACTCTCTGCATTCGATTACAATTTTTTTCATAGTAAATAAATATAGCGAGCAAGAGGATCAAAAAATGTCTAAAAAAGGGAAACGAGTTTGCCCTTTTACAGAATAGAGAAAAGAAATTCCAATTCGACTTTACATATACATTTTGGCAATTTTTCAGGAGTTATGAACGCGGCAGATTATTACGGTTTGGAGGAACTCCGAAAGGCTTGTACGGGTTTTGTTCAGTGTTGCATAAATGTCGACACTGTGTGCGCTCTCTTGGCTTCTGCTGAACGGTATATCCAGTACAAATGTACGAAATCGTTGGTACAAAAGGTACGTCGCTGAAAAGGGAAAAGATGTATCTATAATTAGGCATGTTGTATACAAGCCTACTGTAGTTATTCATATACACAGAGTACGTATAATTATCTTGTTCTATTTATGTCCCTCCATTTCCTGAAACGATCGCAGGTCTTAGAATTTGTGGATGAACATGGGACCGAAGTTTTAAACTTGGGATCATTTACGTTATTACCACAACATGTTGTGCGTTTGATTCTAGTCAGGGAAGAGCTTAAAGCAGATGAATTCACAAAGTTTCAGGTTGACATAAAATTTCGTTATTTGTAATGATGCCAAAATTGTAATGGAATATAATAAACCAGTTTTTTAAAATGCATTTTCTTCCATTCTCTCTTTTTTTGCCTGGAACTCTATTATAGGCTGCATTGATGTGGAGCAAAAAGTATTGCGACAACAATCCTGAGCTCCAGCTAAAGGATGTTATAGGTAACCTTTTTATATACATATTTTACAATCTAGTTTTACGTAGAAAGCCCACATAATTTCCCGATTTTCAAGATAATATATAATGGCATCCCACGGGCGTCTAAAAATATACGCACATTCATATTATTGGCATTGTTTGGAACTTTTAGCAAACTTTCTGGAGTACATTCAGTTTCACAAGATTCCTGCAAACGTTCTGATGAAGGACATTCATCCCCTTGGCGTAGTTCCCTATCACATCGTGATGAATGCACTTGCTTATCAGGTCAGCTCCCTAACACAGAACGACGATGATGATGCCATTGACAATTAGGAAGCGACCGTTGTTGTTATTATACTGTTGCATAAAAATCTAAAATGTGTTACACGCATATATTTACAACTTCTGTAGCATTTGTAGTAAATAGTTAAAACTCATGATGAATGACCCATACTATACAGTACTGACTCTGAAGAAGACATTTTTGAGATTATACTATTACTGCTACTACTACTACCACTTTACTGCGAGCATAAATATGTACATTTATAAATTATATAAATAATTACAACATACTAAAAAATCATCATGTACTACTAATGATACGAGTTTTAAAAAAGTTTCAACTCAACTCATGATCTTCTCGACGAAACATTTTAAAACGCTATACTTTAATACAAGTAAAAGTGCTATTTACAAAAAAATGAATTAATACTCTAGCTTGTGTAAGTGAAACATACTTTTAGACAATTTGGACAAAGCATAAAAAGTACATTATTACGCTAATATAAGAAATGGATGATGAAATACTCTTCAGGTAATTATATAATGTTTATAAGGTTAGAAATTAGTTAATATTTAACTACTACTGATGATGACGCTTAGTTTGTAACATTCCAACTACATATTTAATATGCAAAAAAAACTTCATACATATAGCAATTGATAATAATATGCGTGTACGGGATGAAAATATGATTTACTTTATAATGGACGTAGTGTGTAGACAGCCTTTTTTTAACTCGGAGGGGGCGCACATGTTAAAAAAATGTTTTAAAAAAACATTTGAAGGACAGACTAATTTTTGAAAAAAATCGTCCATTTTTCCTTTTTCAACCGAAACCAACACAGAAAACACATTTTTACATAATTTACCTTTTTCGAAAAAAGTTACACTTCCTGTTGTGGTCCCCCAAAGAAATACTAAACATTCTGAGGGAACAGAAAGAGACTTTTGGTAAATGGAACGTTCATAAAATGTATGAACTTGATAAACCCCTTAATTATATTGGTGTGTATTGCCCTTATACTTCATCAGGCCGATCCAACTTCTGTCGATCCCGCAAAGTTATCACCAAATCGACCTCGACGATCGACAGGTGGTGGTAGATCCATGAGTGTTCAAAGTTCTCTTGATCCGTACGGAAGCAACACGACTTTGGCGTCTTCGGCAAGCAGCGAAATGGACACGAGTGGACGCAAATCTTCGGGTGGGGATGGTGATACACACAGTGGGTCGAAAAATTCAGGTGCGCGTTTGTGCTAGTAGAAGAATGTTCGTTGAGCTCTTCTTAGGACAAATAGTCGCCATATTTTATAGACATGTAAAAGTGGCTTAGCACGCTTATTAGGTATGTAAATATGTACAAAAACATTTGTCTGCACTGCTTCATTCTGATAGTCTTGTGTTGGTTTTTGTTTTTCGTTTTGCTCGTTTCGTTGTACTTTCTTTTTTCTGCATGTCTAAAAAAGAAATGCATGAGTGATGATGACGAATGAAATGCTCATCAGATTTGGTTTTGATTGAACAGTTTGTATTAACGTATGACTTCTACTTACAGGTCAAAATCTGTTTGAAAAAGTAAATCTTAAAGCTGTGCTGAAAAACGACAGCTCCTCATCTTGACCCACACGTAAACCAGAGCCAGATATAGATTTCGAAGAGGATTTTCCTGAAGAATTTCTTTGGTGAACTCGAGATTGAAAATTATTCCTTGATTTCAATATAACTGGATTCGATAAAACAGTATATAGGTTGAATTGAAACAAATATATCTATTATAATGCACATTATTAATTGCACACACAAATATATTATACCTCCTACACATTTTTATTTAGTCAAACAGTACAACTTTCTTCAGAGCACCTGTAGAGGCAAAAAAGTATTAGAAAAAATGTTTCCTTTTTTGTAGCCAATTTCTCAATTGGTGATTGATTTCTATTTCCAAGTTAAAGTCAAAAAGAATATATATTTAAAAAAAGATAAAAAAGAAACATGGATGCACACCCTCCGAGATATTTTTTCATATTTTGAAAATGTTTAGTAAACATACATATATTATAATATGTAATTCATTTATTGATGGATTGTTACAAAAAAACCTTTGTGAATGTGAATTAAGAATTGTGAAAGGCCGTAAGATAATATGTTTATTATAAAAAACGATGATGGTGCAGGGTCAACACAATTTAAATGTATTTTACCTGTACATATAATCATTATGATTTGTTTATGTAATGCTAAGAAAAATGTCATTGTGTTATTTACAATGTGAAACTAATGAGGCTACACAGGCTAAAATTGGAAATAAAAACCGTGTCTCTTTTAAACTGCAAAAATACACACACATGGTTATAAGTACTCGTGATGGTGAGATGGCTTTGTATGTTTCATATTTTTAAAGCTTTTATTCACAAAAATAAAGCTTAATGATAACAAATAATGGTTTGTTTGTAGTTACTCATCTAATAAATGACACTAAACTACACTTAAGTATGCAAGACGCATAGTATATAGAGCTTCAGCATATCAACTAACAACTAAATTTAACAAATCATCATACTGACCTAATCACATAAATCTTCAACTGTTTTAAAATAAATACACAAACTAATTTTATAACAAAATTGTTTTATCAAGCGAACTCGCATTGTTCGATTCAGGGTTCATAGGCATCTGCTTAAAGTTATCAATAACAGCAGCCGTGGTAGGTACATATACCACTTCATCATAAATTACATTAGTAAGCAAATTCAGCCTTGCAAGGCGACCGGTTATTATGATTATTACTTTCATGAAAATTTTATAGCAGGTTTTTAACAAACATTCATAGTTTAGTTTCATACTAACATAAAAGTATGTATTTTTGTAATGCGTATAGTTCAGCTAAAAGAGCAACCTGTCATCCTCCAGATATTTTGTTGGTGTGCTTTTTTTATTTTTCGTTTTTTACCTAACACTATAGACTTGCCTACAGTTAATTATTGTACATCAAAATTAATTTAATGCAAGCTCTAACTTGCTTTGTTACAAAACGAACGAAAAGAAAAACATTTTACGTCTGCTTACAATCTGGTACGCTCAGAAAATCCATGGTGGTAATGACTGGGGACGACTTGCTGTTATTTAAACTGTTCTTGATCATTTCCTCTTTTTTGTGGGGGAGAGGATTGTTGATGGGACTACTACCATGATTCATATTGCTGCTACTGTTTACAACAATTGGATTGTCTGAGCTGGAATTACAAAGATTAAAGGTTTGCAGGGCAGCAGGTGTGACGGGGATAGTACTAGGCGTAACGGTGGTGTTACCATTATCAGGCTTTTGCTCAAGAGCAATAGCTGTGAGTAATGTGGCAGAACGATTATGCTTCAAGTGGGACTTAACCAAATGTCCAGCTGCTAGTGCGGACATGAGGGAAAGTTCTCCAGCGAGTACGGCTGCGCTGACAAGGCGGGCGAACGTTCTCGCGTTCTCGCCAGGATTTGAAGCGTTAGCGCCTTTCACACCCAACATTTCTAAGCAGGCTGCTTGCGCTGGGAGAATTGTTCCACCGCCAATGGTTCCACACTCAACTGATGGCATCGTGCAGGAAATGAAAAGGTCACGTCCGTCCGAGCCACATGGTTCCATTAATGTGATGCAGTTGCTGCTTGCAACATTTTGGGCCGGATCCTATTATAAATCGAATTAAAAGTGCAATTCAATATAAATGGCTATAATTATTGAATTGAAACATTAAATATTATCAAATTTTATTCTTCCTTACCTGTCCACAAGCTATGTATACGGCAGTCACAATATTAGCAGCATGCGCGTTAAATCCACCAATGGAACCAGCCGCAGCAGATCCAATCAAATTTTTAGCAATGTTTAGCTCGACCAAAGCTGCCGTAGTGGTCTTCAAAACGGTCTCAATAATATTTGCTGGCACAACTGCTTCAGCGACGACGCTCTTTCCCCTTCCCTCCAGCCAGTTAATGGCCGCTGGTTTTTTGTCTGTGCAAACGTTGCCACTCAAAGCAAGAACTTCCATGTCATGAAAATGATTCTGCAAGGCTTGTAATGCTACTTCCGTCCCCTTTGAAATCATGTTCATGCCCATAGCATCACCCGTTTTTGCAACAAATCTGATAAACAAGTAGCGCCCAGCAATTCTAGGATGTATTTTAACCAATCGGGCAAATCTGCTTGAAGAATCAAAGTGCTGTTTGATTTCTTGATAGTTTTCTGGCTCTCCCAACCAGATCATGGCTTCAGCGGCACGAACTGCGTCCGGGAACCTCACGACTGGAGCACGAGACATGCCATCATTCACAACCCTGGACCTCACTCCAGTATGCATCAATGCCCTGCACCCACGGTTTGTACTTGCAACAAGACAGCCTTCTGTGGTCGCCATTGGAATATAATACGACTGGCCATCCATTTTCAGTGGACCAGCTATCCCGACTGGGACAGGAATGTAGCCAATTACATTTTCGCAGCATGCCCCTTGAACCAAGGTGTAGTCGTAGTGCTTATATGGAATTTCTTGGGGTGGTCCTTTTACGTCTTTTTGCAAGCAGGATATTTTACGGCTATAGTACATACAACAATGTCAGTCAAGGTCATGGCGCTTACTATGCATTGAATATTACGCAATCATATAATTACAAGGTGGAATTAGTGGTTTACCGAATAGCTACCCCGCGTTCCAAATCCTGCACAGCCTTCTCCAACTGATATGCTGGAATATATTTGGCATTCACCAGGTTGATAATTTCCTCGTCTGAAAGCTGTTTAACCCCGTCATCAGTCTTGTACAAGCTTAAGCACTCTTCCAACGGTCTCGGTGGACCGGACCACCTTTCTTCCTGGACATGTTCGTCTCTGGCAATTTTCAAATTTTCTAGTGTGCATTCTGCCTCACTATTTTCTGTCTTTACTGACATCTCTGACGTAGATTCCTCACCATCACCCTCATCATCACTTTCTGAATGATCTCCAATGCTAAAGGTAATTGGTGTCGCTGATCCGGAACTGGACTTGGAAATACCGGAATCAGGACTGGAACACGTCTCCCTATAGTCCCTGCTGTTGACTTTGTTTTTTATCCCTTCACTTAAACTATTTTGTGTGAAAAGGAGCTCAACCTCTTTCGCGTTCACTGGCATTTTTCTAACTCTTTTTGACTGCGTGGGAGCAGGAGTGACGGAAGGTGCAATAGGAATGGGAACCGCAGTCGTACTGGTAGTATGATTCCCAATAGCTGCGTTGTTAGATGAAGAAACTAACCCGTGGGCTAAACACATCAAATCAGTAATGATAAAAAATTAACACACTAAAACAAAAAATTACCAGGATAAACATTTAAAGCTATTGCAACAACAAAGGAAAAAACTCCACAAAAATTTCCCCCAAAATTATCGTCGTCACTAGTACAGATATTACTTCAGAAGATAAAATGGTGAGCAGATTTAACCCAAGATTATTTCTTAGAAGCAAATTACTACACAACTGCCTTAATACCTGGTGTAGTAGTAGTGGTTTGCGAAGTGATTCCAGAGTCAATGTAGATCGTGTTCACAGTTGTGGTCGTCGTTGTCACTGTTGATTCCTCAGAGACCGTTCTAAAGCTATCTGATTTTTCCTCAAAAAACAAATAGCGAATGGTCAGCGCTGCGGCTACACTCAGAACAACCAACTGGTCAACACTGATTGATATCCACCTGTTTCGTTTGCAATTTATACAGAAAAAATAGAGAAATCGTCAGTTTATGGTATGGACCATGGACGGATAGCGCATCATCACATCATAATTCGGTTGGGCATTAAAACAGGAAAAATGATTGTTTTCATGAGAGATATAAAATCTGATTTTTGAGCATTGCATTACATACTTGCTACGTACGTACGTTATTATTATTATGCCAATTTGATTTAAAAGAGCAGAAGGGAAGGAGAGAAAAGCGTTGTAGTAATAAGCCAACATCATCAAACCGCAAAAAGGCAACCAAAACAAAAGGATAAATTATTTGTATGAAACATGATCAGCAATGTAATTGCCTCTGAGATTGATGTCTGAATTTTATGATGAGAAGTAACAGACGCATACGGGCGTAATGGGGATTTATACACAATTTAATGTGCCCCATTGATGACATGACGAGAGAGCCCACACCAATCTTCTTTTACATAAAGCATTACAACAACGTTGCATACTACAAAGGCATCCATATAATATTTCTTTTTTAGCAAAGTTGTAAGCTATAATATAGTGCCGGTTTTAGATGGAAATGGAATTCATTCTTGTGTCTACAAAATTTAATATGTTTACGTCTTACACACATTCATGCCATGTAAAAACCGCTATACATTATGACGCCTTCAACCATTCACTAATTATTTTTAGGATCAGAATAAAACCAGCAGAAATCGGCGAATGATTCAGACATTCAGATCAGTGCTCACAGTAGTGCAGTGTAGTCAACATGACGTGCGTTGAAACCAATTCATGATGCACGTCTCTGTTAACGCATGGAGTTCGAAGGGGTCTTTGCACTTGTGACGCTTTTTCAAACTCGTTTGTGATTTCCTACAATTTAATAAGGAAGCATCATTGCATCGTTGAAATAAGGAGTGGGAATACCAATAATTCCTGTGGCCTATTATCATAACATTATAATTTTCTGCGAATGCGTATGTTATTTACGTGTATTGCACGCGTTAGGGGAATGGCATTTTGACGGTATGATGGCATACACAATATTTGCTTAGACATCGGTAAATGCATAAGGTTGCACTTTTTATGCTAATATCATCTCTAACCAATTAAGTTTATTACTGAGCCGGGGAATATTTATTTGGATAGCAGTTATTATGTAGTGTTAAATTGCATAGATTTATTATGCGTATGGTCAAAAACGGACATGGGAACAAATTAAAACCCTTTCATTTTCATCATGAGCGAAATGGTAAAAATGGTATTTAATGATTAATGAGCAGAGTGTGTGGTGAATGAACTGATACTACACACACAGCGACGACCTTGATTTTCATCAAGTTTTGAAATCAACACTACCGAGTGATAAGACATTAGCTTAAACTAGAGTAAAATTTGTCGTGGGGTAGCTCATTTTACAAAAAATGGCATAGATAGCAGAAAGAAGGATATAATTTGCCCGTAATTTATAGCTTCCTTTAGCCATTACAACATAAAATCGACACATGATTATCCATTGTTTAAATGTATTAGTATATCCACTTAAGTTCACGTGAACAAAGCATGATAATAAAAATTTAGCTGATCAGAGATGCTGATGTATGCTTTTAAGGAGATTGATATACTCATTCCATTCTCGTAAAATTATATTATTATGATGTATCTAAATGAAGTCAATCGTTAAGTACAGATGTAATTTGCCACATTTACCTGAAAGCCTCAACTGTAATCTTTGTTCCATTAAACGTAATAAATCCAAAGGATTCCAAGGTTCCAAAGATGCTGTTGGCATTTGGTTTATTTGGAAATATAGCACCACCGCCACCGGACTCTTCTATCGGATATATAGCTCGACTGTAGTAAGAAACCACAGCCATTAAGAAGAGTCCGCGGAATCCATAACTTAACGGATTCTTGCTGGAGGCCGAGTATGATTTGGACACGGAAGATTTCATTGAAGTAGCTGAAATCTTTCGTCGACGACCACAGGCTCCATTGCGTTTGTAATAACTTGTCACACTGATTCTTCTCACGGGAACATGCAAATCTTTGCCACTTAAGCGGCGCACATTACCGCCACAATTTGCAATGTTTTTCTCCATAATGAGTAATTACGAGTTTTATATTTTTCTCAAACAAAACAAAACTATTTATCTTAATTTTTTGCTTCTGCCAACATTTAAATTGTCTTAAAACTTTGACTGCTGAAAGCTCCTTATATTTATTTGGGGAATTCCTCAAGTTTTATTCTATCTCTTTGTTGGACTTGAAATGTAGACTCCTTCACTTTTCTAGTGAATCAGTGATTATACTTTGAGTACTAGGACAAGAATGAACTTTTTCCTCTATGAACCTGAGCTAATAATACTCAATGGATGGAACGCTCGTTTTCTAATAATCATACATTCACAAACAATATTTCTACCATGATTGCTAATATGCTTCTTCTATATCATGCGATTACAAACTCACTATAGTTAGTTGTCTCATAGCACGTTATATAGCAATGTGACCCTTTACTATTGTAAGGACATTATTGAGGTGGGATAGAGATGACTTTCGTAAACAAGAATGTATGAAATGTAGCATAATATTGTATAATAATTGTGTAGAACGAAACTTTGAAAATAAGTTGAAAGTCTATTTCCAACTAGTAATAGCGTGATTTTTTAAAATGCGTCTTTCATATTTAAAATGGGAAAGATGCAAATGATTAGCCAGTAAGTCAACAAAGGTTTCATACCACCATTTTCCATTTCAGGCACAATAAACTACATCTTTGCTCTTCGTGTCCCCTCCTTCTTGTGCATAAGCCAAAGAACACAAATACGCGTAGATACAACTTTGTACTCATATAACACGGCTGTTTTTAAAGTTTCAAGCTATGTTACAATGCAAACTTGTCGCCCCTTTTGATACTATTGCTTGCAAGGGGTTGTATAGTTTTGTTCATTTGATAATGTTGATGACGATTTGTGAGGTGGTTGGGAGGAAACTACCCAACAAAAGGAAAGATCTAACCTTTGATAATCTTGCAAATCAGAATACGAAGATAAGAAAAACATCTCATGAGAAAACTAAAAAGTCATACGTAAATACGTATGAAACGTCTTGTTTGACTTTTTCTGTGATTATTTTCCCAGCATTTCTAGATGTGCCACAGAAATTTTATTTTCTATTTTTTGTTACCAATTTCATTAAAGAATATTTAATGCAAAAGAGCAGGCAGCATAAAGCTGATGAACATGCTTTGCAATCGTGTAAACCCCAACATAACCTAGCTAAGCTTACTAATCTTGTTGTCAACTAAAGTGTGTAAAGTGGATGATATTTCAAAACACCAAATCTGCTAGCTTTCCATTTCCACCATCAAAGTTAAATACCATATCCATATTGACAAAACGTTGATCGAAGCGGTCAAATGAAAGTCAATTTCCGAATTTCACAAGGTTATTTACTATGCTAATGCGTACACGTACTCATTGGTTTATTTCACAGGAGAGCAGAGACTGAGTTTTAAACTTGAATACATGGTTCAAAGGATACAGTGAAAGCTGCTGATTATCGTTGCTGAAAATATTATGCGAAAATGTCATTTATCATAATACAAAAGCGAGCAGAAAGGATTATTAAAAATCGTTAAATATTTTGAGCTGCGGTACATTTCATTTTCAAAAAGTTGATGTGCTCCAGTAGCAAGTGAATTGTAAACAAGTTTCAAAAGTTAATATCGCTCAGTTAATTAGAATGACAAGAAAGCTTATTTTAAATGAAGAAAGTTTGGTACTAATATTAATACTACTAGGTATATACTTTTGACCTTCTCTATCCGACCCCTGAAGCAGGGGAAAATTTTCTGTTGGATCAAGTAATCTGAACGGAGATTTTTGTTGTTGCATAATATCAGGTACATACAGCACATTCAAAGTTAAAGGAAAATAAGAGAAAAGCCACGGGGAATCCTGTTTATATACCTCTAATACTGAATTATTAAAATCAAACAGGCTGTATCAAATATTGGGTAGGTAATACATAGTATAACCGTTCGTGTAGTAGCGATAACGAACCTGGCGATTCATTGGAGATAAAAAGGGAGCAAAAATATTCCAGTCCCACCCACTAGAATCCCTCGTCGATATCTCAGCTTTAAAATATCTATCGAGTAAAAGTGCAAATCCTCTTCATTTCATAATATTATGTGTTATTATTATTATACAATAAATACATTGTCTTTTGTTATTCCGGTTAAATACTACAGGTCCATACTGCACATTATTAGCTCATGAAATCTAATCTTTGAGAAGTATTTTACTTGGAACAAGATTACAATCATTTGTCATTTGAAAATATCCACGTAAATTTTCCTATACCAGCAGTAACACAACAAATGTGCTTGGAGTTGAATGACCTGTTTAGTGGTAGCAATAATAATGACAAAAATATGAATGCCAACTTACAAGATAAGTGGTGCCACCACACATTCAAGTTATAACGGGCAGACTTGGTAGTAAACACCTTTTGTGCAATCCTCCAAAAAATTAATACGCAGTTTGGGAAAAAAATTGTCTCCTTTGTGTCATGAATAGTGTGCTTGCTTAAAAGTCTTAGTCACCTCATATAGTGAGTGCATGTATGAACACATGAAAGACGCTATTATTTCAACATGAACTCATGGTACTCTGACTAGGCGACGACGATTGACGGATCATGCTAGACTAGACTGAAGTAATAATGATGAGCGATAATCAATGAATTTCTTTTATTTAAATACGGCACAAGGTCTGTCAAAAAGTAAAAACAGTACAGGAGTGTTTAATTTACTGTTTTGAAAACTTGATTTAAAAATATTTAGGTAAACAATTTTATACTCCTTAATAACCCGGTTATATTTGATCTGGAACAGTGATTGATGTGAGAACGACTACTATATCGACTCTTAGTAAATACAAAAGTAGGATAGATGTCCATTGATTGGCACATTTCCGTGAGACTGAAAACTCACTTCTTTGCGTCATGTCAGATAGGTTCAATTCATTGATGAAAGCATCCTGTACGCACCGTCGCGACGCAAAGGTTAACGGGAAAACGAATGTGCGTAGTGCGTAAGTTATCTTGAATGATGTGCGTGAATTTCTTTTCAAAAGTAGAGCAAAAAGCAAATACTTCCGTTAACGCAGCTGTTACATATTATGAATATGTCAACTGTTACCTATTTTTTGCATTCATTGACAACACAATAATTATTCATGGAACGTTTGTCTGATGTGAACACAAGCACGTGGAAACCCTCATTACCTACTCGCCTAAATATTTATCTTCAACAATCAACTAGGTAATCATTTTACATTTACATAGGTACGTATATTATGTCATTATAACATGTGGCACAAATCAGGAATTTAGCTCAGATTTGTTTAAAAATTGGAGCACGCATCAAACTTGGAAAATTATATTTTTCACCTTTATAAAGTCTTTTAGTACACAAAACAATTTGTACATACATCTCTAAAATGAGATCAAGTGAAATATTATTTTGCTTTGTTGAATAGGATTGTTGTGCACATTTACATGATATATCCCGACAAAAGTAAAGGGTTGAACAATCGTAACAGTTCTTCCTGTTGCTTCTTCAACCACATAAAGATGAGCAGTAGAGGACAAAGATATTAAAATTGTATGTGAAAAGTGGAAAAATCTGCGGTCAGTTACTCATAGATGGTCAACGGTTATGGATAATGGTTACTCGTCCACTTGACGTAAATTCCCAAACCAATATGATTACATCTAGCAACAGTTTCGAAATCTACCAGCTCTCATGCATTTTAGCTTCACGCTTTTGATAAAACATACACATTACTATGGCCGATACTATGTTTGCTTGAATTAGGGGGTCATTTAGTTCATTTCATTTGGATATCATTATAAAAATTAGCCGGCACATGTTTTGTGATGCATGTTGCAACTATTGGCATTTACGGCGATTTAGGTACAAACAAAGCATAAAAAATATAGAAATGAGACTAAAGAGTGCGTAATGATATTTTCACGATACGGTTATTGTTTAAACTTACGTCATAATTTGGTAGGCTCTGGGCGGATATTCCAATGTGGTAAACGTCTAGAATAAATACCTACAACTTGTTGCCGAGCTTTCTTGACCAAACTGTTTTAACTCACGCTGTCTTTCTGTGTGTCTGCACTGACTAGGAATCCTGAGAGTAAAGTACAGAACATGATTCTTATTGATGGACGAGGAGCACTGATGAATTTATTTACTCATAAATTTAAGAATCACAATTTCCACTATGCCATGAAATTATATTTAAAAGGTGCACATGGGAAATATCTAATTTCTTATCAGTTAAATACTTCACAGAAACATCGTAGCCATTTTCAGACTAAACAATGTGCAGATCAATCGATCGCATCACCTTCTTCTACACTTTTGCACTGGTCGCTGCGAATTTATTTAGCCAATACATCCGTTTATTGAGAATAATACAAATTACATTACAGTGTAGGAGTGCAAATCAGTGTGCCTCGGCCATTTGCTCGACAGAGTCGGATTTCCTTGTTTACAATTTATGAATTTTGCAAATAAAGAGCAGAACTCTAAGTTAATTTATAGCAAGGTTATTTCCCTTGAGTGGGACCAAGGATGCTTACCACAAAGGCAAGTTCATTGAACAACGCGACATATAGTCATTTATTATTTAACTATGTCCATGTCCATGTTATCGGTAGGAACACTTCTGTGCCAACTAGGCTCTAGTGTTTTAAAACAATGATGAAGAAAGTGTCACCAAATGTCAAGTTGAACAGGTCAGGACTTAATTATACGTTGTAAACGAAGTTATTTGATTTGTGCCAAAAGCAATCATCGTATTTACTTACAACGCAACAAATGGTGCCCAGAACGAAATAAACGACTGAACGCAAACAGCAAACGGAATAAGAAAACACATTAAATATCGTTCAAATGGTATTGCCCAAAATATATTAATCAATTTGTACTTGTTACTCAAATCGCCAACAAGTTTAATTGGTCAACAAGGTGAATTCTATGAGTTTGGACCAATCATGATTCGTGGAGACAACTGGAAGTTGTGTTGGTCTGTTTCACTGCGTCATATAATACAGAAAGATTCTCTATATACAACAATATACGCGAAATTTGCCAATGCAGTGTATTTACATGTATGTAACGCAAGCGAAAAGCATTTTGAATAAAATGATTTACTCTACTTTAGTATTTTCGTCAATAATGCCATCATTGATGTGTCATCCCTAAACAAGCGCATAATAACATTAACTTTTAAGTGGCCAGTTGATAAATTCAATTTAGAAAGACTTACCCAAAGACATACGCTAGTGCGAGAACAACTGCAGCAAGAATTTTCCCTCGTAACCAAAAGCTGCTGGGTTGAATTAGTTGACAAACTTCTGTGGGTAAAAGTGCCTCGTTTCCATAAATGGCATTGAGCGTTTCGGCACGTCCAGTTGCATTTCTGGACATTTCTCCCCAATTATGTAGCAGTTGGTCCAATTTTTGGCATGATGGAGGGTGACTGTCATGCGAAGTTGATGGCCTGGTGTTGTAATATGCTGCTGTGGAACACGACACGCGGCGACTGGTTGAAACTTTGCCGTCTTCGTCATTTATTACGCAGGTTTCTTTGTTGGAACTGACAACCTGCATCAGCAACAGGATAGGATAATTCAATGTGAAATAATAATATTATCAATGTGGTCTTCATCATTATTACGTTAGTACAATAATCATACACTTAAGTACATAATATGCTGTATTGTATCGGATTGAATAGCATAATATACTTTAATGATAAAAGAAAAGGAACCGTAATAATAAATACAAATGGTAGGAATCTCATGCTT
The DNA here is from genome assembly GCA_004115045.4 of Sinella curviseta. Taxonomy (NCBI): domain Eukaryota; kingdom Metazoa; phylum Arthropoda; class Collembola; order Entomobryomorpha; family Entomobryidae; genus Sinella; species Sinella curviseta. The sequence goes on from CM023201.3 coordinate 32,140,712, forward strand.
GCTTACCTCATGAACTACCCGTAATGCTAGAGGAAACACTGCCAACAATACCACATAGTTAACTAGTACTGAAAGACATACAAAAGTGCAGAGAGCCTCCAGCCGCCTTATACCTTCAAAATTAACGTAAAATTATGTCATTATGAAAGTCATTCCTAATTTGTAGCATCATGTTTTATTGCTCACACAGACACACGGTAAACCATTTGATAATATTAATAACAAATTATATTTAGAAGTTTCCTTAATAAAATTTGGATGGTTCCCCTGTTTGGAGGATAGAATTTAGATTTGAACTAAGCTATCTGTACTTTCGCGTCATGGATAACGCTTTAATTGTATTTTTGGTAATAGACCATTAATCACTTTGAAATTGTTTCATGCTATATTAAATTTATATTTTATAAGTTTCTTGCAACACTCAAATATTCAAAATCAAGCAGGCAGATTAAAATTACTAAGAGCATCCGACGACGTCAATCGATAATGTATGATATGATTTGCCAAGGAAGTGTAATTTTAATAGTTTTCCCCTAATTTCGAGTTTATCTTCATTGACTAAAGAATACTAGCAGTAGGTGATTTTTCCGTACGAGATACTTTTCATTCGGATGTATTCCTTTTGAGCTCATAACACTTTAACTGCTACAAATCAGTCGTGCTATAAAACTGCATTTTAAAATGAAATACCTACTCAACTGCTACGACATAGGAAACCTGACCATTATAAAACATCTTGTAATTATCGGAACAGACGGAAAGGAATGGTTTATAGTACCAGTAATTTTTATACATTCGTGTAGTGTGTCACGGCATGTGCAACCGATGTATCGTAATTTATGAACATATCTGGAATTCATCAAACATTTATGAACGAAATTTTTACCTGAGCAATATCCCAGAAGCAATACGATGCACTCAATCACAGTGTCCATTGTAAGCCAAGGAGCAAGTATCCTGACACCTTGTAATATGCTTGACCAACATGCTCCAACTTTGCAGCATTCAGAGCGTTGAAGTGCAATGCTAGTAAGAAAACATGCTCGAGGCAGGTCCATAATAAGTAAAAAGTACCAAAGCGTTTCACTGAAAATGCGATTGAAAGTGATTATTATTAAGAATCTACACTTACATATTTATAAAGGATCAATTAAAAATATTAATGAAACATACGGTATTTCTTTGAATTCATCTGGAAGAAGAAAGCTAAGTGAGCTGAAGATAAAGCTCCCAAAAAGCGGGAAAATACTGGTGATGGCTGAAAGAACACCAAGAATGACATTTTAAACTATAGCTATAGGTATTTCATTTTCTACATCATGCGCACACGTGCTTAGTATTAAATTATTGTTAAGCCGTCGCAGAATAGTCAACTGCGTCAGTTAAGCATTCTAAAATTATCCGAAGCAAAACGATTTAGGTAGTTTCAATTTTTTGGCGACAATCGCTGCTGCTGTAAAATATCATCCATATACCTTAGAATAGGTGCCAATATAATATATTTTCCATTCGCCTATTGAATCTGAGAGAGATAAAAAGTGTATCCCATTCCGACCTCTATTCACAATGTGGGCTCTGGGCTCCCATTGTATTATCAACCTACGACAACTTTCAGTAACTTAACCATTCAACTCTTCCGAAAAAAGTATCATTAGGTCGTCATTTACGCATTACACCGCATGAAGAGTTTCAACATGGCTTCTTCGTATGTATTAATGTCTTCCCCAACATTCCTCCGCATCATCACTTTTTAGTCACGTAAGCCATAACCCCATAACCATATTGAAAACTGCAGGATCACGATAGAAGTTTCTATCGAATACGATTTTTTTCTCGCTCTTACGTACATCCGTGAAAAGAGAAACTCGGGTATACGTTATTAAAGCACATCTAGTATATACCTAATTTGTTCAAAATAGTATGTATAACATACACTTATCCACGTCATTGAGTTGAGATTCTTTAAAGTAAATTGCTTAATAATTGCTGCATTATTATATATGTCCACAATGTATGAACTCACAATGGATGTTTTCCCGAATGCTTCTTTTGCCACTCGACTCCACGGTATCATGTAGCCCAGACAAGCAACAACAAAAAGGCAATATAATTGCCAATATAATCACACAGCATAAAAGTCATTATTCGTGTGAATAGAATATATTTATTATTACTCTTACTGCTCCTGAAATGAGACTGTTCCACATATACTCAAAACTCAACATTCGCTAGATAAAATCTTTCACACAAAAAGTTATGAAATGATCGTTTTCATATAATGACAATAGATAATAGAACATTCTCCATTTTAAAATCTGGAAAACATCTATCTCAAAATAGCTTGAAACTAAACTATAATACGCTGCCGCCTATAGATGTTTCCTGATTCAGTTAAGATTTCAGTTTTTTCTGATTGTTATAAATTCGCAATATTTATATATATCTTTGTTTCAGCCAACTGCATAATTATAAAAATTCAGCCCAAAGTACATCAGCATCAATCTTTCGTATACCCAGATAGAATATATTGTTATTGCGTAATAGAGTCATTGCTGAACGAGTAAATACGTAAAATAGGAAAACAGGGTGCACTTTCTTTGTGTCCAAATTTGTACTTTGTACATACATACGTCTCATTGTAACGTTTTGCAAATCACCGTATTTAGACGAAATATATTAACATGTACCAATGTTGGAATGGAATGTCAAAGTATTACTAAGCTGTTATAATATTAGCTAGGCAGGAAAGGGAGACCCGGTGAGACCTTTACTGTTTGATACGCATATTGTGCAATACATAATTTGACATACACTTCGATTCAAAGAGATTATTTTATTCTAGTATTATGTAAGTCATCTGGAAAAGCTAAAAATTGAATATTCACACTTGACTGTCACTAGATTCCGAATAAAGTTTTAGGCAACTTACCTAGAGTATACTTAGATCCTAAATTACATAGAAGTCGGGTTTGATAGTATCCGTAAAAAAGACCAATGCATCGAATCACTGTCAGAAGAATGACATCCTCCGGATCCCGACTAGTTTGATCATCGGTGGGTTGTACTGTAGTACTTGTGGCCTCCATGTTCATGTTCTCGGCTATCTAATCAAAGTAAAAAATGTGTATATAGTTTTCTTTGTATTCATGTATTCGAAAATGGTTTCTCTGTCTGTAAATTCAAGATGACATTCAGTTTTGTGGCTATAATTTTGATCCAATCGAAGTCAGAGATTAAATTCCAATTTTAATACGATTCAAGGCTAATCTCTGACGCGTGCTCAATAACCTTTGTTGTGCTAATAATGCCGATTTTTGCATCTCCCTATCAATGCACTTCTTTTATAAAGTATTAGGCCATAAATTTATTGATGCAAAATGGATAAACTGATATCAGTTGATGTGCAGTGTATCGGGCATAATGGGACCTTTTATGAGTGAACCTTGACATTTTCCATGAACTTTAAATTTATGGAAATATTGAAGAAGTGATGCAAGTGAAAACTTTTATGGTAGAGTTAGAATATAAAATTCAAGTTTACATATACGTCAACATTCCCTAAAAATATAAACCATTTAATTAGGCACATCCCGTTGCCCTACTTCTTAAAATGTGCATATTATTTATCTTACGAATTATGATTCATTCATTCATTGTAGCTATAAAGAATTTCAAAAATCATTTGAATCTCCCAATGTCACATCCATGAATGTAATGAGGATTTAATGTATTTTAAATTGAATGCAACGTGACATTACGTCACCTTCATTCATGCACCATGAAATATTAAAGCTTTTCACACAATGCTTATTCCCAAACTAGTAAAATTTATTGCCGTTTTCTTTTGTCTTCACGAATGAAAGATAACTGCAGAATGAATGTTTGTAGAAACGGAAGATCATATTTGAACGTTCTAAAAAGCAGCAACGCAAAAGACACTTTTCATCAACAAACAATGTCTGTTATGTTTTTACACTAACATTGCACTCCAGTATTTACTTAATTGTTAATTCAATCATGTCAGGGTTTGAAAACATTTTTTTACAGTGAATAACATTGATCGTAAATAGGTAGTATAATGATACTGTTATAATGCAATTTGGTTTCCTTAAAGCTGGTACAGGATAATGTGGTGATTTTGTTTACTAAATACGCTCTGGTTTTTAATTGCAGGAAGGGGTGATGATACAACGTCCTTTTGGACTGTATTTGGATCAGCTTCATTAGCCAACGGACGACCAATGGCAAGCAATGTAAAGTGCTTAAAAGTTATTGCCATAATATTTCGCAAAAGCTTCACGGATCAAAACAAGTATGATGAGCATGCGTAGCATGTAACCTTATGTCTGTACATATTTCAATGTAAACTCACCCACATGTGTGAGTGAGTTCAGGGAGTACAATTCAACGAACCTTGGAAAGTTGATAATATTAACTGTATGACTGCCTTATTTGCTACATTACATTCATATTCCTACCTAAAATGTCTTTAAAAATAATTAGCTCCTTTGTCTAAATTCACACGAAAAAGGTACATGTCACCTATTAAGCGAAAACTGCATTGGTGTACCCCATAACTCCATATAAATCCATGATATGCAAGTGCAAATAAGGAGGAATGACCTACTACAATCTCATGACCATTTGCGCTTGCGTTGGATCACTTATGATTTTAGACGTGACAGTGCGCTAGGCGGCATCTTCCTTCGATTCAGCACGCGTGAAGCAGCATTGCACTTAAATGGAAGTCGACCTGGAGTTTGATTTTGCGCTAATATAAATATGCTTTTGTTTGTGATTGTTTGTAGTACAAGTTTTGTCTCACGGCTATCGACTTTCTTTGATTGAGATTCACGCAAAACTTAATCTTCCAACGGAATGTCTGAAGTTTGATAATATCAAACTAGAACAAAACTGTTCAAAGGAGCAGAAAATCAGAAAGAAGCATTATTGCGAAAATCATACGTATACATTTATTCACCTTTCCACAAGAAGTTTTAAAAAGCGTGCAAAATTTTCACAGGCGCCACATTCCCTTCTAAGAATTTTCAATTGCACAAGTTTTTTTCCAATATATTTCTTCACAAAATCACTCTTCGTGTTTGAATTGCAATTTGCCACAATTTAGAAAAATAATTTCTAGTTGGTGAATGCGAACTTTCATTCAGACACATTATGTTTCAATCCAATTATTTATCCACAGATAGATCACGTAACATTTGATTATGAATACTCAAATTTTAAAGCTCTGATGAGGATCCAAGGATCTTTTCGTTTCTTCCAATATTTTCACTACAAACACCGATACTATTATTTTCAAGCAAGCCATAAGTGGAGATTTTTCCAAAATTTCAACTTTTTCCACAAGCCAAAAAAAATGAATTGTTTTAAAAAAGTGAAGTTTTTGCACTTTTACTAGTTCTCGCAAAGCAAGACAAGCACCAAACTAAAATGTGGCAATCAGCAGAGTCGTGCCAAAGAAATGTTTTTCAGTACCAACAACAACTTGTTTCACTCTCTCAATTTTAAAACCCTGCCTGAAGCTATGAATCATTCGAATGGGTTTAAAAGAAAAGTATTCGATAATTATATGCAGTAATAAACTAACAAGCTTACCATGATTATCGTGTATCCCAGCTCTGTTCACAAGTAGTCAGAGGCTGCCACTAGACTATAAGGTCTACGTCTACCTTATATAAGCGATAATAATTTTTTATCCCTACTGGCCCTCTTCCGCATGTCTCTCTTTCATTCAGTGATGTTTTGTCAGCGTCAGTCAAGTCAACTTACCACTTACTACCTTTTCATGCACAAGTCCACGCACAGTTCATCATCATCATTACACGGTGCGGTGATATGATAATAATAATCAAATTGTGCAGTAGTCCTTTCTTGTCCACTTATATACGTAATGCCAATGCACTTTACTATTATATTAGACTTTTTAAAAGTTCAATAGGAGCAGGTCGTAGTCACAAATTTTCAGTTTTCTGATACCGACACATGTTATAGGCAGCCTTATATAGATTTGTAGTAAAAACACGGTGGCAGATCTTATAAATGTCTATGAATTCTATAGGACATGCATCACATGTACATGCTACAATAATAATAGTTTATACCTACACAGGTAATGTTGATGAGTTGAAGTTGCTAGTTAGACCTTTTGTAAAGAAGGCAGGAAAGCAACAAAACAACTAACAAGTTTTTTTTCTTAGTTCTTTTTTGAATCGTCGTAAATGAAGACGTTAGGGATCCCCCTTCTGTGTTTGAGGACGTGTACCACGCCGCGAGCGGATGTCAACATAATACATATTCACTCAACACAGGAGCCAAGTCGCTTTCATTTCTGCGTACCACCGCGCACCGAATAAACAATAAAAAAATCTACAAATATCTGCTTGCAAGTGGTAAATTATCAATTGTTCAAATTCGTGGAAGAAAATGACATTTTCAAATGATAGTTAGCTTTAATTTTTAGATATTTTTATCCTTTCATCAGAACAACTAGATATTGGACGAAAAGAATTTAATGGACAGGAAGCTAGATTGATTTTAATTGAAATGTAATAAAGTATGCAAGTAAATATCCTCTTAAATAATATTGTTCATATTATTATTGTATTTACATGTGCACACGAAATATAAGGAAGTATTCATTTTAAAAATTCAATGAAAACTGGCGTAGTTTATATAAATGTCATTCCTCCCTTGTAATATAGCATGTCAAATTTTTCAACTATGTACATGTCGGAATTGTGGATGATTTTTTTGTTCTCAGCAATGATGATAATGGTCCTAGTTTGCATTTCCTTTACATCCTATAGGATGCCTAATTGCGCTGTTTTTGAATGATAGGATTCATTTTTTCAATATCAATAACCCGAGCACTACTTTACGATGACACAAAAACCTCAACTTTAACTGTTAAAGTGTTCGTTCTTTACCTAATCTCATTTGCGGCTATCAACTACATTTAGTACTTAGGTGCATATTCTATACATTCATTATACAGTGCAAATTGTGCAGATGAATTTGCCTATGCTTCCACAAGCATCTCTCACATATAGCTTCTAAAACCTAATTAAACTATTATCAAGCATAATATTCGTTACTTGCCAATTTTAGCGCTTATGTAAATTGGAATAATGAAATATCCTTTAGCAGAGAGTAAAATAATACCTGTGTAAAACGACTGTACATCTTTGCTGTTCTTTTATGTCCTCCTCTTTTGTAAAGACGTGCATAAAATTTGGCATGTAAAGTGGCACTTATAACGCATGTCCACTAACCCCAATAATTCACTTCACAACATTTAAAATCTTATTGACTCATTGGCTATTCCCGTACACCATACAATCACGTCAATTGAAATCCCAAGAGGTCACAAACAGAAGACGGTAATAGCGTCAACAACAATGACAAAACAGGCGCTGCGCTAGTAGTACGAAAGGCAAAATAAAGCTTATAGAAATTTAAAAGGGTTATTGAGTAACATAGCCATGCAAGTTATTATGACGTCATTTTCTTTCGTTCCATGCAAAAAATGACATACTTTGAAGAATGATATTTCGTTGATTCTTTACGCAGAATTACGCTTATAATACATTTAATTTTAAAATACATTTTAAGTGACTAGGTACCAAATTTAGTAGCAGGGGATTTAAATAAAATCCGACATAACTGACTTAAAAAACTGGCACATTATGCAAACGCGTTATATCTACAATCTTTAACAGCCACATCACACCTCCATAAAAGCGCTTCCAACTAGCTTCCGTTTTATTTTTACGGCAAAACTGGCCATTCGGCCATGTAATTAGTTGAGGAAAGAACCTAAGAAAATGCTTAAAGTGCAATATAAAAGTCATGGTCATGCCATTCAAATTCAAATCACAGCAACTATATGAAGAACTTTTGGCCAATGTGACAGCTTATTGGCTTCGCTTCAATCCATCCATTTACCTACTTACCTTTACCAGAAAGATAACTTCCTCCCAACACTTCCAAGTTACCTATATGTAATTTGAACAGCCGAAAGCCAAACCCAGTCGCATATTTATTATTCGCATCACCCAACTCGCCAATTTTAGCCGAACTGCAAGAAACAAAGACAAACCTCTAGCTCTGGACTAGGATGATACACGATAGTCTTTGCCTGTTTTAATCCAATCATACAGATATAATACCCCATTCATTCATTATCACCAGCGGCCAGTGAGCAGACCAGCAAGAGAAGTTTAGAGTATTAATTTATTAGACATTTTATATCAATTTAGATTGCATTTATGCATATTACCCCAGCCGCAGCCCTAAAAACATTTCGCAAGACAAGACAACACATCATCATCGCATCTCCTCAACTAACTGCTGCACAGTATACTCAAAAACAAGGTGTTTTGGCATACACCACTAACACCACCTATAACACCACCCCTGCGATCTGTCTCAATCTCAATAATGCAAACAAGATAAACCAAAACATATGACTTTGCTGCTTGTATGAAGATGCGAGTTGACAAATATTACACGTCAAGTCAGAAATCACTAAAATCAGTGCTTTTGCTATTTCTGCCGAAAATTGTCCATTAAAAATATTTTTATGGTGCATGAATCATTTCGATATATAGAAAAGAATCTGTGTACATTTTTTTACTGCACTTGTCAAGATGGGTTTAGTTGGGGTAGAGCGAAAGATTATGTATTTATGTGATTTGTTTGAATAGTTAGTGCAAGGCTGTTGAGTGTTGAGATATAAGGAGGAAAATAGTTTTAATAGGATCGTTTAATGATGCAATTAAGTCAGTATTTTTGGTGATTAAGCAAGCCTCGACAGTTTATTGAGGGAGAAACAAGGAGGCTGTTTGTATGTACTTTTGTGAGAGCAAATTTATAGGCGATCGTTTTTTCTGTTTAGTTTCGAATGTGTGGTTATAAGAAGGAAGGATAAATGAGGTCAGCAGTGAGTGTAATACTGTCGGGAACAGCTCCAGAGCAGAATATGTCATACCCCGATTATTCGCAAACGCCATTAGATCATCAGTCTCTCTTGGTGGTGGTACGACATATCGGTGAGTTAATTATTGTCTACAGATCTTGAATACTGGTCGTCAATTTAAATACAATTATAGTAAGTAATGTTACAATATTAATGTATTAAATCCCGGTGTGTGAACTCTTTCATCTTTAGGCCGTCAGCTGAGGACAAAGCAATTCAATCGAGCATTTGAGAGGATTTCCAGAATCAATCAAATAAAAGTATTTGATTCTCAAAATCAGTCTCGTCACATATGGATCAGGTACCTGAGGGGATATCCGCAAGAGAACAATGACTGGGGAGACTTTCAAACGCACCGGAAAGCTTTGGGGCTGATTACCGTGGGACAGTGTAACTCTCAGGATGAATTTAACGAGTTGTGTAGAATACACGAGTCCCTTAAGGTGGGATACGCCTTTACACTTTATGATTCGAGATGTATTTTGTTTGGGCTGAATCCCGATGGAACCTTGTATGAAGAGTCGCATTCCTCTGACATCAGTCCTTGTGTGGATGTTGACGAGGGGTTCCACCCTGGAAAGAAAAATGAAAGCAGTTCTGGAAGTCCAAGGGATTCAGCCGTGTCATCGACGATGATGCCAGACTCCCTTCAGTCATGCTCAAATTCTGCAGGATCATCTGCACCAAGCAGTGTTAGTTGAAGATTAATTTTCATTGTACAGAATGATATAACTCATTGAATAACTAAATTACATTAAACTTTGTATTAATTTCATTAATGCAGATTGGAGCAACAATCAATGCACCAAAGAAATCTACTAGTTCCGATTCTTTGCAAAACTACTTGGGAACTCCCAACGAGGACACATTTGACTCTGTAAGTGAGGATTCCAGTTCTCGGTCGGAATCTGTATCTGGTCAAATTCAGTATGCACGCATGGAGCACGAAATGCCGGCTCAAGGAAATAGCGACCGACAGTCAGCAGATAAGCAATCTAATGAGCCCAAGTCCCTAATAGCTCCAACAAATTTCAAAGCTCGAACACTGTTCTATCCTACTATGGAGCATAGCCAGAGTTTGGAAACTGATATAGAAGAGTTCATTGCAAGTTTGTTTTGGATATTGGAATCGAAACGCATGGATAAACTTGGGTACGAAACGAAATAGCATGTCAAAGATTTGTAGTCACTTGTGTTGTCAATGTCAGTGAAATAGTGAAATCTTAATAATTCATTTGGGTTTCCAGACTGCGAAAAGCAGATCGCCATCTGTTAATGAACTCCTTGTGTGCTCCATTTGAGAAGAAGGACTTTGTCGGTCTAGACTTAGAATCGAAGAATAATAAACGAAGAGCTGATGGCCGTTTGAAGAAACAACTAGGCGATTTAAGTCTTCAGGCTGGTTTGCTATCGGAGGCCATTTCTCATTACCATTCTGCCGCAGATATCTTAAAGTCAGTGAATGATTGGCTCTGGTTAGCTGGTGCTTTAGAGGGAATGTGCTCCGCCTCTGTGGCTTGCCTATATCCACAACTAAGGAGGTCTCCAACTTTACAAAGGAATTCCTCACTTCAAGGAAGCGAGTTAACAAAATATAAGGTCGCTGCAATTGGAACAACCAATTCATTACCTCCTGGATTGGATCCCGAACAAATTGGTGGCTACAAACCCATGATTAAGAACTGTCTGGCGCCGGCCGAAATTCTAGAAAAGTATAGGGAAGCAGTTACTCATTATGGAAAGGTACGACAAAATTGATCATTGACGACCCGACGTCTTTTGCCTAACGCTTTGAATGGTAAATTCTCAATGTGTCATTTTAATTTTCGTTTTAGTATCGTCAAGCCGGTATTATTGAAACTGAAGCCTCAATAAAAGCAGCGTTAGTACTTATAGAACAGCGGCAAACCTTACATGCAGCAGATTTTCTTCAAAATGCAGTTTTCATAAGTTTGCAGTTAACTGAAGATGAAAAAGTGAGTATGACAATGTCAAATATTTAACGAATTTATTGATTGTTATAATTTGCCTGATGGAATGTATACCTATTCTGTTTTAGATGCAACGCTTCAATGCATTATCTGAGCTGTACACCAAAGTAGGTTTTCATAGAAAAGCAGCGTTTTTTAAAAGAGTGGCAGCTATGAGATGCGTATCACCCCACAATCCACATCCGAACTGGGCCTTATGTCATTCCCTACTACTGCAGCTACTTGAGGGCTATAAATTGTCACTTAACCCAAATGAAGTCTCCTCTTTTCGCTTCTACGGTTGGCCGAGGCTCCAAATGCAGGTCATGCAGGAGTTGGTTGGAACCGCAAAACGGAAGGGCAATAATGCACTCGCTACACGTCACATGACGTTCTTGGTGCACGCCATGCTTCCTCATGTATGTGATAGTTATTGCTCCAGACATTATATAAAGGCATATTAATTTAAGGCGGATTCTTGAATGAGGAATGATACTATGATACTTTTTAGATGAGCCGTGATGAGAGAAGGGAGTTTGCACAGCAGTTAGAAGCTCTGTCAAAAGACGCAGAGGGTCTGCCTGTACCATTAGCCATCGATAATGGTTTGATAGTACCCCCTGTTCACCTTCAACATATTCCATCGGTGAAGTAAGTACAAGATGAGTTTCTTTTATTAGATCACAATGCAGTACATAGGTGTAATCTTTCGTATCGATTTCACAATTAAAATTACTTGTGGTTACGACTAGGGTGTTCAAGCTTGTGCCGCCAACGCCACATCTAAAACCCGAGAAGGTTGAAGAAAAGAAACTCGAAGATGCAAGTCCCTTTGTATACACACCGTTTAGTGCTAACAGAGACAGAGCAGCCAAAGACGTCACAAAAGCAGGTATTGGAAGTGCACTGGTTTTTCTCAGACTAAACTGAAATAATTCAACGGAGAAATTAAGGCTGCAATTAAAATGGGTGTATGACTATATTCTAGATTTTAGTTGGTTGGAAGGCGAGCTTTGTGAAGTGAACGTTATTCTAGAGAACCCATTGCCTATTGAATTGAAGGTTTCTTCAATGGTAAGATATTTCTTAGTTGTAAAACCGTATTCTATTATTTTAGAACACCATAAATAGTCACTTTTGAAAATACTAATTAATCTTTTCAAAGTGTCTAATTACGGAAGGGGTTAAGTTCCACGTAAACTCCAACGTTATTTCAATTCCTGCTGAATCGGCAATGTTCCCAGCAACTCTAACTGGAAAGCCATTGGAACCAGGAACACTCAGAATATTAGGTATGTGGATCGTTTTCACAACTTGTATATTTTTAACTGGATGTGTATCCAACAATACTATCTTGGGCTTCTTAAATTTCAGGATATTCAACGTACACTCTTGGTGTCAAATCCAATATACGACTGAAAAGTATGAAGAATATGGTGTTTCCTCACATTGATGTTGAAATTGTTCCTGCCCTTCCGTCTTTAGAAGTAAATATTTTCAATAAATCCTACTATAAATTGAATAACCTAGTTAAACGTTCCGCTAATGATCGAATATATTTTAATTCTTAGGTAAATACATCCAAGCCAAAATCGGAATTTTTTAGTTCATTCTCTGACTCGGTGGTTACAAGTGCTAGTATTTCACTTCTAATGGGAGAAACCCAGGAGTGCACAGTGACGCTAACAAACAACGGAAAAGTGCCGATAGAGTTTTTAGAAATGAAGATGGATTCTCGTTTAGATAAACAAATTGTAGAAATCTTCAAATGGAGTGAAGATAACATCATGTCACAACTCCCTATTCAGCCAGGTGCTTCAGCAAGCTTTACGATGTACGTCTACGGAATTGGGGATTTCATCGGTCAGCCAGAAAGCAACACAGCAGTTGATAATAGTAGTGTATCCTCACTACCGGTGTCAAATGCTCCTTCGGTTGATGGTCCCAGTTCATTGCCGTCTAGACTTGGTGCTATTTCAGATAGGTTACGTCCTAAACGAACAGAGTCTTCAGCTTCTAACAGGTACTGTTTACTTTTAGGCCGTATTATCCGATTGTCTCATATCTCAATGATCCCTAAATAATTTTACTGTTTTTACAAAGGTCAAGTGTAAAAAGTGGAGGTGGAAGTAGCGTATTATCGTTTCCTGTACGAAGTCCAAAGGTTTCAATGGCGTCAAATGTAAAGGTAAGTGTAATTGTAATCGGTAAAACATGTCGAAGACTATAGTACTGCGATTGTTGACGTAATTTCATAATTTTTATTCGGCCTATGCACAGAACTATGAAGCCGTATTAAATCTCAAGTATTCCGGGGGCCCTGGGTACAAGACACGACACTTTCGCCGTTGTGGAATAGCGTTTAATGTGGAAGTTTCTCCTGCACTTTACATAACTAAATGGGATACTCTTCCTGGAGAATCGTAAGTACCAAGAGATGTAACACCAAGGAGCAATACGAATTGAATGATCAATCAGATTAGGTGTTAATATCGATTCTATATTTGTAGCCCTACACAGTTTTACCTGGTTTTGGACCTTTGGAATGCTGCTGACAACGAGATGGAAGTACATTATGCAAAAAATAAACAGATTTTGGTAGAAAAGGCAGAGTCATGTCGAATACCGGTTCCTTTAGATCGTTGTCCAATGGCAAATGTTGAGAAAGGTGCGTGGTTTTAATTTAAGTTTACCATTTTGCATGTACGTGTCTTGGAAAATCTTGGAAATGGAGTGCAAAGCTAATGAATGTATTTTTTAATTTTCTAGGAAAAGAGGAGCAGGCATGTTGCGACCACATTGTTACAAATGTCGATCTAAAATGGGAACTTCCTGACTGCTCTGGGAAGGCTACTCTTCAGGGAATACGACTGACACCGCCTATGGTGCAACTTGTAACAGTCAGTCCAATCCACTGGGGTAATGCTCTATTAATTTCGGAAAAGTTGCGCAGAAAATCCATAAAATTGGGACTTACTGGTCATATGATTTTTCAGAGATTACAATAAATGGAGAAGCTGTGAAACCTGAAGAAATCAGATTTGATGCTGGGGAGATGATTAATGTCAATGTATGGCTTCGGAATCATTTGAAGGAAGCTCTGGAAGATTTGTCGTTATCACTTGATTGCTTCCAAGATTATCAGAATGGACGGTGCAATTACAAACTGGACTCTCGATTTGCAATAATAGGAAATGATTCAGTTATGATTCCCGAGGTACGTATAAATATTACTAACTGATTTACTATATAAGTTTCAATAGAATAAACAAAGTATCATCTCCATTTGCAGATAAATCCTGGAAGCGCTTTTCAACATGCCATGTCCATGATATTTTTCGTTCCTGGGATGTATAAAGTGGATTTTAAATGCAATCGAAAGAATTCGGAAGACTGTGTTTGGAAATTTAATCCTCCACTGGATATTCAAATCAATTAATATTTACGCTGACTCGAAAAATCTACTTAATACGTGGTGTCTACCAATTTCAGTAAATCAGTTATGACGTATGTAGACATACAAACTAGCAGTTTGGTAGAAATGACAAATGTCATGTTGCATTTCGTATGTTTTTCAAACAAATAAATTATCGCCAACAGTGGGTTCAGCTTTAAATTTTTTACGGGATGAGGGGTATTGTTGTTGAATTGCTCACATTTTGTTTTGCTAAAAGAATTTAATAAAATGCTAAACCAGTGGTTCTGGAAATAATTGTATTGATTGATCATCAAACTTTTTATAATAATTTAGTGGATATTTATTTCGTTCCATAGCTAATATACTTACAATACATCTTAAATCATAGAGCATTACTTAATTTTATTTCTTATAAATAAGTGCATACCTACCTCTATTTACAATAATACCATACTTTTATTATATTTTTTCATCTTGACTCTCCGTATACATTTTGAAGACTATATTTGAGGTACAAAACCCTTACCTATTGAGATACATTTCACAATGCACAAAAAACTAATCTTAAAAACATATACATTTACTATGATATATTATCAGAGTGCAGTAGATGTTTTTTGTTTAAATACTTACTCTATTTGAAATGTAAAACTAAGAATATGAAAAGTACAAACGTTTAAAGCACAACATGATATAAATGAAGTTACTCAATCACACAAAATCGGTGTAGTCTGATGATGATAATATCTGCTTTATAATTTTAATACTTAAACTCATTTTGAACCTTCCAATAGAAAGATCGTACTATAGTACATATGCTACCTACACATTATGGGATAAAATATTCCGTTGTTCGTAATGAAATGAAAAAGATTTTTTTTTCGACGAGTCCTTATTTCCCGTTTTATTGGTCTAGCTATCAACTTTGTTACTACACACATATTATGTACTTGTTAGAAACTCCAATTGTTTAAAAAAACACACCTAAACTAACACAACAAGAGAGATGACCTTTCCAACAATTTTCAACAACAGTCAACCTAAATTAACATTTTTGTATAGTTAACCGCATATATTTAAAAGTGATTATATTCGTATAAGGTCATTTAATTAAGCTTAAGCATGTTCATTTCATCATTGATCATTCACATACATTTGCCCATTTCATTCTCTTCTCTCTCACGCGTTTTTTTAGAATTTCATTTCATAATGCAGCATTTATTACCTACCTAGATAACAGTTCTTCAGCGAATAGGATTCGTTACGATAAGCTGTACCGAAAATAGTCTCTGGATGTTTATCTTTAACGTATCATTAATTGTGTACAGTGAATTATAAATACACCCACATTTAAACTATAATAAATGTAAATAAATGAAATTAGCAAAGTTTTTTTAAGCTGTTTCTTTTTTTATAGTGACATTATTTTTTGGAATGAAACAAGTAAAAGTTTTTACTGTGACAAGTACACAGAAATTTATACCGAACGGAATTTCTTACTTGTAAAGTACAAAGACAAGCGTGTTCTTGTACATTAGTTGATATACCAAATACATACATTTAATATATACATGAACATACATAGAGTAGAAAACCTTTTCATAAATATTGATTTACAAACAAAAATACTAAGATTTTAATTCACTTTAAGAAAGATTCACTTTCTCACGAAACGGACCAGCTCTTATGTTTGACAACAACCAATAATTTATAGAAAGCATGAGTATATAAGCTGGATTATATAAATTATATTCGACATTTTGTTACTGGGAAAGTGAATGAAGTACGTATTATCGTATGCGTTTACAATATAAATATTGTTATGTGTAATTAATTGTACATCTGTATATCTTTTTTAGTTTGTGCTCAAATATAGTTTTTAAAATTCTAGATTTTGTACATTATGTGCAAACAAAGAATCATGTTTCCGTACCAAAACCTACCCAATTATAATAAGACTGTTCCAAATTATATGACAAAATTGGAAATTGAAAGATAGCTACACATTTTTCATACATATTATGACATATTCATACATACATACATGCATGCATACAAACCATTCATAAATTGAACATGCAATCTTTTTCTTTAAATCTTTGAAGAAGTCAAGTCGCCAATTGCTATTGCAAAGTACGGCTTTTTATCAATTTACTAAAAAATAAATGATGGTTATGTTAAGTACAAGGTAGATTAAATGATATTTTACGATTACTATTAAATTACGACAATAAACTGTTTCCTTTTAGAACCTAGAACTAGAGTTATTTTTTTGTTAAATGTTAAACACACTATAAATTGGCTTACATTTAGTTGTGTGATATACATATAATATATATTTTGTTTACAGAATATCCAATTTATCGTACATTTTACGTATTACTGCTACTTTAGCCTAAAACCCTTTCTTTAGTACATATTGTTAATAAGAAAACTCAAAGAAATGCAGAGGCACATTATTACATTGACTCCACCAAATCTTGTGTGGAAGTCGACTAGAGAATAGTGGGAGATATGTTGCTGAACTGCGAAGGGGAGTAGACGATTCAGGAAGGTGAATATAGGTGGCAACTGCTGTCCCAGGCCAAATACTACATCTCGACCTGCATACGTGAATTTTGGTCTCACCCCACCACCAACACCATTTCTGATGGTGTGGCTCATACTGCTCGAACTAGCAGAGCTGTCTCCGGGCATCCGATGGTGGTTGCGGAGATCCTCGAAATTCGGTGAAAGGTGACCTAAGGACAGAGAGAAACGAAAGTTTGGTCAAGCAACAGAGCAATACTTTTATATAGGTGAATTGAATTCCCAGACTACATAAATGTTTAATTTCTTCAGAATTTTAAATATTATACTATAAAAGTGTACTTAAAAGCAAAGGCACATTGAATAAATAGGACATGCGGAAGTTGAAGCAAGTACTGCTGCTGGAAGGAACCTTGAAATATGTATTAATGTTTAACACAAATGCAAAGTTTATAATAGGCATTTTAGACACTAATACAAAAAAATGCCAAGATTGAAGCAAGCAGAGTAGCCAGATAAACAAGGCATCATAAAAAAGGGGCAAACCAGTACACCCACTTTCTTTCTTCTCCACCACCATCCATTTACGCGACGTTCTTTGACACAACTCCATATACATATCATTTGCTTTCCCATAAGTTTGCTCAAGAACAGACGGAGGAGATGCGACGGAGCGAGGAATGGAAATGGAAACAAACGACCTCACAAAAGGGAAACTTTGTTAAAGTTTCACAAACATGGAAAACACACGATGCGATAATAAATGCAGAGATATGCAGTGTAGCACAGAGTCATCCTCGTGCTACACACAAACAGTATTACATACAAAGCTTTTCTTCCTTCCTTTCAGGTGAGAATCGCAAAGGTCTTAAATCAAAGTTTGATTTGCGAGTCCCAGAAGATTGGCAAAACAAATGGAAAAACGGGACGAAAAAGGACGGTGGTGCGAAACGATGCGCGTCTTTTCCTCCTACTCGTCTCACCCGTAGTGTTACAACCACGCAGCTTCTTCCGCTCTCGTGACAAAAAGAAAAGGAGCTAGTTAAGTCTTAACTTCTTAACATACATTTTACACCCACCTATTTTCTCATTGTTACTGTCATGTAATGTATGGGTATCTACATGCATTTTTAAAATGTGATTTTATTCTACAAACGTAAAATCGTGGTTTCTTTCTGAAAAAACCAAATAAGGCAAGATTATTGGTGGAGTATACAGTTATCACTTATCACTAGTATACATATAATATATAGATAGTGTGTTTTTCTTTCCCATCATCAACAGTGCTTTAATTGGATTTTTTCTCGGCTTAAATACATCTAGACTGATTAGCATTCCCTACCCATTACCGCCAATACACACCCGTCAAATGAACTAGGCATTTCGCACCATAATTTCACTGGTGTGTCGTGTCGTGTATCCTGCAACCCCGTCATTCGTGTAGAGATTTACAGCAAATTAATGAACTACTAATCCCGGTCAACACATTTCCCCACGCATGCATGCTGCATCGTATTACTTCAAAAAATGGTGCATCAGTCAAAGTATATACCTAACGCAGTAACACCAAGTGTAATTCTCCTAACTAGGTACTATGCAAGAGACCCAGTAAATGCTGGAGAAATCCCACCTATTTTTAGCTTGCTCTAGGTTGAACAGCCTCCAGCTTATTTAGCTGTCACCGTGTAACCTTCGTGAGCAGAGTATTGAAAAGAAAGAAAAAAACTCGTAATGAAGTTTCTTACACACACCGAAATATCCCTAAAGCCATACAAATACGTAATGTGCAATACCAACATTACTACTTGGATGTTCAATATTTTTTTTACAAACCACAAGTTCAAGCAGCTTACACAATGAACCTCTGCGTCCCCATTTCTCTGTCTCTTTTCGGTCAAGTCGTGTAGTATATATACAGCAGCATCGCTTGTGCTTTCTAGTATTGTTGGGGCTAAGCAAAACAAAGACCGGGGTTGTTGTTGGGAATGAGCTTTCACAAAACAATACAACACTACATTTATCTGCCGCTGGATGAAGTGAGTTGTTCAAGGTGAATGTAAGTATATGGAAAAGAAGCAGCAGCGCAAAACATTTAGTTTGTCCTGTCGGTTGGGGTCTGATAATGCCGATGTGTGTGGCTGTGGTGGTGGTGGCTATGCTTTCCCCATTACAAGGCTTATTTACACTTAATACCTCGTATCATGAGCAGCATACAATGCTGGTGGTAATGAGAAGTCTCCCTTGTTGTTGTTCGCTAATTAGCCATTCCCTCTGCTGACTTGCTTCCTTTTCCGCCGATGGTGCTTTTGTGTACGTTTATTAAAATATAGCATATAAGTACATATATGAGAATACTAATAATTTGTTATATAAAACTATGCTTTTTACAGCGTGGGTTGTGTGTAAAAGTATTTCCATTGGAAAAAGACTGGAAACCTCCCCACAGAAGACAAGAGGAGAAAACAAGGCATTAAAATATATTTATGCAAGAGAATGAAAATGAAGATGAGATGCAAGGGCAGTGGTAGTACATAATAGCACCATAAAACAAGCTCGACGTTATTTCTGTATAGCCGAAGTATCATAATAGCTGTATTATCTATCCCGGTAGTTGAACGAGTCATCGAATAGGGAGCACAGAAACTACCCATAGCTGTGCTAATTCAAAGTAAATAATAATACTATAAAATGCCCTCTTTCTTTCTCTCGCGTGGACGGGTATAATAATAATAGTATGCACTCTGTTGTGCAACTAAAATACACATTGTTCCAGTCAAGAGTCAGCTTTTAATAGATTATTTCACCCTTGACAAAACTTTTGAATGGGATGGATAATGGATGGCAAGTTCACTCAATAGACACAAGGCATGCTATATAATGGCTTGTGATATACAAACTACAATGTATGAGTATATTATGCATCACATAATTATCTACTCACAACAGGAGAAAGTACATTCTTCTACCTGAAGTGAAGTTTATACACTATGGTCAATTTTTATAGGTTTTTGTAAAATCACCGCCTAATATTTTCAACTGCATTTTTATATTGATTAATGGCTCCACCATACTTGATTTAAAAATAGGTACGCGTTTAACTAAACCTACATTTTTTTCCTTTGTACAGAGATTGCGCAAGACATGATTACGTCGAAAACATCATTTCCACAATAAGCTAGGAAGTAGTCGAATAAAAGTGTTCCTCTCTTTTTTTACTGAGAAGTGGAATGGAAAAAGGTACAACGTGGCCAAAGCAAACTATAAAAAATTTCGTAGGTAGCTAGCAGAATGGTATAAGCAGTGTATCTTTTACAAAATGAGGTTAAATTGCCCACAGCTATTTTGTACAATGAACCAGAGCAGTAGAAAAAGCAAATAAATCTCTACAAGATCTAAATCTCATTTGATGTACGTACTACACGTATTATTTGAGCATGTTATTTGTTCAACCTTGTATAGTACATATTATAAAGCACATGGATTTTCACCCTTTGTAAAGTATACCTACATAAAATGTACAACCCTTGCAACATCCCTAATAAATGACGTTGATTACTGTGCAATTGTGTGTGCTCTTGAAGATGTACTGTGTCTATATAGTTTTCGCTAAGTAAGCAGTAAGCAGGGATGAAGATGTAGTAAGCATACACGGATCTTTAAAAATTCTGCGAAGCAGGTTTCTAAAGACATGGTATGTATACATGACAGACTGAAATTGGCAAAAATATATTAGCTTAGCCAGCTAGCTCAACTTACTGTATTCTTAATTATAGAAAGCACTTTAGATAAATAAATGGCTTCGCAATAACGGTGAAAGCAGGAAAGAGGAAAAGCGTTTCGTATTATATATTTGACCTCCATATTGCATAGGTATGTGAATGGACAATATAGTAACGTTTTGTGTGTGCGTGAAGTAAAATGTGATCGGGATTAGTGTAGGTAAAAGAGAAATATTGTGCGCTCTTCTATACAGTTGAATTTACCTTTATTATTAGTCCACATGTCGATTTCAGAGTCCGATACGACTTCGTTATTTATTGCTTTATCTGCAAAACAAAGAAAAGAGCAAGTAGAAAGGTGAAGTGCAGAAAATTAAGGGCATTTCTCGAAGATAAATTCTCTGGTCGACAATGGAACCGATGCAATATAAGTTGTATAGATTCCATTGTTGTATTCAAAAACTCTTAAACTTGAAATAAAAATCCGTAATATTTTATTAAGAGTACAATCTTAACAATGTTTGGTGAAAGCATAGTTTGATGTTGGCTGCAAATGCCATCAATATCAACAGGAGCTATGAATTTACCATCAACTTTTATGGCTGATTAAACATTAAATTATTGAATATGCCATAATAAAAGTATTAAATTATAAGCAACCTCGACCATTCACTACCATACTATGCAACAACTAGCTATCCAGCAAAGTCCCTAATGCGAAATGCATTCATCTGTAGAAAAAGAGAGGTAGCTCATAAATTCTATATACCTGTGCAAATATTATATTACAATGTTGTGTTTTGATAAAAAGTGTAAAAACTTTTAACCCACTTCACGATTGTTGTGAATATAAAAGAAAAATGCTCTTGAGGGACGAAATGGGGTAAAGTGAATCAAGTCTTCTTTGCACGTTCGCCCGCTCGCACACGTGCGTTCCATTAACAGGGAAAAACCAGTAATGCCTTACAAACTCACTGTTGCAGTTTGAACCTAAAGAACTGGAGACGAAATACCACCAAAGACGCATTTACACGAGAACAGTAGGAAAGTCAAGTATGTTTTAATGTGCAAAAGAATAACTACACAACCTTTCCTTTCCTCACACAGACAAAAACATACGTGGGGAAAGTGAAGTTATGAAAAGAACGTGAACGATAAACATCAATCTCAAAAAGATTTCTCTCTTAATAGACCATTTACTAGAGTCAAGATGTGCTCAGATTTTTTAATGATTTTCAGTAAGGGTCTTCATGACGTAAGGTACACCGTCACAGTTACAGTTTGCTCGACGTTTCTTTGAAAAACCAATGCAGCGTTCCATTGCCAATCCACTTGTGGGAACAAAAACGTCTATCTACTTGCAGCCATATACTTATGACTTTGTGTATATGCACATGCGAAATACATAAATATGGTAGTATTTATTAGTAAAAGCAGTGAAAGTTTATTTTTTTGCTATGTACCTTTTTTCCTGAATTTGCGATTGGGAAGCATTGTAGTTCTCACCACACTCACGATTGTGGTTGTGGATGGTGCTGGTATCTCTGTAAAACACAAAATGAGAAAAAGTAATGTAACCACTGTGCAGTATGCAAAACATCATGTTTACTAAACGAACGAAATCCCAAGAAGAAATCAGGAACCGAAAGAAAAACTTTTTAACTTTCCATTTTATTTATTTATTTTTATCGTTTCGTTGCACTGCTGGAAGATAAACAGAATCGCGTACGCATGCAAATGTCCTCATGCAGTGATTGGATCTACTATACTCACTCGCTATGTTTATATATTGGGCTTTTACAAAATTTTGCTGTATTAAATACTAAATACTTGGCTATTTTTTTATTCTCCAAGTGATCATGATGCTGCCGACCGATACAAAAGATGACGCTCAGAAGAAGATTGAAGAGATAAAAGAAAGAAAAAACTGTTGTGGGATCGAAATACAAATCAATTAAGTGAAGACATGGAATGGGATGGTCTAAATTTAATCTTGATTGATCGGAATCGAAGCAGAAATCTGTTATGACAAGTCCCTGTCCCTGATCTGTCTTTTTTCCCTACTCTTCTCCAAATGTTGAATGAAAGAAGGCGAAAGAAAAGTAAAGCAGTTAGGAGAAAATAAGCTTTTATTTCTTTCTGTCTTGTGTATGTGTGTGTGTTTATGGTATACTACTAGCTCCTCTTTGTCCACAGGGATTTACTCTAGACGTCGACGTGAGCTCATCTTCGTGAGATACATAATATGAGCACCATAATAATATATAAATGTGTGCCATAATAATAGCCACACACGCTTTCTGTATATAGCAATTGTGAAGTGAAGAACAAAGTCTGGCAGAAAATGTTTTCTCCTTTTTTCTCCTCATCCCATTTTGCTTACAATAATGATCATAATGATGATTATCATCCGATAGCTCATCCGTTATTCTTTTGACGTACCCACAAAAACAAAAGCAAACACAACGCGTACGTTTAACTCCTTTTAGATCCTTCCGTCTATATTTACTTACTACACTTTTCTGCACTAATGTTGCGACAGTCTTGTTCATACCTTGGTGGCATTTAAACACACAAAATACACAAAGAATCATAATAATTATTGCTGACCCGACTACAATTACTCTGGTGCATGTAAGGGATTAATAAAAGTAAACAAATACTCGATTCAATAACTTTAGCGCATACCCCTTTGCTGTCGTACACTGTCAATCATTTCTTGGCAATACATCATTTGGCTAATTATATTGTGTTGATAATGACGAATAAAGTGGAAATCTGCTGATGAATCAGCCTTACCGTATAGCTTGATGTTCCCATCAGTCTCGCCCAAAGAGTTCTTTGCAACACACTTGTATGTTCCAAAATCGTTAGCGGTTAGGTTCCGGATTTTCAATCGCATAAAGCTTCTGTACCCTGAATCCACCAGTACCGATTCAAATTTCTCCCCTGAAACCATCATAGAAAAGGCTACATGAGGAAACAACAAACATATATCAGACACATATACATATATGGACATGACAAGTGTCGACCTTTAACTAAGGTACATTAAATTAAAAGTCTTTTTTTTTGTCTGCAACAAAAGTTTACCACGATTTTATGATTCCGCTTGAACTTTCTTATGTACATTTTATGTAAGCGTTTGTCAGCGAAATCCATGATTGAACAAGTTTACAACGAAACCAAAAGTACAGAAAACTGATTTAGTCTTATGAACATTGTCCGAGAATGAGTGTGGCCTGGCTTAGGTATTTATGAATCTCTATAATATAACCAGCATGTTTGTCTGTTTTTTCTGTTGTAAGACCTGCTGAAAACTTTTCAACTTTCATCGTGAACATCCTGATTCATCAAAGCAAGCCATAAACATAAGAGTATATATAACATGACCGTACTGCGTTTATGACTTTTCAGACAAAACTTATGTTGGTTTAAAAAATTTGCACCTCTAGAAATCAAACAATTCGAGGTGTAGAATTGTGGACTGAACTCCGGACGGAAATGTTTTGATTGTTCGTCCTGGAGGAGTCGAATGAAATTTGTACAAAGATACACAACAAACCTTAAGCAGGTCCTCTCATAATATGTTG
The DNA here is from genome assembly GCA_004115045.4 of Sinella curviseta. NCBI lineage: Eukaryota > Metazoa > Arthropoda > Collembola > Entomobryomorpha > Entomobryidae > Sinella > Sinella curviseta. Next base: position 32,164,939 of record CM023201.3, read on the forward strand.
TAGTAGTGTTGGTGGTGAAATAATACGATTTCTAGTCGATCTCTTAACTTCTAAGACCATGAAGATCATTCCCTTTTTCCTTTTATTTTTTCTAGTTATCTATGTCGTTGTTGGTCATCCGATTTCTCACCAGTTTACGGTGACATATTTCTCTCCAAGTTTATTTCAATGCTTCCCCAAACACGTAATTGGCGCTCGTCGTAGTTCTGTTCATAAATCTAGACAGATGCCTAACTCCACCGCCTGGCTTGAGTAGCCATGCATTTAAGTTAACTAACTACATATTATACGCAAAGAAAGAAGGTATGATACGAACAAAGAACGCAGGAAAAGCAGTGGAGAATCTCCCCGTGAAACTTTACTCACTCCCTGATCTGATCAAACCAATACATCTTCCCCTTTTTCTTTTTTCTGGCTTCCACCCCTCTGCATGACGTGATGTGTGAGAGAGTGTCTTACTCGGCTTCTAAGAGTGCGTAAATACGCATTTAGTTTTTGGGGATTCTTTTTTCGCTCTTCATCCTCTTTTCTCCCTTGTAAATTATTCTGTTATCAGATCAAACTCATCTCGTCCCTCACATAACAAAAGTAACACGAGTGTAAGTGGACTATAATAATAACAATAATGGGTAGGGAAATCTAATGAGTAATTTTGGACAGCAGCACTACACAATACAAAATGAGACAGAAAACAACCAAAAGATATTTATCTAGCATCTCACTTGTCCCTGTTCTCTAAATCGTAGCTTATATTATTGTTTTCCAAGAAACCATTATTCCTTAGAAAAATAGTACTAGTGACCAGTCACTCCAGAGCTTTATAGAGTATGATGACATAGTTTTTTCCAGATGGATTAAAATCCTGTTTGTTATAGTCATGTGCAAATAAAGGAACGAGAATAAATGTTAGGAGAGTATATTATTATCCATAATCATTATGACTATCACATGGCCAACAAAGCAGACCCATTACAAAAATTAAAAATGAAAAATTGTCTTCACATGAAAAAAGAACGCTTTAAGGTAATTACATTGTTTGATAAGAAAAAGGAAAGTGTGGTACGCAGTGAGTAGAGCAATTCAGCAGCTGTGTGGAGAGACATTTTCTCGATTTTCTCTACTAATGTGTTTCTCGTTTTATTATGACAACGACCAAACTTCCATATATATTCCACATTTCTACAAATGCAATCCATACAAATTTATTGTCACAGAGAAAACGTGTCTATTTCCTCCTTCCTGTATATTAGCCATAAAATGCACTTAGGATATTGCCAAAACCCACACACACACATGCATTGTGACATCGTTCAAAAGGGAAAGGTAAAGAGAATCAGACAGTTGAAATTTCTTTATGTAATTTTTTTTCTTGGAATCACCGGGAAAATACTGAGAAACTGGTCGCTGCGGTGGAAAAGGAAAACGAGGAGCAGTGCAGAAACAGATGGCTTGAAGGCTCTTGAATTTTTGGGGGATGTCTGAGATGATGCAGTTACCGAAGATCAAGAATAAGTAGCAGTTGGAAGGGAATGTGATATAAAGAGCCGACAAAAACCAAAATGACACTTTTTTCCGTGTGCTTTGAGAAAAAAGGAGAGGAAAATGGTGGTTATGTGGCGGTGGTGCGGTGTGTGGTGGTAGTGGCGGTGAATGACTCTTCTTTTATAATATGCAGATTGCGTTAAAACTGCAAGAGCTTATAATGCTACACATACATTGAATGAAACTTTTCTTTCTCCCGTTCAATGATGTATGCATATACATTTTATTCTTTCTTCTCAAAAGTGGCCTTGAAGTATAAAAGAAAGAAAAAAATGAGGCAGATGTATAAATACTGACAATAAGTTGAATATATTTTATGCACTTGGTTTATTTTTATTTTATTTTTTATGGCCAACAAAAAAGTTATATTACTTGTCATAAAGTGATTGTTCAACATTTTTTGGAGGCTGCACATGTACGAAATGGGAGAAAACGCATTTTCTTCTAGATCGGGCCTCAAGCGGTTTCAGTTAGTTGACGACCGTTTTTCTCCTACAAAAGAGCTGCAGTTCTTAACTTATCTGAACAAAGAATATTGCAGTTAAATTAAACCTGAAGGAATTTGAATGAATTATTAGTTGTCGCTTGCAAATCTCAAGTTGAAACGCTTGTGCAATGACGAGAAAAGTTTATTGCGGTGGATCTTGCTAATATGGACTTTGGTATTATCTGACTATTAATTAAATACTCTTACAGGTTTCACCGATTGAAACACTTGTTTTATTCCCCCAATCATCAAGCATCAATATTTACACGAAACTGTGTGGTGGTATCATCAACACTTTCAGTAGCATTAGTAGATCCATGCTACCGTCAAGATCAAGATAATCGAATTTCATGTGAAATATGCATGAAACCATAATACGCTTTTGACACCCTTCTTTCAACGTAAGATTAAACTGACTGATTGTGAGTATCAGCAGGGTAAAGTCATGTCATTTCATACAGTACGCTTTCCAGCTATGTTATACCTTTGAACGTAATTTTATGGCGTGTCTCTTATCAGTCTCCGGATCATGGCGTTTGTATGGTTTGTAGACAGCAGTAAAGCTGTTAATCGAGTCTAATTGCTTTCAAACAATGCATTAGCCAAAGTAAATGAAAGGCAAGACGACGGAGAGGGAAGGATGGATGGATATGGGAAAATCAAGTCATTTCGTACGTCAACATCAAAGTAACCATATCCTTTCCGGCACAAGACGACATTGCATACATAAATGCTCACTCTTCTTCATCCACCTTCGTTTCTGGAATATACATAGGTATCTATGTGTAAAGCATACAACGAGAAATAATGTCACTTTTCCCGTTGCTTCCAAACCCGTGGATGATGGCTGAACACATTTAACACACATATTGTGTTTCTTGATTACTTTGCAATGCAATGCAGCAAAACTCACTTAGGCACTTGTTTGTTTACTCCACATCACTGAATTATCATCTATCTATTTAACAGTGGTACCTAAGTAGATTTAACCCAGTAGCTCAGCGAGCGTTTTGTTGTATCTGTACTAAATATAAGCCACAATTCCCCTTTATTAACATCTCACTCAAATGATGGGATCTGATATTGCACTTAGTTGAAGATGAATATATTAGACAATTCTGCTGAAGCAACATGTTTCAGGTTTCAGACAGAATAGTAAAATTCTCTTTCTCATGCTTTTCGATTACTTACGTGATTGTACAACACAGTGAGTTCCATTTTTGACTTATCTTATTTTTCCTGCAGTTTCTACTTGTCTTGTCATCCTTTTACGTTACATACACACATGCCAGATATTATTTGCGTAGCAGGGTAATTTAAGAGATGACGTTATGTTGTCTGTCACTGTCATATACCTACTCCTTTTTGCCGCAAGGGAGGGGGTGGAATGATATTACATGGGTAAGCGCTTTACCAGATCATTCTTTCTAATCAACTTCCAAGAAGTGTACTGGCACCGAATATATTTAAACCTGGGATAACGCATAACCGAACCAACAAAAATTTGAGAAGCAAAACGATAAGCTTTAAGATTAGACGACACTATCTCTATTGTGCATGAATTCACATACAAAACCGTATAAATTGTATGTTTGTTGTTAATTCATCCACCAAAAGCGACTTTTGGTAGGTAGATTACTTGTCAGCAAAGTGATGATTTGGAAATTTTTGGCAGTTTGTGTGAGAGCATATTGATTTGGGGCACATTAACGAAACATTTTCGTCTGCATTGCAAAGAAACAACGAAGCGAAAACATAAAAAAATATCGTAATGTTACTTGACTGATGCTCAGGAAATTCTTCTCCTTTAAAATAAGAGATCCTCCCATCACTTGATTTTCATTTCATGCAATCTAATGTTGCAACCAGCTAAAGGAGAAAAAATGCTTCTTCATCATCATTCAATCAACCCTTTTCAGACGTAAAGGGTGAAGTTTGTGAATGCCTGGTTAATCCATTCACTCGTTCACTATCTTTCAACCCTTCAAACTCGTAAGAAATATATCATCTTCTTGATCATCGTTGTCATAAATGAGCTGGTAGCATACAGCTATTGAACAAATAGTACACAAGGAAATGATTTGTCGACAAAAACTCACCCTTTTCCGGGTTAGTACTGATGCAAACCTATATATAGTCGTACTATTCATAAGTTTGCCAAGTATTAAAGAAAAATCTTTTCACATCAATTGATGATGATTATCGTCATCGTGTGTGTGTGGTGATTAATCTTTTTGTATATTCTTGAATGATTACTTTTTTCACTTTTATACAAAAATGCTAGGTCAAGTTATATCTCTGCCATCGCAAAAAGGATTTTCTGCGTAGTAAACCTGTGAGTGGAGAAAGGGAAACAATGCGATAACCAAGTGCCCGATGTACGCAACTACGAAATGAAAGTTTCCTTTATGATTTTGATAAGAAAAAAAACTTTTATTCTCTTAATAATAATGAACCAATCTCTGTGCGATTGCTACTATTCTCTCATACGTTTTTTTACTATTTTTTTCCTGGAGATGATGAATTGGTACATCTATGTTATAATAATAATAATATGAAAAAGAATGAAGTGACGATGAGGATGATAATGATAAAAGCACCATATTGTTCTCTCTGCGAGAAGTGAAACACATGTTTTCTTTTCCACTAATTGCAAAAGAAAAAAAAATGTGTGGTAGAACAGCGGCATAGGCAGCATACACATAAGTAAGGGAAAGCAATGTCTATTTAATGGGGAGCGGGACTAAAATAATCGTTATGAAAAGTCCAACAATCGAAGTCACCATAATGTTATGAGAGCTTGCGATGTAAAATTCCTATGCTATTTTTCGTGTATATCCTTTTGTATATCCACCAGATGCTAGATATACATATACTGTACCAGTAGTGCCGACACTGACTACGAGCACGGTTGTCGTAATGTACTTATGATGCTACATTATAAAACATGCACTCGAAAACTTCTTATATCTATTTTAAAAGTAACTGCGAGCGAGGGTTGGAAAAGTTTCCTTGTACAAAAAGAACAAGACATTGTTGAAGAATAAAGTAGGAGAGAAAAGTACGAACAAACCACTTGAAAAGCTTGTTAGGTCATCATCATCGGATTGGAACGAAAAGTCATTGCACTGCAGCGGCAGTAGTTAGAAAGTATATACATATGTATCAGAAGAGGATTGCAAAAGATAATGTGACTCACCGTCGTCAGTCTACGCAACGAAACCTACTTCACTAGATTCAAACAAGTACCTTCTTCGTATGCGATGAGGGAATACAATACAACGCATTTCCCCTTCTTCCATGAGCACATAATCAGTAGTTCACATTTTCTGAAGGTTTATAAACTGAAATTATGCAAGTATATAAATGTACGAAGGATTCTGCACTTGAGGAGATATTGTAATGTAAAGGAGGTGAATGGTGGGGAAGGCGTATCTCGTTAGCGAGCAACTGGCTCGTATGAACAGCTACCATAATTTTCAAGGAAAGCGCATAGCGTTTTCTCATTGGAATTTTTTAATGTCTGTCGAGAAGGACGAATTCAAAGATGGCTTGTGCAGATGGATTAGAAAATGCAGTTGGCTATCAGCAGCAGAAATGCTGAAGAACCTGACGATGAGATAAGCAAGGTCATATATGCACAACGAACTTTATGTAAGTAATGTACATATTTATGAAGGGATGCTTTAAAGGATAGCTCGTTAATGAACTCAGCTTTTCTTTATGTACATTCCTCTGAAAGGAGAATATTTATTGGTTGGTCTTTGATAAAAGCTTGTACTTTGTACTATTATTCCCGGAAAGAGCGAGAAAAGCTCTCTCCCAACACAAACAGGCTATGTAAAGGCAAGCTGAGAGAAATTTTGCCGACACTTTTACATAAGGATAATTAAGTGGTATTAATTAGAAGAGCGTGAATGAGTGTAGTAGGTGGTAAAGAAACTCTCTTCATAAACTTATATTACAGTTTACGTACACGTTTTATTCGTGTCTTTTTGAGGTTGGAGGTAGGAGGTGGGAGTAGTGGCAGTACATGAATGAAAAGGTTTTCTTGAGAAAATGCCATACATTCCATTCACGCTGAGAGTGTGCATGGTTGATATTAAGTATGTGCTAATGTGAAAGTAGCTAGGCGTAATCCAGAGATATATATAACCCTTTTTGTTTGCATACTTGCATTTGCCAAGCAAGACGGTATTGCCATCCAATGTGTTAAGGAAAAGAACACATTTCATTTCCGGACACAAAAGAAAAGAAGAGCAGTGTACTCAGTAACCGCCAGTGCCTTTGCCGTGTGATTTTCAGAGAAAGAAAGGATTTTTCACTTTGGTCTCTGGAGACCTCGTCATCAATCACCTATTTGTAGGGGAACAACTACTTCTTCCAGCTGTCTATCAAAATCTTCACAAGGAAAAGTGAAAGGGGCTTCTTGCGTTATATATGCAGCTGTATGTTTTCATTATATAACATTTAGTTAATGTAAGTTTTTTGTGTCCATCATACCTAAGTATATACTATAGTACGTGCATAATAATGTTTGTTACGTCGAATTCCTTTGTTTCCGGATAGACAAACTGCCGACGTGCTGAAAGAATGAGGAGTGAGGACAAGTGGATCGTTTGTACTTTGAGTAAAGTTCAATAGATAAATTTCTATTCTACTTATGCTTATCAATCAATGCTTCGTGATTCGACGGAAGAACGTACATTTTACATGTTCCTTGGGAATACATATCGGGTAACTAGAAACTGTATGTTGATGAGATGACTTTGGTTTTCAAAACTTCGTGTTTGCATATGATAAACCATGCTTTTGGATACATTTTTAAAGAAATGTTTATATTACATACCTGATATTATCATGTCTCCTCTTTCGTTAGTCCAGTAATTGATGGATTTGGGATGAGCCTCCGTATTACACTCCAGGGTCACCTCTTGACCCACAAAGCCAGATTCTAAGGGCAGCGAATATATTCATTATAATAACAGTATTATATAACGTGTTGTTTAATGATTTTTAAGTAATTTTTGAAAAAAACTTTTGAAATTTTTTGAAATTTTTTTTGAAATTTTTTTTGAAATTTTTTGAAAAAAACCTAATTGATTTTGAATGCTGAGCATAGGTGGAAATTGAACTCTCATTTCGATTCGTTTCGAAATACTGGGGGGAATCCCATTTGAAGCGATGCACAGGTAGGCGCCCATGTGGAGTCTGGAAACTTTGAGGATATGGAATACTTCGCCATCGATAACGCTCACTGTAACACAAAGATTCAACATCATGATTAGTCATTCTGTGTGGGCAATTTCTAAAATTCGTCTTGATTTACACTTGGGAGGATTAAACGAGTCGAATGATATATCACATGCCCCATGTTATCATGTGACATTTTTAACGTAACGGTTTCTAACGGTCGCCGTTTACCGATATGCCCCGCATACAGGCATGGACTCCCCCTTGACCCAAGGTACGTTCATACCAAGTTTGAGCCAGATTGGTCCACGCGTCTGCTTGTTACGAATAAAAAGCATTTTTCTATTTATCGTTTTTTTTCTCTTGCCATTTGATCCAAGTATGCATTGTGGATTTTTATTGCTGCAATATTATTATGCCGTCTCTGCTCCCCATCTCCAAATTCTCCCTCATCTCTCCCTCTCCATACTTTCACCTTTTTGTTACTTCAACATTTTCCACACAGTAAGGAAGAGACGCTGCTCCGCCCAACTACAACCTTGATGCACTTTTCTCTGGTGCAATGCCAAAGGCAGCGAGTCAAGAACACATCTTTTTATATTCATCTATTTATAATATAAGCTCTGCTAAATAACTTTGTCATATACACATAATGCAATTATTGTACATAGTTTGAAAGCAGAGGCTATTATGATGACGATTAACAAGTCGAGACGGCAAAATGGTAAATTTCAACATAAGTAAAGAGAAAATGTGCAAGTCTGCCTCGATCGTTATGGAGCGCACTTGAACAAAAACTGACATTGTAATGCGAACCTAGTTCCTCTTTTTATATCATCAAAGCAAGACCACCACATCATTGCATTGCGCCTTTCTGTACAACAACAGCAACCCATCTACCATCTCACCACCACCAGGGAAAAGAGAAGGTTAATCTCTACACGGAAGAAAGGGTGAACCGACCAAACAAACATGGGAAAATACCATGTAATCCCACGCGTGCACTGAAGCATAATCATACAAGGGCTTTAATAGCTGGAAACACTATTTCTGTTGCTTCTGTATTTTTCCACTGCACTGCTCGCTTTTTACTCCAGGTGAATATAACATAATAGTCATAATGCCACTTATCGTTGCATAAGAAAGCGTAATTTTTTGTACAAAGAACTATCAATTATGCCACCTGTGCTACATTTGTAACAATTCTTTACAAAAATCACTGAATATACAAGTATTAAAATTCCGAGTTAAATTAGTAAATTGTTATGATGTGAACTGCAAAAAAAAACTTTTAAGAAACCGAATCCATCACACAAAAACTTGGTACATTTCATTGGTACTTGGTACACAAGGTCTCATTTTTTCCTTTTAAAGTGCCTTCTTTTTCCATAATTTTTTTCAAGTCAACACAGTCGACTTTCGTCTCGAGACTTGAAGTAATTTGGAAAAAATGGACAAAAGTTTGACTGCCTGCCTTTCCAAAAAAACAACTTAAAGAATCATCATTATTATCGCCATCAATGAGATGGTACAAATTCCACCATTACATATTCAGTTTCAACTTATTATATATTATGCTGCTAGGTTCTCCCCCGACTCTATATACCGTATAACAATTCATTGAAAAAAAGTAGTTTTAAAAAGGAGACATAGTAAATCGAAAACTTTTTTCTTATCAACATTTGGTCTGAGCCCATGAAACATTTTCGGATTATACAAGAGCGTGGCAAACATCATTCGAGAGAAAAGGCATTGTGACAACTTTCACCATGAAAATCGAATAATAATTTAGCATTCGTAAAAAAATAAAACCGTTTGCTCGTGCACATATGTACATGCATAAATAGGTGCACACATACACACTCATTCATTCGAGAGATTCACTAACTAGTACACACCTACTTCAACACGAATGAATGTAAAAAGTACAAGCCGTCGTCCTAAAAGAAGTGAAGTGGATAGTGTTAAGAAGATGGAGCGTAGTATAGAGTTTATATTGGGGAAAATGAAAAGGAAGTGAAGAGAAAAGAAAGTCAACTGCAAACCAACACCAAAGCATCATCATCATCATGAAGGGATGTAGACTAATGCCTTTAATATTACACATCTTTCAGACATGCTTTTCCCTGTCCCCGCCGCCGACCTACCAAAATAATCTTATATTTGTGCGTATGTAGATAATAGGAATATAAGTAGAGACGCGCGGTAGGTAGGTGTAAAGACTTGAAAAAAAAAATTTAAGCTTTTTTGAGTCCGATGGATTTAGACAAGGAAAAGACGCGAGGAATGTGAGGGAAGAGGATGAAGGAAAAGGGAGGAAAATAATGTGCATGAATATAGAGCGTTTGAGAAAGTGTGCAATGTACAATGCTACTGCATACTCAAGTGGTGAAAAGCAGCGGCCATGGTGGTGCTAAAATAAAAGAAAGTACTTTTGAAAAACTTTGACACTCGAAAAAAGTGGACGATGTAAGAATAAACGTATATGAATATACATACCTACTTCAGTAGTGGTTTAGGCCTTTTACTTTAACGCATGCATTGAAAGTACTGAATGAATAAGATCACATGTTTCATGAAGAAAAGCTATATTTGAAAGAACCCAGAAAATGTAGGTGTTCAAAAGGGAGTTTTGTAAAACCGTACCCGTGCCGCCGCCGCTGTTGTACCTGATAGAAATTGTCGTTTTTCTTCTAGTGTACCAAAACCTATTGCTCAGCTTTTTACCCTTTTCCTTCGTCTTCCTTTACCCGGCCCCACCACTACCAAAGCAATAAATATTACTACGATTCTTTTCCCCGTCTAAAAAAAAGTTGTCGAAGAGTGATGCAAGTCAACTTGAACCTGTGTACGGACAAACTGGATATATAAATAGGTGTGTAGGTGTGGGAAGGTATATACACCCTCCTAACCACCTTCATCATTTCTATCTCTACTTTCATAATATAATCTTATAAGGAAATAACAAATGTGAGCTATTATTGTTCATGCATTCCAGTTCCATGTAAAATCATCATCATGGTCTTCCTTCCTCCTCTTTTCACTTTTTAAGCTCTTATTTATGGCAAGTCAATGTATGAATATAGATCGGCTGATAAAATATAAGCAGCAGGAGGAGAAGAACGAGGAAGTGGAGGGGGAATCATAATGTCAAAAAACAGTAGAAGTGAAGTGGTGATGATGGGACGAGGAGTATAAACCCAATGTGAAAAGCTACTGTTTGTTGACTACTTTCACTGCTTCTGCACAAGAGGAAAAAGTTGTCTAGCTTCCTTCCAACACCGTCATCACTACCATCATCATCATCGTCACGACTTGTAGAAAATATTAGTAGAGCCAGTCAGTCAGTCACGCAGCATATGGAATTGAATGCATAATCATATAGATTTTCACCAAGTTTTGTTTGAAAATCACCGTCAATTCCGTCGATCCGACTTTTGGGGAATAAAAAAGAAGAGGTCTAGTAGGGAAAGAAGTGAGTTTGAGTGCGGAAGGAGGGAAAAAGAAGAAGAGTGACAGAATTATCGTTGTGTAACTGGCACTGCCGTTGGTGGTAGCTGCTGCTTCTGTTTTTCTTCTTCCTGCAGTCGAAAATAAAAACTAGCCAGCATTTTGACGGGTTTCTTTGGGATTTCAACAATATTGTTATTCTAGTATGGTAAAATGCAATCGAAACTGAAACAACACGTCAGTAGTTATTTCGATAGGTGCGATGCAACTTTTCTGCATTTTTTTTCGAGAAAATATATATTTTGAATTGATGTAACTTCCAGAAACAGAAAACATGAATGGAAACGATCGACGTTACTATTTCGAGTACTAATGCCTACAAAATTATACCTACACAAATTTCGGTAACAACTGCTGCTGTTTCAAACAACAACAAAATATAAAACTTGCAGAGAAACCGTTCAAGCTGTCAGAAAGCAGGAAAAAGTTTGAATGCTATGATGATGATCATGATACGGATGCAGAAAGATAATGGCATTCTAAAGGCACGCCAATGATAAAAACTATCAAGTACAATCGTATCCTTCATCCATTTAACGATATTTTTTGCAGTTTATTTACATAAACAGGGAATGGTAATCGTTCTAATAAATAGCTTTAAGATTTGGAAACTACCGATTATGAATAAAAAAATTTCTAAAGATGAAATTAATTGCTAGTTTTCAAACACTGTATATTTGGATTAGATTTGAACAAAACGGAAAATGAATGTACTACAGCTTCCCATACAATGTATTTTTTTCTCAACAACTTGACAAAAAAAGTCTTGTTCAGAAGATGCATTCTCTCCACCGCATGCAAACTGCTGTATACATAAATATCTAGTATTTCATCCCGCATTCTGGAACATAAAACACCAACTGGAAAACATTTTCCTCATTCGCACAAGTGCACATGGTTTTCTGTTTTCTCGCGACTAGGGTGAAAATGTGCTAAGTATGCAAATGTCGTGAGACTGAAGACATTACAAGAATCAGAGAAAAACAGTCTATCTCGAGTAGCCATCTTGAACATTACATGTAACATTAGAATGAGACATCATGACAATGACAACGGAGATATGCAGTGGTGTGGTGTAATATCAACACGGAGAGCTCTCCAAGTTTTCTATCTCAAACTTATCAGATAGCTCAACTACTAGCATAAAAATGGGGACTTCATTTAATGCCATGATATGCTGCATGGTCTCAGTGAACAACAGAGAGAGACATATATATATGTGGACTTTCTCATTCGACGCTTTCTGCAACATCTCCCATAACATCATCATGATAATACGACACAACTGTAGCCTTTCTCTCTTTTATATTTACATAATATGCAATGCATGCATATCATTGTCCCATTCAGGAACACATATACAGCTATCAAGTTTAATATCTAATACGCACATAACAAAAGCTATCGTTGTTGTAAATGAAACTATATAACATAGCCAACAGACATTCACATGCAACAAGAACAATCCCTACAAGAGAAAAAATATAAAAAACCGTCCAATGTGCGAACGAAGATGAATGAAACAAGTGTTGGTTGAAATTACTTTTGGGAAAATTGCAGTAAGTCGTCGCTTTATTTTAAGCTTAGCTGGTTATAGTACACTTTACGACCTCAAGTATTACTTCATCTCGAGTTCTTTGTCAGTGTGAAACACATAATAACTTTAGTCCTATACATGCTTCTATAACACATAACACACATCAATCAGTTTTGAAATTGGCCATCTTCCAAGAAAATCTTGCTTAAAGTGACAAAGACATTGCTGTCATCTTGTATAATTTTATTAATAATTGGTGCTTTATATTACTAATTGTAGATTTAAAAAATGGCATGGATTAATTCTTAATCTAAACTCAAGTTCACAAGAAGTCTCAGCTAAGCAGCTATATCATATTGTAAGCAGCTCCAAAGTTACTTACACAGTCAAAGAACCGTCAAATAGATGAGCATATGAACATGGCAAGAAAAAAGTAAAAAAGTAGTATTGGAAAATTCACATTCCAAAAAATGCAGCATTGCACAAAGTTTCATGTCTTACAATATTATGCTTCTGCTCTTTTATTATACTTCCGCAGTTAGCCACCCTCTCTCTGAGAATGCAGTCATAACAAAAAATTCAAAAAACTGCTTTCCGGGAAAAAGTCATTCTAATAAATGGACCGTGTAAGTAAAGAGCAATGAAAATAATGCAGTACAACAACGAACAATACCTTTCTTTCCTTTTGCAATTCAATGGGAGTAAAAGCAGGAATGGTTTAGTTTTATAGTCTGTTTGGTCAGACGAACTTTAGTCTGCCTATTTATTTCAGTTCAGACAAGTGCGTGAATGCATCATCAAAAAGTGCATGGATAAATTTAGCTAGAAATATTCACGTGTTATGATTTTCAAGTTTAGCCAAAAAAAAAGTTACAAGACAACCTCATCATACTGATTGAGAGAATTTACATGAGGGTGCTACAACAGAATATATATTTATTAGAAAGTGGCTGATTAGTTCATCTATCATCTACTTGTTGCTTATTGAAAATAAAAGTCAATCCGGTAAACGCATCCAACACCCTCCAAATTAAAAATAAGTACAAACTCGCTCCAATGCTGCACTCACGCAATAGGAAATGGAAAAAGTGGTCCTTCTAAAATGCACATATTTATTAAAGTATATTTTTCTTTTGATTGTAGGAATTGCATTATATCTAATGACACTGCCATTCGTTTCCTGGAACGTCTAGTCATGCTACCTCTATCTTTCTTTGCAGCTAGTTGCCTCTTGCCTCCCATATGCCAGACTGCCGCAGTGTTTCCTAAACATTTAGTTTCACAATTTTTTCTCTGCTCTTTCTCCCTACCACCAGTACCACCACCACAAGGAGCCAGGTTCATTTCGTCTTTTGCCATTTGCGACTTTGTCATGCCAAATGGTCCGGTTCATATGTTCTCACTTTTTCAACAAGATACATACCACATACATTTCTCTTTCTGGTGCAAAACAGGAGAGCCCATTTCTAATATAGCAGAGTGCCACTGTCGGTGATGACGGTCCATATCCCATACTCTGCTGTTCCGTTTTATACTTTTTCACTTTCTCCCCAATTCACAAGACGGGACAGAAAAAGACGCGAGTGTCGAGTGGAGAAAGAAGAAGAAAAAGTGGTAACAGAGGGAGTCAAAATATTGTGTAACATCCTTTGTTGACTGGCCCAATATTTCCTACTTTCATTTTATCTGACTGGACACAAACATATATAAAAAGGTGGTCCACTGAGAGAGAAAAAATGAGAGCGCTGAAGAACGAATGCAATACCAACAGCCCCATTGCCAAGCAGCTGGAGATACTTAGTCACAAAAGCTCATTCGCGTAATACCACTTCCTGATAAAGTGTGTATGTCTACTACTACGGACGTTTTCTCTCAATTCATTCCTTCATTCAAGTCGTAAGAGTTGGAGTAAGCTATTCAATTTTTAAGCAAGTGGGACAAACTATACACAACGCAGTGTACAGTCAAAGAGTGCCAACAGAAGTACAAAATGAAAACTTTACTTTTTCACTTGTTTCAAAATCTCGTTCCATTTCTCCACACAAGTTTCAGACGTGCAATGTGTGTGCTGTCCAGAGGGAAAACGTATTATTATAATATGTACTTGTAGACTTATATAGGCACGTGTGTGTATACTTATGCATATCTTTTAATAACTAGTAACTTATACAACATGTCGGTTGTTCAAAACGTCGCGAAAAAGACAAAGCAATCAGAAAAATGGAATTGAACACAAGCTTTTGCATACTAATGCTTGCATATTATAAAAGAAGTTGAAAATTCGAAATTTTCATCCTAACCCATTTATTTTCAAACATTCATTCCACTCGCCCTCTTAAGTTCATTACTCTTTTAAGTCTTCAGCCCAAAAGTTGTTAGGTACTCTGGTATACAGGTAAGGGTCCAACGAAGCTTGATGAATATTACGATCATAGTCAGAATTTTAAATAAAATGACGCTAAAATAGGATTACTGCTTTCATTTCCTTACTAGTTTCCTCTCCCATATCTTTCTTTTGTCCCTTTGCACTCCTCTCGTTTAACTGAACTTTATTGTAGTATGTAAGTCGCCACAGCGCGTAACCGTAACCTCTTTTTCGGAAACGAAGAGCGGAAAGACGGCGAGATTTATACAGAATATAAAGCATGTAGACAACGCATTTCATGCATATATAGTTTCTGGCTGTTGTACAGTGTCCGGAGGATCCAACAACTGTCTCATCCCTTCTTCATATCCCGTCCTTTTCCTACACAACTTCAAAGAAAGCTAGTACAGTGTCGTGTGTACCGTGTAGCAGCATTGATTCTTATTGTCAGGGAATGGAACAAGATCCAGCTCACATAGCACTTACTTTTCTCTCTGCTTTCACTACTGGGTTACGTGTGCTACGTTATGAATAAGACATGAAATGATCCACCATCACCATTTCTTATTCCCTCTATCCGCCTCTATTCTCTGCTCTCGTATTTAGGCAATTCCCAAGCAGCTCTTGTGTAACATACCATCTTTCATGGTTTATTGGTTATATTGCCTACTTTATTCCCTGTAATAGTTCAGGACAAACTATTACTACTATGTAGTACCATGTATAATATCCATCCCATCCCCATTCGTTTTCCTTTTTCATTAGCCATGTCGTCGACAAAAAAGGGTTCATCTAGCTGATTCCCTCATATCATCATCATCATTCCTACTTGTTCTTTTTCACTTATGACTTGCCCTTTTCTTCCAAAAAAAAGTAAGAAAAAGATTTATTTCCTTATTGCAATGCATTGGGTAAATGTCTGTCAGTTAATAGCGGTATAGCAGTTTTCTCCTTTACAGCATTCTTACTTTATTTGTCTCTGTCCCACTTGCGATAAAGCATTTTCATTGATAAACTGGAAACTGTAAACGGTTAAAAATATGCTTCTCCTCTTCTTACGCTCTTTTGTGAAGTGGAACGAAAAAAGACCTTTAAATGTAAATTGACGGTAAAAATGGAAAGAAAAAAAAGTTTTAGCATGATGATCAGTTTAGTCTCTGATCATGATGATGAGAAGTGGAATCACTTTCACCTTCTTAAATAAGTATATCGGCGCAAAAAATGCGGAGGTGTATACCTTTCCCAGTCGGTACGATATATGCGTATCTAAATTAGTGTAGAAAGAAATGTTATGCATTTTAAAACAGGAAAAGTCGCAACCGTCGTAGACGTGCGAGTGTAATAAATAGAAAAAAGGGGTAGAAAACTGAGAACGAAAGCAGATATAAAAGTTAAAAAAGGATTGAAAATGAAATGAAAGGGTGGTTTTTAGTTTTGCCTTTGTGAATGCTTTACACTTTGGTATTGTTCTTTTAACACGCTGCTCACATTAACAGATTCCCATTTTTCTTACGTTCGATTTAACTTTGGGAAATTCTCAAATTACGAAATGATTGCCTTGACTTTCCATTACATTGTGCTTCACACGGTCTGTCTATATATGTCTATATAAGTTTTTGTCAAAGCTAATGTTTCGCGTAAATGGGAATGGTGATTTGGTGATACAAACCGTTTTTTAAACAGGAAAATATAATTTCAGCTGTATCTTTCCATTTTTCTTTGTTTCTTTCAAAGGATTATACCGTTTCTTTTTTCCACTACACTATTCAGAATTTTGTTTTATTGTTTTTGGCTTACCAGTGTTTCATCTTGCATATCCTACTTATTACCAATATTTTACGTTTCAAAGGGAATATTAATAGGAGAAAGCGGAAATCGATTACCCTCTTATTCATTGCAGCTTGCCGTATGGAATTTTAATTTCATTTTTCTTTCAAGATTTCATAAAATTGTCAGATGGGTCTAGAAAACTTTTAATCAAAAGGCAAAAACCAAAAGTACAATTCATGTAACAACATAATGTCTAAATAGGCGTGTGTATACACGTTGTACACATGGCATAAAATATGGCATTTTTTACCCCTTTCTCTCTCTGTTTTTGTCCTCCTTCTGTAGAAAGTTATTGGGGTGCCAAAAGCACAAAATATTAAACGTGCTTGAAATGATAATTTGAAACAAATTTCACGACTTTCACTACTCACTCATATGCTAAAAGCGTACAGTACACACACACACACATTTTTTGAAAGCTCTAAATACATCATATATTGCACTGCACCCATATTTATTTCTTTATTACGTAAAAAATGGGCCCAATTCCTTTTTCATTCTAAAAGAGATGAAATCCGAGAAGGAGACAACATGGGTTTTCCCTGCTTTCGATATCATACATCAGCTCAGTCCAAGTAACAATATTTTTTCGAGAGGTAAATAGTAGAAAAACGAGCTGTTTCTGTCGCTTCTCCCATGCTTATAAGTAGACCTATTATAGCAAACATATTTTTGAAACCGGGAAAGACGAGAGTACGGAGAAAAAGGAACCCTTTGGACACTTTCCAATAAAACAAACACACTTATTTATCATACATATAGGTACCTACATCTTTTTTAAAAAAAGACATAAAAATGACTCGACTTATATTTTTGAGAAATGTTCCAGTTTTATCGCTTCTTCTTCCTGGAATGTATACACGCAGGACAAAGCGACTATTTGTGATCTAGCAAATAAACATCGCACGTCCCCAAAATGAGCACCTTCCTGTCATAGTGAAGAATTTGTTAAAAATGGAATGAGGGAAGGAGAACCTACTACCACGTTCTCTCTCAATTCTGAAGAAAAGGCAACTTGGTATAATAAGGATTGTATGTGCTTGAAAGATCACCGCAGCGGAAAAATACATAAAATCTGATAAGAGGTCCGATCATTCAGTCAGACAGGTTTGAGTAATGGCTCAGGCCTGACCACACACACATGGGTCTTGAGATAGAGTAAAGAAATCGTGTCGATTATATGACAAGAACCATACATTCGTCCCTATATTCACTACCTATGTACATTCCAGCAGGCCTACATGGGTGCACGTTGGAACATTTGGCGTTCTCCCGTGTCATGTCTATTTCTCACTTTTTACGCAGATTTCTCTTCTCTTTCATCTTTACCCAATATAACCCATACATTTCTCTTGTACTTGGCTGTATACACATACATTGCATCGTGAGTGGCGGTGTGGAGGGTCTAGTGCTAACATCTGGATTACGGAAAAAAGTCATTTTGCGTCATTTTTATTATTACTTATTCCTTTCGTATCCAGATTCGATGAAAAACTTTCCAAACAAACGACCATCATCCAAAGAGAATTCGACACATGGTACGTGTTGTATGATTCGAAAAGAAAAAGACAAGTTTCTCCTAAAAAATACACGGATGAAATCTCCCTTGATATTATGTATTATGACTGTTTGACCACTCTACGAACGTGCTGATTTTCCGAATTAAATGCAATATTTTAGTTTCTCCATTCATTATAAATATTGAAACTAAATCTTTGAATAAATCGAGCGAAATATGAAAGAAATTGACAGCCATGTTACAGTCCAGAGGGAACGACACTAAAAAAAGGTAAAATGGCAAAAGGAAAAAAAAACATAAATTTAAAACAAATAATACATAACATTACCAGAACTGGAGTAGCAGATCTATCGGTTAGAGCAGAATCGTGACTTGTATTGTATATTCCTCAATTTTATGACTGGTATTGTGTCTAACGATCATCATTATCATGATCACTGTGATCCCAGAGAAATGTAAACATTTTATAGTGGTTTTCATTATAATTTACGCACATGGATAAAGATGTTCTACGTATAGATATGCACTTTGGTATAAATCGAATTCCAGACGGAAAAGTTGGTAAGTATGCATAAGATTTTGTCTGATTTTCTATTTCTATTCATATTTGCCTACATTCAACTGTGTTAGTTTTAGGAAGGGAAACAGAAAAAAATCTGTGATTGTTTCTCAATAAGTTGATGCAGCAGTAGTGGATGCAGATGGAAAATAGCAGTAAAATAGTTGCATTTCATCCCATCGAACACGCCACCGCCACCACCACCTCGCTTTTACTCACTTTGCGTGTGACGGCAAGCGCAGCGGCCTGCAAGCTAGTGGTAAAGTATATAGCAAAGTAGTAAAAAACATGTAGACTGCCAATGCCAAGTCTAGCTCTCTACTACTACTGGTTCGATCTGATAAGCGAAGAATTCACTTCTCCTTCTTCTTCCCTTCTTTTCTTTTCGCCTTTCTTCCCTCACCCTTCTCTCTACTACTACTACTACTTCACTCTGCTACTTACCACTCTCTAGAAACTGCTACTTGATTTCTTAAGTGTGATGAATAAAAAAAGAAATTGGACTTGATCCTATTTCCAGAGAGCTCTGGTATTTGTTCAAGTAACGGAGTAGTAGTGGTGGTAGTAGGCCGACTTAAGAAGGAGGGATACATCTTCTTTTTTGTGAGGCTTCTCTGGTGCATAATGTAGTTTATATGGGCACACTTAATGTTATACGTATTCATACGATATGGGTTGCGTACCACTTCCGACCGACCGGATATGCGTTTTTTATACAAAAGGAGTCAAGAAAAAAAACTTTCGGCTGCTGCTTTTCTTCTTGTTAGTTTACAAAGCACTTCAGATCGTTAGAAATCCCTCAAAATTAGTTTATGTGAGAATATATCGGCAGAGACCTTACAGGCATTGAAATGTGTACTCTTGTTTGAATTTGAAAAAAATGCTGCCGCAACATGGGATAATGTTATAAAAATTGGAAAATCCCTTTCAGGACGAGAAGCTTTTCAGGAGGGATGGAAGAACAAGGATGACTTGCACAATCTGATGATCATATTATTATATTATACTAGAATAATATTTTTGTGAGGATATCCGCAATTCAGAATCGAAAATGGGTGGAGAGGAAGGAACTGGTATTCTGATTATCACATTATCATCAACGCATTATAATGTACAACATGTTACATTTTTGACTGACTCTGATTTGTATTGAGCACTGATTTCCTTTTGTACGGTGTAATTTTAAACTTGAGAGGAAACTTGCAATACGTAAGTGTAACAACGGACAAAAGAGATCCCATATAAAATGCATGTCCAGATGAAAGAAGCTGGCGGCTGTGTTGGGAATTTACAGATAGAAGAATAAAAGCAAGTTTGTAATAAATCCATCAAGAAACAAACTAAGACACACGTTCTTCTCTGTTTCCTTCTCATGTCTTTGCTCCCTCGTTGGAATTGGAAAGAAGTAATATTGTTTTTTTGCTTATTTTTATTAATGTATGCATGTATGTCTTATACTTGTAATAGACTTTTATAAAGGAAAAAAAGTGCGAATAAAATGGGAATTCGTAAGCAACTTTGCATTGTGTCTGAGCTGGCAGCACAAAAATAGAAAATTCTGTTGGGACAGAATCCAAAAATGTTTTTCAGCAAATGCGAATATATTAAGAAACAAAATTATGCATGTTCAAACCAACCAGTAAAGGAGTTAACATTCCTTCACACCTACAAATAAAATCAGTACAGCAAACTAAACTTTTGTAAAAACGAAAATATGTTTCTGTGTAATATACTTAGTAAAATAGTGCAGATGAAACATGTAAGGTTGTGGTTATTTTGCTACTAGCAAACAGAATGTTGACACTTTGCGATGCATTGCATGTATGAGAGTATAAATATTGGATTTTTATACACATTTCTTTTATTCCAAAAGTATGTTATATGAAATATAAATATGTACTTACAAATATCCGTACTGAACGTTGAATGTTCTTACCATATACAAAAAAGCATATAGTGACAAAAATACATTCTTCATTTATACCCATTTCCATATTTTTACAATCAATCAATCCAAATAAAATCTGTAAACCCTATAAATTATTCACAAGCTTTATCGTTTGTCATTTTGAAGAACCACGTGGATACAATCCATATTTTGTTGTCTCATGAACGCTTTATCACAATTTCTTGCATGTAACACATTATACGCAATACACATTCTTGATCCAGGCTAGAAGTTCTACTTATGTGCTACGTCTACGTATTAATAATATGATATTATGAATAGTTTCCTACAAACACATGCACCGTGCCGTTTCAAGGATGATGACGCCCAATTCACCGAAATATTCATATAATGTGATACCTTCAGGGAACAAACATAAGTTAAAAGTACAATTTTAAAGCATACTACCTAACGGAATGGGTTCGCAATTGTTTCCCAGAACCAAGTACTCATGTTTAGTGAAATCAAGTCAAGAGTTCTAACCAACCTCCATCTTTTAGAAGTACGGTTGTACTCTTCTTGATTGCTTATTTGACTCTTGACTGATTTTATGGTCAAGCTCAACAATTTTCTGTTTTGTGACCCCTGCTAGTTTTTTATGACTTGGTTCATTGAACCATTGAATCCAAACCAAGTTGTTTATCCAGCCATTGTAACCTAGAACTAGCTGCTTACATACGAACACTGCCATGCTACGTACACACCCTATTCATTGACTGCACTATATAAACAAACCAGCCATTTTTATTGTTTCTCTACAGAGAAAACTGTATGAGCTGTTTAGAGTCCCACTTATGTCCATATACATGTGACATGTTGTGTCTTTATGTTGTCTCCATTCGCAAAACAAGATAGGAAGCGATCATGATCGACAGCAAAGTCAAAGTCAAACCCCGCTTCTACCACCTCACATGGATTTGCTTTTGTCACGAAAAAGTAGACATGTTTCTAAACATTGTCTCTTTTCTATCATCTTTCTCCATGTCCTTTCACTCAGTTGTGCTCCCCTATTTAGTCAGTACAAAAGGCAGTTCCTTCCTAACAACATAAGTATATTATCTATCTGTTGATCAGATTACAACAACAAAAGCAGAAGCAGTAGTCAAACAAAAGTAAACACAGGCGTGAGATATTGGATGATAGACCAGATCAGAAAAGCAACAATGCAATTTAATGCATTGGTGACATTAAAACCCGAGATGTGTATTTCGTTTTATACATCCTTCCCTACATCACATCTCATTTCTACGACTGCAAAGTATAAAATGTATTCTACCCTCCCACTTATACTGCACCAATTCCAAGATAAATATCAGCAGATTACTTTTTCCTATTTTAAATTGAAATCAATGATCCTTCTTATTCCTGATGGTGATTATTTTTTCTTTCTACTCGTTTCCCTCTTTCCACTTTCCATAAATCTATCCTCTTTCCTATTTCAAGAAACAAGTTGCACAAAACATAATATTATATGCCCTACATGTTTTTAAAGAAAGCTAAAAAAGTGAAAGTAGACTATGCATACAGTTAGCGTAATATGCAAGATCAGTTATATTGTGCGTACATCAACTTATAATCACATCAACCTGGAAAGAGAGTTTTTTTAAGGATCTCCTTCAGATCATCATCAGATTTTTCATTACCATTCTCCTTTATGTTTATGCCTATTAAACTGGTACCGTTCTATGTAGGCTAGCAGTTGTACGTAAGTTAAGTAGGTACTAAAAGTTGCTCGTTGATAAAATACGTACATACATACATCTTGTTTTGCTTGTTGGAGCACTTTAGTAATCGTTGTGTGCAAAGTAGCTCCTCTTCTGCGCTTCACTGTCTCCTTTTCCCAAGGTCCCACAGAAAATATAAACAAGCCAATATACCATCAACAGAGGACAGGACACTTTAAACGCGTGTACTGTGGAGAACACGAAGGATTGGTATAAAAAGAGGACAAGTGAACACCAGCCCAAGAAAAAGAAAGAGATTTACAGGCATTTTTTGCTGTTTCTTTTTTCTCCAAACTCAGCAGCATTTGATTTCCCACCATATATGTAGGTATATGTATGAATATAGTGGCATGGAAGATAGTATAATGTTGATCCTGCTTTTCTGTTGCAGAGGAGGAGGATGATGATGACGATGATGCCGGCAATGGCAATGCATTTTCCTATTTAGCTTGACTGTTGTTGTATATATCACTGCATGTCTATGCCTCTTTACTTTGCCCCTTTTTTTGCTTGGCCATCAGTTTTCCTCTCTCTCTAGCTGGAATTCCCCAATGTGTCGTTTCTCCAAGATGTTTACATTTTCAATTCCGTCTCTCTTTCACCCTCGCTTTTCTTCTTCGGCTTCCTCATTGTTGCTCGAGTATCAAGAGTTTCTTTTATAAAGGACACTGCACATTTATACGGAATGGCATGTGGCGGCATAAGCAGCGTGCGTTCACAGTTGATTTAGAAAAAATACGTCCGCTTAAAATGTACTGACATTGTTCTCTTCAATCCGAGGATACTTCGTCACTGTTACTAGTTGGACGCAGTAAATTTATGTTGTCGACTGACTCAACATCGAGAGACGCAATGATAGTCATGATGATTGAACATATACAACACGGAGGCTATAAAGTGCGTCTTCTCATTCTTCGATGAATTCTCTCCGATCGCATCCAATGTCTGTCCTGATTTGTTTGAACTAGAGAACTGAATCCAGACTGAATGATGCAGTTTAGTGGCTAAATGCTACTTAAGTAAGTACACATGTAAGTACGTGTGCACTTTTTTTCTCCGAGGAAAGAGCAGTCGAGCTATACAAATACTCAAATCCCATTATTTCCTTGAAATACAGTATACCATGCCATATTATTGCACATGTGTTGAATGTTATCATCATCTTTACAACGGCTATGACTTTACGAGAAAGAGATGATTCAATGCCAAAAGCCGACTCAAGTGAGAGAAAGTAAAAGTCGTTGTGGAAAAAGACGAAGATGCTTCTCCATTGAAATAAGTGGTGACGATATGGATGATTCCTTATTTGGCTTCATTTCGACAATGATGAAGATGATACGCACCCCGGCTGGATATATAACGTTTATATGTGGAACATTACACTTCAGTAATCATTGACGTTGGCAGAAAAAAAAACTAAAGTGTGGCAGGCAGTCGTCAGAGAGCGAGAGTCCTTTTTTGTATCATTATCATTACTCTTCTCTACTTTTCTCCTGTTTTCTTTCTCCAATTGCTTCTTTTGCATTCCACCAGTAGCAAATGTAGAGTTTTATAGTGTATCTAGCACAAATACCAGTACTCCACCCGCACTCACGCGGTGGGCGTACATACACGACAAAGACCTTGTGGAGAGCCAACTGGGTAAAGTAGATAATTCAAGGATTATGCAACCTCATTTTCTCTTATTGCATTGTATATACATAGACATAAGTACTTGCACAGTTACACACTATGAAAACGGCATTCTTCTTTCGTGCGAATGCCGTTTTTTACTGACGAGTTAATACCGCCAACTACTACTCCTGCTCTCAAAGCCATCTTCCTAAGGATAACGTCTAGCTATACAAAAAATGTAATGTAGCGCGCGTGCTTTTCTGTCTTTCCTGCGAGAATGCTAGGGAAAATACCTTATTACTATTCTTGGCACTTTCCATCCATCCATAATTTGCATTTGCATTTCCTTTTGTTGGCAAAAAATATGGAATGAAAGTGATATGATATGATGGAAGTAAAAAATGTAGTTGGAGGGAAAGAGTAGGTTTCCTTCTGAAATCGTGATCCACACCGCTAGAAGAAATTTTTTTTTGTTGATGTGAGGGTGGTGGTGTGGTGCAGGGATGGCACAGTTATTTGACGCTAGTAAACAGCCAATCTACGAAACTATGTTTATAGAAGAATATAAAAGCTACTTTTACAATTTTCTGACTTAAAATTGTGCATAACGTGCAAAGAAAAACTAGCTACCTAGTCAAAATTTAGATAGCATTTTATGACAGAGTGTTGAATTAAGTGTTTATCTAATCATGAGCTCGATTACCCGGTTTTAATGAGGTTTCATTCAAACAAAAACACAGGTTCACTTTTAGAAGAGAATTCAACCGTTAAATGCCTGTTGGAATTGTTTAAATGACTGGATGACGTGACGTGAGACAGAGAGAAGAACGGTGAAAATCTCGGCAGCCTACTCATCTGCTCATACTCATCCACCCGTTACCAAAGAACTTTCGCTACATTATATAGACAAACGTTTAAACCCTTTCCGTACTCCGGTACTCCACTACTCAACTGATTTCATCAAGCAAAGTGAATGAAAATCAAGAGTTTGGTAACTCTTAAATAGCTGACATAAAAACTGAACCACTATATTCATGAAAGAAGGAAAGATGATAATATGTATATACATAGTTGATGATGATCATCATGCTCATCTGTTATTATGCATGCATATCTGTGCATCTTCTATTCCATCATCAATCCCCTTTTCGTTGCACTCCTGATCATAATAAAACAGTGATATACAGACAGTATCATCCCTTTCTCTCCCCGCATTTCAAGGGTATTTGGAGAAAATAAGATTTTCTCTTCTCTCCCTCTACTATTCTTCACTGTTATTGTTTTCCTTTCTTTGAGTGAGCTGGAGTAGGTATCAAAGCAAACAAGTAGTCACCGTCACACCAGCCAACTATACCATGAACAGACACAATAATAACAGGACTTTAATACAACGTACAACAACTGGATAAAATGTACCAACGTCAGTTCAGTGGTGATGTTCCTATCGTGCCGGTGTACCAGCAACAACTTTTTTTAGATAGTCAGTCAGCCAGGGAGAGAAAGAGAAATAGAGTCTGGAATAGAACACATTCGCACACATCTCTAGACACACGATACACAAAACACAACTCGCAACAGTAATATATCTCTGTCTAGTTTTGCTGTGTAGATTGGCGAGAGAGAAAGCAAAAGAAAAAAAGAGGAAAATGCATTCACCATCCACAGCTATAAATATACACCATTGAAAACAATCTGTTTTATTCCAGCGAGCTCGTAAACAAGGAGCACAACAATGATATGTGTGCGGCAAAGGAGTGTGGATCCATCCATCCACCACCATTACATTACATTATATACCCATCCATATGCTAAACAGTTTTTCGCCTTATTGCACTCCTTGCTTACCTCAGCTTTCTTGTTGACTGAATGATACGGTTCTGGTTTTACTGCTATGTACTATGTATATACATACTTTATACAATCAAGCATAACATTACTTGTGGAAAAAAAGAAGAAACCAAGTACGAATAAAGAAACAAGTGTAAAATAGCAAGACAGTTTTTCTTTTCTTCTTTCTCTTTTTTGAGATATTGTCACTTGAAACCTGCACTAGCAATCCATGTGATTCATCCAACCCCCTAACGAAGTTACTTTTTTATTATGTATATACTATTTTTAGTTTCATGAATATAACCTGTGTAGACATGCACACTCCAGATATCTCTCAATTTATCTTGAACGTACAGATGTACATATATAGCAGCTGCTTGCTAGTCGAGTGTCATCAGAGGAAAGGGATGATGCAAATGGTAAAAGTGCGTAAAAATTCATCATTTCTCCGCCTTTTCCCAAAACATGTCTAACACGCTAGTATGCAACTTTCCCTCCTGTGTTTTATTTTCTTCTTTTTCTTGGTACGATTTACTTGACTTTCTCATGTTTGTTCTTTTTGTCAAGAAGATTGCCTCAGGTAGGGAAAACGAGAGCAGGAGGAGAAAAAAGTAGGAACAGCAAAGATACCTATATTTATAGATATTAATGCTATAGTAGTATGAATGTGTGCGTATTTCTAAAGGACAGGGGACATTGAACTTGATTAAAAAGGATGAATTTTCTCCCGTTGTTGAATTCTCATCTCAACGTGGTAGTCGTGACGTGACAGTCGTGTTGTAGTCTGTTTCTCTTGTAGACAAGCAGAGGATCCCGTTTCCTTTGCACTTTACCACGCCGTATTTTCCATGAGAATTGTAGTAGCGCAGTATATTATCTACTTTGAAAACTTGAAAACGTCAGCTGTCTTACAATTGTCCTTCATCCAATCCACTTGACTTCACCTTTGAGAAGAGTAAGTATTAATGGTACTTAAGACACTAACGAATATACTAGAATTATGTACAAAGTTTATGTACATCATCGTGGGGTACGGCGTGGAAAGATCAAGAATGGATGGCATATTAAGATGATGATGCTCAGTTGCGAACGCATGTGGCACAGAACCATTGTTTGCCCGGCGTTGTGAAAGGAAAGTGAAAGTATTATTATGTGAATCACAATGATAATAAGCCATATCGCTATAATGAAAATATATATGGTTTTCTATCCGTGTGTTACAAATACCTACTACGGACAAGACGGTTGTTTCTGCGCTGTGTGAAAACTGCACACAGTCTGGTGCTACATGTGCATAACAAATGTGCTATCTATCCATCTCTCTCCTGTACCTCTTTCTGAGAAAACTGCCAAAACTTTTCAACTTCAACAGTTACTATACTCCTGGCTCCAATATTATTAGTGTGTAAAAGTACAAAAGCACATATTTATATATACTACAATATTTCATAATACGGACTGCATAATAGTTACAAAGCGCAAAATTGAGTTCACAACGAAATGTTACTCCTTTTGTACTAGTAATTTGAAAAGAGATATTTTATACATAAGGTAATCCCTCTAATAAGTTATTCTAGATCCGGAGGATTTTGACACAGATGGTGGTTCCACTTCCAGCACCTACAGCAGCAACGACGAAAGTAGAAGCTTTCCTTGTTGTTTTTGTTTGTTTACATGCTGGAGAACGCTGTACGCTTTTAACTTTCACAGATTTTACATGAACCCGTTCGAGTTTGCTGTTAAACTCGGCTGCAAACTTGAAATGCATGAAACTATACATGTGTAAATACCTATATATACTTTTTACTTCATTGCTCTTCACAGTGAGCGAATGCCGGAACGAATCGACAAAAGTTACTGTTTCTGATATATTGGATTTTCATAACATTTCAATTTTCACTGCTCATGTGCCTTGCGGTTTTAAATAGTTTAATGTCGAAAAAATAAAACAAAAGGATTGAGAGCTACTAAATATGTGCACAAATTCACTATCTATATGGATGATAATTATTGTTTAAAATTGAATAATACATCAGTTATCCTCGGAGTAGTTGGAGGAAATATGCTGCATTATCAAATACACCATATAGCTGCGACGGGTACTAACTTGGACGGTTAAAGAGTGCAGTTCTATAAATCTGGGTTTTTATATACGCTGTATTCATTACATGTAAATGGTGCTTTACGCTTGTAATAAAGTAGGTGTAGTAACTTGTGCACCACTGGAGATGCATTCATGTCAAAACCACACGCACAAATACGAGCAGCTTTCTCTTCCTGTTCCTAGCCACCCAACCTTGCGGATTTGATCAAATTAATAAATTTGAAGTTTAGGACTCTATAAACCGGTTATTTATTGCGCCATAACTATGTCAAGTATATTGATTGAGTCATACTACATCCAAAGGTCTTTAGTATCCAGTATGCACTTAAAATTTACCCACATGTGCTGTAATGGTTGCTGGTTGTGGAGTATATGCACCTAAATTCCGATATACTGTGTGATCGGTCTTAGGTTTGTGGGATCAAACGAAGAGAAAGGAATTGCCGCTCTTTTTCATTCATGCCAGTATATATGCATGCTCCGAGAGGCATAGAGTGTTCTCCATCTACTTACATTATGACCGCTAATTCCCTTCTCTTCGTTTGATTCCACAAGCCTAAGACCGATCCCGCAGTATTACCTAACTGCAACTTTTCTAGCATTCTTCTGCACATTTCTCGGAGCTATTTTAGGGATGTTAGAGTAAGCAGCACGTGTAAAATTTTATGAAGTAGTTCACAAGTAGAACCAGTAGTGGAATAGAGTCATAGGAGTTTGCAAAGATATAAAACGTGGACCTTTTCGTGCTGACATTCTTGCCATCCAAAAAGCCAATGTCAAACGTCATACCACTTATATGCTACTTTCCTCCTGTTCGTATTGCGCGAGTTTCATTAAAATTTCTTAATCATTTTCAATGTCCTGACCTGCCAAGTAATCAGAACTGTGAAGATTTGTGGGCACTCATAGATTCGCCTTCACAGGCACTTATGCGGTGCGCTTAAAAACTTCTTACTGAGAATCGTTAGACATACACAAGGAACAAGTAGTTCGGTTCATCATAAAAATAGAACCAATGGGTTAAAACAATATGTATGAAACAATAGATGAACTCGTGAGTTTAAGAATGACGTCCTTTGTTTGGTGTACTGGTTTACAGATTTACTTTTACTTGGTGGAAATCAAAAACAATGGGTTTTAGTTCGATGGGTACTTCCAAAGGCCAATAGTAGTCGGTTCTTCAGCAAGTTAGTATTTATTCCGTATATGCCGTGCTAACCGTAATACGACTACATAAATAACTACTACAGAGAGGTACAATAATGGTCTAATTATGTCATGCACCTACCACCTACGCAACGGCGTACCATCGCAAGAAAATAACTTTAGGAAATGTTTATCAGCCTTCATTGTCCTAAAGTTTTTCACTACTTTTTTACACTTAAAAACTGGTAAGACGGGCAAAGATAGTATTGATCTTTCTTAATGTCTACAACAGACATGAACCATCAAAAAAGATTACTGAAATAAATAACATCTTGAGATTGTTGGATACGATTAAAAATAACCAAGCACATCATAGAATAAAAAAGGAAAGTGTAACATTACATTTTGAATCTAAAAAGTTATGAATGCAAAAATGGGAGGTTCTCGGATGTATGTTCCAAAATTCCATATTATGATCTAGCTACAATGGCTCTGGCCTTGAGAATGACTATATGGATAAATCTCAGAAAATTATCTGTGCACAATTCGCACAGAATTTTAGTTCGGTATACCTATGCATCTTTCTCGGCAAATTTTAACTAAATTCTAGAAATCATTTCACTGGTCCATTACATTTAAATGAAGCTATACAATCAACTAATTAGCAGTTTCCAACGACTATACATGTAATTTTTATACCGCGGATTGGGCAAGAGAAAAGACAAGCCCAGTATAGAAACAAAACGTCTATTATGAAGAAGAGCACCATTTGAAAAAAAGGAACAACAAAGTTACTCAACACCGGCGGAGCACAAAATCAAGCAGAAAGAAAACATGAGCAAGCGGATATATCAAGAGCACAACTCATGTTAGTTGGAATTTCGCTGGAAGCAAATAACGTCAACAGAAACCATAACTTTTTTACTCTCTCTCTCTCACTCCCGTCCAGCAAACTAGTACCTAATACTGCCGTTCTCACACTTCTCTCCGTAGGTATGAAATACTAAAATGAATACGAGGAAAACTAGCATTCTAAACGACAGCAGTTGAGCCATCATCACCAGAATGATGATGCCAGTTTTGAACAACAGGAAAGTAAAAAAAACAAGAAGAAAGGAAGAACAAGAGAGCATCATCATCATAAGCAATAAGCATTCAACCAAACAAACCAGGCAGCAGCAACTCGTGACGATGACGGCGAAGCATCAACAACTTTCACTCCTGATTAAGTTATCTCTCCTGCTCCTTTCGCCGCTCCCTTCAAGAACCTTACACATTCACACATACACACACTTTCATACTATTCCAGGCACATACCGCTTTTACCTATCGGCAATTTCCCTCATTAAAGCTAAACTCTGTTAAATACTTGCTCACTTACTCTTGTTGTTCGACCGACGGACAACCTCAAACTCTAAATGATGATCTCAATGCTGATGATGAGAATGCTGCTGATTCTTGTTCTTTCCTTTCCAGGGGAAAAATTATCGTGCATTTTCAGAGAGACAGAGAGAAAAAAGAAGAAGTTTTAGTCGATTCCTTCACTTGCTCTTCGCCATTAAGTTATATAACAACCCGCATAATGTTTTTGTATTCACTTTTATTAGCAGTCTCGTATTGGAATACGAAATGCAGTAATAAATACATCGAAATAGCGATGGGCATTTTATTGCCTAAAGATTTTGTCGATTGGTTTTCCTCTAGAGCCGCAACATTGGTTATCAAACAGGCTACACACATCATGGACATTTGGAGCAGAGACGAACATTGTGAACGATCTCGCCGAAATTCAATGTTCGTTGTAGTAAAATAATGTAAATGGGTGAATTCATCATCGCCAGTTCACCTTTTTTCGTCTTTGCTTCATCTATGTATTTCATTTCTGCTATTTGAACATTGCATTGCACGTACAATTATGTATTGCTCCAGGTATAAAAAGTAACCGTCCGTTTTATGTATGCGGTCTTTTATACGCGAGAGGTGGAGAAAGATAAAAAAGAGGCTACACCTCATTTCTAGCTGAGTGCTCCAGACCAAGTCATGTGAAAGTCTGTTCTATTTAACTTGTATACCGACGTGGTATGCACATAATAAACGAAAACAGTAGATGTGCGTAGGCATTAATAAATATATCTAATATCATGTCCAACTCAATCGTTAATTTCATAAGCTGTAACATTTATTAACTGAAATGATGAAACAAGGGTGGCCCGAGTCCTGGATGAAGAGCAAGAACACACTAGATGAAGAATAATAACGGTAGAGAGATGATGACAGTGTGTGCTATGTGTGGGGTTCTCTAGATTTCATGAACAAGAATTTCGGGAGAAAACCAGCAGGTTCAAGCTTTCATATATAAAGAATGGATATAAAACATCACCACATGTATACAGCAAGCCAAAGCTTCACCGGTACTTTGGAGGTGAAAGCAGGGATCTAGATGATGATACATGGCTACAAGGCAACCCGAAATTTTTTACTTGGTTGTACTTCTAGTCTCTTATTATTACATTGTACAAGTAAGTTATATTATCCAACAGAATAATATGGGGCAATAATCGTACAAGTCAAGAAGGAAAAGGAAATGTGAGCTCCACGTCAAAAAATACAGTTTCATTCTGCTTCCCGTTCCGCGGCCTATTTCTTGCAGTCATCATGAAGTTTCACTTGGTGCATAACCTAAAGTATAGATAAATGCATTTTTCCTCGTGATCCAGTGAAACAAAAATATTATACATTCCTCATAATGCGAAATAAATTATCGATAAATTGTAAAGTTCCATTTCACTCCATTTACCTTGTTTAGGTTTCTTTGAAACGTTCAATGGCAAAATAATATTTAGGAGGCCTCAGTTCCAGTGATTTGACCACAAAAATTTCGTGTTTAAATTAATGATAGCTATCATAAAAATATATCTTGTTTGCAGGAAGTCTTGTTACATGAATATATTATGTACATAGTTGATCTGTCAATGGTATTGGCACACGAGAAATATTCAAATCATAGCTTCCCAAAGCTTTTCTGGCTACCATCGGAGGTTGGAATGCGGGGAACAAGTAGAGTAATCAATGTCAGTTCGTATCCCGGGAAGTCAGTTAGCGACTGACAAGATTAGAAATTTTTGGAAATTATTTTGTAGATAGGTATATGTTCACACATCACTGGTAACGTAACGAATGATTTCCTTTTGGACGCTGCATAATTTCATAATTGCATATATGATGGAGTTCCAAGATATGTTAGAAAGATAATCATCTCCTCATTATATTGTTTCGGTCTTGCATTTTGCACAAAACGTTCTCTCTTCAACAGAGAATATTTATATGCCCTTCTCTCATTGTATGTAACAATGAATGCAGAGGGGAGAGAGAGAGGGAGAACTATTCTTAAGACTCTGGCTATAGCTGGTCATTAATTAAAATCCTGTAGAATCCCTCTCACGTCATATACTAATGCAAGTTTATAAGAATGAATGAAAGCGAGTGAAGAAAATGGGAAAATATATAGGGGAACTTACCCAGTTGTCCATTGTACTGAATCTCGAGGTTATCCTCCTACAGAAAACAATACAGGAAATGTTAGTACATAACTGATCATCACAATATAAGCATCAAGCAGACATTATCGAGCTATAAAAAGTTATAGTGTCATAATTATAGTGGTTAATTAGTTAAATATGGTTAAATATGGTTAAATATAGTTAAATTTTGCGCGCGTTACCCTCCTCCACATTAGGTAGGGACTTGGCCAACCTTTGGCCTTGCAATGAATCGTCACGTTGGATCCCTCCTTCACGACCAAGTCGGTGCTAGTTTCTTTGTCAATGATCTCTGGAGGAACTGCAATCAAAGAACAATTTATCATTACATTCATGAATTTACGTAAATGGATATACCTAGTTAGTCTTTTCTGATATTGATGTCAAAGTGTGTACAGTGTTCAATCGATGGGGAAAGTAGAGGAGAAAGTTTACTGAATGTGTTGTTGACTGACGTATAAAAATGAATTTTTAGATTCTAGGTGGTACAACTCTTTTAATGTTGTGACAAAGTGTGCAACATAGATCAAAGTCATTTTACCAAACCAATGATTTTTTATATGATATGCCATAAAAATGAAATTGGCACCACCCACGTTGTTTAATGACTGGAACATTTTTAAATTTTTAAATGAACTATTCGGTTTAGTAAAAATGAGGCTGCAGAATGGGATTGACACAATATTTTCTTTCTCCACGTTATAAACTTGTAAAAGCAGCAAAAAGTATTAGCTTTTAGAAATTTGTGCAGCGCTGTGCAGGAGTAATGATTTATCAACTTACAACTTATCATTAGATTTATGAATTACTTAATAAACCGATATAATTAGTCTTATAATGTTCTAATATTATTAATGCCAACGTGCCTACAGTGTTCAAACGAAGACTTGTAATGTTAAACTTGAGACCTTATAACAAGAGCGGGGAAAGTTGAGGAGAAAGTTTACTGAATGTGTTGTTGTCTGATGTATAAAAATGAATTTTTAGATTTCATCGTGCTGGAATATACACACCCAATATATAAAATGCAGTGTGGAAGAGTGTGTTAGTTTCTTTTTGCCAGCACCGACAATTGAAGATGGCCCAATGGCCATATTGTTGTCATACATTGATAGCTAGGTGTGATAGTGATGACCGTTTAATTCGATCTTGACACTGGTGACGCATAACTTCCGATTTTATATACGACCACGAATCGTGGTCCACGATTTATCACCCATGCAAACAATAATTTATGATGTTGGAGGTAATCACGGAATCGGTATCCCTGTTTCCAGCGTATCTAGCGTTGTGCTTTATGAAACCAATGAGCTGTAAATTATTGCTCATGTATTGAAAAAAAATGATTTGATGAGTAATTCGTTTCGCTGTACACGTTTTGTAAAACATGTTGTAATTTTTGGAAGATGCCATTGAATAAAGTTATGTCACAAAATGAGGAAATGCCATCTGTCTTGACTTTTTTAATTTGTTTGGAAGAGCAAATTAAAGGTAGTATCCTTTAAAGGATTTTAGTAGAGGAGTCATGGGAGGAGGATGGCTTCCATATGAGCCAAACGAAGAATGGTACGACAATATTCCAGCCAGTTTGGGGTTCTTCATGTTGATGTGCTACATATTCATTGGGATAGCGATAGCTTCCGACGTTTTCATGAACGCGATAGAGAAGATTTGTGGTGCAACCAAAACGGTCAAGATTGTCAGAGAAGACCAAGGAGTAATTGTAGTTACCACAAAACAGACCCAAGTATGGAATGAAACCGTTGCCAATTTAACACTGATGGCACTGGGCTCCTCTGCACCAGAGATACTACTTTCTGCAATTGAAATATCGGAAGGGCTAGGACGTCACAACCCCGGTGACCTCGGCCCCGGAACCATAGTGGTAAATTTTGGTGAACCATAGAACCGTTTCACATACATACATACATAACTGATATGTAAAAATTATATTAAAATATAACACATGACATAGGGTTCTGCAGCCTTCAATTTAATGATTATCAGCGCGGTGTGCATAGTATCCCTACCCAATGACGCCACAAGTCGCATAAAACTTTACAAGGTGTTCTGTGTTACATCTGTGACCAGCATATTAGCTTATATTTGGATGACCATTGTCCTTGATGTGGTGTCAAAGGACAGAGTAGAAATTTGGGAAGGAGTTGTAACCCTCCTCTTCTTTCCACTTCTTGTCCTGGTATCCTATTGGGCAGACCAGAATTTTTGTTTAAACCATCGGAGAAGAAGGTCATCGGTTGGCTCATCACTTGGTATGAATCCAAGCGCAGATGCAGGAGGCAGGGATTTTTATTTCGGTGATCAGGATCACGACAATTTATATGACGCTGATGGAAATTATGATAAGGCTGCCCTCACGAACTTGTACTACAAGTTGCAAGACCTTGCTGATCTCAAACCTGAGGAGATTGTTAATATTCTAGCGACTAAGTAAGTAATATTCCATGGTCATATGTGGTTATCGGAGCTAATGTGTTGTATTCATGCCTCATTCACATTCATTTTGTAAGGTAATTGCGATAATGTATCCAAAATATTATAGATTGATTCAAGGCAAGCAGCACAACCGTATGTGGTATCGGATGCAGGCTTCAAGGGCCCTAATGGGAGGAGGGAAATTGACACCGGTTTTGGATGAAAAACTTCAAGAAGTTGTTGACGTTCTCCGTGATCATGACCCTACGAACAAGTCCATGCGGAAATCTATATTCAAGACAACGTCAGCCTCAGCAGAGTCGATTCAAAAAAAAGGTGTGGTGGAATTTCAGGCAGCCACATTAGCTGTTGCAGAGTCAATAGGTGAGTTCAAGGTAACAATCAACAGGAGTGGAAAGGCAGATATTGGTTTCAAGGTTCAGGTGGATTCTGCCGATGGAACCGCCAAGAAAGACAAAGAATATCATGGAGTGTCAGAAATTCTTAATTTTGACCCATACGTCATGGAATTAACAGTAACCGTCAAGATCATTGACAATGTGCAATGGAATCCAGACAGTAATTTCTATCTACGACTTTCCATTCCTCAAGAATCCGAGGAGAAAGCAATGCTTGGCAAAATGCGTGTCGTGGAGATCATAATCGAAGATGATGACAAGCCTGGAAAATTGTCCTTCGAAAAACGAGGTTATGTGTTCAAAGATTCTGCCAAGGTGGCCCACGTAGATGTAACACGCTCGGATGGAACGGATGGAATAGTCTCAGCAGCTTGGAAAGTCATACCAGGACCAAACTGCAAATTAATTTCTCCAGATTACTCAGGAAAGATACAGTTTCAACACGGAGAAATGAAAAAATTTATCGAAATTCCTTTTAACATCAACCATGCAGTTAAAGTGGAAGGGCAAGATGAAAACTTTGAAGTTGTACTTTCCGATCCACAAGGAGGGGCAAAGTTGGGAAAAATTCCTCGTACCACATGTGCCATTTCCAGCGACGAGAGTGCATATTTTCCTATTACACATATTTAACTAGAATAATATTTATATTCTTATGCATTGCTGAATCTTTCAATTCTTTTTAATATTGTAGATTTTAAATTGGAAATCAATAATGTTGTGAATGCTGCCCTAAAACTTTGCGAGGAATCAGACGAAGATGTCACCTATAAGGATCAAATTCTTCAAGCAATTAAAGTTAATGGAGGCGACGTGGCAAATGCTACAGTAAAAGACTGGTTCCTCCATATTTTAACTTTCCCATTAAAACTCTTCTGCTCGTTGATTCCACCTCCAAGTCTGTGCGGAGGATGGCTCTGTTTTTTCCTAGCGTTGTTCGTCATTGGTCTATTAACGAAACTTGTTGGAGATACTGCTTCAAATTTTGGCGAAGCTCTGAAGGTGGATCCTACAATTACTGCAATAACCTTTGTAGCACTTGGAACCTCTCTTCCCGATACATTTGCTAGCCGAATAGCAGCCATGAATGATAAAACGGCTGATAATGCAATTGGAAACGTAACGGGAAGTAACAGTGTCAACGTATTTTTGGGATTGGGTGTTCCATGGACAATTGGTGCTATTTATTACCAATATTTCCCTGACTATGTATGCTAATATTATTAATTACACTATTAATTATTAATTAACGTGTCCATAACTAAAGTTTGATTTAATTGTTTCAATGTCCGAATTCAAAGGAGGGCGAGTATCACAAAAACGAGTTTTGTGTTCCATCTGGCACCTTACTTTACAATGTACTCGTTTTTTCGGGATGTGCTGCAGTATCCATTGCAATTTTAACATTTAGAAGATATTCAAAAAGTTGTGGTAATGCGGAATTAGGTGGACCTAATGGGACCAAATGGACTTCTGCTATTCTTATGATCATACTGTGGATGGGCTATATAGGTGCATCATCCTATATAGCACAAGCCGGAAAAGGTAAACAAGGAAGGATAAACGATTGCACTGAATTAGTAAGACGGTGGAGGGACCAACGGGGCATACCTCAACAAACAGTCTGACATTACGAGCATTATATACCTAATAAAAGTATGAATTACAATTGTATGATTTACATAAAAATTATTGATATGCTATACATACAAGCCAATTATCTACCTGCTTACACGTTTTGCGTTGCGATTTTAATGAATGATACAGTATAATATAAAATCAGATGTACGCACTTCGTTCTCCTTATGTGTTATTACTGAAAAAGAAAGTAACTTTTGTAACGTTTATGTACACAGGAATTTAGCTAGTAACTAAACCGGTCCGTTCTGAATACATGCAGATTTTTGTAACTTTTACCGAGTGTTTAAAATAATACAATAATTAATTGATCATAATAAATCAATACTTACCCACTACTTCTAAGTATCCCATTAAACTTCTCATTGGATCAGTATTGATCTGACACCTAGAAAGATATAATTAGAAATACTATTTCCAGTATTGATGGAAAACAGTGGTTAAAAAAGCATACAATGCAACTTGCACTTACATGTACCAGCCGCGATCTGTCTCCTGTACTCCTTTGATCTATAAAAAAAAAGAAATTTTGTTAATCACTACTTTGATGATAAGATCAGGAACCATTGTATTGAGATTGGCGTGGTGAAATGTAAACCAGCCTTGAACAAGACGTCACTAGACCGTAGGGCCGATACCATGAGAAAAAGACCAAGGCTGTATGTCTGTCGTGACTCTATGTGCCCACCATTATAAGGCACGTTAGATATATTTACTTTTCGGTGGTGGCGATAAAAGAAAATCCATAAATACATTTGTGCATACAACAAGGCACAATTTTCACCAGCCTAGGAAATGCAAGTTCACAACAAACATTTACCTAAACATCGTTTTTTTTCGTCTCTTCACAAATAAATCCTATGCACAGAAACGGAAGGAGTTTTATACCATTTAAGCCATAAACTTTTTTGTGCGTGAAATAAGAAAACGAGAAAAAACAACTATATGATTCTATTCGCTCGCATGGAATATCAACCAAATCCAGAAGCAAAACTACCAACTTGTATAATAAGTATAAGAAAAAAGAATGCGAGTGAGAGAGTCGGAGAAATGAGCATTGAAACTGGAGGAGAGTGAGAAAAGGGAAAAGTGTATAAAAAGCAATAATAGTTGTGCAGGAATATATATACTCATAGAATACATAAGAGTTGATCTTGTTATGTAACCTATTTAAGCAGAAAAGTGCGAGAGAAAAAGAAAAACGCCAATAAGGAAGTGGGTTGTAAACATCAAGGAAGCTTCTGTTACGGCTTCTTATTAGACTGCTTTACACACACACACATTGTAAGCTTAAAAGGCTTTTTTCATTCTCTTTGTATTCTTCTCTTTTCTGGCATATGATTCTATCATCACCACTATTACTACCGCCACCGTTGTCGCTTTCTCTTTTTTTCTCTCCTTCACTTTCCCTCTGTTTCTATCTGCCACACAGCTCCAGCCAAACCACCCACTACTACTACCACCTCCATTACAAAACTTATTGCTATATGCCATATCGCCACCACCATCGCATCACCACCCTCTGCCTTTTGCTTTCTCCTTTTTTTCTTCTTCTTCCTCTTCAGCTTTTTAGCTTCCAGCAATAATGTTTAGTATTTATTTTGTGTAGCATTTTCATTCTTTTTTTCCTTTTCAAATTGCTACTCTTGCTTCTTAATTATACAGGAAGCGGATCTCTCAACTTTTTAATGAATTGAATTGTATACACTGTTGTTCTCGAGTATAAACATGGGTACATATTTTATAACATTTTTGTCCTTTTTGCTGCTACTGCCACTACAGATTTTCTTTGCTTCTTTTCATATACTCTTTGTTTTGTGCGTATTTATATAAAGATATGGAAGACGGGGCGAAATGTAGAGCTGTTGCAGTTTTTAGAGTAGCGCTAGACGATCAGTCTAAAAAGTTGGAGTTTTTCGACTAATCTAATAAGCTTTCACTTAATGGCTAACTGTTGTTGTTCTACATGTTTTCACTACCGTTCAGGATCTCGTTGTTGTATATTTTCTCAAGTGTTTTGCTTGACAAAATATAAAAACTCTCTTTCCTCTTGTTTCATACATTTCCATTTCCCTTTTCAAGTTTCTTGGCCAAAGGGGACTTTTCTTCACATTTTGGGAGATGGAAATACAGTAAATATTCGGCAAAAGAAATGTTTCATTATAATGACATCATTTGTGACAAATGTATACGGAGTAGTGGAAGAGTCGGGTTGCATCGTTGAGAACTGTATTGAATGCCGTTGTGGATGTGTGGTTCTTTCGAGGGTTTAGCCAATCAATTCAGCAAAGATTCTTTGGTGGCCGAAAGATATGATTCAATCAGGAATTAATCAAATAATAAAGGAAAAGCTATTTGCTATATTATAGGTTTCATTTCAGATGATTTTGCACTTCTACCTTGTTTGGTCTGTACATTCATCTTGTTAGGGAACTTTTCCTTGGAGCGCACGCATATAATGCAACTAGTTTTGTTGTTGACTGAAGTGAAGAGGAAATATTATATTATTACATTTAATCAAGGTTAAATTAACTTACTTGAAGGAACCACGATCTGTGATCACTGTGAGCTAGGGTGATACGAGGATTCCTCGTGATGACATTTTGATGTATGGTCAGTATAGTTTGCGTATCAACTCGAACCCATGCCACCTGAAAAGTTTAAAAAAGCAAAAATGAAATAGACTTTACGTTACCTTTCATATTACATATTTGTTAGTAATGCTAAAAACAGTAGATTCTCTTTTGTAACTTTACATTAGTAAGAAATACATGGCAGAATCACATTTAACCCTCTATTTTTCAAAAATCAACCCTCTGCAAGGAAATAGTTGCATTCTCGACAAAGCAAATAAGGACTTTGACTTTCTGAGCCTTCCCATTTGCAATACCAGTGAGAATTGAAAACTGCACATGGATATTGTGAGATATTTATGGTCGTTGGGAGGTTACTTGACAGATGATGGTTAGGAAACCTCCAAATCCGCTGACCTTGCTTCAATATTTTTGTTTGACAGTAGGATATGCGATATGCAGTTATAACGTAAACTGAACTTCAGCTTACAAAAATTGAGTAGTTACGTAGACCACGCACTCTTGTAATAACGCCAATCTCAAGCTTTCCGCCAGGTCAAAGAGATTAGGATCGCTATAACTCAGTTCTACATTGCACTAGCGATTTCTTCCTAGTTTTTAACATTTCTTTAAAAATTCATGTGGTGAGATATATTTCTACTGCCCCATGTCATTTCCCCTTGAAACAGAACCTAGAAAGATAGAATAGAGGAGAATATTTACCCCTTTCCCTTTTGGTTCATCCTAATTTCTCTGCAAACCTGGGATTTCTTGTGACATTCAGTTGGTTCCATTTATTTTCATCTAGTGCGCAATTGGAAGATGTACATGGAAAAGTAAAAATATTCCGCACGGCACTATTTTCATATGAAGCTGAAAAGGGGTGAGTTTTCTTTTTGTAGAAATTCAGATAAATGAGAGCAAAAGAAACTTGACACGTAGCATCCAATAATAAATATTTTCTTCTCTTTTTCCAGAACTGTGCTACTTTTTCATAATCATAAAGCATGCAATTTAATCCCTTTGCCCGTATCATGCCTTCCATCTCCTTTCTTCCTCAACACATATATTTTTCTGGGGGAATCATTACAGGATTAGGAATGTGCATAAACAAAATGTATACCTACGTGTCTTACACGATATCATGATGTGTCAGTCTGTCATCGTATGGTATTTCACTTTTTCCGAGGGTTGCAACTCGTCCCCGTAGTGTACCGTACCCAATTTAGTAAATGTTGATGGTTATATAATACGCCTACCTACAAACCCACACCAGTCCATTTCACTTTGCGCAGCAAAAGCAATAATTTCTTTGCTCGAAATTTTCTAAAAGTATTTTTTCTGACAGGATGAGTTGACTTTTTGGCAATTTTCTGGAACGACGAATAATTTTTCCTGGTGTATGTTTCCAGGATTTGATACACAAAACAAAAAGTCAAGTTTTAACAAAAACTTGGTCTCATGAAATACTAATATTTGTGTCATTCTTTCAGTACTCGTACATAACCCACGCCACCACCACACCTGTCTGACAACCACTCGTGCGTCATTCCACAAAAGCGAAAACTATTTTAATATTATTTCCCTCGCTCGCAGGCCTATAGGGTTGGCCTTTCACCCTCATTAAAAATTCCACGGGTTTTTCACCAGTCATCATCGCGAGAGAATGGAACCCCGAAAAAACATTTGTACTCATCAGTCCCAATTACGAAATAGTTACAGGATGAGATAGAACAGATATCAGAAAGAATGGTGGTAGTGAAGCCAAAACAACGGTTTCCTTACGGCTACTCCTACTACAATTCTGTCATATTGTATGAAAACTACGTTACCCGTTCATTTGGCCAAAAATATTCATATTACCAACTTTATACAAGTCAAATATTTTTGTCCCATTTTCCTAATGGATTCTCAAGCTAGGCCCAACTAACTGGTACAAAGCTTTGCAGTTGGTTGGAAACATTCAGTCACGCTTTTTACTAAAGTCCACTGATCATTTCACGCTTTTAAGAACGCTTTCTCTCTTCTCCTGATACAACAGAATTTCTTATCATTATCGTCTAATTTTATGAATATAAATGGAGTGGATCTTTTTACTTAAAAAGCTTTTTGAATAGAAATGTGGCGCCCTTACATTTCCAAGTAGTAGTCCTGCTTTACCGAGCATGACACTCTAAATAGTAATGACAACGATTGCATATTACATGATGTCGCTAAAAATGGGAGATAATTTTCCCAAAACAGCAGAATATATTGCTTCTGAGAGCGTAAAGGTCTTTGTACTTTGCGACATTCGCATTCGTTGTCGGTCATTTCAAATCAAACACCAGCAGAAGTTTAATATAAGGATGTATGACAGTGTGTACAAGTGCGTATGGTTCACTTCCTAGTTTTAGTGTATAGAGTACAAACTACTTACGTAAACGATAACACAGAATATTATACTCCATAATACATCATCATAACATTATCATGTTGATGATTAGATACATAATGCATTATTCCCAGTGATCCAGCAAAAAATGCATAGTTTTGATGAAGAATACATATAAAATATCTCTGTCGTAAATGTACACTTGTTATCAAACACCGACACATCCATAGAAAATAAACGCAAGAATGGAGCCATCCCAGATTTCCAGATTGGCGAAATGAATGTTGCTCTCCATGAATATGTAATAAATGTATATTATTACACATAAAAATACATGTCTACTACATGCACATACAGAGAGTTGAGGATCTACTTGCTCTTTTTTTCAGTGAGCTTTTTTGTTGTCATCCTCCTTCTTCGTCCTTATATTTCTGTCTAGTCTACTATTATTATTCCAAAGAAAAACTGGATTCCAACAGCACGAGTACTACAGACATAGGAATAGATGAGCCTGGGACGCGACATGAGGAAAACAAAGAAAAAGAAGATGGTGAAACCATTGCCACTGCTTCTTTTGGCACGGAACTGTAAAAAAGGGAAAAAAGTGAGAGAGGCAAAAGTGAAAGAGTGAAGAAGGAGGAGGGTGGATTTTAATAAAATCTTCATTTGAGACGACAGATTTTCGACGGCGACTCGTACACTATTATTATTATCATAATATGACGACGACGACGTTGCAAACGAAAGTGAGATAGACTAAAAAAGAGAAAAATCTTGAATTTCTCCTTCCCTTCTCTTTTTGAATAGGTACATATTTTTACATACATTTTTCGTGCAAGTATATATGTAGGTATCTGAGCTTGTGTTGTATTTGTCTCCCTTGTTCCGTCGTCTCTCGTTTTTTTAACTTTTTTTCAACCACTTCAACTTTTCTCTTCCTTCATCTTTTAAACAGAAGGGTAAGGTGACAAATAGCTTGCAATTAATATTGCAAGAGCCTCCTTATTGCCGTCATTTTCGTTACAGAAGAGAAAAGGGAGTAGTAGGATGATACTTTATGCATATTATAATCCTGCCGTTTCAGTTCCAGGACAGAAAAAGGGTTTCCTTCTCTCCTTTTTAAAGTATATGAATTATTATTAAGACGTTTGTGTTATAATAATAACAAAACATACATACACATGCGGCTGCATGTCGTGTGGAAAGTGTGTGAATGCATTATGTAATGGGAAGTATATGAGAATAGGCAGGAAGGAATATGAAGGAGTAAAGTTGACTTTTCTTTGTGTATATTTCTTTAAATGACAACACGTCTTTTATCTAGTGGTGATGGTGGAGTTAGTACGGTGGGACTGCTCTTACCACGTGGTGGTTGTGCTGTAGCATTGGTTTCACGGTTGACGGAGTCACGGACGGAAAATGAGGAGGAAAGAAAGGTGGAAATTACCGAGTATATAATGCACATTATGTGTGAAGTGAGCGAGCAGCACGCTTTCTCTCCCTTTCTCTGTCATGTCGCTTTACTGTCATTTTATTTGATATCAACAGCCAACTAAAACATGCATATCACAACTTTGCACCGAAATGGACTGCATACTTTTGTGCATGCTAAAAAGGTGAGATGGACTGCGATGATGATGATGGTATATAGTGATGTAATATATATGTGTTACTTTGCTGTTGATGCTGATACTACTGCTGTGAAGATGACAGCAATGAGATGTCCTTTGTCATCTAAACAAGGTGAATTTTAAAAGGTAGTATACGTAATAATGTTTTTCAGGCCATATCGTCACTTATCATCATAATATCATATTTGAAGAGGTATCAGCAACAACATCATAACATTCATGTTGACGATGCTGGCAACTCTACATGATGCAGGTAATCATGATTTACTATTTTGTTGCACCCGGTATTTTATTTTGAAGCATGATTCATGATCATGATATGAGCAAAGTTGTATAAACTTTATATTTATGTGCAAGTGTGCGTAATGTTGCATAAAATGTGGAGTACATATACGTAGGCGTAGGTAATCAAATCAAACGGATCGTATGATG
This sequence comes from Sinella curviseta, assembly GCA_004115045.4. Lineage (NCBI taxonomy): Eukaryota > Metazoa > Arthropoda > Collembola > Entomobryomorpha > Entomobryidae > Sinella > Sinella curviseta. Next base: position 32,208,889 of record CM023201.3, read on the forward strand.
AGTGAAAGGGTTGAAACATGAGTTCATGTATTATTGAACCTTACTTACGTAGGTGCTTGGAAAGGTTATTCAAACGCAAAGGTTATATTAAAATATGCATGCATTCTTTACTTTTTGCAATGTTAACGTACCTTATAACTGCGGAGATTATCCACAACGCATGGTAATAAAGCGTCCTTATCTATTGTAACTGTGACGTTTGGTATTGGCTGGGCGAATCTTGGGAGGGACGACTCTGAAAATTGAAAAAAGAAACACGAGTTTTGTTAATTGCTGGACACCACTTGGACAGTGAAAAATGAAACTGACATTGCCACTTTTGTCGTCGGCATCAAAAACTATTCATGGCTACACTTCAGATTCAAACACATCCCTGTATACACCAACATGACATGACATCAACAGCATTTTTGTCGTTGATTAAATTTCAATTCAATAATCTACTGCTGACCGTTTCAATTTCAACATGATACATGTAGCTAGCCATCATCCCTCTCAATTGAGATGATATATGAGGCGTTGTTCTCTATTGGATATAAATTATACGATGGCCATATTCAATAATAAAATCCGATACTCTCCGCCACAGAATTGGCTTTAGCAGAAAAATGCTTTTGACAGTCTACCACTTTCTCCGTTATCCTCACTTTGTAGTACAAACATTTTTGGTGGATCATCTTTCTGTTCCACCAATGAACATTTCGGCCCTTCGCTTAAGTGCACAAGAGAAAAGTGGAGATAATATGGAGAAGAGATCAGATCACCATCAACAGCACACATACTTCTTCCGTACATTTACACAAGAGATATGAAACACTTTATCGTTTAGAAAGGATCACCGGCTATAGCATCAAAACCCAACACCATTGCCACCCTTTTTTACAAGCTATCGGATTTCCCAGCTTTTTTGGCTTTCCGATCCCATCATTTCACAACCGCAGGATTCACCTTTATTGTCCCGTGAGCATCCCTCCTATCTGTGTGTCCTATAGAGATTTTTTAGACATGCGAGGGTAAATACCTACCGCGATGCATACCAGTTCAACAAAAAGCCACGAAAAAGTGTACGATGAAGTACGCACACTTGTGTTGTATGAATTAGATTTAATAGTTGATATATTGGTCTTGTCGTTCTCGGAGTTGTGGTGGTAGGTTAGAGAAAAACAGAATTCCGGGGTCTGGCAGTTTAAGCGTCATATTCGACAAGAAAAACTCTGCCTCTTACAAATTCAGATATCCTATATCAAAACCTTGTTCCTAGCGAACACCATAATATATTCCTACAATAATATGGATTCTAAATGGTTTGTAAAATATAGGTAGCTTGTACTATGCATCTAGATCCGATGATACGTCTAGCGTCAAGCAAACATGCCTTGCACATATTGACGAACTGGTTCTCTGGGTATAAAGAAATTTTTCTTCTCTCAGTTTGCTTGCTTTTTGGTTTTTCTTTGTCTGTTCGCAAAAAAAACGGATATTTGTATTCCAAAAGTGAGTTACAGTAAAACCAACATTTTTTTCTCTCGATCGACCATCTTCCATGTATTTCCTCGTAGAGGCACTGAGTAAAATAAAACCAAACAATTTCTGGTTTATAGAGAAAACACAAGGTCCATATGTTTGCATACTAAAAGTAAAACTGGTAGTATGGAACTACATACTCTGGTTGTAATAATAACGCTTAGTGTTTAACTGCATACTTCACAAGGCGTTATTGGAGTTTGTGTACGAGCTGATTGTCAGAATTGCTTCCTGTTATAACATATTGCTCGCCTTTGTTTATAAGTGTTTATTTCATGGTCGAAGCGATATATTATTATGCAAAAGTTGAAATGCACTGCTAGCAATTTTTTTTCTTGTTACATATTATGATGATCTCGCAGTATGGCAGTCATAAGCCACACATTGAATACTAAATAAAGCCGATACTCTTCTTTCCTTGAGGTTTGTTGCGTCATTTCCGTAAAAAATGGAGCATCGATGATTTCGACAAAAGTATGCCAAGAAGAGTATGTGTACATTGTATGTACCTTTCTTTTTTAGAGTAAATCTTGTTAGCGAGAAACTAGAGAAAATTTGGTTCTTTAAAATATGGATTAAGAGAAAGTTTAAATAAAAATACTATTCGAGTAATTATAAAACTGTGCAGATTCTTGGTGTCTGTCTGTCCGTCTGTTAGAAGGTTTTGCAACACATATTTCCGAGTTTTTTATATTAAGACCAAATCAAGAATTCAAGGTACTAGATCTTTCTGGTTCACCGATAAAATACTAGGAATGGTTTTATGAGCTATTTTAGCAGTTCATTCGATGTAAATACACATTCCCATAATATTTCACAAGTTGGAATTAATTTTGTTATGATAAGTTCATAGGCTCATATCACTCCGGCACTTCTCCATTCGTGCTGAGTGAGTTGATTATTATTAGTATTGTTGAATACTTTCTGATCGTTTTTGGTTACCAAACACGCTAATATAAAAATACCACATAAGTGATTTGGTAAAAGTAGTAATGGGGCTGCTAAAACATTGAAGAAACATATTCGTAACTTTTTTATTCTTGGCACTTGCAGCCAAGAAAGCGAGAACATTTACAGCTGCATGCAATGGAAAAAACGCATTATGTATTATTATACCGAAGGATTGGCAGGAAAAGTGGCAGTTTTCTCTCTCGACTTGAGTTGCTTTTCTCTTTTAACTCGCCACTCTTTTATGTTTTTTTCGTTAATAGTAAGACTTTACAGAAAGACGCCTTTTTACCACTGGTGAGCCTAGCGCGGTTTTCTTTTGTGTGTACGGAGAAAAGTGACGATGCTGCTGCTCTGATGATGGTATGGTGTGGGGCTGGTATATAGGGTTGGCTGGTGCGGTGACCGAAAGGTTTCTTGAGAATTCTACGGGTGTCTTGGAAGCAATTAAACGTCCCGGAGATTTTTCATGTCACTTTCTTTCCCACCCTCATCAATATGAGCCACATCACCTCGCACGACCATTTTCCCAAACCCAGGACTCATATTTTCTTTCAATCTACATAAGCCATTCCAGGCCATGCCCTCAGAATTTTTAATATCTTCTTGCTGTGTGCTTTCCAACCACCACTACCATCGCCACTATCACCGCTTTTGCCATTGTGTATGTGCCACACTGAACGCGGAAAAGAAAAAAAAAGTCTCCTTTGTGTACTTAGCTTTTCGGTTGTGCCATATATGAGATTTGTGAGTGTTCTGGTTCTTTTGGTGGTGAGGTCTACCGTGGGAATGGGTTATATGATGATGATGATGACGATGATGATATAATGATATTATACAGCAAAAACTGCACACGTATATTATTACCTATTATGGTTGCATATTGTGCCCTGCTCCGTGTAATCGTATAGATATGGTGGGTGTTTTTCTTCTGAAATTGCTACTTTCCACAATTTCTGGTCACCTTTTTCTTTCCTCGCCCTTTTTTTCTACGACTGTAAATCTGGCGAAAATTTGTGACCAGGGACCACAACGAAAGAGAAACTAGGCTCTCTGTCGGTGGTGATAGTAGTAGGTCGTGGTAAAAGTGGTTTTTTCAAATGCTTCATATTATATAACTATCTTTGCGAACATTCATATACATATACATACCTACAGTACTTTGTGTATAAATGCTTGGGAAAGGTATAGTATGGAAGGACAGAGTTGAACTTTTTTCCCCGGGTGCTAAAAGTGGAAGTAGGTAGTTCAACAGCTAACCAATATTTTTTGTCTTTTTTTATTTGAGTGGATAAAAAAGTAGTACTGGCATGGCCATGACTAATTTCTATATTTGACAGAAAAAATGGGCGAAAAAGTACTTTCTTTCGGGAGGAGGAAAACTTACTTTCAAGTACTTTTACTTCTATACTATTACTTGTGACAACAGTAGTTTTAAAAGTCGATGACTTCACTCAATTTACCAACTTATTTCGTCGTTCAAATTTCATTAAATGTTGAATTAAGAATTAGAAAATTGACAAAATATTAAAATATTTTAATGTAAATTACCATAATGTCAATCTAACTGTCAATCGTTTGCACTTATTTCAACTAGGCGAACAGAGGACAGTGAAAAAATCTATAAATAAAACTGCATGAATCCCTTTTTTTCTCTCTTTGATTTCTTCATCGAGAATTGCATTTGTTGGCATTGACTTGACACTCGTCGGTCGTTCCCCATTATACATACAATCGTACAAAGTTCAAGGTAGACAAACCAATAGTCTACTACATTACATCTTGGATAATTACCCTTCCATCTCCTTGTGTTGTTTTACAGGTTTATGCGCTTATATTGCATACATAGATTCATAGCTGAAGTTGATTTTACTCTCGATTCCTCCACCCCGTTTTTTCGGTCGTAGAAAGCCAAAACACGCCAATGATTGCAATGCCAATGCCAACTTTGTGCATTGAGGATCACACAAGTAAATATCGTACGAACATATAAAATGTGAAATGATACGTAAAAAAGAGTAAAAGTAAAGGGGAAAGAAAAATAAGAGAGAGAGAGAACGCTAGATATCTATAATAATAGTCATGTATGAACACAGCCAACAACTCGTGCATCTACTGCTGGAGTTTTGCCTGTAGTAGTAGAAGTGGTGGTGGTGGTAGTAATATGAAGCATTAACTTAAACAGGAGACAACGAACGTACTACGACGAGGACGATCACACACACACACACACACACAAGTGAATGCAAGAAGAGGAGGCATGAGACGCCGGGACAAAATAAAGTATCATCCCTTCCTCAGGCGTACAGATCCGTTCATGCTTGTAGGAGTACAGTTTGTAGTAAGAGTTGGGAAACAGCAGCAGCAGCGGAGACATAGAGAGGGAGACAAGTGAAAACACTACCTCTTCACAACCAAAGTGCATTTTCTCTTCTTTCTTTCTCTCTCTCTCTCCCTTTCCAGATGAATATATAGGATGCTGAACATGTAGTAGCAGTCTTCCGTTTCTATTTGATTTGGGAAACGTAGTTTGTGGTTGTTCCTCCTGGGATAATTAACTCGAGGTAAATTTTCCTCAGTTCAGCTAACAAACCACTACCACCGCCATGCCACTTACTTGGAACATACTTTTTTCTTGCTTTTCCACCGACAAACAAGCTGTAATTTTAGTAGACACACAGGCATAATACATTTTATTTTCATATACTGTTTTTAGAGCGACTCTGATAGTAGTTAATGGTATATTAGTCTCTAGTGCTTCTATTATGCACTTCTATATATATGGAGCCTTTTCTTTTACTGTTTTAGTAAAAAATTACACACTTTATTTACTGCCTACTGCTAAAAAGTGAAAAACGAACTACATAAGAATACATATATTCAGGTAGGCTGTTAGTTTCAGATTGACAAGAGAAAAAAACGTTTGCATTCATGGCGAACTTGTTGTTTTGGAGGTTTCTTCATGTTTAGACATATTTTACAGTGTGGAAAGATTAACAATGTAAAGTATTTACAAAAATAGTTCTGTGAAAATATGCACATTGTTAACCAGATACAACAATAAAATAGTATAGAATAGCTGCATAATACAGGGGGATGGCTTGCTCAGTTAACTCTGAGTGAGAGAAAATCGGCTGCATTGTATCGAAGAACTTTGGTTAGAATACAAAAGTAGCTGTGTAGCTATATGTTTCATCGCCTGGAAATGGAAAGGGGTTGAAAAGTGGTCTTTTGAAGGAGCAATTACACACGTCATAATCGGCATATTATTATGCTCACCATTGTCACAGTGAAAGAGGGTAGATTTCAATCTTACTTTTCCAGTAAATATAATAATTCACTTATGCAACACTGATTCATATCGCTATAATAGTATCTATCCGCAGTTACTCTTCATTTCACTGCCCACTGGGGTTCATAATTCGGTCATTTTGGACACATGCAGTGCTGAATACGGGGCAAGTTTTTGTGCATGCAATTATCTTTTGGTTTTGGGGTGACTAATTATTTTTGTATATTTTTATTAAAAGTCAAAGCATTTTCTCCATAGTGGATCATAGTCTATAAAGAAAGAAATCAAGTTTTATTTTCATCAATGCTTTGGTGTAGCTGTGCATGCAATAGCTTATCGATCTAAATGAACTTCTCGTACTTCAATCTGTAGGGGTACGTTCAATAATGCAATAACCAATAGTCTAGTCCTTGTTCTAGCCTAGCCCTGAAGAAATAAGCGAGTTACAATGAGATTGTGAAATAATTGAACAATAACATTTCAATTTGTGCGCTTCCATCCAATTTCTTTATTCTCTCTTTCTTGTATCAATATCAAACATATCAATGCAACCAAGTCGGGTTCTCGTCTCTGGGGACCTTCATTCACAAACACGACGAAAAGTGTAGACAAGCAACCGGGCATTTAGCTGTAATGGCGTGGTGTAATGTTATGCAATTTTAATGGGATTCTCCACCAGAACTAGTATCGAGCGAGTATGCCGCTTAAAATTCATTAGTCAATTACTGTTTACTCTTTGAGTTTCAGAGTTAATTGAATTGGATCCCCGTTTAATTACTAAATCGCCTATTAAGTTACAACTAAACACTACGCTTGCACGCAGCAACAAATGTAGCATGCCACATTGCATTCTCATATCCGTTCCCTCTGAATTCTGCCACTGTTCAGTTTATGCAACATGATTACAGATCTGAGTTTATACCATCAAAGTTTCATTGATCTTACACAACCCTTTCTGTGGTGTTCATTGTCCTCGTCTTTACAAAATGCGAAAGATAAGTGTGAAATTACAGATATGAAGTTCTTCCACCACGATCATCTCGATTATCCAGGAACTGCAAAGACCCTTTCAATGGGCTGAACAAAAAATTCGATATGATGGTAAAAAGATTTTTGAACCCAAAATACTAAGAAGACAAGAAAGAAGAAAGTAAAAAAGAACTGCAATGCACGTCACTTCAAACAAAAGAAGTAAAGTAGAAAGAATAGTACATACGTCACTTTTCATAGAGCGAGACAAGACTAAGAAAAAGAAAAGTGATTTGATGTTCACACGGACATGCTGAAGAGGAAACGCTAGTTGTACTGATGATTTGTTTAGTTCTTGAAAAAAAAGTTTGCTTACCAAAGTATGTTTTACCAACGTGACTTTTGTTTTCTCCACCACCGACATCATCACGACATGTAGCAGTGGTGGTGGTATCAAAACCAGGTATTTTGTGAAAAGTTGTGGTGGGATGTGTGTGGTGCGAACTAATAACTACATTATATTTTTATACTACGCAAGAAAAGGGAGAAATAACTACTACTAAAGAAAAAAAAGTTTAGCCTGTCTGTCATGTGCTACCTTGATGTCACAAAGCTAGCTGGGAGGAACATACGCTACAAAACGTCATGGATAGGATTTAGCGTCATTGGGGTAGGAAAAAAGTACCTTTGTTGTGAGCATAGGCAGTTTTGTAGTTGTGCGAAGATGTAGCATTATATTGGCGATGATGGTGGTGGTGGGTGAATATGGCGTGCGTGTGTGTTCCGTTCACCGTGTTGATGACTATGATTGCTGTCACGAAACCGGAGACAAAAAATGAAATGTAGCTTGACGCTTGTCGACAGGATATGTCAATCGGGCGTGGAAGCCTCATCCAAACTTATTTCATTCGTGTGATCATCGTGGAAGATTTCTCGTATCAAATCTTCTTTAAGCATCATTATAACGGTAACAGTAGTAATGGGCTGACAGCAGAATGAAATTATATCCTTATTTGCCGTCATAAATGAATATAGCTACTTGAAAGCTGTTTCATATACTAATATATCAATTTTCTCTTGGTTTTCACTACTCGAAAAGAATAAATGTTCCCTCAACATATCTACTTAAATATTAATCATGACAAGGGAAGAAGACGAAATAACTCAACTTACCTATGTCAAAGTCATCCAAGCTGTCACCAGAATTACGCGTCCGTCTACCTGCAATCCCACACAATATAAATACCAATATCATTACACAAATATCATTGTTGTGTAACACAACTCGTGTTGCAGTCGTAGCAAAAAAAATATGGAAAAATGGATTACATTTCCAGAAGAATACACGGAGACAGTTTTAATAGTATTCCTCGTCATAACAAGTTACACAACGATACGTTTCAATTCATCCCAAACTTAACCCCGTCCACCGATACCACTTTTAGAATATTTTCCAGCAGTCTAGGTATACATTTGCCCAATTAGGTTTACTAAGCAAAAAGGAAATTCTTGTTTTGTCTGCCAGGGTTCACGAAATGTGTTTGAGGATCACTTATTTCTAATGTATAGTGGTCAGCCAAATAGAAAAGAATGAGAGATCGCTCTACCAGAGAACAAGTCACGAGTACTTCCAGCAGCGTGCATAATGATTTCCAGCGTGTTCCCAGCAGTTATATGATATGAGAATGAGCTGTCAAAGTATCCATTCAATTCATTCCTTCCTTTAAAACTTAGCTTTACGATAATATCGTCATTAAAGTGTTTAAGCAGCTCGTTTTATAGACTTCCTTTCTCAACTTTTTCTGCCTTCTTTTGATGATGGCTTTTGTAGTCATGTTATTGCAAGATATGAATATGAAACACACTAGTTGAATTTATGAAAATGGATAAATTTTTATTAGAGCCCTACAATGGTTAACTTGAAAGTAGACGACGTATGCACATATCTTGATGTACCTACTTTAATCGTCGCATGAAAATGTATTGTTAAGCTATTTCTTTTATAATAGCTACACAAATTCAAGCTGTGAAAGTTGTCTATTGTATAGATGCTTGTTGTAGTATATTCTACGGTTGATGGTCCATTTGTGTAGCTTGTTTCTTGTTCCTTTTTTCATAGCAATATGCAATATCCCACGGCTCGGTGACTGGAGGTAATGTGCTGTGAAATCGAGTTAAAAGTAGTTTCTTTATTTCATGGCCACGTCAGACGGAAATACATAGTGTGTAGTTTTCAACCCTTTTTCCCAATACACAGAATGCTGAGTGACAAGCAGTATTAGAACACTTCATTCAGCCTATTCACATGCACATACGAAACATAGTATTTGCATGGTGTTACCCAATCCACAGATTGTAGGGATCTGACGGTATATGCATGCACGGAGTTGGTACTACTATTGACTGTTGTACAGATTTTGTAGAAATGTTCTCTTGTTTCCCCATTTCATTGTTTCGGATGACGTATGTAGCCCTTTAATTTTCTCCATTTCCACCATTTCGTTCCGCTCACATTATCGGAGGCACATTAAAATAACACTGACTCCTTGATCCATTATTTCCATTTACGCTTAAAGTTTCATGATCTGTGATATCATTACTGTCATTATTCATTATTATTGATATTTCCTACGTATCGGCATCTTTAAAGAGGTTATTGAAAATATGTGATGTAAACTGTTTTAGGTCCGATTACTATACCAGGTCAGAAAATCAACTTTGATAATTAGTTGCTAATTTTGGAAAATTTATTGATGCGATTTCAATTCTCGTTATTAAAACTGCCTAACAGTTAAACTTGATTGTTGAAATTATCTGGGATATGGTACAACATAAAAAGAAAAAAAAACTGGAATAACAGAATTATAACAATAAAGTACAAAATTTTCGCGAAATGCCGTAAAAAGTCCAAGAGTTCTCTCCCTTTCCGTACCATGGGCAAGGTAATTTTCCCTCTTTAATTTATATAATTGCAACAATTTTCCTCCTATTATGTTTTTCAACATGTGTTAAAACCACATGGACGGTACACATATATTATATCACGTAGTTTAGTAGTGCAGAAGAAGTAGTGCAACATTTCCTCTTCTCCAAAACATTTTCTCGTTTACAACAGCACTTAAAGCTAAAAGTATAACAAATGATCTTTCCCACACCCATTAAGTTTCTCTTTTTTCTTTCTCTCACTTCCTTCTTCTTCTTTTCACCAGCAAGCTACATGACGATGATGATAATGTGATGTGGTGGTATCTCTGTATTCTGTATAATATGTACAAAAGTTCTCCGTATATACAAGTCTCTCTGCCTTTTCTCAGCATATGTAGTCTGTATAATAATATATAATTGTACCAAAAGCACTTGTGATGTGAAAAGTAAAGAGAAAACTGTATAAGTAAGCTTTCTCCATTTTAGCCAATTTTTTCTCACTTCCTGGATCAAGACTTACACATAAGTTCCGAGAACGGGAGGCAAGACTAGTACCGTCTAAGTATGTCTTAATTTTTGAATTTATCGGGTGATAAATTTGTCCAAATGGGATTTTTCCTGTCGTCCAATTTATGTAATGTAAAAGAGAGCGCTATATAGCTGGTAGCAAAGCACATTTAGCCCAATGGCGAGTTCAAGTAGACAGTCAAAATACGAGAGGGCCTCAATAGGTAAATGAATAAAGGAAAAATGTTAAAATGTGCTGTTTTCTGGTTGACCCCACAAACACCAGAAAAAAAGCATAAAACTGCAGTGTTGGCGAAGAAATGAAAATGTTTTGCTTTAATCTGCCTGTCTGTGTATCAGCATGTACACTTCATTTTGACTTCATAATAACTAGATATACCATTTTTTCGTAAGAGAGTACGTTTTATCATGAAATTCATTTATTTTTCAGATTTTATACAATTCACAGTTTTTTCTGTAACAATCAAACGAAAGAGCTTTGGTAACTTCATTCCAATTCTCTGTCAGTCATTGCTCCCGTTATTTTCGAGTGTCCAACCGAAAAATAACGTCGAACACATTAATATTAATTTACAAGTTTCACTTTCCCTTCACATTCCAAGGAACATCAAACGGAAAGTAAATATGAGTGAGTAAAATTGGTAGGATCCATTTGTATCTCTCTCTCTCTCTTTCGACTTACTGTATTTCATTTTTTGCTCGTTTCTCCACAAACAGGAGGAGAGAAAATCTCTCATCTTTGCTGTCGCTCCTCCTGTTGTAGTTCTTTTCCGATATGCTGCGTTGTCTCCTTAATGGAATGAAATGGGATCACTACGGACGTATTTAACAAGAAAGTAAGTGAAGAAAAGTGGAAAAACTATTCTTGATCGGAAATGCGTTTTACGATGTAGACGTGAGAGAGGCAAGAAATGGGATAAAGAAGAATCAAAAAGCTTATAAATGCTCAGCAGAACGACTCTCTACTTTGACTGTGTAAAAAGAGAATAGGAATATGTACATACAATACGTATATTCATACATTCACACTGCAAACGGGACGACGACGGTCCAATGTGTGAAACATTTGATATCTCAGAAATAATAAAAAGCATTTTACCACATCAGTTCAGCAAGAAAGAAAGTGAATTGACTGACAACACTTACACGATATGAGGATACTCCAAGAAGGAGCACAACACGTACGCCACATCACTACCACTAACAAAGCTACACCAGAAGAGGAGAAGGCCAAGAAAGAAGCATAACCAAAAAGAATGATGATCACATCATCGTTTCTTTTACACAGTTATTTTGGTCATGAGTTGGCTACAACAGCTTTTTTCATTTCTAAACTACTGCTTCCACCACCGTGGTATATTCTCGACTGTTTAGTACAGATGACGTGGTGCAAACAAAACCTAAAGTAGAAACATTTTCGTGGAATAGAGAGAGAGAGATAGAAAGAGATGCTTTCTTCGCAACTTTGGGTATCATTATTATGAGATGAGATGCTGATGAGATATGAGATGATACAAAAAGTGCTTTACCATACAAGTATCCTATCATCAACATTACATTGCTGCCGATGTTACAGTCTTCCTTGAAATGATTTTCTCTCCCTATTTTCCCTTTTTAACAACTGAATCAGATCATTTTCTTATTCTAGTGAATTTGAGTCCAAGAAGTTTCAGTTGTCCATCCACCGCTGAATAACAGAAATTGTGACAGCAATGCACATGTACAACATGTATCGAATACCTTGATAGAAGGAAAACAGCGTGCATTTTCAACTGTTGGGTTTTCAGGGGTAATTGGAAATCCATTGTTAGCATTGTAAAACAAAATTGAATTGTTTACACTTCCTAACACCTAGTGGATTCGACATGAGTAGTAGAGGCATTTCTTGGTTAGATTACAAAGCTATTAAGTCCGTAAGTGAAACTGATAGTTTTTGTACAGATGAATCAGAGAACAGAATATTAGTAGAGTGATCGGTTGTGTTGTGAGTAATGATATCTTAATTATGTCAGGATGTTTTGGGGCAAGCGTATGAATCCCAAATGAGTAACAATTTTTGAGATATACTTGAGTGAGATCACAGACGAGGTTCTCAATCATATCGACTACTGAGAAGGTTTGGCCAAATATATTTAGCCTCATGCCGTGAATGTAGGCATTTTGTGCGTTCCCCCACCCTTCATCCCAGATTTATGAGGTTTATAAATATCAGAGATACATACCTACATACGCAATCATGATAAAAGATAAGGAGTTGTACCAGTGGGTACGGCTTGTACTGTACTGATGTCAAAAACCAGGCATTATTTTCAGTAAATATACGATGCTCATCAACGGCCAGTCAAGAACAAATATAGGTACCTAGTTTGTTTGATTAACTGAAAAAGAGATGCACAAGGTGTATAGATTAGATGACAGAATGCATCCCCTACGAAAGAAGCAAAATATTTCCAGTTTTCTCATTAGAGTTTGATTTGACATAAAATCGACATATGGCTTTTTCGACTGGCAAATTGGAAAAACAAAATTTGGATGAGGAAAACAGACAAGACTGGTCATATAAAAGGATTCCCAGCGGGAAAATATTTTCTTTTTTTCCTGGACAGAAGTGAACCTTTTTTTCTACTTTATGCAGCTACGCATGAAAGATGATTCTATCTATCTGATATACGAATTTTACAGTTTTACTCCATTTCAGTTTAACTGTCTGCTCTGCACGAGGACATCTGCTTTTCTGGAATAAAAACAAGTCTAAATTCGCTGCAAGATGATGGCGATGATGATTACGATGATATGTGTAGCAGCAGCAAACATACATATTATGCCCTTCTGTCAGGAATATACTTAAGCATTTTTCTTATGGTCCCGTTTCTTATATAGGTTCTTTATTTTATGGCACCTTTTCCATTTGCCAAAAAGAGTTCAATTTTCACATGTGATTGTGGAAAATGACTTTTGAAGCGGACAACACGCGCGTATATTAGCATACGACTCCCATAAATGTCTCAAGTACTCTGGGATATGATGCTGCTGGATTCTAGATGAGTGGTGGAAAGGAAGAAGGTTATTGGATCGAATGCAAATCGAAGATAGCATCGACCATCAAGGTAAGGCGTGAATTTTTACATTGATCGCAAATGTTTTCTCTCTCTGCGTACGTTATGAGCATTGAGGAATACTTGACAAATTGTGAAGGTACCTACATAGGTAGTTACGAAACCAAGTGTTTTAGGATGCAAGGTGCATTCATTCTCATTGAACTTGACTGCATACACACGCCCACACAAGTGTACAATGTGTGCGTTGTAGTATTGGATATAAGAGTGATATTCAAATTCAAAATACTTTTTTCTCTCTTAACGATAATGTTTAAGAGTAAGAATCAGTATCGAATGTTTTTTTGCATTGTTACATCTAGACATTATACTTGATAAAAATGGCTTAAATAGTTCATTTCTCACCTAGACATGATGTAATATCGTAGAAGAAGATGATAAATAAGAATGGACCCACTAATTGATCCTTCAGTCTCATAGTATTCATTGTTCACCCTTTTTTTCGCTCTTCTTCTATTAACAAATTTGCATCTACGCCGGCGACAGTACGTAAGCACATATAAGAGCCAAGCAGTGTGCGTGCAACTACATAAAAAAGTATGTTAGCTGCGTCTTCAACAAATTTCGAGGCATCCGAAGGATAAACGGTTGTATTTTGCGTAATGAGCCCAAGTTGCAGTGATTTTCCTTGGTTTATCTTCTTCTCGAGTAAGAATATTTTCACCTTCCGTCAACTGGAAAAGCAGGCTTTCTTCGCTCTCTTCTAAATAATATGTAGTAGTAAGCAACTCTGCTTTCCTCCGTACCACCGAACGACGAAGCTCACCCTCTCTTCTTTCTCCCTTTTCCTCGCTCCGTGCGTCCAACACGTTGACTAGCTCACCCAAGCAGTAGCAGGAGTCACCGGGGTAATCTGAGAATCTTTAGCACCCCAACTGTGCTGCGCATCTCTCTTGTTCGCTTTTACTCTCGTCCCAGTTTTCGGTGTTTTTGAAGACTTTTCAAATGCATTTCTTCCGGCCTCACATTGTAGTTATTCTAGTGCCGTGCATACTAGTTCATTGTTTCATTTTTATAAGTGAGAACACACTCAAATTGGTTGTCTCTCTACAACTTCTTGTCATCACATCACGTTTGTAATAAGGATCTCTTAATTTTTGTCCATTGATAAAACCAGACAGTTAGTCATTTCTATATATCATTGTCAACATGTTTAGCACGCACCACTCAACTCACTCTTTTTAAGAGTCAACAGTTAGCGTATTATGCAAATAAATAAAAATCACACATGAACACGTATAAAAAGTTTGTGTCTGATGTGCTGGAAGTAAGACAAATAACAGAAGAAAAAAAGTTTCCCATAAATACCTACATAAAACCGCGAGACAGATTAAACTAATTTATGATCCTTCTTTTCTTTTGTTTTCTTAAATTCACTTCCGTTGTGTGTTTCGTGGCGGTCCAGGGAAAAACCACCCTTTTCAATGAGCTCTTGTAAATTTTACGTTTATTGTTATTCATTCATTCAAATCATGCTATTTTATTATACAGTTCACACTTGCTAAATACTTTTGCAGGAGAGTATACTACATAAGACAATATATCCCTTACGCACAACTTATTATATATTATTATGATGTTTCTTTCTTCCACAAGAACAATAAAAACAAGTAGTACTGATAATGATTATAACGTTGATGATGATGATGCTGAATCCCCTGCATTTCACAAACTTTATGAGAAAATCTTCCCTGAAAAGTGTCTTCGCACACAATATTCACAGTAGTAGAAGTGGTGAGTCAACAGCAGTATGCCATGCACCATATGCACCGCCAACACAAAAGGAGAGTAAAAGTGTTGTTCTTGGTGGTTGTTGTCGTTGGTGGTGGTGGTGAGTAAATCGGATAATGTTCATCTCAACTGGTTTGAGTAGAGACTGAAAGAGAATTGAGAAAGAGAAAGGAAAGCAAGCCGCTGCTTAATGCTTGCTGCTCTTTCCACGAGAAAAACAGAACAAGAGCGGAGGAGAGAGACGTTTCAGAGTAAGAATAAGGTTTTGCTTGCTTGCTGGATTGGAATGAATACAAAAGGGAAAGAATTGCCCGTCCTGTTTCCCTTTTTCTCTTTCTTCACTGATGCTGCAAACACCACGCAAGTTTCCCCGGATAAACTGGAACAATACTTGTACATAAGTATATTTTACAAGGGAGTGAGTTCAGCTCACTCACACCGTCTTTCTTCTCTGCATACTGGACTGGGTTTTAGGAGCTCGTATCTTATCCCGTTTTTATTTCCAAACTGCCAGCCAGCACTGTTCAAGCCTGTGAAGCTCCAGGGTTTCACTTCACCACCACCACCACCGCTTCGCTTCGTCAAGGAGGAAAAAAGTGTAAAGCTGTGTATTGCACCACCATGCAACCACCACCACCACCTCCAAAAATATACATGTAGCAAGCAACTGTGCTAGACGGATAGGGAAGAAGAAACATAGGCAAGGAACATTGCTGGAATATGCACAAAGACCACCCCGAAAGTAACGGCTTTATGTAAGCCAGCGACCAGAGAGATCGTGCTTATACTCTTAAACGCAGCAAACACCTTTACACTAAACACATACCTACATACATACAGATATATGCAATATTTAAAACTTTTTATAAAAATTTTATATTAGATATTGTAGATATGTGTCCCATTGACAGTTTCCTGAAATGCAACCAATCTCCTTTCAAAACTAGTGCAATTGGTCTTAAAAAGTGTAAGTATTACAAGTTATGCATTTTATGAATAAAAAACGAATGTATATGGAATTTCTCGCAGCTAAAAATATTCCCATGTAATAATGAGGTGCTTGCATATTTCACGTACTTAAATATACTTAAAGCATAAATTCGTTCAAATACTATCATTGCACTGATTACAGATATGTTGTGTGAAATGCTTACATTTAATTGCAGTTTCATTATTTATCATTTCTTGCTTTTTCTCTGCTTAGACGACTTTCTCCAGACCATGTAATGTGCGCATAATTTGCCACGCACTAGTTGCCTTCTTTCTGCAAACAAGTGATAGCAGGATTTTATTCTAATTAAATGTCATATACAAGAATGGCACATAACAATCCAACGGCCAACGAGCCAACACATAATAAGTAGTTTCAGTTCCAGATTTAATAGTTTGTCTGCAACAGCGAGAATATTTTAGTCTTCCATCCAATTTCAAATGCATTTATTTTTTTGCACTTAGAAATACATAAAAGGATAAGATGTTGGTTGGCGTTATGAGTTATGACAGAGAATGAAATTTGTACATTTCTCCATACAATTTCGGGCAGAAGGTCGCATTGCGATAACGGAAAAGAGTTCTCATGGCTGGCGCCTCAAGTGGAAGTCTTATTGCATAATAATACTTTGTACTTTAATGTAGCAGACATGATAAGTCAGAGAACTGTTCACAAGCCATGAATTTAACTGTCGCGCTAAAGATTAGAAATAACATCTAATTTGCGCTGTTTTGTTGGCACTTTAAATAGTCTACTTTTGCATCTCGACTAAACTGTGTTGCATGGATGAATGCAGTAAATTGATAGCATAGAAAAATTTATGACGAGTAAACTGCATTTCTGCTTTTTTGATAAATCACTTCATTTACAATTCACCAAGATTTTCGACAATAATAACATAATTTGATGAATGATTACTCAGTCAGTTACGCTGCCAGTAATAATTCCAAATAATGTTATCCTCCAAGAGTATAGCTCACAACTGATAATAATTTATATTTTTATGCCGTTGTTGCTATTAATATACCTGCTGCATATAATACCTAACACTGAATATACCTATATCTCCAAGTTTCCAACAATAGCCAGTAAAATTGGGAATGCTAAGCTGGAGTGGCCCAACAGCACAACAGCCCACGTATTTCCTGCTTTCACTCCCCAAAAAGATGCGGATGCCATCCATGAGACAAAAATGCAGTTTTTTGCAGGTCATTTTCACTCTCCTTCCATGGTCTCTGACCGTTACATGCATTCATTTATTCTCTGGGGATTTCAGAACTTGAACTACTTATCTTGCTTATTATAAGAATATTCATTTTCTTAATTTTAGCAACTAATGCTGATTGTAATGACTATATGGGGCATATAAAAATATTGATTTCAGATACTTTCCCGTCATTGTGATAAGCATGAATCGATGTCGATTTTAATGGCTGAACTTCATTTTTTATAACAATACATCAATTAAATGCTAAGGATCATGATTTATGATTTCACTGTTACACTCTTGTGAAAAGTCGAACAAAGGTTGATTTCTATTTTGCATTTATTCCAAAAAACCTCATAGCTTTTGAGCTGCAAAAGTGCTTGCTTGCCCGAAAGTCCACGTACGCGAAACAACAACAAACGATCAGATGTGCTGAGAGTGCACACAGACGCTCTGTTCATGCACTCGTGTTTACAATCGAGCTGGCCCATCCACATCAGCAGCGGCATTTGGCCAAAAGCTACAAACTGACAGATGTTTAGATTTACGGATCATCATCCCATGTGAAAAGTTAACGTGATACTAACAATTACCTACCCACCTACTAATGAAGATTAGGATTTACTGTTGAATTCATAGTTAATCGAATGAGCTAAATGGTTGTGAATGGTTGGTCAAGTGTCATTTTGCATTCGTCAGTGTCATTGATGCATAACCGTCGGTGCAATTATATTAATAAAGACAGCGTAATTGTTTGTTAAAACTTGTAGCAGATAGGTTAATTATCAAGTGAGTTATTTTGTCCATGACCAAGTGGTGAGAATGTGCGTATTGTTGCTTGTTAGACAAGCACACTTTATGGTTGTACGTGCTTAAGAAAAAATCTGGTTAGTTTATAGTTATTTTGACGACCCCCTTGTGTGCCTGCGTTTGTTTCAAACAAGTGCCTGAGAATGTCATTCATCGGGGGAGAGGGTGATGGCTTTCCCCTCATCACCGATAATATTCTATACGAAATTGTGTGCTGTTCCGAGTGGAAAGAAGAAAATGAGGTAAAGTATAAGTATATGATTAAATTAAGGAACATGTTATTTAAGAATTGAGGTTGCTTTTTAAAATAATGAGGGATACAATACTATGTGTATGTTTCTTTTCCTTGCTTTGAAAATTTACAGGAGGCGACCAGTGCAGGTTCCCCTGGGTCAATGTTGTCATATTTGAAGCCCACAAACATAATGGGCAAAAAGCCTCTGTGCAGTTCTGAAGCTGTTCATTGGTAAGGATTTCTTGTTTTGCAGTGACTTCAATTATGTGATGGGTGCTTATGATTATGATGCTTCATAACTACATCATGGATATTATTCTAGGCTGAAAAATGCAGGCCCGCCTTGGCAGTTTGCAGTTTCTGGTGACGGGAAACTTGTAGCTATACTGCAAGGAGCTCTTCTGGAAACTCGCTCAATTAAAGACAACTTTGCTACGGTGCTTGGAAAGACTCCTAGTATGTCACTCACTACATTTGATTTGAAGTGATCATGAATCATGCTATTTTATCGATAGCTTACCTAAAGGTGAAATATTGATGTGTGAACGTATTGATTACCCATTTAGTTGTGAAGGATCCTTTTCCTGGTTTGAGATGCATGGCCTGGAGTACAGATTCTACTTTGCTTGCCGTATCTTTTACAAACGGTACCATTGTATTTTATGACATAATGGCATCGCAGCTAAGCTCCGTCCGTAGATATACTTTACCGAGCCAGGAGGAAAATTTCTCTAATTTATTTGTTAAGGAAAATTCATTAGTGGGGTTATTTTTCTCGACAAGTCGAGTTAAGAAAAATACGTAGTAAGTATTTATTTAAAAATGGATTGAACATTTGAAAAATTTTTTACTTTGTTATGTGATATCAAATTGGTTTGTATCTTTTTCTTTAAATAGTCATGTGGAGCTGATTAGTGTAGACGGAAAAGGAATGGTTATGTGCTACAGACAAACGAATGCTGATCAGTTTGTTCTTCACCATGAAGGATCGTTCAAAAGACATTACCCTCGGGGAGTCAACGCCGCGGAAATAGTAGAATCACATGGACTAATTATTGTCTCTGGCTTTTTAGAAATCGATTCGTCCATGAACAAACAGGTCCGTATACTCTCCTGGTTACTTTTGATGCAAAGATGAAAGACTTTCGGGTTCAATTTTTCGAACTTTGTACATATTTAAAATTTACACACAGGAACCAAGCATCGAAAATGGCATCACTGCCTGGCGTCTGATTAATGATGTACCATATTACAACCTGGCTTTTACAGTTGACAACAATAACTTTAGAATGGATTCAAGAAACCTGTGGAGTTTAGCTTTAACCTCATTGCTCTTTAGACAATCAACTTCTGTACGATATTTTTTAATACTTTTAATTAGTATGTTGTGTCTGGGTTTGCAGAAACTGACGTTTACTTTCATTTATACAGGATACCGTTTTTAAACTTATCGTTTCCCAAGACAGTAAATTTTTGGCTGCTTTGCACGTGTCTGGGACAATTTCGTGTTGGCATTTACCATCTCTTAAACTATACCGGCATTGGCCTTTAAAACTACAGTTTCAATTTCACACTGAAAATCCAAGATTTAATAACAGATGGAGGGTAGTTTTCAACCGATGGAATGCAGAGCCTGTAGATGACTGGAGATTCTTTCCGTTTGATATAAACTGGTGGAACGAGAGTGTAAGTAAAGTCATTCATTTTTAGAAAGATGAAGAATTATATGACTTTCTTATATATAATTATTGTTTTTTGGCACAGGCACTGGTTGTTTCAAGAATAAATGGATGCGTTTCTTTATTATCCATTGAAGAGGAAGTGCCCACAAAGAATTTACTTGGCGATTCACCTGAAATGTTTGAAAGTCCTGTTCCAATTTCGCCCCGATATGGAAGAGGATTTTTCTGTATGGAATGCGAAATTCGATTGAAAGTTGAAGAAAGGCGAGATGCCAACGGACAAATTATTCCGAATCCAAATAATGCTCTGGAGTCGTTACGAGTCAACGATAACGGATTTTTTGTGAAAAACGTGACACAGGAGGTGCTCTTTTGGTTAACGGATAGTGAACGGTTTCGTCCACCAAGGAGGAGAAAACGAAAGCCCATTGTTTGGAGAATAAATCATCGGCTTTTCAGTTTACGAAGTATTACTCCGTTGGAACTTTTTCATCAAAAAATAGACGCAGAGGAATACGGAGAGGCATTAGATTTAGCAAAGGTTTACAACTTAGACCCAGACCTAGTGTACCAAAGACAGTGGTCCAGAAATTCTGTTTCAATTCACAGTATTAATGACTACCTGGTAATTTTCTTTTTCGAAAACTAGCTATGAATTTTAATGTCGCATTGTTGCACTTGATAACAACTTTTATGAATCCTTCTCCTTTTCAGCGAAAAATCAAAAAGAGAAATTGGGTTTTACAAGAGTGCCTTGAACGAGTACCTGATAATATAGACGCTGCGCGTGAGCTTCTACAGTTTGGGTTAAAAGGAACAGATTTAAGCGCTACTGTTATGATTAGCCAAGGTTATTTTAATTTTATTTATTGTTCATAGCAGGAATACTAATACCTATAGTAGTTGAATATCAATTATATAATTTTGTGGCTTTCGCCAATGTCTGTAATTTGTTTGAGTAGGACGTGATAAAGGCGAATTCATCTCATGGACACCGGATGACCTCGATATTCCTCAAGAAGAGTTTCTCCTGTTAGTGGACCCCAAGAATTTGGAAGTTAAACTAGTGCTAAAGTATAGGAAACAGTTTTTGTACTTTCTGGACATACTCGATACTTATGAGGTAAGTCTGATCTTGTCTTGCTACTATGATGTAGAAATGAATAAAGAGTTTTAATGAAAACTGTTTTATTTTTAGTTAATGCTGGGTGGACCTAGAATGGCAGAAGAAAATTTCGATGGTGCTGTTTATGCTAAATTAAGAAGTAGGAGTCCCGCAGAATCTGCAGTTGAAATGGCGAGATCCAATGATATCAGCGGTCTCCGCATAATATTGACTCATCACTGGGAAGATATCGAGTCCCACTATTTACAAGTTCTCTCCAGTTTTCCTGAAACGACTAGCCCCCACGATTACAGGTTCAGATTGCATATAATAGAATAAATATGATGTTTTTGTCCAGGTATAAATTCGTAATCCTAATAAAATTGTATCATTTTCAAAGGGATTTCTTGCCCGAAGTCGATCGGTATGGCGGCGTGCTATTATGGAACAATATTTCCAAAAAGGATAAAGACTGGTGCGAAGAATTCCTTCACACAGATGGGAATGCGAGGAAATCTTCCTTGGGGTCGTTATATTCCACTTGCATAACGGCGGAACAAGTGGTAACGTGGTACGAAGAACGCATCAGAGAAATTGAAGGGCTTAGTGGAATCGTTAGCCATGCGTTAGATTTGACTCGACTGGGAATTCAGAGAAACATCACCGTACGTTAAATCAAATTCGATGTGTTTAAAAAAATCAATGCTGAAATGTAATTCTGGAATTCACTTGATGTGATTTTAGGGATTGACTGTGGTTCAAGATGATTTGGAGACGGTTGAAACCCTAGTATACGATGTTGGTATTGATATAACGTTGGAAAAACTAGAAGAGCTTGGCTATAGCGAAAGATTAGAATTGCTAATGTCTTCGGTAATGTCTTTTATCAAACTATTCTGATTCCGTTTTGGAAGAGGTTGAAATTGAACACACTCTCGTTTTATGCTACTTTTTTAGGCCAGTGAAGATGCATTGATACCCCATTTCAGGAAGTATCTGGTACCATTTCTTCAGAAATGCAATGACAAGGAACCAGGTGCGCGATTTTACCTGCTGGATCAGTACCTAACCGCTGCAGGAGAAAAGAACTTGAAGATAGTGTTGCAGGTGAACATACCTACAAATTACAATAAAACAAAATTGTATCAGCTATAAATACTAGAAACAGCGGTGAAGTGACTGTGATCTAATGTAATGTTTATATTTTGTATGTGCGTAATATTCCAGGTGATAGAAAATTCGAAGCCTGGTACTACGGATCCAATCATCCCAAACTTGGACGAACTGATGAGATTAGCATACAATTGCATATACGCATGCAGAAGTGTGGAAGAGGCAGATAATATTCTTGCGATCCTAAATTGTCTACCAGAAAGAAATCGTGGTTCATTAAACGACAGTCTAAAGGATCAGCATGATGCTGTGGATGAATTGGAACTACATTATCAAGGTGCTAAAATACTGAAAAAGTATGACGTTCCAATGACGCTGCAGACAATAAAAGATGTGACATTAGATCATGAGTACGAAGAGAAATGTATGGAAATATTTAAAAGACTCAGCCTCTCTGGACGACTAAGGTGAATACGGAATATTGTATATTGACAACTCCTTGAAACTTTTAACAAATTATATATCTAACGCCTTTCAAATATCATTTTTGCGACGTTCAGGAAACCTCCTATGAAATTAGCTGAATGGAAGACCATGTTGTACGATATGCTTGAACTCCAGAAAAAGGTGTTTTCTGATTTCCCAGTGGAGCATTGTTTTGAGGTAAGAACGTTTACAAAGCTTATTAAATTCACTTCCGTGTATCCTCCTAAACATAAAAGTTAAAGTGGTAGTTAGTGGTGAAAAAATAAAAGAAAAGAGTATAAAAATCAAAAGTAAAATTGAATGCGTCCGAAAGAAAAGTGGATGAGGGAAGGAAGTAGTAGTGTAGTGAGTAGTGTGATGAAAATGTTAGCAGCACGCACTGGAGCGAAGCGAGACGGCTGAAGAATGGCAGGATTGGAAAAAATATCATGTGTTTACGCTCATCAGCCGTTTACTGTGCCGTGCCGTTTACATCTTAGACTCGTAATACGTGGCCGCTGCCGCATCATTCCAACGAAATTACTTCGATACTAATTTTTAATTGATAGAAGTATAAAACATTTTCCCCATTTATAGCATTGCATTTAAACGCTGTGTTTTTATATTTGCTAATGTCACAAGTAAAGTGAGATGTAGTATTTTAATACTACAGCTTGTAATAGTTCATAAGATCAACAAGGTACAATCACGAGTCACGATGAGTTCTATGACATTTGGACAAAAAACGTTTACCCCGTCGCCTCCTGAAAGGGGTAGCTTTCCACTGGATCGCGAAAATATATGTCGGAGATTCATGATTTCTTACATGATCTGTTTGAAAGATAACAGTCACGTCAACGACAAGTGCCGCAAGGAAGCTCTTCAGTACTTCAAGTGTCGAATGGATAACAGTTTAATGGAGAAGCAGGAATTTGACAAGTTGGGATACACGGACGCGGAAATAGCAAAATATGGAAACCTTGACTTGAACAATAATTGAAATGGTAACCGTTATGTGTGCTCGTGTGAAGTTGAAGTCGTTGAAGAAATTGTTCCTTATGTCGCTGTTGAGTTGACACTGTCATCCGTGTAGCATTCGACCCCAGTTTGTAGTGGTTATTATAGAAACTTTTATGTATTTTCGAACTTTGAACCCTGTTGTGCTCGTGTTGTACTCTCATTTACTGTGATTTAAACTGTAGTTAAGTAGAAAACTATATTTGAATTGTTAGAATGTTAAAACTTTAAAAGTAATGCGAAAATGGCTTCACATTCTTGCTGTACTTCGTCCTACGGCGGGGGATGTTGTTGCAACCCAAAGAAAACGAAAAAGAACTTGAAAATTTTGGTTGGAGTCACGGCCAGTGTTGCAACCATTAAACTTGCCGAACTTGTCAATCTGCTACATTCAATTCCATCCATTGCAGAAGTCGCGGTAATTCCAACAGAAAAATCGGAAAAGTTTTTCGTGCCAGAAGATATTGCTAGTATTGGCAACAAACATGGAAAGTCTGAAGTAAACATTTGGCGAGATGCAGATGAATGGTCAATGTGGAATGGAAGAGGAGATCCAGTTCTACATATCGATCTAGGAAAATGGGCTGACGCTATGATTCTTGCTCCGTTGGACGCCAATACACTTGCAAAGATTGCTCATGGACTTTGCGATAATCTACTTACATGTGTGCTAAGAGCTTGGGACTTGAAAAATATCCGAAAGAAACCAGTATTCTTTTGTCCTGCAATGAACACGAAAATGTGGGAGCATCCTGTAACATCCGAACAAATTCAAATACTGGAAAACTTTGGTTATATTTGCGTGCCTCCAATTGAGAAGACATTAATGTGCGGGGACACTGGGGTTGGAGCAATGGCGTCAGTTGAAACTATCGTCAATACTTTTGGGAACTACATGAATGAAATGTGTTCCTGTAGCGGCGGTACTGCGGAGAATGCGATGAATAGTAACGGATTGAGAATTAGATCCCAGTCTTTTGAATTTAGCGATGAGTTCATGTTATCTCAGGAATCGAGCTGTGGCGAGTATAGTTCGGGCTCCATATCCCTGCTAACAGATAGTAGTTATTTGAGATCTAGGTCCCCGTCCCAGGATGCAAGAACTAATGAGACGAGGTCAAGGTCCCAGTCCCAGCAATTAAAGGGTAATGAGTTCAGATCTAGGTCCCCGTCCCAACAGGAATCAAGAAATAAGGAGATGAGTTCGATGCCCCTTTCCCATCAGCCACTAAGAAAGAGCGAGTTGAGATCAATACCCGAGTACGAAGAATCTAAAAGTAACGAATTGAGGTCCACCACCCGCTCGCCACAGTCAAATAGTAATGAACATAGATCAAGGCCACTTTCACCCCAGGAATCAAACAGTGAAGGGATTAGATCCAAGTCCCCGTCCAATCAGTATCAATCAAGAAGTAGTGATTTGAGATCAAAATCTCAGTATCAGGATACCAAAAATAACGAGTTGCTATCAAAAACCCAGTCGTATGAATCCGAAGGTCATGATTTGAGATCTGTAACCCATTCCTTCGAATCACCTAAAAGTCATGAGTTGGGATCAAATACTCAATCCTATGAATCTGAAAGTAACGAGTTGACGTCGGGGCCCCAAGCACAGGATTCAAATAGTGTTGCTGAAGTCATCAAGAGCGTGCCACCAAAGCGGAGCTCAAGTGAAATTTTAACTAGTTTCGATGAGTAGAACAATGTCATTTTGTGAGAATTTTGGAGTAACTAGTCTGGAGGTGTATAAGATTAATGAGCCTAAATAGTATTGTTAAATAAAGTGATAGTCAAAAGTGTGGCTTACTGGCTTAAGAATTTAGTCTTCCATCTTATTTGCATACCTAATATTTATTTCTAGTAAAATATCTCTTTATATAATTACAATTTATAATAGTTATGTACAAACAACAAATGCACCTTGAGTGGAAAGTGGTACATATTGCATTTTGGTGGAAGTGAAAATTATGATGTATTTCTTTATCCCACGGTAGTTTCCGGTCCGAGTCTGAAATCAAGGCACTTTGTGGCATTGAGTTATTGAAGTATTTTTGCCATCATGAATTAGTTGCACTCTTTTTTAACTGTTTTTTTTTGTATTGGGATTTTACATGTCTTTTTATATTTTCTGATTTTTAAGATTTACGTAGCTGACCTTCTAAAAAGCGGAAAAGCCGAGGTTATAAATTTGGCACGGGATTTTTTCGATTTTGAAACATCAACTACAGAACAGTCAAATTCCAATGATCAAAATAGTTTGAGTAAACTAATGCGTAGAGTTAGTTCTGCGTATTCCACCGCGTTTGCCCTTTATTTATACCAAATACCATACATCAAGAGTCTACAAATGGTAATGGATGCAGCTCAAAATTACTTTGACTCCGCCTCAAGCTATTCCGATCCAGATATTGACTTGGCGAAGGTGTGCCTCAATTTGATGCAAAATCTTAAAGAGCCACGGATTGCTCAAATGTTTGATTTGATTGATGCTGTCAAATTACTCAACAAGGATTTTAGATTAGAAATCCTTCCACTCACTGGTAAGTTAATACTGAGGTCTTTTGTACATGACTTTTAATATATGTATATCATTTGTATTTATCATAATTTTTACGTTTATGTTTCAGTTCGCCTTTCCAGTGATAGAATCGCCCTTGTGAAAACAGCAATGGATAATATGAATGGAGGCTACAAGAAAATTCAGCAGCTATTAAAACTTGTGCTGTTCCTTCATCCCAACAAAATGACGTTCGAAGAAGCAGAAAGTTTAATATTTGACATGGCAGGTTCTGCAGCATTAATGAACGCAGACTTGAAGTTTTGCTCCCAGATATGCACAAGCATTGTAGCAAAGGGGTATGAAACGGGATGGAAAATGTTCGTGCAACTCGCAAAGGATCAAAGTCAACCACCTGTCATCGATCACGAGGCGAAAATTTCCTCTGTTAATTACGCATTAAGCATATGTCCCAATGATGAAATTTTTAATGTTCTAGAGATAAGGTATTCACAATTTACTTAAATAAGTAGATAATTTTTATTTATTTGCTCAGAACTTCTCCGAAAATGTGTGCATGGAGGTCAATCATAATTGTTCTTTGTATTTCAGATCAAACCTTTTAAGACGTACCGGCCTGTCAAGATCACCCTCACCAGAATCATGACCCAGTTTCCGTCAGCAGCTTTATCATCATTATGTACATTGTATGTATTGTATTTTTGTGATGTAACAAACAATGAACGACTCACGGACGATAACACATCAAAGACTTTAATTATTACCAAGTACGGAAAGATGTAGAAGAAAGGGTTTTCATACACTTACAACGTTATTCGGTTTTCGAAAAATGTGTTTTCAAGAATAAAATATAAAGAGGTAAAATTAAGTAATAAAGATTGCAAAAGACAATTACCAAAAACTTAAAAAAAAACATTTTAAAAGGAAGTAACCAAATTACTAAAATAAGCATAATTCACTCAAAACATCAAGTTATCATCAATGCCGGAAATATTTTAGTAATAGTCTATGTATGAATATTCATAGCTTCCGCTTGCACGAGATTTGCGTATAGTTGGATCATAGTTGTTATATAAAGGTTCAGGATAATCATAAACATTATGATAGGCATAGTCGACAGTTGCACTGGACAAAATTGTGCTTAGAGCCCCCAGTTTATCTTTATCATTAGCTCCCTGCGGCTCACCAGGAATGGTCGTTACATTGTACAATGACATAACTCGAACGCGTTTCATGAACTCGGAATGCGTAATGCCGTTTTCTGAATAGTATGTCATGTTCCTCGTGGTGGACACCTGGAGAAATCCATTATCGTTGAAATACCCTTGATAGTCCTCGAGCACCGTAAGAAAAACAAACGGCGCGATAGCTTCATTAGTCAAGGAAAACCGAATTGTCTTGCCGTCACCCAACTCAGAAACTGAACTGATCTTCAGATTTGGATCGCGTAAAGAACGCCTGTCTTGTGGATACTGAAGGAACAGGAAATTGTCTGGTGTTCCTTGCAAACTTGTGTAGACAATGCAAGGATTCAGACTTTTGGAATAAGCGACTTCATTGCACCCAAGTGATAGGAGAGTAGCATTTGTGATTCGAAATACTTCGTGTGATGTGAGAAATTCCTGTAAGTCAACAGATTGAATGATACGTATTACGTATCGGCCATATTTTTTCGATTTTTAAATGAACGTTGTAATTTTACTTACGGCATGTACGGCGGTCTCCTTTTCATAAATCGGAAGAGTGCTTTTACTATTCAGCGTGAAAATCTGTACTTTGAGTGTTCCATTGAAATTAATTTGGGAATCGGAAATGAGTTCAATCGCAACGTCTCCATTACTAAGTCTGTATGGGGAGGCGAGAACGGGCGCAAAGAAATTCTTGGCATAATACATGAGTAGCTTCCAACGTCCATTGACCTCTGGAAGACAATAACAGTCGTAAATTACTCGGGGCAAGATTTATTTTGTGCTATTTGTGCTTAACTAAAATTCACAAAATAAAAACGTACCAACTGATGACCATGAACATCCCTCCCAAATATCATTTAACTGCCAGTATAGTGCTCCCATATTATGCCCTGTGCCATCTTTATCCAACTTGTCTTGCAAGCGACGATAAAATTCTGTTTGCGTTTTTTGACCCATGCATTGTGCCAACTGCGCCATGTAAAGCATATACGGAAGGGCTTCAGGGGAGTTGTATTTCCGTGGGAAGGGGAAATGAGATGCCATCATTCTACGAAGCTCGTTTTGACCTCCAGGATGTCGTTGTCTATGTTGCAGCATTGGAGAATCCCAAGTCCACGTGGTAATGTTGTCGGCCACTTTGGCCAGCGTCTCGTAGTGTGGAAATGATTGGTAACCGTATTCGGATGCGTATCTCCCTCGGTGGTACGTCTCCCAGTTCCAGTTATCTGCATAATAGTTGTACGCATGTACTGGGGTATTGCGAAAACACGATCAATTAATCTCCTTCATTCGGTTGCCAAAAAACGTAACTTTAAAGAGTGACAAAGTTCATGCAAACCCACTGTCGCCATATTTCAAGTCACCGGGATTAGAAGCGATCCATCCTTCCTCTTCAGTTTTCTTTCCATTTGTTGGACTAGACGAGATGTACGGTCTTGATGGATCCAGTTTTTCAACCAACGTTTTTATTGTATCGACATAGAGTTTAATATAGTCGGATTTATAATGTTGTTCAAATCCAAACCAGCCTCCTCGCAGTCCGCCTTCATTTTCGTTATTTCCAGCCCACAAAGCTAAACTTGTCCTGTGTTGCAAACGCTTGACCTGGGTTTCCACCTCGTGACGAACATTCTCCAGAAACTCGGTAGTTGCTGGATATAGGGCGCACGCAAACATGAAATCTTCCCATATCAGGATTCCGTACTCATCCGCCCACTGCAGAGACATTCAATCAATAATTCATTCTACTGACTTTATTTCGCCAAATTGTACTTATTTAATATTTAATTGAGTTTTTACGTACGTCATAGAAAGCATCACTTTCATACATGCCACCTCCCCAGACACGAATCATGTTTTGATGAGACATCTTTGCTGCTCGGAGGAGCCATTCTGTTTGTTTTTCCGTAATTCGCTCGGGTAGAACATGCAGGGGTATAGAATTGGAACCCTTGGAGTACATCTTTACTCCATTGACACGAAAGTAAAATTCTCTACCTAATAGTTAAAATAGGTCGTGCATAAGTAGCACGTATGCACTTTAGTTTTTTTAATTGATGCATTTTGAAAAACTGAATGTTGAAACCGCACAATTATCTGCCACACACCTTTTTGGACGTTTTTCAAATCAACAAGATCTTCAATGAGTTCCACTGTTCGAAATCCAATACGAAGTTGGCGACTACTGCTTTCTGTCAAGTCCGGTGACTCCAACGCTACATGGTAAGTGTACAGATTTTGTTCACCGTATTCATTAGGCCACCAGAGTTTCGTATCGTTTCCCTTGCATATACAATTTTCATTCAGTTATTGGTAATCATGAGTGTAAAATACTATGTGTAAGATATTATGTTTTTTTTATTAAAAGCTCCTACAGATTCCATCAATGTAATATCAACAGAGAGTCCATTTCCTTTCTCTACTTGAACTTCGCGTGTAACTTCCACAGAGCCATTTCTTTTAAACTTTAAAAGTGCCGTTTGATTAGCCGCACAATCATAGTACACACGGGCGGTCACATTCCATTTCGTTTCTGAAGTGTCGTCAGGTACTGATTTTGATGGAGAAGTGAAAATTAGAACATCCCTAATAATTGGTCCGTTATACCCTTCTATGAAAATATTCTTCCTGAGAGGGAGCAATTAAATATAAGCATTAAAATTTTAAGTGGCTGTCGTACAACTGTAATAATAGATATATGTATTTCCAATAAAATAGTTATAATCGGGTACCATATTCCAGAGCTGGGATATGAGGGACCTGTAAAAATTTGTTATTTATTGGAAACGTTATATCCACAAGCATATTTAATTTGATTTGACCAATAATGCTGCCCATATTACCCCAATCCCATGAGAATGACGACTGTATTTTCCGTATGAAATGCACTTGGTCTTCCCCTCTGAAGGCTGGTACTAGACCCTCAGGTCTAACGGCATAACCGTATACAATTTCGTGGTCGGCATACTGAGATTGGGCATACTCCACTGGTGATCGAAAGGCAACCATGATGTTGTTTTCTCCAGCCTTTTGATGTAAACCGCAATAGGTCAGATTAATGTAAAAACAAAATCGGATTTCAGTCGATAAATGTGAGCTGTTTTAGCATAGTTAGGAATTCGGACTAACCTTTAGAGCTGTTTTGATGTTGTATGTGTAGCGGACAAACATATTCTCACTATGCCCCACAGATATTCCATTCACCAGAACTTCACCCACCGTATCCAGACCTTCGCAAACTAAAACAACTTCCGTTTTCTGAAGCATGGAGGTCGTCACTGAAAATATAGAAACTCTTTTGAAACCAGAGAAGAACAATTTATTGCGAAATTTCAGAACATCTTCAATCATGTTGGTATTTTACTTACCGGTGAAATTTCGACTGAAGGTCCAGTTTGTGCGTCCTACCCATCTAGTTTCTAAATCGTTGTACTCATGATAGATGGGAGATGATAGAATACCATTTTCTTCCAAGTCTGAATATATTCCACCTGGTACCGATGCCCATACTTTTATTTCTGCAATTTTGGACAAAATGATTCAAATCATGACTCCCTTTAAAAATTATTCGTTGCATGTAGATTTTTTAAAAGTTGTGACAATTAAAAACTGAATTTAAACTTATCACAAACTAAGCTTCAAAAGTACTACTGACTAATTATAATTATGGCTAAAAGTATACCTTTTCCTGTGGACGAGTTTACGCCGTACGCGATCCAGCTTTTATCTTCCTTTTTACCATCAAGAGATAGTCGTTCAATTCCACTGAAAAAATTTGTACTTCCGCAAAAACAGAATGACACACCAACAGTTAATATTAATATGACTTGAAAATACATCATTGTTCCTGCGAATAAACTTAGTTTTGGAACGAGAATGCTATCATTTATTTGCTCAAAAAGAGCAATATGAGCAAAAATACATGCTTAATAATATAATATATACGTACGTATACGTATTTACATAATATAAAATCGCTTTGTCGTAATAATAGAGATGGCAAAATGTATATTTTATAAGTTGAATATGATCAAATGCGAATACAATGCTTTTTAGAACGCTTGCGAAAATTCATTGCGAAAATGGCTTCGCTACACAAACCAGACAAGCAGACGACTATGAAAAAGGTGACTGGAATTTTTATGGATTCCCTGAAATACATATACCTAGGCTTGCCATTTTATTCTTTGAATTTATTATCTAGGCTCAGTCAACATAAATAATAGCGTTGGAGAAAAATAATAGTAGAAGAAGAATCATCACCTATTCATTCACTTAGGTATTAAACATGCAAGTATATAAATGTTTGTTATGCTGCCACCGTGAAATGGATGACATTTGCCTTTCAAATCCTTATTGATCGAAATTTAATTATTACTGTGTGAAATTCCATTTCACGGATTGGATTCATGAATTTTTGATAGAGCTGCAGTAGTATGTAAGTAGAACAGAGGGATACCTAATTACAGGTATGCTTGGTTCTGTTCGTCAAACATACGAATCCAGGTGAATATTGACAATAACGGGTTTTGAGAAGACTTTTCCGTTTTCCAATAACATTCATTATTATTTCAGGTATATTTGAATAACTAACTGAAAAATCAATCTAATTGTGATTTATTTATCTTTTTCGAAGATAACAGTTTAAGTATTTTTTCAACAATAATTCAGTTGATATATCATTAAAGGCCATCTCTGAGTAAATTTGAATGATGTACACTATTCTCATTACTTCCAAGGCCGTTACTGTCACCGTTATCTGCGGATGGGTCTACAAGATAGCGTGGGTCGTAAACGAAAAGCCCATATTCCCGTGACTCGTAAAAATCTCCGGCTACTCCTGTCACATTGAACAATGACATGACTTGAACTCGGTCCTTAAACTGTTGTGCGCTTATTCCATTTTCGGAGTAGTATGTTAGCTGTTTTCCATTTAATTGCAGAAATCCGTTGTCACTAAAATATCCACGATGATCTCCACGAACAGTCAGGTACACAAATGGGGCAACATGTTCTGTGGTCAAAGAGAAGTGAATGGTTTTCCCGTCACCTGCATCGACCACGGATTCAATCTGATGTCTTGGGTCCTTCAAGGCGACCTTATTGCGAGGGTATTGAAGGAAGAGGAAGTTGTCTGGAGTTCCGGGTAACGTAAGGTACACAACGCATGGATCCTCTGAGCCAGAACTCGGTTCCTCAGCGCAGCCAAGATTTTGAAGAACAGATGCATTGACTCGATGAACTTCTTTCGACGTTAAGAATTCCTGGAAAACGGAGTAAAAATGAAAATTAGAACTAATTATATACAAAGTTATAAATGTTTCTCCACTGTTATTTGTTATTACCGCTTGCACTTCGCAACTTTCTTCAAATACTGGAAGTGTGGAACCCAGCTTGTAGATTTGTGTTTTGAGAGTTCCAGCGAAACTTTCCGGTAAATCTGAGATCAGTTCGATAACCACATCTCCATTCGCAATTTTGTACGGGGAAGCCAAAATTGGAGCAAAGAATTTGAGGGCAAAGTACATTTGTAACTTCCATCGTCCGCTGATTTCTAAAAAGTAGAGTGACCACGAGTCATGTAACCATTTCAAGAGTTTTTATAGTAGAAAATAATAAATATTCAATAATTCATTTGCTAAGCATTTTCACAACTTACCAATGGAAGACCAGGAGCAGCCTTCCCAAATGTCATTCAGCTGCCAATACAAAGCTCCCATGTTATGTCCGGTTCCATCTGCATTCAATTTGTCTTGTAAACGACGATAGAATTCTGTTTGAGTCTTTTGGCCCATAGACTGACTCAACTGGGCCATATACAACATGTATGGGAAAGCCTCGGTGGAGTCATAATTTTTCGGGAAAGGGAAATGACTCTTAATGAGATCCCTAATTTCTCCTTGCCCAAGAGGATGATGTTGGCGATGCTGCATTTGAGGAGAGTCCCAAGTCCAAGTGTTGATATTATCAGCGACTTCAGCCAGCGTTTCGTGATGGGGAAAAGACTGATAACCGTACTCGCTGGCATATCGTGTTCGCCGGAACATTTGCCAGTCCCAGTTGTCATCATAGTAGTTGTAAAAGTGAACTGAACAAAATATTGATATGCCATTATTTCCATGAAAAATGTAGCGACAAAATTGATTTGTAAAATTTTGGTAAGTTTCACTTACTGTCTCCGTATTTCAAATCGTAGGGATACTGAGCTACCCAACCCTCCTCTTCACTCTTCTTTCCGTTGGTTGGACTGGAAGAGATAAACTTTCTGGACGGGTCCAGCTCTTCCGTGAGAACTTTGATAGTGTCAATGTACAGCTTGACATAGTCCGCGTAGTAAGTTGGGAACGGAAGAGATCCGTACCAATTGTCCCTAAGAGCAGCTTCATTTTCATTGTTCCCAGCCCACATTACCAAGCTTGTTCGATACTGCATTCGTTTCACCTGAGTCTCAACTTCGAGACGAACATTTGCACGGAACTCTTCTGTGGCAGGGTACATGGCGCAGGCAAACATGAAATCTTCCCAGATAAAGATTCCGTATTCATCTGCCCACTTTAAAATAAAAGTAATGTGTTAAAATTTATCACTGAGCAGTTATCATTAGTTCAATTACGGTTATTTGCTAAAAGGTATACATACGTCATAGAATTCTTCCGTTTCATACATGCCACCACCCCAAACACGAATCATGTTTTGGTGCGACATTTTGGCTGCTCGTAAGATCCATTCAGTTTGACTTTCAGTGATGCGTTCAGGTAACACGTGAAGTGGGATTGAATTTGAACCCTTTGAGTACATTTTTACACCATTTACAATGAAGTAAAATTCACGACCTGTTAAAAAAAGCATACATTTTAGTAATTGCGAGAGCAAGTCTGAAAATAGGAACGGCTCATGCCCGAAATAATTTAGTTTAATTACCCAATGCTTCATTTTGTGAATTGACAAAATCCTCAATGAGTTCAACAACGCGGAAACCAATGCGGAGTAGACGGGTACTGCTCTCAGTTTGCCTTTTGGATGCTAATGAAATATTATACCAGTAAAGGTGTTGTTCTCCATATCCGTTTGGCCACCAGAGTTTTGTATCATCGCCCTGCGTATTGAATTTGCCATTTGAAATACATTCATAATGAATGCCATGTTGAAAATTGTTGTCTTAAGATTTATGTACAGCTTACGGATTCTGACACACTAATGTCAATACTCTTTCCTCGTCCCTTCTCAAGTCTCACGTTTAGTGTTACGTCGGGGGAAGAAATCCTATGTAAAGTTAACAATGCGGTTTCATCGTTATCCGCACAGTCGTAGTAAACGCGGGCAGTGACATTCCATTGGGTTGCAGAAGTCTCGTCTGGAATTGGCTTGGACGGAGTAGAAAAAATCATGACATCTCTGATAACCGCTCCGTTGTATCCTTCGATGTAAATGTTGCGCCTGTCCAATGAAATAAAGATGAAGCATTTCTTTATAAAATTGTCCATGAGATTTAGAAGAAATTGGTATATCGTGTATTCTCAATTTATTATGTGTACATACCATATTCCAGAATTTGGATACGATGGGCCTAAAGAATTGAAATACAAATGACAAATTTATATCAGCATGTTATGAGTGTATGGGTATGGTAAGTATGGTTCCATTGCAAGTATCACGTTACCCCAATCCCAAGAGAAAGCAGATTGCATCTTTCTGATCATTTGAGCTTGATTTTCTCCCCGGTATTCTGGGACAAGGCTTTCAGGTACCACGGGATAGCCATATTTTTCTACATGCAGTTGAAATTCAGTTTGGGCATACTCTACTGGAGATCGGAAGGCGACTCTAATAGTGTTCTCCCCAAGCTGCATACACAAATTCAAAAGTCAGTACATACGATGAATTGAATTGTGTTTGCAAATTATATAAATAAACATGAGGTTTATGTCAAAATATCTGACAGCTTACATTAAGAGCACTTTTGATATCGAATATGTAGCGGACAAACATGTTTTCACTCTTGCCAACTGATATCTCATTGATAAATACTTCAGCGATTGTGTCCAGGCCTTCGCAAACCAGAACGACATCTGCCTTCTCCAGTAGAGCGTCCGTCACTAAAAATTTAAATCGGAAAAAGATGGAATAATTGCATGCTAGTAATAATTATGCATAATTGCTGATCACGGAGATATTACATTAATATTTCTTTACCCATAAAGTTTCTGGAAAAATTCCAGTTCATCCGCCCCACCCACCGGTTCTCCATGTCATTGTACTCATGATAAATGGCTGAACTGAATAGTCCACTCTCTTCCAAATCGGAATATATCCCACCAGGAACACTGGCACTCACCCGGATTTCTAAGACAGAATTGGAAATAGAGCGTTAAAAGAGAGGAAATTGATATTTTATTTATTTGAGCAAATATTTTTGTGCACGAATAATTTAAAACAGACCATTGCCTGTGGTGTTGACCCCAGAGGCTGTCCAGATATTAGCTGATCTTGCAGCGTTCAAATATAATCTCTCAATTCCACTACTGTAACTTTCACCGGCAGCACAAGCTGCCACCAGCAAACACAAAACAAAAGCCCTAAGAAGCATTTTGAAACTTTTAGTGCACAAGGACAAGTTTTGCGATGATCCGAAGGGTTTGACCATTCGATGTCCTATGACACCAGCAAGTTTACTAGGTGTTGTTTTCACATGAAATTTTTGACTTGATCTCCTGATAGATTGTCTTATTTGTGCATGATGATGTTATCGCTACATATTGACAAAGTGGCAATGATTATATAGCGATAGGTCAATCAATTGTCAAAGGTGATATGCGAGATGCATATATTAACCGGTTAAGAACGTTTGCTCTCATGAATCAACACTGCATGAGTAATATTGCTGATCCAGGCGATAGGAGTTATTCCAGAGCATAAAACTGAAGTAGCCCATACCAAGAAATGTCTTTGATAACAATTGCCTTTTTTGTATGTTAGAGTAAGAACAATTTTGTTTTTAACCTTTTTATGTAACAATCATACCACACATCATGAAAGACAAAAAGTCATAATAACTTTTCCCAACACAGATAGTTTACAACGGGTTTAGATAAAGAGTAGCTAATATATTTAAAATTATTTATCCACATAAATTTGAGGGTAGGTTTGCATTACTCGTTCATTGAATTTATAAGGGTAAACAAAGGAAAATGTCAAGTTGCAAAATGTTTGACTTGTGTACTACTTGTTTATCCATTTGCCTTCCCCCACACACACACGAGCGATTATAAACGAATATTATACAAGTTATTTAGTTCTCAATTCGTATTATATAATTTCTAACACTTGGATACAATATATTATGGCAAATCGATTAGTTGTACGCGGGGCATTAAATGTAGTTGTTGTTGTACTGAATGTGAATTCATCGCTAGTCCAGGATAATGAAATTATAATTGATTAAATCGATTGTGCGCTTACTTAACTGATGGGTCCTGTAAAAGGAATGGTGCAGAAGGGATATACATACATGAAATGAATGCTTATTTTGATATGTCAGTAAGCGAAATGAGTATTAATGATTCAGGCATTAACGCTGCCACATTGGGGACATTTCCATATGTCACGTGAGGAGCTATTGATGCCTTCCATCTCCTCAATATTTAGTACTATTATTAGCACAGCCAGCTTAATAAAAAGTCATTCATGAAATGAACACTCAAGGAAATATTCCATGCCTTTAACAGGCCAGTAAAACGATCCTGAGTTCCTACAAACTTACATATGGTGAGTTTTTTCCATTCAGAAATTCACAGCCCATGTATTATCGCAACAGAAGATTTAAGGTTTAATTTTTAAAGCATTTTTATTGATGTTTACTTATAAAAAGGCTATATTTAGAATAGTTCATATACATACATGAGTCAGTTTTTGTATGAGCTTCACAAATAATATTGCATTCAGACCGCCATCAGATATTAGATATGCACATAGTTGCTTTCGTGGTCCAAATTCAGCTAAGTAAACATAAATATTGCTTAATTTATTAAGTAAACTGTTGTATAAGAGTTGGAAGGTTTTTTCCTCATTTGTTAAATTGCTGTTATGAACTAATTTATTGTTTATATAACACCAATCATCGTCAGTTGAAGTTATATCACAAGAAATTTTTTTGTGGGTTATACTGCTTAGTTGGGTTGATGATAGTGGTGCATTCGTGTATCTACAGTAGATTCATGAATCCCATACAGCAATAGCAATGACAATGACAAAGAACTCCATACAGTATGGTGTTCTTCTTACAGCACGATAAAAACGTCCTTGACCCTTTTTGTTTTCCTTCTTCTAAACAATCAACTGTATGTGAAGTAAAGTACAAAGTATTGAAGTACATGAATACCTAGCGTAAATGTACCTATCTATACAGTATGCAACAGTTTAGCTCTAAATTGCGCCATGTTTCAGCATAAAACCCCGAAAACAGGCAAGTCCAAAGATGACAATGAGAACAAATTACATCTGTACAAGTCGTTCTTCCGTCAAGCATCGTAAAAATCAGGATGGACAACATGTAAAATGTAAATATTATTTTTGACATGTAAAAAACATGTAAATACATGGAGAAAAGAAACTGCATTGGAAAAATGTAAAATGTAAAAAACATGTAAAAATATTTTGGGGTAAATTGGTACAGAAACCGAGTGGGGGGATGAAAAAACTTACTATGAATGAAGCAGGAAGCAGGATTCAGAGTAGAGCCTGAGCAGCTGTATTATGAAATATAAAAATGTTATTAGATTCTCGTGTATTCCTTTTTCGTTGTCGTTTAGTAGTGTAGTAGAAAGTAGAACCTATCTTCATGTATCATTAATTATACTATACTTCACTATTACTCTGACTTAATAGTATAATAATAGTTATATTTTTCAGCAACATTATTATCGTCATCAGTCAGTCATCCATCCATCTAGCCCAGGCAAAACACACATAATTTTATACTGTGAATAATTACTTACGATTACGATCGATATCAAGAATAATGGAGCCTAAACTCTCAGGAGACATTGACCCTCAGGTATGTAAATATTTTAATTAAAGTAAACTGCAATTCCTTCAAATTCAAGATTCAAGGATTGTTAGTGATTTTTAATTATTTTGTTTTCATTTGTGCTCGATTATTTTAGACTAAAGTGTTAAACTGGGCTGCCGGCGCTTCTCGTGCGGATAGGATGGAGTTTCTAAAGGATTATCTTCGGACCCTGAGTAACGAAGAGCTGAAGCAAGTTAAAAACCTTGCATCCCGACAGACAAGGCGCTCATACAAAAGGAAGCTTGAAGACGATGAAACGCCAACTGACTTTGGTACCCCATCAGTGGGACCTGTGGAACCTGTGTCAGCACCAGTGGAAACTGCGTCAGAACCAGTGAAAACAGCGTCAACACCTGTGACAGCTACGTATAAACTTGTAGAAACCACGTCTATGTCTTTGGAAACTGCATCGGCACCTTTGGAAACTGAGTCTGAACCTGTGGAAACCGCGTCAGCACCAGTGAAAACTGCGTCAGCACCAGTGGAAACAGCGTCAGCTCTAACAAAGGCTCCGACACCTATTTTTGAGCCAATCCTAAAATATTGGTTTGACTCCTGGAAACCGGAAGATAGACTGTCGCTGGATGTTGAAAAAGTGACACTGACTGAGCTGGAACCAGGTACATGACACATTAAGTTATGATGAATTAGGCGTTGTTACAGTTGCTATATATACAAGTATAAAAATGTTTTTTTCATTGTACACAGGACAAACGAAGAGAAAAATGCCAGCAGCACAAGTTTCAGTTACTGATCACTTAGGGAATGAAATATATGCAGCCAAGATTCAACACCTACCTGGAACCTTCATCGTAGATAAATGGTCAAAAGCAATTAACGGTTTTCGTTCTCGCTCCCTCATCAATGGACTAAAGCCGGACGTTGTGAAGAACAAATTAATCGAAATTTTGTCGGGAAAGTTGGTTATTACATGTGGAGGAGAGGACGACTTCAAATCCTTGGGTTTATCTGCTACCCAATTTGATCATTTTGACATACAGTGGTACTGGTATGAGATTTTGGTCAGCGAAAACGGAACACATTACGAAGAAACTTACGGATTGAGGCATATTTACCACCATTATTATAAAGTAGACATTCAGGCAGGTGTACATCATCCACACACTGACGCCGCAGCCACCATGAGGTTATTTCGAGAAAAGTATATTGATGAATGCAGACGCCGAAAAATAACTACAAAGAAGGCTCCTACTGGTTTCGACGACAAAATAATAAGACTTCCGAAAAGGAAATTTTAACATGGTTTCAAACATTGTGACATTTCATTTAATCTACTAATAAATTTTTCAATCCATAAAGATATACGTACAAATTTTATACTCATATTCAATTACGCTTCTCTGACTATCACTAATTATGCATGGTACTGGCGCTGGTACAGGCAACTGACGCATTCATAACTGTAACAGTTACCAACAACTAATTTGTATCTACAAATTTGAAGTAATATTAAAGACTAGAAAATGATGTAGACAAGACGTTATTTAATATGAATCCCCATTTCAGGTATCCTCCTCATCCTCGATTTCAGGCGCGTCTTCTCTCGAGAATCGAAGAGATTGATTAATGATACATAGTTTACTGCCTTTCTGAACTGCAAGGCGACTTCTTCCTAACGATAAAATTGATTTCATAGTTGAGAAGCAACGTTCGATGCTACTTGCGCTGCCGGGCAATCTCTGTAACCGTTGAGCGTATTCACAAACATCTTTTTCAAATAATTCTTGCTTCTCTACAACGACCCAGAATGTGGAGGGCTGAATTTTTTCCAACGTTTCCTTCTTCATCAAGTACCGAGGGAATATTTCTTCGTTCATTGCTTGAAGCTCCATAGATAGCACAACCAGGTCTGAATTAACTCCTTCCATCAGTTTGTAGGCTTTGTGACACTGATCTACGCTCAGTCCGTTACCTGGTGAAAATTAAAGCGCCGGTACCAAACAATTAAATTGTGTGCGTCAGTGCCTTTATTTTGAATAATATTAGTATTTATCATGTATTTACCTCTGCGTCTGGGATCCAATAAGTACGCAGCACATGCTACTGGGTTAACTGCTTCTTCAAACTTTTGCAAAAAATATGAATGCTCCTCCTCGTTATCAAATTCCAACGATGATTTAAGTTGTATCCACTCGTAGGTTATGTCAGAGAGAGTAGTCGTGTTACTTTGAGCCTATGACGAATAAACGCACAAATCAGGATTAGAAACTTAAAAGCTAGAAGATCGTAATAATTAACTAATATCTATTACGATTATTTACATGATTTACCTTATCAAGTGCTCTAGAAACGGGTTCGGCAAATCGCTTCCATTTAAGGGCATCATCGTAAAGTTGCGAGTTATTTATTAACGCGGCTATTCGAGCATCAAATTTTGTTGGATTTTTTCTTAAGATATCTAAGTATAGCGCATGATTATCAAGGAAATTTTGTAGACAGTTAAGTTGTGAATTCCAGCGAGTGTCATTTGGTAAAACCGGTCGTTTTCCTCGTTGTTCTGTCAGCGAGGTTGATTGGAAATGATGGTTCTTAAAATACTTCTGAACAGCAACGATATCTTCAATCTTCTTTGTCGGTGTAATTTTCTTTCCCACGCTATTTAGGTAGTGAGCGTTACAGCCGTAGACCAACAGCTTTGGATATTTAGCAAATGTTTTAGCACGGAGGCTTAGCATGACGTTACAATTATCGGTCACAATCCCAATTACCGTGCAATCGTTATCTTTCTCGCACTGGATAATAGCTTTGTCGAGCAAATCAAAACAGTAGTCCGCCGTTTTGGAGTTGGTGCCTGTATATGTGGCGTTGTAAAAATATGTACGACTTCCTTGCTGAATGCTGTGCGCAATTACTGGCTGATTTTGATTAGTACTCCACCCATCTTGAATCATTACAACTTGCTTCCCTTTGATAGCGTCTTTTAGTGATGTTTTGACTTCTTCAAAAACTTCATCCAGCATTTCATTGGCGATAGTCCTTCTAGAAGGAGGAGTGTACGCTGGTCGAAGGGCTTTTAAAGCCTCACGAAACTCCGGATTTTCGATTTGGCGAAACGGCATGTTACAGGCATACATAGCTTTAGCAATCTTTTTGTCCAGTATTTCCTGTTCTTGTTTTGATATATTATCCATGAAGGAACGAAGGGGCCTTTTTGAAACAGGGGCTTCATGCCAATTTGAAAATCGCTTTAGGCTACTGTCGCTAGCATCAGACGATTCGTTTACTTGTTTTGTTGTTGGCACTGACGCTGTTTCAGGTACTGACGCAACAACCAGGGAGACCGTCTTGCTAGAAGAAGGTGGTTCATCAAACGTTTTCTCATTGTTGCGGCTATCCCTTTGTTTTGGTCCGGTTCGAACTTTTCCCTTGCAAACCCTTTTGTGGTTCTTCATAACGTCAGAACTGTTACAAACTATGGCGGAACAAGCTAAGCACTCCATTTTCCCCGATTGATGTTCAGCAAAGTCATTCCTAATGGGATGAGGTGGTCTTCCTTGGGAATTACTCCTTCGCCAGGATTTGTACATCGTTTGTCGTTGACTGTTACTGTTCACTGGGCCAGATTCCACATCCGCCGATTGTTCTGCTGGGTTCTGATTGTCAGGGTTCGATAACTGACCATCACCATTGGATTCCTTGTTGGCTGCCTCATTCGGGACCGCCACCTCAATGGGCTGATCCGATGAGTTTACATCCAGATCGATATCAACCTCCATTATTGAAAGGCCTAAAACACTTAATTTTATAGAATATAAATATAGTAATTATAAAAAATGTTGGAGCTTGGGCGAAGTTTATTTAGAAATAGAGTACGTTTGTATTCAAAAGGCGTCAGTACCCTTGTAATTAATTGCCAAGGCGTCAGTATCCTTATAATGTGATTGCCAAAACGTCAGTATCCTTATAATTTGATTGCCAAGGCGTCAGTATCCTAATATTTGATTGACAAGGCGTTAGTACCCTCGTAATTGCACTGTACCAAACGTCACGGGTATCGTTAAGTCTATGGGCGTAAGTAAACCGTAGTTAAAAAGAAAGTAAGCACCACGTTACCGTTTCAAATCGAGATTATGATTGAAATTTGTTTTAAATCGATTTTGATTTATGCAGCAGTTATAAATTGGCGTCAGACTAGAGAGCGGAAGGATTTTTTGTCCGTGAATGGTATTGTTCTTACTTCTTTGACTTACTGATTGTGGCAATTCACAGCGCCTCTCTGTTTTATGAAAGGAGGGGCACTGTGATCCCAAGAAAAGTGAATTAATATTATGCTTTATGTTTTTTACATTTTGTCATGTTTTTTCCATAATGTTTTTTACATAATACATGGTAATATGTACAAAACCTTTTTTACATGGAACAAAACCAATCCTGGTAAAAATGAGAAGTAGGTATTTATTTATGTATATTGGTATGTTGTATTGATCTAAGGACTAAGTGCGTAAGTAAACTTGCTAAAGTGTCAAAGAATGAAAAAGGTACAAAGGGAAGTAAAAATGCAATGTAGTATATCTATGTATATAGGTACTATTGAAAAGCGAAAGCTTTATATGTCTTATTGCAGGTGATACATACGGGTCATTACGGGTACGAGGATTTACCGATATACCTGTGGAAAGCTCATGAGCACGTTTAAAAAATCTTGACCTAGTCTCCACTATAATTCAAGGACATCATTACCTACTTTCGATTTTCTCCAGCTTGCATTGATGTGCATTGTACATCTATATGCCAGTCCACCTTTATCGTCAAACATATTTTTTATGCTGATTGTTGACTATTGGGAGCATCAAGTAAAGTACAGATATTTGTGTAAAATATTGAAAAATCCTTGATAAAAACGTAGTTTCAGACGATTTTAAAGTACCAGTCTTGTGATTCACGATCAGTATTTCTTGGGTGGTGAAGCAGAGCACTTACAATTAGATCAAGTTGTGTTTCCACCAAAGTTTTAATACTAATCCTCTCATTTTACCCCAAAAATGACGGGTTTTAAATTGCTGTCGTTTCTGTTGGTAGCTTTTCACCATGTTCATGGTGCAACTAAAACCATCCCAAACTCCTCCGCAAATCATTTGAGAGTGGCTCTTGATGGAAAAGAGGTTAATTATACTTACAATCAAATATATGTACCAAACATTTTAGCTAAACGTGAAGAGCACGTCGATAAACTAATTTTTGTACTTTGAAATTTCAGGACTCCAACCCTTCACAAAACAGACGCCGTTCCACTGACGAGTTTCATTCTGTTTACGACAAAGGGCCAGTCGTACCAGGAGCCGGAGTTGTGACCCAGCATTTCTTTGTATCGGTACGTTTGGTGGAATTGCATTTACAGTTTTATATTCCATATTTCAACCAAAAATATTAAGCAATTCTAATTGTCTATTGTCATGTGCATTGTAAACTACAGGAAGATTACATGGTATACGATGGAGGAAGAGAGCGAGTGATTCCATTTTTCGACCCTGAGAAGTTGATCAATTGTAATTGTGATGAGCCATTCCCTGCTGAACTCGACATTCCTCCCCGGTTTGCTGTATACAATCCAGTAACGGTCCAAGCTCCACTTCCCGACGTTCCTAAAGATCTCTACGCGATAAAATACACTGGCTTCTACTATGCCTGCCCCGTGCACACAAATCCCTATGAGTTCTCCTGGTATCAACTCAGACAACGGATGAACCCTTGCAAGTGGATGTGGTATCAATCTGTTGCAGATTCTGTTGCCAACCTTCATGTGTAAGAAATATGATAAGATGCCTACCGTCTATTCGGAAGACAACGGACTGATTTATAAGGAATGATGAAAAGTATTATTTAGTTAATAGGTTAGTTAAAATTACGTCCAAATAATCAGTTGACCAAGTACACCAATTTTCATGTTCAAAATTAAAATAGATCATAATATATATTGCAGCATAATAAAAACAAAAGTAGAAAATCTCTGTTCTTATCAATTCGGAAGTAATTTCCATATACGGATTCTACTGATTTTCAGCCTCATGCAACATCTTTGCTTTTGTCAGTTGTAAATATGTACATTAGGTATGTGTGAAAGTTTAGAATGTTTTTCAGAGATGACGCACAAATGTTTGCTAGTGTGCATATAATTTTCATACCATTCCGAAAGTATTTATCGCAAATAAA
The DNA here is from genome assembly GCA_004115045.4 of Sinella curviseta. NCBI lineage: Eukaryota > Metazoa > Arthropoda > Collembola > Entomobryomorpha > Entomobryidae > Sinella > Sinella curviseta. The sequence goes on from CM023201.3 coordinate 32,253,494, forward strand.
TAAGGTACATATCTAATATAAAGCTCGTTAGCATCCAAAAATATTTCATAGTTTGTTCTGGCTTTTATTTCCGTTCAATAGCAAACACAAGTTACGAAGTATGTGAACAATGTTGGCTTACAAATTATATTTTCATTAAATGGTTTAATAAACCGCTGAATAATGAATTAAACCTGTACAAGCATTTACCTTATCGTTCCGGAGAAATATACTGGCTTATATAATTTCTATTAACCTGAAATTATAAGACAAATAAGAGCAAAAATTACGAAACATCGTAAACGAGAAAATATTCATAAATTAACAGAGCATTATGACAAAGGTCACGCATGTCTACATAATCTACATTTGTATTTGTCATAATATTTTTTATTACAATTAATTTGTAATGTATACATGTTGAAAGCGCGCAACTTTTCTATTCATCATAATACATATAATTATAAGCCTCTTATTTGTAAAAGTATCATCAACGAAGCAACTGGGCACAACTGTACAGTTTCAATTTTAATCATAATGTTTCCATTGTTCACAATCATTTTTAAACGAAAACGTCAGGATTTCTTGAAAAGAGAACTTTTAATAATAATTCTTACATTTTCTGACTAGATAATAATGATTAGCTATACACACCTCTCCTAAAGATTCATTGCTTGCGAAATCGGTTTCATCAATGTATGTACCAGGATTTTTACCGCATTTTCCAGTGTGATGGCGTATGTGTTGTAGTAGCAACTCCACAGTTAACAATTTAACATTCCATCCATCACATTTGCCAATAAAAGACATGATTTTTTTGCATGCCTTCAACTTTAACTACCATGCATCTTACTTTAAAAGAATTACATATTAGTCAATTCATATTTTCAAATAAGGTACATTCATCAATACTACCCATTCTACAAAGTCCAAATTTACTTTCAAAGGTACTCTGCAATTTCCACCCTTCAGGTAACGCATTATTCTTTCAAGTCTGCTAGCTCTTTTTGCTATAATTAGTCCGATACTTATACTCGAAACTCGTAGCACATACAGTTTCAAACTACCAGTAACTTTACCAAAAAAATTCTCACACGTCTAATACAAATCACTGATAATAATTCGACATGGAACCAATAATTAAAAATTTGCATTTTAAACCGAGAGAGAATAAATGGGCAAGGAATGTTCCTTCAACAATTTTGCAAACAATTTTTGTTTTGTTATTTTTTTGCATTTTCGTTGAAGCTAACAAAAACGAGGCAGATACTATAGTAGATATATACCACACTTTTTAAATTTTAAAATGCTTACACATACATGCACACACATCAAAATCAGTCGATTATCAAAAAATTTACATGATTAAATAAAATATATATAATGCTAATATTAAACTTTACAACAATTATAATTACAGTTGAACGAAGGATTAACTTAGGCTTAGGAAGGAATTTCTAAAGACTACATAGTTGTAATTTTCGATTCTTTTAACTGTTCAATAGAAGAGGACTAGAAGAATCTACTAAAATTGTCAAAATCACATAATTTTACCTCTCGCTGTTGCTAAAAAAGATTTACATTTGAAAACATTTTTTTCTTCGGTTTATAGCACCTATAAATGTATATTGATAAAGTAATTCAATTCTTATCAAAGAACATTATTTTGTTTTGGCTTGATAAATTCAAATAACTTGGCGAAAAATGGCAATGCTGAAGGATGGTAACTTTAATTAATATATGCCAATTAAATGCAAAATATTCGTTGACTATTTTTTTCTCACCGATAAAAATTATAATTAAGGAGAATCATAATTAACGGCATTTTAAGATTGACGTTAGCACAATTTGAAGGATAACAGATAGAAAGAGAAATCCTGTAATGGCAGAGTCGATTATATTATTTCCGTAGCCGGAGTTGGCACCATTGTTTATTTTGTCCTCGTCATCTCTTTCTGCTGTTTTACTGCTAATGTCTTTTTGAGCCCTTTCAAAATAAGTGTCGGCTGCGGGGGGATTGCGATCGGGTTCTCCTAATTCGGGCATCCTTTCCCGGATAACATGCTCGTAGATGTAGGCTTTTCTGTTGATTGTTGGTTGAGTCGGCCTGTTATTATCTTGCAGTGCGTGAGCAAAGGAGTCCTTTGACGCCAAAAATTGCTGCCACTAAAATAACATGTACAGAAACGCGATTAAAGTATGTACATTTTCAAAATTGCACACATAATATAATGCGTATGCAAATGTCATTATTTGCTTGAAATTGTTGTTAATTTTTACTTGGCTTCTTGAAATTGGCATAGCCTTTCTGAAAACAGTCCAGTGGACGATCTCGTTACAAGATGGGGTGGTTAGAGACCCATAGTACCTCCATAGGCTGAGGTCGTCGTCAGGAAGTAGTGCTGAGATGTTGAGAGGAACGCGAACAGGCATGAGCTTGCCCAGAGGATTATCTACTTTTGTAATGGCGTCAATAATCGGTCGAAGAGCATAGTTCTCTTTATCTCCAATCTATTTTTGATAGATGGGGAAGAAATATTTAATTAAAGAATACCACTAACAAAGTCTTGCAACATTGAATAATGTTGGAATGTAAAATAATATGTTGTTACCTCAAAGAAGATTCCAAGAACTGCTAAACCTCGTCTATTTTTACTAGCTACCGCTTCGCCCAGCGTTTTGTAGTCATTGCTGTAGTGGACCAAATGGAGCTCAGCCACGTATCTATTATAAAAAGTTTTTTAAAATGTAAAATGAAAAAGGAGCATCTTTATTGAAAAAAACTGCTTTGAACGTTGTCTTTTTATACCCATTTCCGTTAACGGTATGCTCGGAACCAAAGTCTTCGTGCGAGCCCCAATGAAAATGAAGCTGCCCAAATCTGTAGGAACCTTTCATAAAATCTCCATCAAAGACCAGATCAGATGTCAACTCATCACCAAGCTGAACTTGAACTGTACAGAAAATCAAATTTTTGCCATGAGTAATTGTCTGTAGGAATCATCAAATTGTTACTGTAAAAGTAATTAGTGATCATTGTACTTGTATGCCCATTGTTTTTTATCAAAAAGTCCTCCTGAATATCTGAGTACTTTCTATTGAAGCGCAGACGGATGCTAGGGGCTGTAGCTTTCTTTGTGTTTTTCTCGTTAAAGTCTATCGGAGATTGCTGCTTTCCTGTTTGGCATTCACCGGCCCATGTACTGGGATCTGTTTATATTTAGGTAAATTGTGAAATAAAAAAATCGCAGGTAAAATTTGAGAAGTACAAAGCTTTTCAAATGTAGAAACAAGCGCGTGTTATTCGATTTATACAGTAATAAAACATGTAGTAATCTCAATTCTCATCACACGGGATTAACCAAACTTACCGCAGTGACCATCATGATAGCACCATTCTGAAAAAAAGTAAAAAGAAGTAAAGTAAAATCACAAATGTGTCGACAGTAAAAAATCATATCAACATTTTCGCCAAGTAAATAAAGAGATAATATACAAGGTTAAACAAAAAAATAAGACTATGGACCATTATACGGAAACACGCAGGTATTCTTTTAAAATTACATATGCATAAAATAATTTAGGCCAAACCGTGTAAAATGGTAAGCCTTTTAAGGATGTTCAAAATAATAATATACTTTAAAATTGATAGGTGTAAACTTTCCTCTTGAAATGAAAAAATTTCCACTCAATTCAGTAATACAAGTCATTCTTGTGTAAAAATGCCCTATATTTTTATTCACAAGTTTAACAAAAAATCTGAAAGTCAAATTGTAAAAGTGTATGTGGAAAGATGTCCCGGGAGCATAAAGCATGTAGTGCGCTTCTCCGCTTATGAATTCATTCAGTACTCATTCATAACTCCATTTTTAACAAACGTGTAGTTTTGCTGACCTATTTTCATCCTTTTTACAAGAGACATGAAGAAAGTTATTCTAATGCAAATTAGATTACTTAATCTGCAATTTCAACTTATTCCTTTTCTGTAGCTAGTACCTACTGCATCATCATTCCTGTTGCACTTTGTAACTTTTTTCTTTTCTTCGAGTTTTTACACAGGTAATATATATTTCACAGCCCTTTCGCCTTTCACGCAACAACAAAGAGATCCTTTTGCTTGGTTTGGATGGCATGAACTGTGGTGATTGCGAAAGATGTCAGCATGCTAATATAAGAAATTGAAAATAATGCATTCCTATTCCATTTGGGTCAATAAGTCCTCACCGCAGCGATTTTTAGCACGTTATCTGTTCAATCCACAAATAATACCATTTACATGCAAAATGTTCCTAATCCAGAATTTCCGTTTAGCCATTCAAACATGTTCAAGTCTATTGTTCTAGCTGTTAACCGTGAGAATTTGCAAAGTGATATTATATATGCAGGTCGCATAATGTAATAATCTTTAAATTTAACAAGCAAGCTAGAACGTGCTGCCCATTCATGTGTGTCAGATGTCAGTGGATAGACATCAATGAGAGACAATGCGACAAAATGCTGACATGATGACAATAGGTACATCGTTTCTTTTTATCACAGGCGCTTGGATAACGAGATGAGAATCTGTTTGACGTGAGTGGTGAAGAGGAACCAAAATTCCGAAAGTCATTCTAGAGCCTTGTACCGCTAACATACAATATACCCACCTATGTGTACATAGTTCAGTTGTTAGACACAGAGTGATCTTTAAGTAGGTAGAGAAGTTCCAATAAATATATTTCAAAATTAAACGAGCTCAGCTCATCAAAGTCGAATTTTCAAAACTGAGCACTTAAAACTACATTGGAATCTGGTATCATCATCTAACCGCTGCCACCCCGCAAATGGGAAGTGGTTTGTAAGTTGGGGCATGTGGTCGGTCCAATGGTTCTGTGGAGAGAAATTCCACTTCCATGTTTGTAGTAAGAACCCAGTAAATTGATCAAGGACGTACATGACTAAAAATGACAAAATTCTCCTCTACTATAATCCAATGAGCTCTCGTCTCCAAAGTTTTGCTCACTGAGTGAGTGAGTAATTTTATTCCAATCCGAAACCCTCTGGAAAGTTTGGATGTAGGAAGGGAAAGTACCAACCCGTGCAAACTAAATTGTGTGTGCTAAAATACCTCATTTAATTTACGACGCATTTTCTGGTTTTGGTCTAGACACCCCCAAAGCGTAGGAATCTCGATGCACACAAAACTCAGCATTGATATTCTTCCTCTTGTATTTTTACGGATTACTAGTCATAAGTCTATTTGTATTCTTATTCACTGCCAATGCACGCCTTATATGGATACTACTGAAACACACGTACAAAACTCGGTGCTAGCTTTTTTCATAAAACCGGAACTCAACCTCAAAGAATAGAAGATTCAAAGTTGAACGCGAGAAGAAACCACGAAATCGGAGGAGTCAAAAGTCTGTTCACCAAGAAAATGAACTAGACTTCAATTCATACATATAGGCATGAGAGTTGTTGACAAGATCACCCATTTTCCTGGGAAAAGTCAGCCAGATAAAATATTGCAGGATAACCATGAAGTTGGTTTGCGATTCTCTTAAACTCCATAAATCTTAGAAGGTTTATTTTATGTCATATTATTTGCTCCATATTCGTTATACTGTCGTTGTATATACGTATACTGTTTAGAAAGTCGTGGACAACTTACTTCTCAACTCCTGACTCCCACCATAAAGTGGTAGAGCACCAGGCACTCGGCAGCATCTTCTCTCTTAATATATGTAGGTGCAGGTACATACATTCTGACATTCATGGAGACGAGAGAGAGCGCATCAAAAATCGGGTAGCATTTGCTGCACACAACTATTTATTTCACCATCGGCAAGAAATCCTGCACAAGTGGTTTAGTTTTGATCAGTTTTTTGAAGATTGATGATGTAGGTATTCTGCTGGAGTCGGAAATTCTGGAAAATCGAACCTACGCCAACAAATTTTAGTTGGATTTCGTTTCACGCGTCAAATAAGAAGAAAATGAAATGGAAGAAGAGTAGCTGGGCAAGATATCGTCTTGAAGTTCATACTACTTGCATTTGCAGTTGTTGTAAGCGTACAATAAGTTTGCTGTTATTTACATCAAATTGCAATATCTTTCATAGTCTTGCGTTTTTTTTCGATGAAATGTTCTCAATTCGTAGAACAGTCTATTGATTCAATACACCGTTCCATTGCCCATTATATTATGCATTCAATGGTGTGTTCTTCTGTGAAACTTGGGAGGAAACCGGTTACATTTCCTTCCGTCTCACACGTTCCATTCTCTGTATCGCTTGCCTTCCTGTAGTTCTATAAATTCTCTGACATGTCAAATGTAAATTCGTGTTTTATTAAGAAACTAGAAAAACACGAAAATTTATTGCCTCGCCGTTTTGTTGTAATATGCAAATTTCAGAAAGACTACTAGCCATTTTTTACCTGGAGAAAAATTGTGGCTAAACAAAATACCCACGGAAAATTACTTTAATTATTGACTGGAACCAGTAGCCGGACTAGACACTAATGTAAATACAGCTTCGTTTGTTGTGACAGATTCCAAGTCGACCTTGAAGAAGTACGCTCGTCATGCGCTCAATCTTGTCCTGACGCCTTACACATGTATAAATATATTTATGTTAGTACCTACATAGTACCTGCTTAGATAACAAGAGTTGGAGTCAAATCATATTAAGTTTGGTATACCAATTCGTTTACTATCAATTTTACGACAAACAAATTATCTGCCATAAAACAATCACGTAATACATTATACCAAACAACAGAGAACATCTCTACTAGCATCCTCTGATGATAACATCATCATCAACTTTTCAGACCTACTTTTGTCATACATTGTTGTCGTCTCCATTTCAGTGTCAATACCAAGGTCATCGTACCGTGCCTCTAGTAAACATTATTATTCTCAGCTTATCTGCCAGTAGAACAAACACACAACAGCTACTGTTATATTGTGGCTGCAATGGAATTTATTAGCAAAAAAGTTTATCTGCATTTCAAAAGAAACGACAAAAACTAGTACTCGTATATGCAGCTAGAATGATAATGGGGCTGGATATATGGACAGGGAGTTGGCCTCATAAATCCTCCATTCAACAATGGTCATCAGCCACTCTTGCGTACATTCCTCTTGAGTCATCATCATTCTTGTCATCATTAAATCGAGTTCAATCAAAAAGAGGATTTTTTGTATGAATTTTTGCGTTAGATAGTTCATGCCATAAACTCATTTCTTTATTGCAAAGTAATCTTCTTACATCAACTCATCAACATATTAACGATGGTAAGATCTCCTCTCAACTACATATTTTCTTACTGTAAGTCTGGCGATCTAAGATAAAAATATTATGAAAAAAAATCAAAATTTAACCTACTACTATGTACTACACGAATATATTCAATGTATGTGAAGTAGTACGTGGTGCCACTGTCCAGCTATCTGCCAGTCTACAAAAAGCATAAAACTAAAATCTCTAAGAAGGTGTGTACGCAGCAACATGTTGTTTTTGTTTGCAATGTTATCTAGCAGTCAGGTCATACAGAGTTATTTTTCCTTATTATTATTCTTTTTCTTTAAATACATTAATACTGACCAACTATTACTAACTATCATTCCATTCTTTAATTCAATTCACTGGCATGTCCACCCTGGAGTTTTACTGAGAATACCTTGGGTATTTGTTCCACAACACGATAAAATATGAAGAGTACAAAGACCAATTTTTATATAGCAAGTTGCAAAGGTCACTCTAGTTAATTTCATTTTGGAAGCATGACAAATTCCAACGTCTTGGTTGGTTAGAGAAAAAAATTGAAAAAATATGATGTGATAACAGGGAAATTGACGTCTGCGATGAGAAGATGAAAATGTCATTTTTATTGCAGTTTAGGTACCACCAGTAGCATTCTTCTTACAAAACAATTATCAAGAGCCAAGAATGGAGATAACACCGACAAGATTTATAGGAGCGATCAAGTTTTATTTATTATCCTCATCATGGGAGACACGTATGTGATTATTAAAACGATCCATTTATGTAGATACTTAAGTAATCCAAATAACAAATAAACAATTAGTGAAAATTTATTGAGCTTCCATATATGCTGCCTTCCTGTACATTGCTTGTCTGCTTAATGGGAAAAAGGATGTACGTGTTGACCATATCATTATTATTAATGTCAGAAAAATTATGTCTAGGTCAATGCAAAACCATCGAGTGATTTAATTTCATTAAATGAGAAAGATCATTTTTACTTGAGTAGTAACATCAACAATATCTTGTTGTAAAGCACTGTTTAATGCGTTTTAAAATGCTATTATACTTTAAATGGAAATGATCCACGAGCTACACGTAATAACCATTGGGCGTCATCAGTCATGACCAGTACGAAACCCTATACAACCTAGAAATTTATGGATATATACGAGAGATAAAGCCAATGAGAAATTCACTGCCAAACTGCCATAATTTTTTGTACGCTTCAACGAATCCTTAAAAATCAATGCTAAACCTAAAACCAGTGATAGGAGGTTCATATTATATTCAATGCAAGGCAAAAACCATATACATGAATGCTAAAATGCTTATCTTGTCTCGTCGTCATAAAGAACACCTTGTTTACGTATGGATCATGTAAAGCTATTATTATTATGATTTTGCTTGCATTTTTGGCTACGCTGTGCAAGGAACATAACAGGGACATAACCCATCAAAATTCTATTTGCATTACAAAAAATATAAAAAGAACAAAGTGATAAAGCAGCCTTATTTTTATTTGCTAAAAGTATGTCTATCTTTAGACTCATGCATCATGCATTTTATTGAGTGATGATGTTGATGGTGATGATGATAGTAGTGCCAGGCCAGTATTCAGCACGATGATGCTACCCCCAAACAACGCCCTTAAACTGAGCTCATCCAACTTCGATATAATATGCCAGTATCGAAGAATATTATATTATTATTTCCTCAGGAATGTTTATGCGCAGACCAATAAACTTTGCACGCAAATTACTGTGCATTTGTAAATTGGTAAACTGGATAATTCTTGGTTTGCTAAAGTGTGATTTACTTTTCATTTAAATTAAACGAGCATCATGTGCTACGTCAAGTTAGAGCCTTTTAAATTATTTTTATGTCTAAATATGGTCACTGTTGCCATTCCACACTAATTGAATATTTTGGTCTAGCAAAAATTGTTAACCGTAGCCAAATCTGATGCAATCCTATGAATCATAATATATTCATTATCACAAGTTTAATTGCCGACTTCACACTATATTAGCAACGGGCTTGACACCGTTGATGATCTTGTTCAATATTGGCATCAGTCTATCATATCGTGATTACTATGCTTGAAATTACTACGCATATGCATATCTATATAATGGTTGCGCTTTTTAAACTTGTCTGTATATTGCGAATGAAGACGATGTATGATTAATTTGTTTCCTTCCTCTTCTTCTTTGATGTACATGCTGGCAAATATCGTTTAATCGTTCTTTCGACCTTGCTCGCCTCGATGAAAATGGAATTATTTATCAGTGTTGCATATTCATACAAGTGGAGTAATGTATTTTGCTATCAAAGCTAAAAAAGCTACTGTCTAGTGCAAGGTGCTGAGCGACTGCCACTAAACTTGAAATTTTATATTGGCCACCGACAGGTCAAACGATGCGTTATACTGACATTGATTATGAATATGAACACGATGATACCGGAACGCAGTAATAATGACTACTTATAATAGAATATTTTGGGCACCTCATTCATTAACCCTGGCGGCTAAAAACGGTAATCTGAGTCTTTGCGGCTCTGATGAGCTTTTGTCAGGGACGACGTCTCAGATTTCCCGCATGTCCTTAATGTTTGTTTTGAGTTTTGAGTTTGTAGACAGATGAGATATAGCAAAAAAATTACTTGGCTTTGGGTAGGTATTGTATATACACAAAGATAAATTAGATCTCTTTCAACTGTCTGCCTGGTTGAAATAATGCCAGAATCTCAATAGCAAATCTGTCAATCTTTTAGGTATACAAGTTATACTTCCATTACAAAATCTTAATATTGGATAATGGTTGTAAGAAAACTTTGAGCTCTTACATCACATGCTAGTGCTATTTTAAACCGAAGTGGTGACAGCGAGTTTGTGATGATGGCTAAATATCTTTTAATGAGCTTTTCGCTATTGTTATCCATATTCATAAATCAAATGCGATGTTTTACTTTTCAAGATGTTATCCTTACTACGAAAGAGTTATCCGTAATAATATGTGGATGGATGCTTATACTCAGGCTAATTTCACGAAACGACAGGTTATGCAACTAACAGTAAAAACAATATAGGAGTTGAAAGAATGTATATTTTCAATAATCTTTCAATATTTTTAAACAGTACGGATTTCATCAGGTTTTCGACCTCTGTACTTATTAAATGAAATTATCTGCAAAACTTGAGTGAAATGTCAAAGGAAATTCAAAAGACTTGCCAATGTTCTTTTGCTTATACTGCTTAAACCAAAAGACACCTGGAGCTAAAACATTTCCATTAGATTATAAATACGAGGTCAATATACCATAAATATTTCATTACCGTTTTAAGATATTAATAAAAACTTCGACAGTCAATGGTTCATGTAGGATGCATGCAAAATGTAAAAACCGTTTGTATGCAAGTCACCATGCGTAAATGCTTCAATGATAAACAACACATCTTCCACATTGAAATACAATAGGGTTTTTTATTTCATCACAAGAATGAATCCTTATTCCAGAAAAACCCAAATACCTACACACTACATTACGCTATATATCTGGGTACGGTAGTGTTTTCTGCTGAGTGAAAACATTGAGAAGACCGAAATCGGTAAAAAGGATCATTAGGGTACAAGGAGTAAAAATTAAGTCTATATACCATCCGGTGTTTTATGAAAGGCACATTGAGGTTCTGTTTGACCTCCTACAGTAATCTATTTCAATTAAAGCTGTCAACTTGCAACACAGCACATTTTACTCTTCTCATTAGGACAGCAATGTCTCGCTGAACTAGTTTTAACAAGTGTCTGTTACATCTCCACAAAACTTGGTTAATTCAATCATAAACGAACAGCATCAGTCAATACAGACAGCAAATATAACCTTGCTTATTATCTTTATATTCGTTTGGTTTGTTGATTTAATTTGTAGATAGGAACAATATATGGCTCGCTTAAATACCTATAAGGTCTGTACCTGATATCTATATTCATTTTGTTCTACTGATGTAAGAACATAAAATGTGTCTTATATAATTATATACATAGTACAAATACGTGTACAAATTATGATTTTGCATGAGTCTGAGTTACATGAACGAAATGGTTAAATGTGCAGTGGGTTTCATTCAGGAATTCGTTTTACGATCTTATTCGTTCCACATAGTTTGTGGACAGGCGTAGCTAATTCACGATGTGTGGCATTTGACAACAATGTGATTGGGATCGAGGATGCGAAGATGAGGTGACGACGACGTTGTTGGAAATGCTTCATTTATTTTGTGAATACGTGATCTATGGTTGGACAAAAAGCAATTAACAACAATTATGGTGATTAATGACTCTATGAATATTTACAGTCTGGCCATTATTATTTGAATGGCTGTGAGAAGATCAATGACTGAGTGAGAGTGGTATAACAGCAGAGATCCTACATAGAGTACATTGCTTAGGTATTACCACATTGCTCATTATATGGAAAGAATTGTTTGCGTACAAATACGCAGAAAAAAGTAAATGTTAGACCTAAAGTTAGCAAATGAATCTGCAAAATATCTTCACGTTATTTGCACTTTTCCCTACACTTGACATAATGTATTGTATTGACAGGTAACATTGACCCAACTAATCCTAAGCAGGTTGATCACTTAAATTAAAGCATTAATCTTTGCCTTTCTCTCAAAGTTAGCACGTATTGTATTTATTAGTTTTCATTAATAAGACGCCTACGAAATATATAAATAACAAAATACAGGTGAATCGCATATACCTATTGGTGGTCCAGTTACTTAGCTTTACTTAACTTGGCTAGCAGACATCAGTAATGATAAAAATATCTTTTGTGTAAAGTATCATGTGTGTACTTACCTCCTGCAGCATTGGCAACATTTTTGGCACAAATGAACATGAGAGTAAAGACAATGCACGGAAGGGCTAATCTCATCATCATTTCTGATGCATCCAGTCCGTTTCCTTTTCCTTGGTTTGGCATGGTCCTCCTTCGTACTAAAGCTATGTAGCTTGTGAGTGAGTTTTGCTTGTCTTGCTAATGAAGACGAACAAGGTTTCCTTTGTTCAGGTTAAATGAGTTATCAGTTTGATTGGGGTTACACGAGATCTACTGATCCTTCTTTGGATTCGGTTGAGTAATTAAAGCGATCGTAATCGGTGCAAGTGCCTCGATCCAGGGATCTCGTCCAGAAAGGTAGCCGAAAAATCGCAACTTGCAAATGAGCAGAAAAGAGTCTGAAATTAAAAAAGTTTAATAGGTGTGTAAATATTATCAATGTATTGTTTAGTTGTTTAAAATGAAATGACCGCAAATAAGCTTATGGATTATATGAATAGAATATCTTAAGCATTTAACTTAATAAAAGACCGATTTATTGTTATGCTAAAAGCATGCGTTTAAGTTTGGGAATCCACGTCATTGAACTAATTTGATCTTCTTTAAAATGCAATTACTCCTTTAAACGATTCGCTCAATTACATACGTATGTTTTTATTAGCATCATTTCATAGTAATGAATGGCATCGTCGCTATTTTTACGCTGCCCAATTTGAGTTTTGCCGAATTCACTTTGCATTTCGTGTTATCGTAATACTACTAATTTTTTCGGTACTCATTTACTCATCACGACCTACATCAGTACATCATGACTTCATTACGTCGTCTGATCGTCTTCACGTGATGGCATTCACTTATTTTAATTTCTCATTTCACTGGAAATTTTCAGTTTTGCTGACCATGAACTTCGTCGTTGTCATTCGTTGAACGAAAAAAATCAATAGCATATATTTAGCATTGCAATAGTTATTACGAATAAACACAAACAATGCACGTGCATATTCGCACTAAAATTTAAAATATGCCAGAACTCAATTATAGTTTAATTAATTGAATTTAATTTATTCGTCATAAATCTGTTCACAAGAATGTGCTATGTGCGAAAACTGAAAGTAAAATTAAACAGCCAAACGTTTTATGAATAAGCCACTTGCATCTCATCTGTGATCATGTGTCCAGTTAGTAGAGATTGACGGCAATAAAATCTCCATGATATTCATTATATTCAGAAAAGACAAGCACTCCGAAAGCCATGAAAAACTCATAATCACAAGACATTATCATCACCTTATGAATCGAATAATACGCTTAACTATGCCATAAAAGACAACTACAAACTGTGGAGTCTGTTGTTGTGTACTGATGTGTACCTAAATATGCATAGTTAAGAAGGTATAATGAAAAGTGACTCAATCTCCGCTTCAGATGAGCACAATACGCTTAAAATATTATGGTCATCATATACTACATCACGACTGCAAATAGAATTAACTAACACAGTCAATGATTTGATTGTAGTGTTGTCCGGATGCAGAACTCGCTTCCTTCTTCAATCATTCCCTAACAAGAAATCAACTAACCTGTCAGTTCATCCCGTAATAAAATGGCATGTTTTCATTACCCCATAAGGATTTCTTAATAATTTTAATGGAATAAGGTGTCATAAACCATATTATGGAACCAATAAAAACCAACGGAATGATACGCATAATATTATTTATTTAATTTATTTATTATTTATTTGTTTTTGTGACTGTACAAAAGCAAATTGAATGCACAGCAGCAGCGTCATCAGATTCAGTATCAAGAAATCTTCAAGATTTTCCCAATGTCAACAAGTCATAAATAATAAAATTTGTAAACAAGATTTCAAATTTATTATTGCATTCATCAATGAAATTATTCCACACGCTTTTTAACACGTCATCAGCAAAACAAATAAAAAGCAATCAACGATCAACCTACTTAATATATTTAGCGGTGAGGTGCTTCGTTTATTCTGGTGGGATATATGAAGAAGCATATAGTAACTAACATAACCTATTATAATTATTTTAACATATGAATTTTCTGTAAATAACACGCACCAAAGTAGATAACCACACGCACAGGTAGCAAATAAATAGATACTCCATCAAGTATGTAATTCTACTCCTCGTTTGTCTGTGGTGGTGGTAATTACTCTATCTTTATGATTATTATTATTAGCATTTTTATCGCAATGGAGTGAAGTGTAAACCTGCTTGAATATCCTTTGACGCATAGCATGCGGCGGAGGCATCTCAACAGCAGGCGATATTGATGACTGAAGATAAACAATCAATGCAGTTTTGTTTTTTCCGAAGATTTAATCCACCATGCCATATCGAGTCTATAATGGCGTACTTGACAGAGATGATAAAGTGACGATGAGGATGACGACATCATCTCACAGTCAGTGAGAAATTAAAGAACGGGGGATGTCCGCCGTATGCAATAATTGTATAAAAAATAAATGACTGGGAGGTCCCTGGTTCTTTTGATTCCGTTGAGATGGACATACAATTAGCATTATGGAATACATACCTATTCTCCACATAACCACAACAAGCTACCATTGAAATGGATGCTCATATCACGTAATTAGCGTTAATTCGGGATTCCTTTTTCCTTTTTATGACATTTCTCCTTTGTTTGGTCAGAAGCATTTTATTTCTACACAAACGACCGCACAAATTTTCCTCGTAGAATACGTACGAGCAGTAATAAAAATACGTGTATGTATGTATATAGACATTATCATAATGAGAAACTACATGAACATGTCATGATGGGAGATTATTGTGGCTGTCGTTTGTCATTGTTTTACTTTTTATATTATCTTTGAGTTTGCCATTATTATGGGCACTTGGCATATAGGTATGTATATGTTCATGTAATTGTAAGATAATATCCAACGGTCGTGACCAAACTTTCTGCTTATTTTTATACATGGAGGGTGGTAACCAACTGCCAACTACTTCAACCGCACACAGATTGACAGCATAATAATAATAAAAAAATTGCACCACGCGGACAAGTTTATAAAAGACAGTGAGCGAGACAACTGTCCCACAACAGCTCCTTTGTCGAGTCTTTCCACGCATTGTTTGTCTGTTGACGGCTTTGCGTCAAAGGGACATGGTACACATATCAGAGGGAATTACACGAGCAAAAGTACAAACAATGTTTTGCAGTTTGCATAAAAATCCCAACTAATCGTGCGTAAAATCTTTTCTAATTGATGGATATATCATGTATAAATGTGAATGTGGCATGTATAGTAATTTGGATAGAAGGGGAAGTACATATTTTTAGTCGTGTTCTCGTCTTGAACAAACATGTGCGTTTCCACTCCATCATCATCTTTGTACCGAAAGTCTATATTTCATCTTATTAGTACCACAGTCCCACCAACTCCACGTATTGACAGACAGAGATCATCATCATTCCAAACTAAACACCTGCATCCTCTTATAATTTTAAGGCCTTTTCGCGGTTAGTCTACAAAACATTCAGTTGTTTTACACGATAAAAATACCTCCTTTGATTCTTAAAAAAATAATCACCAACTATAGGGCATTACATGACCTAGCGGTCGCACGCAACAACTTCCTTCATCAAATTCAAGTTCGCTGTGGTGCGTAGCCACAGTCAATAGTCACTTGCCTTAAAAAAGATGTGCCTTTTATTGATCTTTTTATAGATTCAGAAGGAAGATAATGTCCTGCGTTTAATAGGGAAAATGATGACTTCATTACGGAATTGGCGACATGAAAGTCCATCATCAAGGGTCACACCACACTAAATTGATTATCGATTACCAGAAATAAATCCAATTGGTCTTGAATTAAATGCTACAGGTCTGGGTGAAGATGATCTGATAAGCTTAAACTATCCATCCATTACCTTAACATGATACTATATCCATATAATTAGGAGGAAAACAAAAATAGACTACAAAACAAGCCTACGTACTCTCGTAAACAGCTATATTTAATTGGTACATAATATGCATATTTCAGCAACTGGAACAAGAGCAAAGTAGGAGGTCAACTTAGGTACACGCATGTGCGAAAATTGGTAATCAAGAAGTTGTTGTAAGTGGTAATGAATGAACATGTATCCATACAACTGATCATAAACTGTTCAAAATTATGTGGATACAGATAAATATTCATGAGAATTCTCATTTGTATTCACATCGTGTTTCGTCATCATCACACTCCTTCTCATTAAAATCAAATCAATCAATAGCGATGAACATTACGATGGTCAATTTGAGGTTTTCACACGTCACAAGTGTCATACATTTAGTGTGTACAGTACACGTATGAAAATGAATTGAAGATGATGATATTTGCCTGTACGTAATTATTAAAGATGATTAATATAGTGATTTTCCTTCCTATTGCGGAAAGAATTGGTTTATTATTTACAGACATTGCCAACATTGCTAGAAATATACATAGGCACCAATTTGCATATTAACATGAGTGTTTACGATCTCATTGATTTGTCAATTGATTCTGAAGCAGCAAATTATATGGATTTTATAAAATAAACCTGTTAAAAGCATGTCAAAGATCGAAAGGTTCATAGATTTCAGAGTCAAATGTCAGAGTCATTGTTTTAAACCACATAAAAATACAATTTTAACTTTAAAGGATACGCGGAGATATGTCTTCTTCAAAGTTGGTATATTATTTATTGCATACATGCAATAGAAATTTCCTTTTAATTCAAATAGAATTTGTGAACTTAAAGTTTTCGAGCTCCTCATTCATTCCTTCATTTTTATCGCTTTTGACATTGTGGCAAACAAAGGAAGACATTTACTGTAATCGCATCTTCACATTTGTTCGCCAAACAAAATTCTCCCCAAAATCCAAAGAAAAAAAATGATTTCAATAGCAGAATCGCACAGGATGAGAAAAAGCAATCTCTTGGTGTACGTATGGTAGCTGTGTGGCGGTGATGGTGCATGGTGTGATCTTCTTGCCTTCCCTTCCCACTCCCTCCCATAAAACAGGAATAAATGGGACATGAATGAGATGAGTCGCCAGAGAGCGAGAGAGAAAAAAGTATAAAAAGAGTTTTGTGTGCTTTATGAGAACTCGAGAGAACAAAGTGAATTATGCTCAGCATCACTTTGCCACACACACTCGCACACGAAGATGAGGACTTGTTTTTAGGCAAACATTATATCTGTACCCACCTACATTTGAAATACTGACTGCACGAAAGACTAACCGTCTTGGATAAACGTATTATGTAATAGTAACAATGCAATGCATGGAATGCACAATACTGCAACTGAGCTTTTTTCAAAAAATAATACGTATGCGTTTGCTGGCAAAGTCATTTTTACGGCAGCTAAGCACACGACAATAAAGATGTTTGCAAAAGAAAGCCCTATTCAAAATTTTAAGAAAGGGGTTTACAGAACCGAGAGATAGTCACTATCGCTAGTGTTGAGTTATACAATAACCGAGGTTCCATAAGATTCCATTGTACTTCATCTATTCGCTTGATTCGCTACAAGTTGCAACTTGCCCCAAAATCACTTTCCAGGAGTGATGATGCTTCCTAAGCAAACATTGTATATAGGACCATAAACCACAAGAATCTTTACAGCTTGCACAAAAGTTTATCGTTTTAGGTTTTAGTAGTTTACTTTCAAAGATGACACGTCTCTCAAACCCGAGCCCTCAGGATAGTTTGTACATATTCTTTCCTACGTGAGACAAGATTCATTTTCACTACAGCAGCAGACACAATATGTCTCCATAGTCTAGTGTGTAAATGATGAAATCATATTTCATTTCCTAAATTCTGATTTTATGGTTAGATCTGCTAGGTGTGAAAGTAATAGCTTGAAATAATCTATTACGGCTTAATGAGACGAGGGCAAAGAAACGGCACTGTTCCTGTCTGCCAAACACCACGCCATTAATTTTCGCTGGAATTGAGACAAAGCCAAAAGATGAAGATACTAGGTATATAATATTATATATGCATACCCATGCAACTGCGGTTATTAGCCCAACTAGTGGGGTAAACCAATATCCGAGTCTATTCGCTTCGTCTAGATCCGAATTATCGCCACTTCTGGACGTGTAACTGTTTTAAACCCTGCGGTATGGTTGGTATGAAATGGTTTGGTTAATTCCGCACGTAATACTTACATGAAGAGCACATGGTAGACTTTATTTCTGGCAAAGCATGTGGTGATAGCATTTCTCGATAGATTTGAGCTTCTCTTTTCGAAGGTTATCTCTAATTTCCCTGAAACTACGAATATCCAACTTGTTGAGGTAAATACATCGGATCGGTCTTTTGACTCCCCCAAGTTTGATTTCCTTCCCTTACATAAATATGTAGCATTAAATATGAGGCAAGGAGTAGGTACACACATTCCGTAGGTAGTGACGTACAATTCTACAGTACATTATATTTTATCCAAATAGGTAATTAGGTAAGCAAGTAAAAAAACTGTCCTGTTTACTCGATTAAAATATTTGTCACAAGGAGTGTGAAATTTTACACAGTTTCTTCAACTTTTGTAGGCTAATTTCAGACGGAGATGTTATCTATATCTATGATAATCTATCCAACTCATGTAGGTATGTATGTACATGCCATCAATATATTATAGAGCAATATAACAATATCATCTTCACGCCAGAAAAATCCACCTGCGATAATAGCAAGGTGTCTGACACGGTCCTTCTGGGAGTTTACTCTGGAGTATGTGGTTTATACAACTTCCTAATGTTTCGCTGGAACAGATAACGATTTTAATGGGAGAATGCTTGCCAAAAAAAGTACTTGATATGGAAGCGTTATCTAATATAGTCTTAATGATTTAGCAACCCACTATCAACTATTTGTTTAGATTCCCATGCATTTTCATCATCATATTCACTCCCTTCTCTGGAAAATATACTTGCTACATACATTCTTGTTTCTAGAATGCATTAAAAATTCAGTTGACGTGTGGTACAGTGCGTTGTTGAAATCCGTTCACGTGGATTTTATGGGAATCTCCCACAGCTCCCATAAGACACCCAACTTAATTACACACTCTAACACCCATATGATGATGCTATCTCAGCTGAATTTCAATCACTGTGTCAAGCGTTGCATTAAAAATGTATAATCAACTTTGACATTCTGGATAATACTGGTAACGGTTTGAAAATGTCAACATCATTGTTTACAATAACAGCAAATTAACCATGTCAAGAGGGTCTCTTGGAATGTCATTTAAATGAATAATCATCATTCCAGAAAAATACAGCTTTAACCATTTCTACATTATGAAAATTATAACGCTCACATCTTGCATTTTTCTTATATTCAACTTTTATTTTCTTTAATGTCACGCCATGGGTAGATCGTGGCTTCTCATTTAGATTCAGATGACGTTACAAACATGGAATACTTTTCTACGTTATCATGATTTTCCTAAACACGATATGAATTGTAATATTTAACCTACCTCCTTTTGACTGTACTTTTATAGCAGATCCTAAAAATCCTATTAACCTTAATTATACTTGAATATATGTATTCAGATTCTGCGATAATGTATTTTATGCCCCTTATGCA
Source organism: Sinella curviseta (assembly GCA_004115045.4). NCBI lineage: Eukaryota > Metazoa > Arthropoda > Collembola > Entomobryomorpha > Entomobryidae > Sinella > Sinella curviseta. The sequence continues at coordinate 32,273,203 of CM023201.3, forward strand.
AGTTTTGTGGATTATTAACAATAGATTCCTATCATCTATTGACTGATGCTCCTTTGCCTTCGCCTTTGACTGTTCTAACCCTTCCTCCAAATAAAAATCATCCTGTGTGCATATCACCTTCATGAATCAAATCATGACGGCTAGTCGCTTTCATGGGTGAATGCATGTGACATTGAAAATTTCCAGCAGTGGTTGGAAACAACGACTTGAGTTGATAACGATGACACTTGTCAGCATAAACATTTAAATTGACAACAATCTAAAGAAGCTGTTTGAAGAAGTCCAGAGAAAAAATACAAGTCACTGATTCTATCAAATGTGCTGACCCATATCAAGTCACAACAACTTTTGATTTAGCTAGGTAATTGTAGCTATGTATGTATATGTTATCATCACCACCATGATTAAAAGCATGTACTCTGCACCTAGTACCAATGTCCACACTTCACGCTAGTACTTTGCTGAAAGTGTGAGGTGCTGCTTCTGTTCTTTAATTTTGTATCAATTAAGATGTATGTATAAAAAGGTCAGGAGTCACGAGCCAAGTGCCAATTAATGAGTAGAGTACTAAAACCACGATATAAACAAACAAGTTCAGGATAGAGTATTGCAATGATTTACGGTGTCTGTCCTTGGACCTACAAGTCTCCACAATTCCAAATCTCAGCACATCATTAATAACTGATCATGAAAACGAACGTTGTCCAGCATGAGATATTTTACAAATTAGAAATCTGCTTCAAACTAGCATGAGAATGCTCATTTTTCATTGAAGATTAAGATTCAAGATCCTTATTGAAGTTTCTTTTCCGCCCGCATTTTGACTCAAAGAAAGCTTTAACAGTTAATAATCAGTTAATAATTTGATTTAAACCTTGATGAAAGTAATGATAATTTCAGTGGTTCAAGAGTTCGTAATTAAGATGAAATTTTACGACTTTTGGAAAATGACAACAACCCTAAAAATGTCAGTTTTTAATTGAAATGGTACTAATTTTACAGTATATAGACTTTGTTCATGCCGAATTGATGAACAACAATTTTCATATTTTTGGTAACTTCAATCTGAGGTTCAGACATTTAGGTAAATAAGTTTATTTGATTTCATGATCTTGTGACTTTTGGTGCTATTCTTGTTAAAATTACGATAATTTGATAATTATAGGTCAGTCAATTAACTCCACTGAAGCGATTACAATTAAAATCTTGAGTTTCATCGTTCACTTTAAAATTAATTTTTTCCGTAAATCTAAAAAACAAATTATTCTACGGTTGTAGCAACATGTAAAAGTACACATGTCAAGACCAGCATACTACACCTATACTGATCCATGATCACATTGCCCCACTTTCCAATTTTTGGAGATTAAACTTTCTGCATGACTAGTCACGTAATAACTTTTACGCTTTGGTTGATTGGTCTTAGGGTTTACTACCTATGCTCATTTCTCATTGTTAGAAATATACTTTGGAATCTTGGAAAGGAAAGGAATATCCATTGGAAAGAAAAGTATAAAAACCCTTACCTTGCAGGTACACAGTGGACGCCAACAAAGTTCCCAAAACCGTTGTTTCTACTTACGGCAAGAGTTACTTGCACTTGTATGCCTACAACAGACTGCAATTAATACTAGCAACAACGCAAGGTTCCAGAAGAGGAAGGGAGAACGAGTATCACTTCACTGTCTCTCATTCTCGGAGAGAGCAAAACTCAAAATCAAGCTTGACTTCTTTCCAAGCAGCTATATACACCCTTGTCTCTCATCCGTCGCCTGTGCTAAAGCTAGAGCAACGTTTCACGACGAACGTAAAAGCACATGGATAGATGTTAAACGCAAACCTATTCCAAAAATTTCACATAGACACGGGCATATTGAACACACAGGCAAGCTGGGTACAAATACAAGGTTTTACACCGCATGCCACCACATACGACACAATCTTTTCTATTCTCAATTTTCCTATTACTGCTAAACCATGCAGAAGATGCACAGGAGTCACAGGAGTATTATCATCATCATCATTTTAATATCTGATCACATAAAACTGCTGCTGGATACAGGATGGCTCGTTTCGTTTCTCTGGTGGAGATCATGATGACGATGGACATGATCCGCCGGGTCTTTAAAGGTGGGACGAAGCCTAACCTTTCAACATTGTATGATCAATCCAGCTCAGAGCTAAGATGCATTGAAGGTTTAAGAGAGAGAGAGAGAGTATAAGACAGTGGCAATGATGAAGAGCATAGGAATAATTAGAGTTAGGGTTAATGGTGATGATAATGGCATTACTCCTGGTGTTGCTGCCAAGAAATCATATACATATTATAACTCACCGTCAAAATAGATAAACCACAAATCAAGTATTATAATTTACTACATCACACTTTGCCAATGCCATTCATATAATCCAGCTACACACCACGCGCAGCCTTATCTACTATACATAAACACAGGTCTACTTTGCACACGCAGCAGCGGCCGTAGTAATACATATTATTCACCTCTGTGCAGGATGCTAATGTTGAGTGGAATCATTTGCTGCAATGATCTGTTTTTGCAACGGAATGATCTTTGCGACTTGCAGACTATGAATAATGTGGCCAAAACAAGAAGTCAAAGATTCGAACATGCACCGCAAGTATAAACCTTGCATTTGTCGAACATATTAAACTTGAAGAAAACCGCATACACTGTTTAGCTGATGGGTTTATCATTAAAAAATGTACCTCGACATTTACAATGTCCCAGCGTGGCCACGACACAGTGAAAAAATCATCCTGTGTAAGGCTAGCTCATTGTCAGTTAGCTGTGTGACGCTGACTTCATTACAATCGACCATTAAAGCTGGCTGAACGCTGGACAACTTGGCAAAGAGCAGAATAAAACAATGCAATCGTATAATAGGCTGTGTGATTGTGGTGATACCGCTATAAACAACCCAACTACTACTACTTTGCTTATAGACAACTAGAAACTTTGTAATTAGATACATGTAGATCATTCACATTGTCTTTCCTCCAGTCTTCCATTTTTCTCGGAGTTGAATTGGACTACTGCTGTCTTATTATCTAATTTGACAAGACAAGGGGAATAGAGTAACAATTTTAACAATAGGGGGGAAGGAAGTTTCTGCTCTTCTATAGTTGGATACTACGACACTTATTATAACTTTTGGACTGTTGATGACGATGTTGATAATTTGATGATGATGAACGAACGAACAAAGTAGAGGGGATGAGAGGATTCAGAAGAAATGATGGTAATGATAATGGAATCACTTTACTTTTAAAGGTAATTTAATTTGGCTTCCATTGTATGTATTTATATCTGCGCTATCTAATGAATGAATGTAAATAGTAATCGTGATGAGGCAGTATCATCATCACGAACAGGAGAGAAGAGACTGAGGTTTTAAGGCTTAAAAGTTAAAACTAGTTAGGAAGATATCTTCTTGGGTCGCATAATGGAGTATGTCTCAATATTACTTGGGAATGAATTTGGGAGTTTTCCCTTTTTCATGCCATGCGATAGTGGCATAGATAGGTAGTCATTGTTGTTGGTTCTATAATAACTTGTAACAAGTGAATAACTTAATCTACCTATTATGAAGACTGCTTTAGTACTATTGGACCCCACGCTCTGATGACTTGTTGGATTAAGGAGGATGTGGGATAGGATGCCGAAGCAGAATGCTGTTGTACGTAAAACGTTAAGGCTTAAAAGTTTGATGCGTAAGCTAAGAAACGCACGAGAAGCAATGATGAGGATGCAATGATGCAAAAGAGGAGAGCTTAATTTTGGTTAGCTGTAAAAACAGTCACTTATTATATACCTGTTCGAGACATTATATCTTGAATTCGTTTACTCATGGATGCATTTGTTTGTGGTTTTGTCGACAATTTTTCTATGTACAAAACGCAAGACCTCACCATCACCATTTTATATACAAGCATTTATGTATATTCATAAAGACACATTTTTTGTGGTTCAACTTCTTCAGCTTCTTCTTCCTTCTTGTTAGTCACCACCAACAATATAAAACAAGTACAATGGTGTTTGGGGTTAGGATAACGTAGCTGCAGCGTATACAAAAGCACACAATACCAATACAAATATTACTCGCTACTCTGAAAAGTCCGGTTCCTTTTGCAATTAAATAATTACATTCATCAGGACAACCGAGAATCACGCTACGTTAAAAGATTTTTAAGAATTTCATTATAAGAATTCAAGTTTGAATTATTTGTGTGTATACAATTTTACACAAACAACGACAATCTGTGTGCTTCCAGTGCAGACACCATTTATACTCTGCCAAAACATAAATCGAGAAATGATGTTTTGAAAATGTTTCAGAATAAATAGTTGTTTGTTTTGGCTGTAGACGAATGGTATTGCATCTTTGCAATGTGAACTTGCAACGCGATACGAGTGCGAGCTAGTTTATACGGGACTCAGTCAAGCAGCACTATTGTGCGTAGATTCATTGAGAACCAGAATATTTTTATCTGCATGTTCCATTTCTATTCCTCCGGAGCGTGCGTTGTTTAATGTACCTCATACGATAACACGAGAGATAAAACCTGTGCAGTTAAAGTTACTTATGGACAAGGAAAAAACTGAAAAACGTGGTCTTCTGAATTTAGATTTATCAGGTTTCAGTTAGCTTTTGAACCTGTATAGTTGCAAGAATACTCCTGATCTGATGACTATCGGATTTATTATGCTTGTAGACGATGTATAGATGAGTGCCTCATTATAGTTCTCATCCGTGTACGTCAGAGATCAATAGATGAATTCTACAGTCAGTTCAGACGCTGGATTATGTATTGATGTACTTTACTTTGAGAAAGTTTATAGGTAGGTAATAATGTTATTATGCAACGTTTGAACTCTTGCTTCGAAACGAGTTTTAAATACACTCTATCTCGGAGTGTTACACAATGGATAAGGATCCAGCCAAATAAAAATGTTCTTTTCGGTTTCTTCTCAAATAAAATAATGCCTAATCTATTTCAAGCTGGATTTAAGTAGTATTTTAATGAGTTAAGCACATCTATAAACAAACAAAATAACAAAATAATGTACAACCATGTTTTATACACAAGTTTATGCCTAATATAAAATCATTGCTAGAAAGACCACACTTCACATTGTGAAAAATGGACACCACATTCATTTCGCACAATAACATTCTGGTCATTTTATCCGCATACGGCATACGCGACGCGTAAACAAAAGTTGGATAATTTACAGGTAAAAATGATTAGGTAGGTATGCAGTCATACGCGCACACGAGATGCATCTTTATTATTCTTAAGACTGTTAAGTTGATTTTAACCCTGAACTACACAAGAATGCTTTAATGAAGGTTTGATAATATGGCATCAAGATGATAGGCATGGCTAACCTTCGTTTTAGGATGGAATCGCTAAAAAGAAGGAGACTCTGGATAAATTATATTGCATTACATACAAAAAACCTGGATTCATTTCATGATCGCTATGATATGATACTCCAATTCCTGGTGTGATAATTTTGTTGATGGTCCACTTTTATCATGCTTAAGGTCATCATAATAAAGGTAAAACTGTATACAAAAGTGATTTCGTATCGCCAAAGCACATAGTACTACTATGTGTACATGTGCAACTTTAACTGGATAAAAGTTTGGGCATAAAAGATACGGTGTGGCACAAGAGTGTGTAAGTGACAGGCACAAATTGGGGTCTAGTTTGAATGTTGTGAATGCACCCAGGACCCAGAGATCCAGAAAACACAAGGCAAGCGACTTTTACAACGTTTGCTTAACAATTTGTATGCATTTCCCTGTTTATTAGTACTACTTACTATTTATACTTTGGTAGTATCCGGATTTAATTTTGTAGGTCATGCATATACATGGGTAATTCAGTATTTTAATTATTGTTTAGTGGGCGTCAAGCAAGCTGAACTACAGCAATTTTTCATTTCACGTTGTGATAACGTGCCCGCGAGAACATTGCAAGCAAAAAAGTACGCGATAATTTGCTTTTGGTTGTTATCAGAAAGCGCATCATAAAAACTAAATTCAGTTTATCTCGTAAATCCAGCATGTTTCTCCTACCCTTTTGGTAACATCCCAGAAGCAACTTTAGGTGCCGTAAAGTAAAGTATGGACGTTTGAAATCTCGTAAAATGTATCATAAAATGATAATGCATGTACAACAGTTGATACTTTTTTTTGAAAGCAATTCTAATTTCCAAATTCCTGAAAATGTGTTGGAAGTTGCGGCAAAGTCGAAAACGAAAGGAAATAAAAAGTAAATCCAGTCTGAAGGTCACCATAAAAAACTAGGAGGATAATTTATTATTGTGATAAGAAGCATGCCACTGTAAGGAATTCGGTTACAAGATTCACAGATGTTGAATAATTATTACTTGACGTTGATAGATAATGTGCATGTTCCTTCATTCATTTGAGATTTTCAAGGCATATCACAGAGATTGGTAGGTCGCCAGTTACAGGAAGAATGCAAGGAAATGAATTATATCACAATATCGCATACTATATATTTACATAACTGCATTGCCAGATAAGCAAAGAATGTCTTTATTCCCTAAATACCTACTAAAAGGGGAAACTTGCGACAAGATTATAACCGTTGATGAATAATTATTTATGCTAGCGAAAATTTGATGCACTGTTAAACGAAACTCGTAGTAAGAAAAATACTGTTTGATAAACAAAGTACCTACCGATACAATAAACCAGTGTGTATTTATCTTTCAATTGAAAGTTTCCAGATTATCTGCTTCGTCCTTGAATGACTTTCTTTTTAAAATACGGGACTCTCTGAAAAACTTTCTATTCGTAGTGATTACAAGCTGTGATATAATGTTCATATCAGTTAGAGATGAGACGTGAAGCATCAAAAAGGTTACTGTCATTTGAAATTACAGGGTTAAGAAGATTATAACTGATGCTTATGTTAAAATATTTGATTTTTTTTGCTGTTGTAAGCAACTTCATTTTTATAGTATGTAATTTCTTCCACAAGGGCAGTTTACGACACGTTCTATTCTTGGAACGTTGGAACATGCTCAATCTCCGCTGTTTTTACTCTATAAAAAATGTTTTGACAGGTTGGTTTATGTCAATGCCTTGGAATGGTCAGAGTCAGAATAAGATTATATGGCATATTTATTCCACGTTCCATTCCTGTTCATGTCATGCTATTGCATCATTCATTGGTAATTGCTATTTAACAAGACAAAGTGCACTACTCTACAAAATATTTGAAGACTTATAGTTAACGAGAGAGATAAAACTTCAATGCCGTTGCTCCAACTTTAGTTTCATATTTACTCAGGATTTCACCAATCAGGAAAAGTGACGACGACGTACAACGTGGCTAATGTATTTTTTATTAAAAGTGTTTGTGTTATGTTATGTTCATCTGTCAACGCGGCAATTAAAAGGAGGCTGAATGAAGATTGACAATTGTGTAATTCAATTTTTTTTAGCATTTATTGAAACATTGCTGCTACAACTGCTACCAAAACTCCTACCGCAAACAAGTAGTCAACTCACCAACTTTTCACATTAGGTTGAGAGAGCGTGTCAAATGTAAAAATCACTCAGCTACTGTTTCAGCACATTTCAAATAATGTCATTCATTAAGGTCAGTTACAGTTGAAATTATCCAGAACTATTCGTAATCTTACTTGATGAAATGTGTAAGGTAATGACGTAGCCAGCAGACTTCAGACTGTTGATTATTCATAAGTACAGACGCCACAACCGCATAGCTGTAGCATTTTCATTTTCATGCTGTTCTATTTTTCCATTAAGAAAGGACCAAGTATATAGTCTATATGTTCATAGGTACATACGTAATGTACAATGTACGTAAAGAAATAAAAAGTACGTGATCATTTTTACCATTTTATTTTTTGCGCCCGTTAAAATATTCTCATTTTTTACAATTTACAAAATGACATCCGACAAAAAATATCTTGTAAAAACTCTCAAAGAACTAATGTAATAATGGATTTATTCACCAGGAAAGGAAATTCTCTTTGTCCCAATATTTCAAAAGGATTCTCCCCGTCTGTGTTCGTATACTCACGCTCACATCTACCTACTAGTAATGCTTCCGTTTGCCTTCTACCTCGCAGCGTCTACCACCACCACCATAAAATGTTGTTGTGTATGAGTGTGTGCAAGCAAGTGTTATTGCAGGAATTCCATTAGATCTCAGAATTCTGATTACATCTGTTAGAATCCAGATAGGTATTTCAAGAACGCCAGTGGAATATAAGTTTAGCCTGTAAGCAAGATAGAATAGCACGTTACGTTTTTTTGTCTTTTCATTCTCACATATGGCAGACTTTCCTTTCGCACTTCATCCTTATGCTCCCACCCATTTTTATTCTGGATAGTTCTGCCACCCGACTTGAAGTGGTGGTAGGCTTTAAAAGAATGCTTCCTTGAACAAGGTTTAGTACCCTTCCCAGAGAAAAAAGGAATGTTTCTGAATATTATCAGGGTAGAAACTATAAAATAATAGCATCAACGGAAAGTGAAATGGAGAGTCCTTGAGTTTTCGCTTTCACTTATGTCTACTCATGCCAAATGGGGCGAATCATAAACGAGGAGACTTTTCATAAGGTGTTGGATTTGCTATATGGGATGGGATACAAAATATACTTATCGCATTCCTATATAATAATATATGGATAGTCAACTCTGCATAAATAAACATGTAGGTATATTCTTTAGTCAGTGAAAGTAATGTGATGGATATAAATGCTGAAATACCGTTTGCGTTCCTGTAATTTCTTTATTTCTATGAAAAATCCTTTAGATAAAAATACCCATGACTAGTACGTTTTCTATGAAAAAACTTTTCACAAATTTCTGGATTTCTTCAAGGTTACTTGCGAGAGAAAAGAATCACAAGAAACATTGAATATCACAAGAAACTTATTTGCTCATTCAGCAAAAAAGGGGCCTTCAAAATTTATGTGTTTCCGCCATGTGTAATCATTTTTGCCTTTTATGCCAATTGGTAGGTACCTCAACGTTTCTTGTAATTTGAATGTACCTAAACAAGTGGGAAGGTATGTGGGAGTATACACTCCGTCGAAATATGGGACCTTCAAACTAACATGGGGAAGATATAACTAACTTTGCAGGATTAAATAAATGAATGGAAAAGTGGGAAAAACTTTTCAGACCAGTTTTTTAGAAAATGAATCAAATTTTCGGAATTCGCAACTACTACCATGTAGAGTCTGAGGAAACGACCTACCATCATCATCAATTCCCCTGTATTCACACAAGACGGAGCAATCTTCCTTTTTACCAAAATCAAACGCAAATATATGAAAGCTGATCGACATCGAGCAAAATGTTTCGAGAATGCTTGATGTTATATCATAAAATAATATACATACATACGCAACGTCTACGCATCATACAGATAATGCAATATAATTTATGTAGGCATCTACATTGGATTCAGGAATTTCCCTTGTAGACAGTAAATTGTATAAAAGGAATAGGCACAAAAGTTTAAGCATTCAACTATGAACACAGCTTGTCCAACAATTACAAGCATCAGTGTCAAAATTCTTGACAAGTCAAACTTTTCTTTCCTTACCAATCGCATCCTCAGATTTCGTATATATAGGTAGGCAGGTTGATTGTGGAACAAAGACTGATGGAATTGTGTGAACTATAGACCATATTCAGTCGCTTATTATCGTGTCGTTGCTGATGGCATATAGATGTGTTCTACAGACTATTTATTTGGAAAGTTGAAAAACTGCGGATGGGATGGGGCTGATCGAGTACACGAGGGTTTTGCTTATAGATGGATTCTAAAAATATACGTTCCAATGTATTTACTTTGTTTAATACATATATGTTGTTTTGTCTGCAACAGAAAAATATCTGAGTAAAACTGATTATACTCCTGTCTGGTCTATTCAATTTAAACAAATTGCTGTCTCCAGTAGTTTTTGCAGGATAAAATCACTGATTCAGTTGTTTAGCCGTATAAAAAACTTGTTTGGCAGACGTGCTATTGATTTTTAACCTTAACCTTATCCCTCCATTATTGTTTGATATTGTAATAAAATGTATACGACATGTGTGTCACATTCATTCTGTTTTTTCCTGAATGTTCAGTTTCAGAAAAATGTACAGTCAGCCAGCTGGAATACGAATACGAAATATAGTGCAACAATTGGAATTTTTTTGACATCAACTACTGAATGGTTCAGCTGCTGATTTTTACATTTACAGATAACTTATTAGATTTTTTCCCCTGCGTCTCCAAGTTTTTTTTAAAGCGACAATGACGGTAATACTATAAACCATGCAGCTGCTCTGTGAGTACTTTAATTTAGCTCTGCATCTTTTGATGATTGAATTAGTGACTAATAACAAGCAGTTTACTTCTTTCATATTCAAATTAAGATGTGTGCTGCTGCTTCTGGAGGAAGAAACAGATTTTTTCCTAAAAGATTTTCAAGGTCATGCATGCGGTAGCAGTGGCATAAACGCAGCAGTGGAAGCCGTATCACGCAGAGTGAGAACAAGTTTCCGTTTGACACCACTCTACAGCTAGCCTCTTCTACAAACCATTTGCCTCAATTGACGTGACGTCTTCTCTTTCTTCTAGAGCAAGTAGGAAATTCTATGAACGGTACACTTAACGATAAAATAAATTGTACGATTTTCAATAATAAAATTATATATGGTTTTTATGCCCATGCTTATATTTTAATGTATTTCAGCCTGTTGAATGTAAAAATGAAAATTTAGATCAGTGCATTTTTCCCTCACGATGTCTTACACATTATGAGTTATGCTTGCAGAAGATACTTAAATTGCTGACCTGTTAAAATGCGGGCCATAAAATTATTTGATGACTCACGTAACTTTAGTCGTGCACTTCTTTTGTCGATCATCGACCACTGGGATGAACATGACCCTTAAACGATGTTACTCTACTACTGTGGTAAAAAAGCACGCACTCCAAAAGCTTGAGTCATATTATTAGTTATAATGAAACATGAATCGTATGATATGAGTATTATTGGAACAAGGTTAGTATAGTAGTAATACGTTCACGATGACTTCCAACAATAATTTGATGGAAAGATGGTGAACGTGATGTATTGGACATGAATGGTTTTTCCCTTTTATACACACAGTCTTTGCAAAATTGTATTGATCTTGATAAATTTGTCAGCTCACTCAGTGGAGTCTATCTGTCTGACTAACTACAAGCGCGTGCAGATTTAAGACAACGCAAATTCCACAGGCTATGCATATAAATACATGGAATCATTAATCAATATCATTGCCAGAATCCGTTGTACTTTGAATACTGAATAGAACGACCGATAAGTCTACCGTCTAACAAGCGTTTTAATCTGGAAAGGTAGACCAAAGTATCAAGCTACTCGTGTCTAGTAGAAGAATAAGCAGATTCTCTTGTTTTGGCACTTGATACATACGAGATAAGTTTTTCTACAAAAAGGCCAAGGGTACTACAAACTAAGGAACTACCAACCAACCACATATATTATAAACATTTCATCACCAGAATTACACTAGACTTGCATGTATGTTTCACCCTTGCATGTACGCATGAGTGAATGTGAACTTGATAATTTCTGTTAATAACCACGTATTTGTAAGTACCTATGCAAAAAAAAAACAATTAAATTGTCTATAAACATAGAGTTACTACTTATATATGATTGTTTAATAAATTAAGTATATGTCGATTGTAATATTATATGCATAAAGAAGTAAGAAGTGCACAAAGTTCATTTGGGAAGTCCAAAACCTCAACCTCAGTTTTTTTTATCTTAGATTATGATCGTTGTGACATGAAGCGGAACCTGAAACGTTAGCCTGTGACCGAACTCCTTCATAACATCACCAAATAGTACGAAGTACGAAAATTTCTTGTTAACTGCTATTAACAAAGCAATTGGCTGCTTAATAATGGAATTATTATAATGAACAAAAATATGTAGGTATATTTAGTTTGACCGTACTTTAAGTGCACTTAAGTATGAAAGTTATGTTTTATGTTATTTTTTGTAAATTGTCTTCCCAGGTTGAATCCTTACATCTTCACTTATCATTTAAAATACTGGCAAACATCATATAGACGTGTGGTCAAGGTATGCAAGTGTGCTAAGGAACACTGAAGGTGATTTGAAATGTTCCGGAAGTGGGTAGCCACATAAATGCAATGAATGCTTCCTCTCACATCTTTTAAGAATAATTAAACAGATCTTTTGTCCTGTTTGTTAAGTTGTAAATTAGCGGAAGCTTTGGTCAACCATGCACACAATAGAGCCGAAAAGTGCTAAAAAGTTCACACTGTACGTACAGCTTTCGAATTCCGAATATGTATGAATAAAATATCTGTAATTTTCATGAATCATTCAACGAAAGTTACATAAAGTTTCCAAGTTCATATTATGTCTTTTACATAACTGCAATTCATTTAATTTTAACGTGAACTCAGTTTCACGCTTGCTTTTCTGCTTTATCGCTTTCTGGCTCGGCTCAACAACAACGGTATTGATACCTATACAGCCATTAATATTGCATGAACAGAAGAAGAACTCTTGACAACTGTGCTAGAAAACTGTGTCTTTCGACGTCAACTTGTATAGCTGTATAGCAGCTGTAAATATAGTTTCTACTAGATATACTTGCTAGGGAAGGCAGTAAGCCAGACAGTTTGGAAGTGTAAAAACAATACTTCACTTCATAATTAATAGCCTAAAGAATAGATTACTATAATATGGCATGAAAATCGTAGGCCGATCATACATCATGGTAATAATATAAACAATATATATGCATAATATGTAATATACTAAAAATGTATCAATCGTCACGTTTCGGCATCGGAGTGACTTTCTTTTAAAACGTCTTGATTTCCTAACATTATCTACAAATCCATTTTCAACTAGTATAAATGTAAAAAGTTGCAAGACTTAACCTTTTATTTCTAATGCGTCACAGCTAAAATTAAAGTTCAAAAGCCAAGCAAACTCTTACCTGAACTTGAACAGAGCTGTCTCACATTTCCCCAATCACGATCAAAGTTGGATTGATTTCTTTACTGACGCAAGTTGCAAATATACGTAACGCGATAAAGCACAAATAAAGAAAAACTGTCCATGTCTGTTCGGTTGAATAGCATATATATCGATGTCTGCAGTTTCTCCAAAAATAAAGTATGCCCTGTCGGTCTTTCAGCAGTTTCTATAAAAAATGACATACCACGTGCGACGTGCACTATATGGGTTTTCCACGTGTCAATGTTTTTTCACAATCTTCAATTGAAACTCCCAAAAGTGGTCCACTCTAAACATTGGGTTTAAAAATCCACTTTTGAATGACAGAAAAAACACTCGTTAGTACTTATCGTTAAACTCGTACTTAAACTTATTTATGATACTGATTTGTGTTGATTGTCTCGCTGGCAAATGCAGCTGTGTGCAGTATTTTCTTGTCCGTATTTGCACTGTCTCCTTCCGTACTCCATACCCTGGTAAGCTTCAAGTCACTGGTTGTGTAGAAAAACAGAACGCACTGAAGAACTTGATGCTGATTCTGCTCCCGAAAACGGAGCCAAGTGGGATAAGAGGGAAGAAAAGATGAGTCAATTATTTTTCTGTTGAGGAACCACGGCAGGGAAAACGGATGCGGATATGGATGAACTGTTGTAGAAACTGGTTCAGGTACAGCGATGGTGACGCTGGGTTGGGCGAGACGTGTAACCTAGCATGCGTAGGCATTATATTTATATTTTACATTTTATATTACAGTCAAACAAACACGATATACTATTTTTGCGCTTCGAAGAGCTCATCTCAGGGATGATTTGTGAAATTAAAACCTTGCTTAAAAGCTTGCTCATTTCACGATGCCAAAACACATATTTTTGGATGCAATGATGATGTCCTTCAGACGTTAAAAGCAAACTGCAATTGGCATTTTTCTAACACGTCAAGTTCACACTGTTGGGACTGCCATTAGTTTTATGTAGGTAATTATAGTTGACAGCGTGACTTGATGTTGGAGGCAATGATAAAAACCCATAACACTTTGAAAACACCCTAAAATTAATCGGTTTTAATCCCAATAAAAGTTTTAAAATCTCACTTTTCTGTCACTAACAAGACTAAATAATTGAGAAAAAGAGAAAACCAACACATTACAAACGGTTTCCTCCCACCTCCACAAGGTCCATCATCGTTACTTTTGCATTAATAGCACACAGGCTTTTAGAGGACCAGAGAATCTGTGATAGCTTTTTGGGATGATTGCTATTTCTCGAATTTAATTGCACGTTCCGTTCCTCGTGGTAGTCATTTCGTAAGGCACGTAACAATTAAACCACACATACCGCTCCGCTGCCAAAAAACAAAAGCCTACACCTTTAATATTTCAATACTTTTCCACCAGTTTTCTTCCCCTTGTCCTTTTTGCACAACAAGCTCTCTTAGAAGAGTAGTACCAATGCCACGGAAAGGAATTCCATGTTCCCATTTCCAACATCCGTTAATTACAATGACAAAATGAAGATTCCATATCTTCCATTAACGAAAAATGCATATTACTGCCAAACAACAAACTCACAAATAAGTGGTTGTTCAAGAGGGGAATAATATACGTGTGACTTTAAAAAAAATTATTAGTCAGCTTGATCTCATCATTTATCACGAACAAATCTACAAAACAGTTTATCCCACAGCACCTTGTAATTACAACAGAAGCACAGCATCAACCATATTGTTAAAGTTTCTTTTTTCTCGCAATAACGCTTAATGATCAGTAAAATTTTAACTAGAGGTTGAAAAGGTGATGGCAAAGTGATGATATAATCACAGGAGGAGGACTGTAAACTATGAGTAAATTGCATGTCATCAAATTTAGAGACAAAACAAACAGCTTTAGTAGCACAAAATGCTCGAAAACTGCAATTACAGATATGCTTGCACTGAAACCAGTAATTATTTTAAAATTGGAGAAAATACAATATTGTTGTTTGTATGAAAAGGTGAAATAATTGATCTTGGATCCTAGATCGTCTACAACCAGTATTTTCTAACGGAAGACTGACTCTAGAAAGCTGTTGGTTGTTATATAAAATGATACGTGTATGTAATTGTAGAACTGTACATGAACATTTGACAATCGCTGAAATCTCGTATGAAAATTTAATCAAGGCTTGAAGCAGTCTATGTTCAAGCAGTGACAAAACTCCACAGACACCTACTAGCCTTCTGGAATGTGAAAGGTTATTACTCACCGTGAGCCTTTTCACAAAACAAGAAGATATAATGAATTCCATTGAGGGTGCCTATCATTAATCAATTCTTCGCTAAACATGAAAATATGCAGTACAAAAAGGATTTAAGCAAACTTCTGATGTATTGCTTCGTTACGATGTGATAAATGTGCATTGCTGACAAAAAGGTTATCGGTTTACTTACAAGAATCTAACTAGGTATGATATACGATGTCGGTATGCATCAAATGCCAGAAAGATATGTATACTGACACCTTCAACCTACTAACATCATGGCAAAAGACAGGAAGTCAAAGGCTTCGTCATTTTTGTGAAAAATTAATGAAACCTAAATTGCCGTCAGAAGAACTGCTGCGCCTGATTAGCTTTGGATATTAACTTTTCATATATCTTCACGGGTGCTTACTATATATTTCACAATGATAGCAACATCATAGCCCACTAATAATAATACGGCGGTCAGCCATCATGATAAACAGTTTCAGTAAAAACAATAATACAACATCCTTCGTCGAATTCAAAAGTGATATAAGAAATTAGGCAAAAAATATATATTAAAAATATAAGTGTTATTGGTGTGTAAACAGTAAATACGTAATTGCCTATCGTACTTCAAAGCAACAAAGTCAATAATAATCATTACTGTCATTGTCATTATTGTTGTGCTCACAATTTACAAATTCACGAAGAAATGTGATACAGCAATATTGACAAAATTGTGGCTTGACCGATGCGTTAAATATGATATTTTTTTCTATCCGGATAGCCATAACCTAGATCACGTCAAAAGAAGTTGGTAATGGTAATGCAAAAGTAATGGTGAAGTAATAAGTAATTATCCCTGTAATGGAGTTATTGCAATAATGTGTATACCCAGGTTATGAGATGACCTTCGTTATGTCATGTCAAAAAAGTTGTCGCTATATTCTCTTTCTGCCGATCATGTTTAGTGCAGTTGCTCGCTCTTCTTGTACGCAAATTCTGAATATTCATAGCATTGACGGTTTGAAAATAATGTGCTGTTATTTTGATCTGATGTATGTGGATGCATTATTCACAAAGGACAAAGCGCCATTGTTGTTGAATGGGTATTATAAATCACTTATTCAGGGACCGTTTTTGATCAAATCGTGGTGCTTTATATTTCGTGAAAAGGAAAGTGAAATACATTGCCTATTATTATTATATCGCTCTCAAAAATTAGTGGCTAATAATAATGAGGTAGTATAAAAATAAAAGTATAAAAAAATGCGTTGATGTAAAATCGTGTGTAAAAGTGGAGGATTTGCTTAAACTTCAATGATAAATTAAATGCCTTCTGCAGCCTTTCACAGCTGCACAGGCCTTTTGCGTGATTACCTTAAGGCTTCAGAAATGATTCATTCCTTTGTTCGTCGAATCCCTTAGGAAAACTAGCTGGCCAAACAATTTAAAATTTTTTTTTTCAAAACGAGTACGAGTTACATAAAATTGCGAAATAAAAATGCTTTGTCAGTCAAAAAAAATTAACAAAGCATTGATGGACTGTTTTTATAGTCCATGGAACTTTTTCAGACTTACGAGTGCACCGTTTTAAATAGACAACGACGAAGTGAAAACATAACGAACAAAATTTGCTGACACGGGGTAAACGTAAACATAATGCTTTCCAGACCCTACAGTTACGTATCGTAATTAAAAGTCTGAATTATTGATTTATGTTGATTTTTTACGATTTGCCATAAAATCAAACGTAAAACCATACCTGAGCCGAGTGGCCGAGTTATACATACAGTTAGTCATACATATATTAATCGTTAGCACCGTCATCAAACTCTTCGCTGGATTAGTTCTCTACAGCTTGTGTTTTATTTATGTCTTTATTATTAGCTATTTGTAGCTTCAGAATGTATTAAAGTTAAAATGCTGATGAAACTGTTGAAATTGTAAAAACTTTGCCTCGCATTTCATGATGCCACTGTAAATGTATAGTATCGACGCATGTAGAATAGTAGACTTTTGACCTGATTTCTACAAATCCGAATAATACTTTCCTTTGATTCTGATTCCCACTTTTCACCAAACAGTTTATGTATTTGCTTACTTTAATAATAATCTACAATTTCGGGTAAAATGTATAACTGTAACCAAAACTGCATGCGCGACACTGGCTGTATAACATTTCCCCTCCTCTATGTTTTGAGCAGCTATGTAACACAAAACTCACACTCTCGGTCACGGTCACAATACGTCAGTTAATTCCTCCATTAATATGAATAATTACGCTCACAATTGTTTTGCAAACACCCAACCGCTGAACTACTGGATAAACTCAAAACGGTGACGTAAACAGTTGTCACTCGCCTGAAAAATATAAAATAGTCAAATGACATCAGTAATGCCGGTTCTTACGGTGTGGTGCCTTGCAATTTTTCACACCTCACAATTCATAGATAAACAATTAATTTAATAGTTTATTGCTGGTTTACAGAAGAAGTTTACCCTCAAAGTGGCAAACAACAAGCGATCATCTTGTAAAGTTCTTTGTTCGAACAGGGAGCAATCGCATGCAAGTTTTATTGCAAACTGGCCAAGGAAGGCATACATACACTGACCCTTAGTAAGATTTGCAGCGTTAAAGAGTACAATTTACAATTTACCTGAGCATCTTATTTGCATAAGCAGTACTTGTGTGGAAGTGGAAATGCAATGTACAGCGTAAAATGATATTGGCTACCACCACGCGCTGCACTGAAAATGCAAACAATAAAACAGCATTTATTCATTGTTGTTGGTAGGAGTCTACAGCATGCAAAGTTCACTGTAAAACATAGGTAACTTAATCATATATTATATTTTGTATATAATGCCAAGTATCAATATCCGCAATAATCGAAGCAACATGGCAGCATTCAACACCTACGTCATTGCTGCATAAATTATGGAGATGCTTTTGGCATATATTTATATACCATTCTTACAATTCATCATCATCATCTCTTGGAGATACGTATATTTTTCATATCTCAAGTGGAACTCGGCTTGCTTTCCAACAACAACAATAGGTCACTATCATCATCATTGTCTCAAGAGACGAAAAGAGATATGCACACACACTTGTCGTAATATGTTTGCCAAGAACTTCAACTTCAGCGGACAACGGATGGATTCACATTTTAGACATTATTATTGCTCTTATTTGTTGATCAGCTATTAAATATATGCAATGTCCGCTCTCGCTCGCTTCTACCACTCCACTACACACATAATATATTTCTCGTATTTCATGACAATTACTTCTTTTTATCAATTCCACATGGACAAAAAAGGTAGCGTGCACTGCCGCACACACGGTAGCCTTTTATATCAATAAACGGTCGCATATTACCTTTATCGTATTATCAACACACGACAAATTTAAGATGCATACCGCTACTCTAATAAAAGGAGTATGCCGAACAGCCGAAGACGAACGCTGCAAGCGTCACAAACAAGATGTTCTGACACGCACAGACACAATAATATCTGTATACCTACCCCAAGACATTAAAGAAAAAACTAGGTATATATTAAACTGCATTGGATTGTTAACAAAATGAAGAACAAGAACTAACATTGCTTTATTTGCACATTGCATCTGCTTCCCGTACATCAAATCGAAGAGACAACAAGACCAAGACTCCAGGGATACTTATAACATGCGCAATGTCGGTCATAAACTGTGCAAGTAAAACTGACAGGAAAAAAATCAACGAGAGTGAAGAAGACAAGAAGGAGGAGATCTGTCCTTGTTATCACAGTTATAGAGCATCATGCCATACAAATGTTCCACGAAAAATGATTCAATCATTTGGACAATAATGACAATTTAACATGGGCTATGTACATAAGCATTCACACTAAATGCATAAACACGCACTCTGTGTTGGTTTCTTTTCTTCCGGTGTCCTGTGCCCTGGCGTTGCTGACACTTAAAGACATTTATGTGGTTTATGACCCTTGTCCAGTTATAACTTTGCCAAATGGTCGTTCATCGTGCTCCGTCACCGATCAAAAAAGGGATAAAGTAATTGACCACTGATATCATTCGTTTTATCAAAAATCGTGATCAACGATCATAATACATTGTATAAGTGGTCGGCACTGAGATGATGATTAGCACGGATATTAAGATCTCCATTCATAAGAAAGGAATGTGTGCAATGCAAGCATGCACCAGAGAGATTGTGTAGATCCGGCTTGCTCATTCTTCTGGATGGAGGAGTGAGCAAAAATATTGTTGAAGGAACAATTGAATAATCGAACCAACTAAAAATGACTACTCCAGCAGCCAGTCAGTTGTCACAAGCAGAGTTCATTGTATATTATTGCAAGAGTTTCTTCCGATCATTTAGGTCATTTGCATACTTAAGTATTTTCAAGAACAACAAAAATTAACATAAATAAAGAGATACAAAAGGTGCAACGACAGGCAAATTTTGTGCCTTTGATGATGATGTCGACGATTGTGTTAATTTTTTTTCTCTTCTGTCTGCGTTACTGTCTGTCTTATCACTCACTGTGTGTAATTCACAAGTTACAAATGTTAGCGGAACTTTTGCGTACTGACCGTGGTCAAAAAACCAAGATTGCCAATATTATATATATTAAAACAATTCACGCCATAATAATAGTGGTGTGGTAGGTTTTTGATTAAGATGTTTACTTTGTTTATTATGCGATGGATGGTCACTTTAGATTTTATCGGTCTGCTTCTGCTGATTTTTCTCATCAGTGTTAGTGTTAGCAGTAAATAAAGCGACAAGCAATAATGTACACCACCAATCCAACAGATTTCAAGTCTTCTTTATTGTCCAGCTTGGTCTCACCAATACCAAACTGATTCATGAATTAATCATTGTTATGACTTCGTGATATGATGCCTATTTGTCGTTTTCATAAAACGTACTTCAGTAGTAACACATACAATCAACCTTGTGCACTATAAAATTCAAGTAATTTCACGTTTGCATTTACACCTATTTTGCCCATGCAAGCAACATGATTGATTATGCTTAACAACTGCACTGCACCAATAAAAGCTGTGATCAAGAATGGTTAAGAATGAATGAATTGTGCTTGTGACGTCTACAAAAATCGTTAATGTTTACTTTAGGCATTACACTACATGCACATTATTATATACTGCACATTATAATTATGGTAAAAATCTATTAATGTGTTAGAAAAGTGCTTCTCCTTCTTTGCTCGTCAGGGAGCTAGGCCAGCAAAGTGACAAGATTGAAGGAACCGCAGTGCAACAATAACGGTGGCTAACCTCAAATCAGAAAAGTTATCCTGAAAGCAATAATGATAATGATAACAACAACAAGCGTAATAGGATAATGTGATACATTAAATTTACCCTTATTTTCATTCATTCGTCTTTGTAGGCGTCTCATCATTTATGTGTCGACTAACTCTGCTTACTGAGTAATGAAAATTTTCATTGCTATTTGAAATTGATGTGGAATGCCTCAAGCGAGGTGCAAGTATGCATATAAGCGGATAGCATTTTATCCATACCTGCCTTAATACACACAACTAATCGATGGTACACCTTGTTGTATGTAGTTTGTGGAACTTTAAATTGATTTATTGTAGCCCACGATAAGTTATTTTTTAAAGTAAATGAATAGTAGAAAATAACTGACTGTCCTCTTAGAAGAATCAAGGTGACAATGTGCTTGCCTCCACCATGTGCACACTTTATTTACCTATTCACCCTCAACCTTACTTAACTATTTCCTTCTGATGTAAAAGAAACTTGCCTTAGTCAATGCCTTTTTTATTCCTTCCTATTGTTAAAGCGTCATCTCATTTAATTCTCCCCATCATCATCTCCAGTCTTTCAATTCTGTGCATATTCAATGTTAACGTTGAGGATTTGTCATGATTGCATTGTAAGACTAAATGTTGCAAATAGGTACAATATATTAATACTTGTGTCACCAATTACCATGCAAAATACAAAAGCGTGTTAAAACTTCAATAAAATGAATGAAATAACAATCTGTTAAATAATAGTCAAGTAATAATATATTGTGGCTCTCCTCTGCTAATTCAGGTAGTATGTGCATTTCTGCATTATTCATTACTAGCAGCAGCGTGAGTTGCATGAACGATCAAACTTATCAATCATGATCATCAGATGAGTGGCAACAAAGACATTTTTTCTACTTTTTGTTGTCCCATGATTATTCACGCTCCTTTTTGCTATGTGGCATCTGAGCCCTGAGCAAGATTATAAAAGATAATCGAAAAGTAAAGAAGACAGCAGCACGAACGAACCAAGACGAATTTCAGATGAATAGGATGATGATTAGGATAACGATGAGGGGAGTAACAACGACGCTTTGTTATCCATGCCATAATGTCATTTTTGTGTCAAAGCATGCATGCCCATGCCAAAAAGAAAGACTGTATCAGGTTCGTTTTTTTAAACAAGTAAATACTTACAGAAGACGTAGGATGGATTATTGCTTCAATTTTGGTTTGCTAAGGTTAGGAAAAGGGAAAATGTATTGAAGACAATCTTGTCTTGACACGGCTTAGCAATCAACAGCGACTGGTTTATTGTTTCTTCAATTAAGATGAAAGAGTGTGAAATGAAAACTGCAATATTGCACTTTCTGTAGTTGTGCAGTTTTAGTAGAATGGATCAAGACAGCAGAAGCATCGTCTTTTTTGCATTCCATTTTCTCATTGCAAAAATTGCAACATGCAATAATTGTGTATAAAATTGCACCAGGATTATTGCTCTCCTCTCAGTTGGAGAGAAAATCTTGAAAGCAAATTAAAAAATGAAGATTACTGTAATGTCATATTTAATTAAATTTTACCTTCCAAATAATATCCTAAATTCCAAAGTGTGCGTGCGTCTAGAGGCTTATTAGACTTTTGACGAATTGCTAACTATCAACTTCAATACAAGTAGTAATCAGTTCTTTAAATAAAACATAAGGAACCTTTTGTGAAAACCTGCAGGTTGTCCTTTTTTTGTTCGAGACGCGAGAGGAAGGATGTTGGATACTTTGGTATGAAGAGGATTTTCTGTTGGGTAATGGACTGTGCACAACTGCGCGGCCATTGTTGGTCTAGCGTCTATAATTATGATATGCGTATGGATACTTTTCATAACTAACAATGAGAAATATAAATGGCTATAAACATCTTGAATATAAGCACAACGCGACAGCAATAAGCTATTATTGTATTTATTTACTTTTATGTGGCATAAAGTAGTAATGACTTTTTTGCTTATTTAGTTTGTTTCCTTATTGAAACAGCGAAATGTAATTTCAATTTGGTGGACAATGATTTTCGCATTTTTCATATAACTTTAGCTCTTCATTGACCAAAATCGAGATAATGAGTTCATTAATTAAAACCATATTTCACTAATGGTCATTTTCACAAGTATTTACTCATATATAACACAGCACCAAAGAAATAAAATTTTTAAAAGCTCAGTCACTAGCTATAAGTAATAGGTGTTTAACTAATTAATATTAATTAATGTTTACAGCATAAAAAGTACATAAAATGCACAGAATATTTGAGGTCGATACATCATTATTTCAGAAATGCGGTTATGACATCATTGCACTGAACAAAATATAAAAATGACAAACCAACATACGAATCATTTCGAATAAAATCTAGTATAAAATTTGTATTATTCAAGCAATTAAATATGGTATCTATCTGTCTGGTCCAATAAATATAGGTGAAGCCTTTTATGCGTATTGAATTGACAAGTATCATAGTTCTATTGTCTTTGGCAAGTTGTATGACTGTCACATAGGTACCGGTCAGTGGTCGCATGTTTACGTGCGGCTAATTTCCGTCACACCACTTCGAATCTTTTATTTTGTCAAATTCTTACTTTAGAAGTTGAAGTTTTTATAGACGTGAACACTTGTTGACTTATGAAACTATTAATAATGCATTAATATCTAAATTATGTACAATTAGCGTGCGTAAATGCAAATTACGCACTTCCTCTTAGGTATTTTATTGCGCCTAGATAGACACGAAGGTCAATCAAATAGCAACGCATGGGTAATCTTATAATCAATATGAGAACGAGACATCTTCATCTGCCAACATGAGAGTTGAGAGGCCTTATTACACTTCTCATAGTTAACCCTTCGCAATCCTTGAAGGAACAGTGTTAGTACAGAAAGGATTTGTGACTCGTGACCGTGAACTTGTAGTAATGAACGAATCTTCTCTCCATTTACGTACCTTCACATTAGAATATTTAATCAAGCTGTCAATAAATACTCAACACAAACAAGTGTATTGCAATATAGAAAAGTCATGACATTTAGTACGTCTAAATACTTCCGTCGCACCTTGCGCATCACAAGATACTATGTGACAATTTGCAAATTATCCGTCAGCAAATATTATTTGCGAATAGCAAATGTAAACGTGCTAAGAAGATGATTTTCGCAAAGGTGGCTACAAATTTTGCTACAAGATAAATTTATGCAAGCAATTATACAATCAATGAATCAACGAAAATTGTCCACTTCCGTTTTATTCATTTTCTACCATGTGTGTCCAGGTATGTATTCTGAATCAAAATTGTCGATATTAAGAAAGAATTTCCACCTTTATCAATATTGTACGTAGACCAAAAGCATTTCTCATGAATCCACACCCACAAGCATAGTTTTTTTAAACAATAACGATCAGTAATTTACGCCCATAAGGCTCCAAAAATTCCGTCATGATATGATAATCATGCGGGGGTTGCACTTAAGCCAAGGGTGTCAGCACGAATGCTCTCGCTATACGCTCATTGAACATCGCTTCCCCTGGTACGAGGTCGGGATGCCCCATCTCGTGCAATTTTACTAAATCAAGACGTGCAAAAATTCTCACAAAGTGACTACTGTATGTGCATGCTTCTTAATGAAAGTAATGCATTTTATATGAATCAATAAACTTACAATAGCGTAAATATTGAATTGCTTTCGTCACACGTGCATGTTTATTAAGTTTTGCTGCAAGTGAAGTCCTTTAAAATCTTCAAAATTAATGTTGTTTTAGGTGTGAATAAAGTCATTGAGTACTCAAAATTCATGCGGGAATATCCACCTAGTGAAGAAAAGTGAAAAGGAAGATGTCTTTGTTGGGCAAGTAAGGTAAGTTGGTAGGTAGGTATATTTTATTGGTGCAGAATGCAGACCTAATGCAGACGACGGTATGTATATGCAGAGATGTGTAATTTAGTAGAGATTATCATACATACTTTGATTTTTCACTTTGAATATACTTTCCAGTTTTTATTACTTTCAAGTTTTGAATTACATGAACATTTTGCCTCAGTTCGAGAGATTATGGCTGATGCTTAATATTGTGTCTTATTAGGTATGTATTTATCTGGAAATACACGTTATGAACAGACTATTTATAAATTAATTAATTATTAATTTCTCATCTCCACCTTTTTCAACTTTCCAACATGTACGATTTTACAAAATATAATCACAACCGAAAACTAACAGATAGAATGAAACAATTTTTTTGCAAACTTGAATTTCATTCAGAGAAAACATTAATATTGGAATACATTGTTTTTTTCCTTACAAACACAATGAATGTATTGAAAACATACTACAATAATTTATAACATTAAAATATGTATTTTTTAAATATTTAGTTGAAGTTGGACTCGACTAGACTGGTAATGTATTCATTTGTAACGTTTTTCCTTCAACTACAAACATTAAAATTAAAACCTATTTGATTACAAACAATAATCGATTACCGATTTTTTTTCGTTTTTAACGACAACAGTGAATACTAACTCTGTATTTCAGCAAAAGACTAAAAAACTAAAAACAGACATGTGTCGGAAGTTTTATAATTACTATATTAGTTGCTTTGTTTTGTGAATATTGTATTTAAGCAGCAAAAACAGAACCGAAAGAGGATTTCTAGTAGATTTATTACTCTTTTTGTTTCTTGAAAATATATTAACCATCTTATAGAGTTTTCATTCATGTGATCAATCATTCACAAAATATGACACACACAGGTACATTGATTCCAGGCAAAAAAATACTCTACCAGTTACCAGTTTCATTTGCTACTCTCACCGTTCTCTTTACACCGATCTTTACAATTTCGCGTACCGTGTACCCTCAACCTCGAAGTGGGGTCTAAACAAAAAATATTGTTCTTCAAGCAGATATAGGCACACACTTTTGGTGGAACTATTCAGGATTTTGCTTATTTCTAAAATACATAATATGCTACATTCAATTACTTACATCATCATGTTGGTATACATGCGCCGTACATTATTTAACAAACAATAGGACTGAAAACAATTTTATATAAAACTATTTAATTGGCAGTAAAAGATTGTAGCAGTATGAAAAAGGACATTTCTAATTTTATTTAGTACGTGTTGCCTATTATTGTAACATATTTGAGAAGCATTTGCTGTCTTCGATAGACAATCAAATTATGTTTTGGAAAGCCTACTAAATAGGTAATTGCTCCAGATTTGTGCTTTATCACAATATTCTAAAAAGCTGATGATAACCCGCAATATTCCATCTAACTGAAAAATGGCAGCAGCACCAAACTCAGAAACTTTAAGAGGCTTCACAGTTCCTACCTAGAAAGTTAAGCACGTTTTTTATACATATTTAATGTAACAGTATAAATGCAAATAGTACTTCGATTCTTAATTTGTCTGAGCTGAAATATATTGCTACTGAATTTTCATTTTGTGTACACCACAAATTATGGTTATAACAAATACCATTTCATTTCATAGAACGATGTTGACGAAGAATCCGTTTAATTTTAAAACTACAGTGAAGGCAAGTGCACAAATATTTAAAAATGCGCGTGATTATATCATAAAATCAGAAAAGTAACCTATGTAAGTACAGGGCGCGCTATACCATGCGTAATGTAACTTATTTGAATACATTTTATATATCTTGTCAAATTATAAACTGGCCACGCCAAAATCTAAAAATCAAACTAATTACTGTTTATAGTAATTTCATATCACACGTAAAATGAAATAGTAGTTTCATAAAATGTTCTATTATGCTAGAATACTCAATAATCACTGCTACGTAAGTACTACTGAAGTTTAAAGGATAACAATTTATCCTTGGCGAGTATAGGTAATAGTTTATCGTTTAAAGTAAAAAATGCTACGAGTCAGATTCCTGCAGAATTTTGTCTAGCGCTCCAGTCCCCGGTTTCACTGGCGCCCTTAGCCGACTACTTTCGAATGCTACTTCCACTCGTCCCAATTTTGTCGTCAGATCGTACTTCTGAAATTAAAGAGAAAACCGGCATTATCATAAAGAGTTAGCGCTTGACAATATTCATAAAAATATAAAATTGAAACAATTGGGACAGGGGATGATAAGGTACACAACTAAAAAACAAAGGTAAATACATAGCGGTTTTTGGGTAAATATTTTTAACGGGAAAATTGCTGCTAAAGCTTTTGGAAATTACCTGAGGTGATCCAGCATAAACTAAATTTCTAGACGAAGGACTTCCCAGCCCCTTTAATTTGCTGCATAACGAGTCATAAAAAGTGTAAAGCGCTGAAAATAAATAATATAAAAAGCAAAATCAAGGGAGTGCAAATTGGCTAAATGGACAAATTTTTTAAACAAAATGGCTAGTTTTTAGCAAGCAAACAAGTTAGTTTACTTCAAAATTGTAAGGCCTCATGCTCTCTGTTTGATAAGCTTGTAGCTGAAAAATTACATTCTACAATGCAATGAACATGAGTGACCATGCAGCAAGCTCATTCTACATTACGGACTCATGTTGTTGATAACTCACTTTTCTTCATGGCTTGATTACTACTTGTTGCGTCATCATCACCACCATCACGGTGACTGAAAGGACTGGGGGAACCAGGTCGAGTATTTCCTTCCATTGGGGAATTTTTGGGAGTTTCGCAATGCAACGACAGCACTGATGAAGATGAGGACACGGATGATAGTGAGGAGGAAGAAGGCATGATCGCCATATGTCGCGGTGATTCTTCTTCAGATATAGATGTTATTAAAGGACTAGGCTGAGGGCTTCCTCTTGAGTAAACGGAGTGGACAGAAGACATGGTACTTCTCGATGAAACTGAAGATGATGAAAGCGTTGCCGAAAATACTGTGGTAGTAGAATCATTTCTATCTCTGCAAGTAGTAGTTGTTACAAACGTAAACACGGCTGGAGTGGATACAACGTTTTGTAAAGCAGTTGGTTCAGATCCAGTTAGTGAGAGAATTGCCTTGTTACATAAAATACAAAACAGCATTCCATAAATTTTTATGTTATTTTTTTTGCGTTCACTCGTTTCGAATCGTATTTTGTATGATATTTTTCTTTTATTTTTATAGCGGTTTATTTGTGAATAGCGGCGAGAAAAAGTTCAGGCCAACGTTGACTTTGTTGTTGGTATTTACATTGCAATTGTTGGAATTGGAAGTGCATGGAACTGATTTACAAACAGACGGATGTATTACCTGCATTCCTATCTCTCCAACAGGTCTCTCAACTCTCATTTGTACACCAGGTCTCTTGTCCAAGAGATTTCCTAGATGAGGCGTCGCGAGAGCGCTCCACACTTGTAGCGTTGATGAACCTTCCAGTGGCTTAACTATTTGTAACTTCTCGGGCAGTTTCCACGAGCCGGGAGTTGACCCACCGGGAGTATGGCAAAGGGAGGAGCCCAGATCTGAACCACTCAAAACGAGTGAGGCTGCATTTGATTGGAAATGCGATGCATCCTGTGATGACTCTAAAGAAGGCAACCCAGAAGATCCTGATAGGTATCCTGATGATGAGGCAGAGGACATCAGTGCGCCTATGTACAAAAGCAGGTGATATTTGTAACAGTGACCCATACAAGTGCAACCTTTTACGGTGAAATTTTTTTAGCCACAACTCTTAACACCATTTGCTAAACTCAAAAAAACTTACTTGAGCCCATTGCATTCTCAACAAGTCTACTGTTTGCTAGTCTCACGGTGTCAAAGGTCCGTCTGAAATAGTCGGAAGATCTTCGCTGTCTTGCAACGGAACTTTCAATTTCATATGCTAATGAGTCGAATACGGACACCACATCTGCACCGCCCTCCTTCTTTTTCTGAGCGTCCCGGAGTTGATCCTGAGTCTCTTTGAGAAGTGTGACAACTTCAACATAATTGTCCTGCGAATGACAAGAACGGTAAAAATTATGAGTATACGTTACCCCTTTCTATTGACATATAATACTTCGCCAGTAGAGTATAGTAGATGGGAAACATTTTTTACTTACTTTCATGTCAATTAGTTCTGTACTTAATTCGTCCCTACATGTTTTAAGTTCGTCGACAATTTTTTGAAGTTGTACATTCTCGTCTCCTAGTTCTTTGTTGGCCTCTTGGTATGCTTTCACTTCTTCAGAAAGTATCACAACTTCTTCCTGCAGAGTGATGGATTCCTCGATTTTCTTCTGAAGGTCTAAATCGATGGTTTTCTTCAAGGAGTTACATTCAGCTGAAATAAAATTTTAATTAATATTAAACAGTCAAACACATAAATACAGGTAACGTATTATTATTATAGAACAAAATATTTATTTGCATACAAAGTTTGGCAATGGCATCTTCGACTAGATATCTTTCCTCGGCTTCAGTCTTTTCAACGTCTTCGGCCATCCGCGCAGCTTCATTTCGGAGACTTTTGTTTTCATCCTCCAATGCTGCAACTCTTCGTTCCAGCACGGAGGCAACCGTCCCAATCGGGGTGCCTAGAAGAAAGAAATTGACAAGTTATCATCAGTATCACGTTGCCCCATAAAGACGTCTAAACTAATTGAAAATAACTTTATTATACCACTCACCAGCTTTACTGTTCTCTGTACTGTCAGAATCATTGTAAAGTTCCAACAGTTGAGTTTTGAACTGTAAATCATGCTTTAACTGCGTAATACACTCAACATTGTCTTTATTTTCCGCTTCTAGGACTGCAACTTTCTCTTCGAGGATTCGATTCTGTTCCAACAACTGTTGACCAATTCGCGCTGCCAATTCCAAATCTTTTTCTTTCTGCAAATTTATAACAAGAAAAATGTCATGCACTTTATACAAACAACAATTCTGATAATCGCAAACTTTTCACAAGATCCTTATTATGGCTAACCTCACGACAAGAAAGGCTTATGTAATCTTCCATAGTCAATATTAATGAACACTACCACTAAAATAAAACTCTAAAGCTAATATTTTGCATGCAGAAGGAAGTGATAGGTAGTGTATAACTAGACAAACCATTGTAATTTTTCGATGTTAAAGTTACATGGTTTTGAGGTTTAAACTATCAGACCCTATTTTAAACTCATACGTCTGTTATACAAATAAAAATATTGTAACTCGTTGTATTTAATATTTTTTCCAGGCTTTATTTTCTCGGAGGTTTCAGAAAACAAGCTCATTAAAAGAAACGAGCGATAATGTCAATATTTTGTACTTTATACCAATATCGTATCGCACCACTTGCACATAACGCACGTTACTTGATCATAACTACTAATTTTGTATAACAAAAAAGAACTATTCATATAATCTTAATGAATCTACACACCACCACCATACAGGTGGGTTTTCTCCTTGCGCTCGCACTCCAGAATAAAATACTCTTGAAAATGTATTATTCAACAGTCTATTTACGATCTGCTCATTCTATTCTCGACACGCAACGCAAAATGGGAATAATTACGATACAATTTTACTGAAAATTGCACGGCGTCACCAACATAAATCCTCATCATAAATACACTATATCATATATCAAGGCAGGTAATATCAACATTAAACAGGGTGAACGATGCACGTATACGCATTATATTGAATGTAAATGGAAGTAAACTGTAATGAAATTTGGAATACCACACCTTTTCACCTTTCAATCACAATCACAAAATTGCATACAATTCAACACAGTAAAGTGGCCAATGTTGATTGTTTAAAGGTTATTGTCATATCGTTCGGGGACAATAAAAAGCAACTATTGCACGTAGGTATGAAATTTATTGTGACAGTTTAAATGATTACAATCAGTTATCAAAACGCCTTGTCGTGCCGTGGGAAGCTGTTTATTACCACAAAAATAGAAAAGCAGAATGAAAGTATTGAAAAAACGCTTAATATGATTACATACCTCCTCCAAGAGTTTCTGCAGGGCATCAGCGTCAGCGTAGGTCTTGGTCATTTGCGATACCCGCTCTCCACTTAAAACTGTCAAAAAATTAAACTCCGATTTAAAATCAAAGCCAGTTTCTGACTCAAACACTTCCTCCGAGAAGCTCATTGTTGAAGCGACACTACTGCCGCTACTGCTGTTGCTTGAGAGCATGTTCATTCCATATTATTATGATTTAGACGAAACGTAGAAAAAATATCCACGAATGAATATCATTCAGCGTCTGCACATATCCAATATCCAACAACGCTGAGGTGCTAGTTACCTAACGCTTTGAAAATGACATTCACAAAAAGTAACCTTGCAAAAGACTTTCAAGTTTTTGCTACAACTATAACTTCATAGCTTCATACATTACAAGACGATGGATGAGCATCATCACGCGATCAGCAAAGTGCGTTTACTTGGTAGGTATTTAACTAACTGAATACGAAGACAATTCAAAATGTCCAGACAACCCATCTTGTGGTGCGGCTTGCCGTCATCATCACATCACGCACACTATTATTCCTCATTTGCTTTCATAGTTCGCTTCGCTAACTTAATTAAATTTTACAATGTGTCACTGTATATGAGTACTGTACATATACGTACACATCCATTCCTTCCAGTACAGTTTATTCGTTTTTTAGTTTTCTGTTTTGTCCATTTAGCATAAAATTATGTTTTGCTGGAAACTGGACAACCCAATGAACAATAGCTTACATAGCTACATTATCTTTCGACATCGGTCAAATTTTCTATTAAATTTTCATAATTCATTCATTGTGTTGTCAGCGCTGAATAGGATTATTGTAGAATTGTATTAAAATTCACGCAATTTAATGACTGATTCCATCCAGTTCAAGCCAATATTTCACCCAGACTAAAATGGAATGGTTTCGCAATTATTTTAAGTTACATACGATATATACACAGGTACACAGCAACACAAGTTAAAACTATCTCTAGAGTTGAGTGAGATCACGTTGAACGGGGCAAGTAAAGCAGCGCTAGCTCTGCAAAAACTGGAGAGATGATGTTTCTCCAACACTAGCTTGTCTTATTCATGGTCTCATTGTTCGCGTTTTAGACCATTTATTACCGACGTGGTTATACTCACAAGTCAATTATGGTTACACATATACACACGAGTCACCGAAAATAGGTGTCATAAAATAAATTACTGTAAATCGATATAGCGAATTGAATAGTCAGTAGTAGTCGTAATGTGGTTCTATATAACCTAGACGTTAACAAGAGTTAACCATACATGCACAAGCCTTTCAAATTTTTTTCCTTTGTTTTGAGGTACCTAAATCACGCACTGCAGAGTTGAGGAAGTTCATAATAATCATAAAGCTCACCACACTAATAATTTCCACAGCCCGTATCACAAAATCATCACGTACCGTTCCACATTAATCATAAAAAATCCATGCTAAAAACCGTATTAAAAGTTGGGGAAATAAATTGGCGAAAAAACAGCCTTGACAGATTTCGTTTTGTATATACACCACTCACGTTTGAACATTTATGTAGATTAATTACATAATCAAATATTGTTATTTGCTAAAAGTTAAAAGATGAAAGAGCCATCAGACAGAACTTGGATGGAAAACCTTCCGGAGCTTTCAAGCTCTGATCTGATACTGATTTCTTTTTTGGGAACGGTATGCATTTTTCTCATTTCAATAACGTGTTATCTTGATTGTTGCATTGTAATCCAATTTTGACACAAAAAATAATAACATTTACTTCTTAAATATGTACACAACAAATCGCAAACTCAAACAACCACACTTTTGATTGAAATGACTAGAAGAGTGATCAATCACAAAAAATATTACGTCTGTACTGCACTTAATGGTTTAACCTTGTCGTAAAAAATGTTAAGCCTACTTAGAACGAGAGCCTTGCGTTGTGTGTTTATGTAGGTAGAAGAGTGTCTTTTTTATTTGTCAAATATTTGAGCTACCATAAATAATTCAATTCATATATTTTTATATTTTTAGTGCACTTGAAAAAGAACAATTATAACATGAAAAATTCTTTGTGTTTGACGTAACACACTAATTGTACACGTGCAAGAAAGCTGTCGCGATTCCAATGACATTTCGGTGACGAATTGATTGTAATTGTAAATAAAAATGCAGTTACTGATTTTAAGTTGTAACTCAAGTATTTCATCACTGCATCACGTACTTGAGATGCAGGTACCTAAATATATAAATTTCGCCATTAAACCCAGAGAGAAGGTCCTACATGCTGTTCTGTTCTGATACGATAAACTAACTAAACGGAAAAGGATGTGCACCCAAATCCTTTATATTATTACGATGAGCCGAGTCGGAGCCGTATTCTTTTGTTAAGAAATGGTGAAACCTTATTACTAGAGTGGTTTCCCTTTTCAAGGCTCGCTTCTTGAGCACGAGCATTCCAGGATGCGACCAGGTGCCTTATAAGACGAACACTGACACATTTTTCTGTAGTGCAGGGGAAAGCGATATCAAGTGTCCGTCAGAAAGAAGTGACCATCACGTTGCTCACTACTACACGGCCCATTAGTATATAAAAATAGAATAGGTAGACAAAGAATACTATCAGGTAAGGCCTTTCGCAACATTATTGTTTAGGATTTAATGGTCGGATGGAGGTATTTTGTTTTTATTACTTCATCGTTTAATGAGTATTCTTGTTGATGGCGGTGGGAGAGTGAGCTCATCCCATAATATACTGATAGGGCGGACATCATGTCATAGAGTAGCACTATAATATATACCTATTTAGATACACACCATTTCCAAGACCAGAGCACCTGAACAAATCTATATATTCACACCCACAAATTTGCTCTAATGAAAGTGTTATTTTTGCACATGTCCATTAACAGTCCGTGCATGATTCGGAATATGTTAGAGAGAAACAATAAAAATTTCTCCATTAAATTATCACCACTGAAATAATAAGCTTTTTTCTGAATCACAAAATAGTAAAAATACTTGCGTGAATATAAAAAAGGGTAATATTCAATATTGGTTACACAAAGTCGGAGTAAATTCAGTGGGTTATTACGATGAAAGGAAATCAACATATGTATTTAGTTAAGAATGTATCGCCTCTCTATTCGTATGCTTATCACTGACTATCCTATATACTGTAGAATGTTTACTTTATGGAATATTAATCCCATTTCCGAGCGTAACATATCATGTTGCTTTCAGTTATCATTAGGAAGACACGTAAGGAAAATTGCTGACAGACATTGTACATTAAACAGGACAGAGGATGGATGGGATGATGATGCAGATATTCAAAGCTCACCAGCCTTATACATTTGGCCCTAAATGTGCGAATGTACAGAGAAACAGTGAATGCTGACTGGTCTAAAAATACTACCATCAAAGATGAGGACATTTATTTGGTGAAAACGCTACGAGGAGAGAGAAGCCAGATATTATGCGGTTGTTGAGAAGGAAAGTAAGAACAAGCTCATTGAACATGTGAAACGGGAGTATTGGACTTGAGACTTTTAGCAAAATGAGTGCAAAATGCAAAATGAATTCATAAAAAATTTGCAGTAAAGCGAATATTTACTACCGTTGCCCGTGTACTCTTTCATGGTAAAATGTTTATACCTAGCTAGGCTAGAGGCGTCAATATAGTCTCATAAGATAAGGGAAACACGCAGAACTGAAAGACAAAAACATGTTTGAAAACACAATAGGTGCTTATCTTCACAACTAAAAGCACAGGGGTTTAACCCTATCGTGCTGAAGTTGCTGGCATCTTTAGTGTGAAAAGATGATTGATTACACATTATCGACCGTTTTCGTTTTTAACTTTGTTACATACCTATCTGTGCTATGCTTATCATGGTTTCCAGCTAATGCATCAAAATTTGAGTCTATCGGCATTATAATATATAGTCATGCATAAGGTATTCGCTAGTATGTACTCTACACAGGATAAACTTTTCCAAATATTCTGCGTAAATGCTTTAAATCCGAAGGACAAACATTTAAAGCAGCTTACCTATGTCCTGTTTTTCAGTCTGCGCAAACTGTAAGACTAACGTGTAACACAACTCAAGCCTAACTTGACATTGGCTATAATGATATCAAATGTGAAAATGTAATCATTACGCGAATACAAATTTCCGAAATCAATTAGATAAGATTACTATCATAGGGGATAATGCAAACACGATTCTGTAATTTGTTAATTGCCACCATGACCAAACTGAAATTATGAACTAGTGCCGATTGAATATACGCATGCATTACATGCATGATTGCCTTTTGCAAATACGTTTCTACTGTCATTTCATTGAAGCGTCTTTCTGACGCTCATACTCTCCAGACCAAAGTTTTAATGGAAGCTAACTAGTATATTGAGTATACCAGGTTAACGTGAATTATAGTACGGTGGATTGAGCATACATAAATGAACTAATGGATTTGCTCACGTCATGTATCTTAATGTAACGTATATATTATCAAAATCAAATGTATCAATATTATATTAACATGGAATTGAAGTAGAATTTACAAGAGCTTAATAAACATTGCAGGGTTCACAGTTCAAAAGATGAAAGATTACCAAAAAACCATTTCATATTCCGGAGTATGTACACTGTGCACATTGAAACTTGGTAGTATTTACAGTGAGTAATTTTCGTGTTGGTGCAATGCTTTCTGCGTTATTACTACAAACAAAAAGCTCAATTTAACCTTAACCTACACAATGCTGGCTGGACTGCTGGAATTTTATGAGCTGAGCTGAGGTAGTCGACTGCATCACATTATGATGTTCTCTACGTGAAAGTTGCATCTTCATGATTTTTGTACATTAGAAAATGTACACGTGTACATTATTATCCTTTTTCAGGAAATATATAAATTAAATAATAATAGGATATTTGTTGAGCTTCTCAGAGGAATTCTGTTTGCGCTTTTTACAGTAGACGTATAAAATTGCTTAATCATATTTTGCTGTAAGACATGATTAAATGTACGTCAAAAAAGCAATGAATTTATTGAGGCATAACTTTTACTTACGAAAATATCCTAACGTCAAATAAGCCTGTTCTGGAGTGACAGGGCTGAAATCCTGGAGCGCTGGATATGGAATACCCACAAAATCTTCGTTCGCGTAGCCTAAAACACAATGAAAAATCATAATTAATTCATGTTGGAGATAAACTCTTTTACAAAACCAAAAATGCAGAAATGATATAAATTAATGTTTAAAAGGTACCTGAAAATTGCGTTAGAGTATCCGCACGTAATTTATATCGGGGTATTTGTTCTTCTAACAGGGAAACAATTTCTACTTCGTCTTCTAACAAATCTTCGCCAAGTTTCCTTCCGGTGGAACCACAGTGAACATCCGTCAGACAACCTTTCTCTTCCACCAAGCAAGACCTGAGATTGGACACGCTTCTACTCGATGGAACCCTTTGTTGTTGGTCGAAAGCAAAGGAATATTTTGACTGTCCAGACTTTGCCAGAAACTCCTTACAGCTTTCAAAGGGGGACGGGTTCGTCGGAGTTTTGGCCGCTTTGGAAGACAAATTGGTGGGCCGGCGCTGCTTCTCCTTCTCCCCAATCGATTCCGATATGTTTATTTGTTTAATTTTCTCTTGATTATCCTCATTAAAGTCGGCTACGTGATTGTCCCGGTTCTCATTTTTTCTCTCCGCCTCATTCTTCTGCTTCCCCCTGGAGAGAAGGTGCTGCTGTGGTGCAATGATAGCAGAATCACTCTGACCCCTTGACGAAGCCAGCTTTTCCGCTAAGGGAGCATCTGAAATCAAAAAGAATATAATTTATTAAATGTATACGATTACAATTAAACTTACTCCACAAATGCATACACCGCCACCAGATCACTAGACACGGAGAAAGTATTTTAAACAAATCTTTATAGATAAAGAGCTACCAAAATCGCACGAAGCCATTACGTTTCCACCAAAAGTGTACACATGACACAGCACCTTTTACACCTGCGAGTTCACCTCCTTGCCACTTTTACTTTTAGTCTAAATCCTAAATATGTACTAAAATTGCTCATGTATTTTTCCAGCATAATTCAAAATAAAATTCCGGATATTTCCGAACTTGCAAAAGTGAATCCTGCATCCCATATCTCTGTAAAGATAAGAAGCACTTTGAAAGAGATAATTTGGTCCACAAGTAAGTGCAAGCAAATGGCGTGATGTTATCTGTGTTATCTTTTCGGCATTTAGTTACAAATTGCTTGCTGTTTGCCAACATCATAAAAATAATCATTTACACTAATCCCTTTACTTTTTGCTCCTTGCAGCTTCCAGCAAACT
Organism: Sinella curviseta; assembly: GCA_004115045.4. NCBI lineage: Eukaryota > Metazoa > Arthropoda > Collembola > Entomobryomorpha > Entomobryidae > Sinella > Sinella curviseta. Next base: position 32,310,132 of record CM023201.3, read on the forward strand.
CATTGGATTTGCATATTATCTGCTATCTTTCTATCGATGCACTCTTTGTACTTTTGCACTTTAAGCACCAAGGCTATGTTGCACAGAAAAAATAACAAGACGTTTTTCAACAAGATGCATTTGATAATTGGTGCTCTGTGGAGTGACAATCACGATCATCCAAATGTCATACGTCACTTCACAAAATCATTTGCTCTGCAAAAATATTTTTTGTCTTATTAAAAGAACTCGTGTACTGTCATTGTCAGCACAATCTGAACATGTTCAATTATGTGTATGCTATGTGAAGTTGGCACATTAGAAAGGGCGTGTTTATTTCTTACACATTAACTTGATTCACGTACGCTTAGACTACCATGAGCCAGCGGAAATAAGATTTTGAAAAAAACTCAGACAAGACGTACTGTGAAGTGTGAACACGCTTTATACGTGATTACCGTATTAAGATTTACATACGTGAACGTGATCATGAAGCTACTTGATGGTCGTATATTGCACTAAAGTCTATCATGTTGCATGTAAAAATTAGCCCTCCACTGGATATGATAGAAGTTTATCTTAAAAATAGGCAGGTATAAATCTCTTTAGACTCTTGTTGTCATTCATTCATATAGTGAAACGGTTAATAATTCCTCATTACTTCATTCCAAAATGTACACAGGAAACCTGTGTACATTTCTCTGTTTCTTTGAGGAGGGGAACAAGCAAAAAAGCTAGAGCTACCTTCACGTGGCATTGAATAGCTAAAAATAGGCCGCAACCTGAACATACTCATATTATTTCGAATTCAGACAGGGCAAAGAGATCGTTGGATAAGCCAACCGAATCTAAACAGTGTTGCTGCTCTGCCGCATCCGTAAAGCAAAATATATTTTGAAATAGGTAAGATTCAAATTATCTTTGCTGCTTCCATGCTAATGTTATCAGTTCAATGTACATGCAAGCAATGAGTAAACTATGAAGTTTTTGCTGTATCCAGACATGAGCCAGGAGTCCAGTGTGTATGCATTTATCTTATGTATATATTGTACATTTACATCCATTGAAATACATATTATTCCGTGACGCTCTGTAGTACTTATATAAGTTTAAGAGATTCAGACTTAGTTTGTTAAGGAGTTTTAGTGAGATAAAGCGTTTTTATGTGGGTCTCTACGTTAAACAAAAGTGGCTGAATTGCTAACACTGTTTTGTTTGATTGTCGCTTTTGTGTACATGTGGATTTGCACGGTAATCGGTAGCAGTGAAGTAGCACGTGCTGCTAATGTTCCATGGAGGAGACAAGGATTCATCTCCAATCTCTAATGTTTCCATTCACCTACTTTACTTTGTTTGTTGACTTTACATCAATTGTACTTGGCAAGATATTACAAAAGAGCTCTTGTGTGTTTTTTTGGATATTGCAAAAATCATATGATTTTTCAAAAGTAAACTTAATGTAAGATACTCACCTGTGGGAATATAAAAATTGGGACAGGTAGTTTTGCGAGGGCTTTAATGAGCACCTCAGGTCCAAAATACTCTTATATTTATTCGTTTTGGATTTTCTTTCTCAAAATTGTGTAGCTATAATTTTAGCTTCATTTGCTTCTTCTTCTGTCCAGGCGATTTACAGGTTTTCTGGCACCTGAAAGAGACAAGAAGTTGAATTTAGAAATTACTCCGAGAAAATTGGCTTATGTATAAAATCACTTAATTCTTAAATCAACATTTTTTCTCATGTGAAATCATTCCGCTTACATACAACATAAAACACCAAGGGCCAACTACAAGTATTAATATTTCTATTTCATTGAAGATTATCACAAACAGGAGTACCGGCCCACGTGCTTACACGTCCATTTAGTATATTTAATTGCAACGTAAAGACCAATATTTTAGATCAAAAGCTTTTAAATCATAGTTCATCGATATATCATTACGGATAATTCTAGTTTATGTGCAAAATGAAGAATTTGAGGATAATTGTGCGTGTGGCCGTTCTATATAATACTTTAATCTACACATAAATCTTAGTCTATAACCAGATAGCCCATATATTATAATGACTCATTTGCACGTACCTTTATTGATGAGACAAATAAACCTGCAAGCTAGACCTAGGTACTAATAATTAAATTTACTCTCTTCTCAAACCATGTAGGCTTCTACGTGCCCTGGGTTATCGGTGTTATCGATCAGTGAAGTCACTGGCCACTGGCCAATTGCCATACAATACTTGTGATTGAACAATTCGCATAAAATAAAGTTGAAAGTAAGTTAATTACATAGGTGTAAAGTTTAAGTGTCAGCCAATATAGCTCTGATAAGGAATATAGGCTTTTGTGTTAAAATATGAACCAAAAGTGTAGCTCGTCCACTAACTAGATATATTTTGTATGCGTATCTTCTCAGGATGAAATGATTTCCTTGATTAGATAGGATGATGAAGTCTTCATTTATTAAGCGAGCTGATAATATTGCGTGCGTGTATATGTGATTTCCTTCCGCCTTTTCTCACTTCATCTTTCACCACTCACAGCACTGCGAGGGGGTAATTTAGATAACACGACAGTTCTTCAGCGGTAACAGTGACACTAATTTCTGTACAAATTTACAAGCTTACGTCACGTTTCCTATTTTTTCTTCTAACTGTTGTTCTTACAGTTGTTCTTTCGTACTGGTTAGAATTCACTAGTGTAAAGATGGATAGTGGGAAACAAATATACATAATTGGCCTGTGCTCTAATGATGATGAGTTTTAAGAATACTAAACACAAAGTAAAAAATATATCATTATGAATGTCCATAAGAATACAGGCAGAGGGTGGTTGCACACAAGAAGACGGGCCAGCAAAGCAGAATGTTACAAATGGATAAATATTCTACCTATGTAAAGATGTTGGCAATTGGCAGTACTATCATGAAAGAAACTAATATCAACGGAGAGATGCGCTTATGCACATTACATGCTTTGCACACGTAAATACAAAAGATCGTCAAATATTGCGTACTTTAATTAAATTAGGGTTTTGCTAATGTGTAGTGCTAATAAACACACAAGCAGGAAAAATCAAATGAAACTATGCAAAACTATAACATGGAGCTCGGTTGTATATGTGCAATGTTAATCGCAGCAACATGTTCAGAAAGGTCTGCATTTCCAAATGTTCAAAACTGTTTAATGTCTAGAGAGGCATAATTTTGAGCATTGATCAGCACAAACAAAATTCTACTGTGGACCTCTTTGCATCAGTTTTGGAAACACAGTGAGGTAACCATATTTGTTCTATAAGACATGTGTAGGTAGGCATATAAATTTAAAAACAGCAAAAAATGACATCATGTGTGTGCACATTCATTCTCACATCCCATCACTCACTTAATTTTTAATTTTACAACTACACAATACAGTGCGCAAAAATGTGTGGAAAATATATGTATGTATAATATGTGGTATGGAAAAGAAGCGAAGGAATTTGCAATGTGTATCTTTTTCGTCAAATGACACTGAAAGCATTTTCAGGTTGACAATACAATCGTTGTTGTTGAATGATACACAGACATGAAAAAGGACACATGATAGCCTCCGATGGGGGTACAAGACTGATGGAGGCTGAGGAGGGTGAGAGATAAGAAAGAAACGAGAAGCTGCATAAATTTATATGCGATGGCTTCCATCAACGGATTGAATGTATCCACTTAATAATCATTATAACTAGCTGATATATGTATGTAGACAAAATTTCATTGCATATCATTACGAATACTTGAATACATAGCTAACACTGCAAAATACATTTGCAAAAAATGGGATGATACACACACAGCCGGTTGCCGGCCTCGCCTCGGATGATAACACCCGCCGTATCGCTTAACAAGCCCTGCTTGTAATTTTAAGCTGTACATTTTTACTGAGTGAAGTTGTTATTTCCTTTGATTATCTAACGAGAGCAAAACAACTCACCGAAAAAGCTGGCATTTAACACAACACACATGGCAGTAAATCTTGGTAAAGTTTCAAATAATAAGTTTGTTTCATTTGGCAAAAATCGTTTTGTTCTGTTCGGCTCAAGCATAACATTCCACCCATATTGCACAACCAAACGAACTGATTGCACATGTGCACATTTCATTCACTGAACTATACAGTCTTCAAGTTCAAAACACAAAATGGCTGTAATAAAATGAGCTCAAATGACAGGCTTGCAATTTAATCACTCGCGCACCAATATTTATATTGTCCTTTTGAATAGCAAAGCGAGTTTGCTTTTCCTATTGTTCCGTTCAAGCAAGTGAGTACATGTGCAAATCGTACCGATGCAATTTCAAAAAAATAAAATCAAAAGTATGAAAAGGAAAAAGAAATGTGGCTTGACATTTTAAAACCTTTCATCACATAACTTTTGCGAACAAAGGTGATAATAGAGCATAGTCAATGATATAAATTAGGGTTCAATTCATTAAAATAAGTTTATCACATATAATTGCTAGTACAATTGTGGAATTTTTCTGACGATATGCGTGTATTTATATCTACATACTTGAATATTCTAAAACTCTGTCAGGATCAGGTTCAAGGAGTTCACACGACGAACTGTAGCCAGCATTAATTTTGCTTTCACCAACTGCACACATTAACTGTTATGTTACTCTAGAATTTAAAATAGAGAATACAGTCAGAATATGTCTACCAACTCTATTTTTACTATGTTTTTAAGGCTTTTCAGGGATGGTTTTTATGAACTGCAAAATTCGCCTAGCGTTGATGTCCATTATATGACATGCCAAACTTGCACACAACAACACAATTGCAAACATGGACAGTTAAGTAGCGATCGCAAATCACAATTGATTAGTTTATGACTACGACAATCTGGAAAGTTACCCACTTGATAAATAGAAAAGTTACTCACAAAAATGCAGAGATAACATTAAAATGGAACTCTACAACTACCGACAGAGAAGATGTGTATGTAATGTAGATAGGGTTTCACATGTTTATGAGTTCCTTCTATTTTTTCCAGTTCCAGTGAACATTATTGTAGTGATGATTAATTCCATGTCCAAGCACACATTAGGATACTTCCAAGTATACATTGCACGTTTACAAAGTGTTTTTGACTATGAAAAATTGAGCAAATATACTACTAGAACCACGCACATTGTGCTACACACCTAACCAAATACACTGCACATAAATTTTGAATCTATACCAAAAAATCTTTCAAAATATGAATCTCTTCAAAATAAAATTATCAAAATTAGAGCATTCTGTCTGGTCTACATACCATACCAATGGCAGTAGTGGGGAGACTACTGCTTTAACTTTGTGTAGTGTGGTGCAAGGTGTGTGTTGTGTGCGTAATGTAATATAATATGTAACATAATATTATAGCACAACAGGGCATACAGATATTTACTCACCTTCAATTCTGCAACCTTCCTTTCCTCCTTTTTTGATTACGCATTTATATATATCCATTCACTCTTTAATTCTCAGAAAATCTCTCATACCTACTCAGACCAGGTATGATTGTAGGATAACGGCTATGCACGTTAGTATTTGTATTTACAATTCACACTACATAAACTACAATTCATTAACTTGTGCAACAACACCACTCACACGATATCACGTTAGGAAACAATGCTATACATTTTATACACAGGTACAGGCACCAACGTGGATAATTGCAAACGAATAATCTTAAGGCGTTTTATTTGCAGAGCAGCATAATGTGACAATCTTCTTCACGCTTGTTTCAGCAATAAAATCATGTCACATAGTACACGTTTATAGATGTGACAAATAAATCAATGTAAATTATCTGGAATTCTAAAGAACGAATGATGCATCCAAAGCACTTCCAACAGCAGCAGCAAACAACATAGCAGCGCAATTTATTTTTTTCCTATAAAAGACAATACGCAAAAAGAGGATTTCTGTTTGTGGAGATATAGAGAACAAATACAAATTTTTATAAACTCTATTTTTAGGTACTTTTGCAAGCAGGCTTTAAAACCATTTGGATGCACACAAACACACAATTATTTTCTATGTATAAGTTTCTAAAAAACTTCCACTGCAAGAGTCCAGTCCATTCTTTTACATGAATAGTATTATTATTCATGGAAATAGAAGTCGCATGAGTGAGTTTATTGCTCTTTCTGTATACTTAATTATTAGCATGATGATGTCTGTCCATCACATGTTCACTCCCTCTACAATGCAATAACAACTGGAATTTCCAATATTCCTCTGTGTGTATTGGGAATTTACTTTATAGAACATTATGGGAACTAGCCAGTAGTGTGTTCCCTTTAAATTAGACTTCGTCGAATGGATATATGGTAACATGCATGCATAGCATAATGTTGGTATGTGCATATAGATTGAATATTATATCATTCCCTATTTCCCGTAAGAATCCTATAACTAAAGTAAGATACATTTTTACTTTGTGGTCATACGAATACTTATATCAGAAGAGATCCCTACGAGTCCAAAACACATAAGTATTACACGCCTCACGTTCACGTCCCAACCAAATAGCCATTCTTATTCATTTTGTGTATGTATGCAATGTAAGTAAAGGGTTATTGTCGTGTTTGGAATCTAACGACTAACTAGGCACAATGTTGTCAGTACAGAAAAGTATTCTGCAGAGAGTGTGGTCCAAAATGTCGTAATACTCATGTGTGAGTAGCACATTATGTTGAGAATGAAAACATATCGAGTATGAAGTTGTGTTACATTCAATTTTGATAGAATGCGTTTTACGACCACGACTCCTGTTTAAAAGCATGTTATATAAACAGACGAGAGAGGAACAAAACTAAACGGTTTACTACACGTTTGAAAGACAAAAGGATGATACACGTTTGGCTTTGTAGTAATAAGATGGACTTATGCGTTTACAGACAGAACAAGGCAAAAGCTTTACTAAAACTGGGGCGATATGATACAACGATCTAATAAAATTGTTTGAGATTTTCATTATCCTTTGTTCACAGATAACCGTTATTTTCAGCAATAATATGCGCATTACTCTCAATCAGAATCAGTTAGTGTAAAGTGTAATGTTTCAAATATAACGGTTTAACGAAATATAAAACTGTGTAGCAAGCTTTACTTGACAGAGAATTGATTTATTGGGCGAACTAGGAAATTGAGTTACTATTGTAAACAGGAAGTGGTGTACTATTTTTGACACGAGGTCAAGTACTAGGTACCTTCCAAATTTCCTCGTGTCTCCTGTAACAATCTCCTGTTTTTCTAATAATATAATGATTGACATGCATAAGTTTCTTATATGTCAGTTGTCAATTATCTCAATTCTAGGGTTGCATGTATTTTTGCACTTAACCTACTGCTGTTCTGCTTACAATTCATTTCACTCACACCACTGCCAAGTTTTCTCGGTATTGGTGGTCATCGGTTGTATTCAATATATTATCTTGATCTGATTCAACTTACTGTTTCTTGACCATAAGCAAAACAGTCTTTGCAAGAAAATATAAGTTTTGCTTGCCCAAGATTTCGCAGCATTGCGTCAGACATAATGTTTTGCTAAAGCTTTAGAATAATATACAAAATCCCCTTTATCATCTGCCTGCTATCATTTTTTGATAGAAAAGTAAATTGACCATTAACTATGTGGCTATTCCATTTCCATTTACACAGATACAAGAACACACGACCAGTTTGCCATAATGATTTGCCATGTAGCACATGCCTCGGAGCTACACCGCAGCAGCAGCAGCATCACTTCCTAAAAAACACCATTTATTTCTATCCCCCATTGTATCATTATGATTATCTGAAGCCTTTACAATATTGAATATTATGTATATATTATATGCAGTACAAACATTTAAGCCAAAGCTGCGAGGAGAGATGCATTTTTTCCGATTACAATATCAGCAAAAAAAGTAGGTCACAAACTCACGACCACGAGACAATGGTGCAGAGAGTTGCGCTTGTGCTTTTTGGAAATGTTGGTGAAATCTCTGTTCTCTTTTCAACTAGTAGCGGTAGGTTGCTGGCCTTTGGTATTTTATTCAACAAACAACAAACAAGCTCATGGCTCATGGACTCCTTTTGGCCTTTTCAGCATCTTCCTATTCTTACTTATTACTGCTTTCACTAATAACTTTGCCTAACTCTACTAGTATGTATATCGTTCTTGGCATGACTGGAGCCGTGGCGTCCATCTTCATTCCATATCACCGGTTCCTTGTACGCTGCTGCGATTACCAAAAAAGTGATTCCATCCAAAATTCCAGGGACTCGAGTAAATAATGAATGCATATGAAATTGTGTACTTAAACATGTATAGGATGTAGGAAGGTACGAAAGTGCTCGATGGAATGGACAAACCCTTGGCCCATCAATAAGAACAGGGTTCCTTGTCCTTTACATTTCATGAATAAGGAGTTAGCTTAACCGTACATACTTTAGATAAATTTAAACTGCTTACCATATTATAATCATTTTTAAAGGAAACGGAAGATTAAAAAACCCATAACGTCTTCAATATGAAGTCCAATTCAATTTTCAATCTTGCTTGGAGTGGATCGTATAGTACTGCTTTTTTCCTTTTATGTACCGTATCCTCATTTATTCACCAAATATTGAACTCATGAATGTTGACAGGAACAAGCAGGAGAAAAGTAAAAGCAACCCGGCATAAATTAATAATTTAATGTAAGTAGTTTTAATAATTAATCATGATTTTCTTTAGAATATGCCTACATGCATGCATTTTTTCTTCGTATTTTTGCTTGGATGGAACTAATGGAACTAAACCAACAACGCTGAGAGCTCACGGTTCGGCTTGCTTCACGAAGGAACGAAGACAGGTGAACTGTTTGGTTGGTTGCTTTCCGTTTGGTTCGTTACAATGTTTTGAACAGCTGACGCGGGAGTCTGCTCAGTCAGTTTGTTTGGGTTTGTTTTGTGTACACTTTTTTCTGTTTACACATTTGCCACTCTATCCATCTACTAGGCTCATTGCATGGCATGAAATCTCAAGATGGTTTAATTAAAAATAGAATAGTTAGGTTGAAAATTGAATGTAGGAACCGGTTTTAATTTTAATCCTGCACCCATAATATACCGTCATTTCGTGGTTATCTTCCTGATACGAGATAAGGTTTGTTCCTCCACATTTTACCTATAACATTCATATTACTGCATTTAAGATGGTTTATAATTATTGTTTGCACTCCATCACATTCCATGTTGTAGAAGGTTCATTTTGGTTGTCATTAAGTATGGAAGGGAAAGAAAATGAGTGTAGCCTAATTAACTCCTCTCATCGGGAATCTGACTGGACGGCGAACCGCCTGGCAATTCCCATTTGTGCACAACTCCTTCAATCTCCTGCGGGTGTTTGGATGGGGCGGAAGTGAATGAGAGCAAATGAGTTGGCTTCGGTGAAATGAGCGTATTGTGCTGGTTTACTGCGATAATGTAGTATTTAGTAACGCATTTACCGATGGTATCCGCCGTATGGTCATCGGTTTCCGGAAAATGCTGCAAAAGTGCATGGATACTCGTTGATGTGATGACGTTTGATCGATAATGTGTATCGTCGTGAGATGATAATGGCGTGACTGACCAGTGATTGGTGAACGCGAAGCAGTTTGGAACAAATATATCCTTGCCTGGGATGAGAATATTTATGGTCATCATACATTAAGTGTCATGTAGTAGGATTTTGGTGAAAGCAAAGACTTTCATCGTGATGCTAAAGTAATGAAAAATTGTTGTTTGTTCATGGTCGTCCACCTCCACGCACCACTCAAAATAATGGATGGATAATGTCCATTCCACAAAATAAGCTTGTTTGAAAAGTTTGATGATTGTGTATACACTCTCTCACGATATCATCATCTTGTGTGCATGTATGAGAGTTTAAGTAAGTAAAGGTAAAGTAAAGTCTGTTGTTGGTTGGTTGTTGACTTGACGTGATTAATTGGTTAATATGCCCAAGTGAAACTGTACAGGGAAAGCAACACCAGCAAAACTTTCATTTTGCTTTCCTCCTTGTATTGATAAAGTAGACACTTTTCAGACAGACAGGCGGCGACAAAAACGGAGATATGCGGCGACTGGTATATTGTCGTGGCATTTATCCGTCACTGGTACAGGGAGATACCTATGATTAGAGTAGAGTGTTGTAGTTTTGGAATGGAGGTGGTGGAGTGCAGGGAATGAGTATCTGTGAAAGCAATTTCACTCACTTATGTAGCTGATTTTCATGCCATTATTACTGACTGATAGATATTTTTGTTCTCTTTTCACTAGTTGTTTCTACCCACTATTACAGTTGTATCAACTTTCTCGTCGACCTAATCATCATGATGGGATATAAACCTACAGATACCCTGGGAGGAGGGGGACGAAGTGGTATGAATCTCCAGAGCCAAATGATGGCTTCACAACGTCGTCGTGATACAAGCCCATCAAACAATGGAACCAATGAGCTTATAGCGAACTTGGGTGAGCTTCCACATAATAATACACATTATTGTGCTTAAACGGATTGTAGTCTGTGAAAAGAAACACGGGATATATGGCTATAAAAATATTATTAGCGTCCATTTTATGGACGATAATGTAATATTTAGACTGGACTTCTGTATCATGTACAGAGTGCTTTTAAACGTATAATGTAAATGTGTCTGACTGACTGACAGACTGCCTTTTGCCTATGCACCATTACCGGAGATTAAAAAACTCATCCATTTACTTGTTCTGTTAGCTTTTACTTTTACCACGCCCATTATATATTCCTTCATTTGTAGACCATGAATTGTTGGATGTGCGAGTTCGAGCCGTGAAATGCCTTTTAAGGAAACTTGAATGTGGAATAGTGTCCTCGGAAAGCTTAAAAGACCGAGTGGACTTGTTGGACCGCTGCAGACGTTGGTTATCCCAGTTGCTAGAAGCACAAAAGCCAACAGAAAGTGTGGACAATGGCAATAACAATAGTCAGATCCCTACTGATCAACTAGAAGGGGTGGAAGTAGTAGTTCAGTTACTATTTGCATTGTCTAAGGTAATGTTTTTCACGACTCTACAATATGAATTTACTAGGGAATTTACAATTAGGTATTAATATTTCTTTTCCATTTATATTCAGCACAAAGAATTCCGAGATTTACTTCGGAAGGAAAATGTCGACGGTTTGCTGTTGAAGTTGCAGCCATTTCTATCCGGTGATTTCAAGTATCAGCTAGATGCGATAGTTAATTCAGTTGTTGTCGGCCAGTATGAACTGAGTTATCAAGGTGCCCCGTCAGAGTGGTTCGATAATAATACCTGCCCAGCAATCTCTTCAAGGCCTTCAGAAATGTACAGCAGTCGTCAGAAACCGTACAATTTTAGGACATATGGGGATGAGTACCGATCTCCCCCGCGTGGAGAGGATAGCGACTCTAGCAGGAACACTCCGGAATCAAGTTTTCCTAAAAAGTCAAACATTCCTCTAGGTAGTGAAGATGGGTGGATGGAGAAAGTTCCATTTTTTGTGCCTTTCGTACAACTCAACGGAACGGACAAAAGGGTGATACATTCTACCATAGACTCCTTATCAGCCACCAATGACTCTCTTGTCCTGATGACTGTATCGTTTGTAAGAGATACACTGACAATGGATTACCCGTCAGAATTTTTCATCCAAGAGTCATCACTACTGCTTGTAAGACATTTAGCTGCCTATTTCCTTGATCAATTTGATACTTTTGAGCATGACACATGACCATGACCAAAGCTCACGAATGATAATTTTTTATCAGGCACTGGCCCAAGTTACAGTTAGCAGGTGGACGGATCGTAGAATACCTTACATTGCTGTTCAAACACTATTGAAGATCTCCAGCTACCTTCGATTTCGTTTCACACGACTGAACTCCAGTGAACATTATGAGGTTCCAACTAGTAATCCAGACCAGGTAGGGAGAGAAAACCAAATGTGCTCATACAAGTTGTTTACCTTAATATTTAGAAAATGATTAACAAATATATATTTCGTTATATCAATGCAGGACTTTTTACAGAAACCAAACGCCATGTACTATGACTATGATGGAATGTACTCATCTAGAAAATCTCAGAAAGCATCATCCACCACGACGGCGACTGACGCTCTTGTTGAAAATTTTGTCCAGTTGTTCAAAAACTTTTCTCGGGCACTATTATACACGTCTTACGAGCTACACATTTGGTCAGTTTTTGAAAGTTTTACGTTTACCATGCTAAAATGTGTCAGCATTTTCCCAGTAGACTCCAAAGCGTTAACATTGAGTTTACAAGGAGTCCTCATGGAACTGGCTCATATTTGGGAACGTAAAAGCGACTTCCATACAACAGTTGGACTTTGTCTCATTAGTGGATCTATACTGCACTGCATGAAGATGCACAACGAAACGTTCATTGTCTCAAAGGATGTCCGAAACATGCTGCGAAGTTTATCGTACAGTCCCATTATAAGGAATGGATGGCCTGAAGTTTTCAAGCATTTCATTCAATTTGCATCAATGTTTGATCCTTCTGCGGGAATAATGACGGACCAGCAAAAAGCATCCGCTGAAGGAGATACTTCTGACAATAATCCAAAACAGAAGATCCTAAAGCTTCTCTACACCATCCAGAATGCCAGTAGTCACGAAGAAGTACTTGATTCTGTGGATTCTGTACGTGATGTACTGTTGCCTATTACGCTGAACACTAGACTTGGGCAAGATTCGTTGACATACATTTTGCAAGATTCTCCTTGGAGGGACACTTTTTACCGATTTTTATGCGTCGAGCCTACTACAGAGGGAGATGAAGAATTACTCGGACGTGTTTTAGATCTTTTCACCTTCATCCTACAAAATGTGTTGAACGCTGGTACTTTCAAATGGATAACACCGTTATGTTGTGAAAAGTCCTGCACCACTTTGAAATTACTAGGAAATGCAGCGTTGAAAAAGGATATGACGTATGGAGGAACTGCGCTGCCTGATCTACTTCGTTCCTTGTTGAATTTCTATGAAGTTGTTCTAAAGCATGGCAAGATTCTTGTTTCTGATGGCGTAAAATGGGAGCTTTTCCAAATATATACGGCCATTTTACACAATCTAGAGCAAACGTCCTATTCAAATTTCGGTAAGGATTTACACAGCTTTATAGTTATTGAAAAAGTGTACAAGTGTTATTGACGTCCGTATTAATTTGATTTGCACATTCTATTTTTTTAAATAGCTCTGCTTACTGGAATTGCTAAAGATTTGGCCAGTCTTAGTGCGGACGCGAGTGTGCAGTTGAGAATTAAAGAAAACCCGATTGTTTGCGTGGCTGTAATTCATCGAATAACAGACGCTGTTATGGTTCTTGAAGCGAACGGAAGTGTTTTTGAGGGTTATAAGAATTCGTGTTCTCTCTACTATCTAAGCATTTGTTTGGTGCACATGTTGGTTGCGGTAATGAAGGAAGAAAACTACAAGAAATTCAAAGGTGATTGGATAGAAAGATGTGGCAGAGTTTTCCACATTTTTGACATGTCGCCAGATTCACGAGTGAAAAGTCAAGCGTTTCAGGTAAATAAATCAACATCTATTTGATTATTCGACCATGTATGTAGATTATTTAAGAATTCTTTAATCTCCCTATATGCATGCTTTTAGATTTCAGAAATACTGACCTCGTGTACAGACACTAAAATGGTTTTCAGTAATGCGTCCTTTAAGGATTCGTTGATGTCACTTTTGGAAGTTTCATACAGGTAGATCTACTTTCTTCTTGTACATGTTTAAATGCTTGCATGCTAGGAGGATAATTAACGTATTATCCTTGTGATTTATTTTTGTTTGCAGTGCTTTCACCGATCAAAAGTATGCTGCTACTATCAAGTTTAGAGCAGGAAACGTTGTTCTCAACATTTTACGAGATGAAGATGAAAGAGCCCGATACAGTTTTGCGAAGAGGTTACAACAAGGATTTTCCGTTTTGGTCGAAATGAGCAGAATGTCATCGCGCGTCTTTTGGAACCCAAAAATTTCGGACGTTGTCAAGAATTCAAAAGGTTCTGAAAAGGCCAACGAAAGCTCTACTGGTGAGTCTAACTAAGTCAAATTGTGATTAGTTAGTTCAGTACTGAAAACGAATTGTCGTGCATTTATTGAACGAAAATGTACTCTATTAATTTTGCTCAGGAGCGGATGGCACGTTGTTCGTGACACCTAGAGTACTAACAGTCATGTCTAAAATTTTGATAACATTCATCAAAGCATTGGTGGAGTCCAATGAGCGTGACAGCACCTTGCATGAAGTTATGAGTAGTGGAATCTCTCAAATGATGTTTCGGTAAGTATGAATTTCTCACATTAGACATTACAAATTAGTTTTGTCTGAATTCATCTAATGGGCGTTTAAATTGAAACAATATGAAATTGTTTTCAGAATTATCTTGCGTAATCCACTTAAAACCGAGAATAACTTCAGGGTTTGGTTGGATTGTTGCTGTGCGTTGTCGACAGTTGTCGAAGCATTGATTAACCTATCAAAGTTAGACCGATCGATATCGATAATTTTAATCGGAGAAAAACGATGCCTTTCAATAATGCTTGGCTTGTTAGAAGTAGAAATTCCTTCTTCCTGCAAAGGTGAGCCGCTGGGGAAGTTTTATTACTAGTCAATAGGGCATTAAATTGGATTGTAGACTTGTAATATGATTTTGTTTCTTATCAATTAGGTGCTAATGAGGAGAAGGCAGAAGAAGCTTTAAGCACACTGTGCGGCAACGTTCTGAATTTGGCTACAATTCTCTGTTGTGATGCTGGTAATAATTTCGAAGATTTGGAAAGAGTTGCATGGACGCATCAAGAAGTTATTTTTACAAAGCTCACAGACTGGTTAAAAATGACCACCCCGGTCGTAAGCAGAAAGTCAGCTCTAGGGTTTTCACAAGGTTTCCTGAGCATCCTTTCTCATAGAACGAAACAAGAGGTATCAGCGGATTCCCAGGATCAGACGCAATCACCATCTCATCCATTTCTATGTAGAAATTGGAAGAATAACATGACGTACGGGCAGTGGTTGTGTGAGGATCTTATACACATCTTGAAAAATTCAGTGGACAATGGGGAAAGAATATCAGCAATGAAATGCCTGGCAGCTCTATTTAGCTTATCTAACTCATCTGTAAAATATGCTGTGCAAGACAATGATATTGTCAGCTTTTGTGTCCAAAAGTTGCATGGCTTTGGGTGCAAGTATTTTGAAGCGAAAGGAACATCTATTAGCACCAAGAAGGTAAAGAACTTGGTAATGAAAAACTAAATGCAAAATTCTGGAACAAAACTCCAAAATAATATCTCATCTTTGTACATTAGGTTACCACTGCCCTTCATTCAGAGACCTTGTCCTTTATGGAACTGCTGTCTAGCCTGTTTTATGTTAGTGCTCAAGCAAAAACGTTTGCCTTTAAATACAACTTTCCAGACATTTTACACAAGATATTTGGATGGTGGACTACGTTTCCGGACTCAACCCTACTGCATGCATACATTGAAGCACTTCTTAATTTTACGGAAGAATTTCCGGAAGGTATGTATAAACTTCAGAGAAGTACAGATTTAGAATGTCAACTTATAGGAAGGTAAACCGATATACCCTCTTACTTTCAGGAGCTTTGTCGTTGACTATGACTTCCAATGTGGTTGGGGTTGCCCCAAGGAGAGTGCCTACCCAACAGAGCATATTCATGGAAATTTTAGGTATACATATTGTTTTCCAATTCGAACATCACCCTGAATTACAAATATACTTATATGACTTTGGTTGTAGGTATCTTGGAAAAGGAACTGACGACTGTGGAGAACAATCCTAACTTGAAGACTATAGAGATAATATTTGAGCTACAGAAAAATATATGCTTTGTCCAGGAATGTCGTAATATTCTTTTAAAGGTTGTTATATTTTTATATGAATATTTTCATCCGACTCAATTCCGAGAGCTCCCTTTATTCAATAAAAATTTTATTTGGGTTTTTCTGGACAGAGCCCGGTAATTCTATTTGTCAGAAGATTACACTCTCAAGAAACGAAGAAATGGGGAAGTAAACAGAATGCTGTGAAGTTAAACTATTTGGATTTCTTGGTGCATGCCACTGCTCACTCTGACGTTCAAACCTGCATAGCAAAAGTTGATGAACTAATGCACACTCCTTGCTACATTTTACATTAGTGAATCTATAAATGTCAAATGTAATATGCTAAAATATGTTTTAGATTCCAGAAGGAGTGGAAATCCTTGTACAGTTAGTAGAAGTTGATAACCCGCCTGCATCAACATTAGCCCTGAAGGTCCTTCGGAATCTTTGTTTTCAACCGACAAATAGGGGTCGACTTTTATCAGAAAGTAACGGCATGATTTTACAGAATACCCAAGTTTTATGGTTTCTGCATGCTAATGCCAATACCTTTGCTCTTCATCTTTCTACAGATCTATTCATGCCATCATTGTCCAACAAATTGCTGGTTAGCACCGATCTTGAAGAAATCGAGCATGCAAGTATTAGCTTGTGGGCGCTGATTGCTAATTACGAAAAGGGGCGCCTGAATGCAAAAAAGTCTTACTGTGGAGAAAGTATCTTAAAAGCCCTGGAACGCATAAGGAAAATGGAACAAACCTCAAACTCTGGAGGAGAAGATATTTCTCGCTTGATCTCATTGTTGGAAACAGTTCAAAAATTGTTAGGAACTTCAGCAAACTTTGGAGGCAGTAGGGTCATGTTAAACTCAAGAGCCTCTAGTGTTTCTCAGTTGTAAACTATCTTAATAGACTGATATATGTACATTAATTTAGTATTCTGCCATATTTCATTGTATTTACGTAGCTAGTTTCACCAAAGCAAGCTTTGTATCCTGCCAGTAATACAATTTTTGATGATTTTAAAAATAGAGAAGGATAAGCACTGTGATACGTATGTAACAACAAACAAACAATGTACTATTTTAATTCTTAATCAATAACAAAGTAGTAATAAAATTAAAAGGTTAACGTTTTTATATACTATGTATGCATAATTAATTACTGATTCTATATAATATCCTGTACCATGCGCAAATTTTGAATAAATCATTAATCGGTACCGATTAGCGACCACATTTAACCTACAATTACTTTATACAAACTCGACAAGGACACTGATTCGATCACACTACAAAGTTCATTTTCTTGCTTGCAATTTTTTCTGGTACGAAATCACGGCAGTCTTGACACTTTCTCGAGGAACTTTTGCAAGTCTGCGCGACTTGAAATCCAAGGCCGCTGACGCCCTGCTATCATGAATTTTGGTAAGTGGCTCAACTGTGATGTTCAAAGACGAATACACCTTCTTTACTACGGCCGCTTTTGTCGGTTGATTTGCCTGACTTTCTGATTCACTGGTTGATTGGCCTGTTGTTCCAGCTTCGTTCTTCAATGGATCTGGAGCCGCTTCCTCCGAGTAACTTGCTTTTTTCTGAAATAGTAAAGTTTAATTTTAGAATCATTGAGTTCCAGAGACTACCCGAATGAAATCTTTACCCAAATTCAATTATCTAAACTTGTAATGGTATTTACCTTCTTCTGAGCAATGAACATTTCTTGTTTCTGCCTCCGCTTGGCCTTTTCCGCTTGTCGCAGTTGTTGCTTGAGATGTTCCAATTCTTTATTGAGGAGCTCCTGATTGGACTTCATGGCAGCGTTCGAAACCACCTCGGGCATCTCATCATCACTGCTCCCGTCGTCCTTCTCATATTTTTCCGCAACCACGCGAGCCTTTTTCGCCTTTCCCTGTCCTTTCTTCATTTTTTAGAAGAAAATAATGCTTTCCACTTTCACTTCTGCAATCAATAAGAGCACTTTTTTTACTCGCCTGTTTTTAACTTTTCTACAAATTCAACTCGCCTCGAGTCACAGTCTACCGAGGTCATAAACTGTAAACTGTCAAAAACAAGACTGGCTTTCAGTTAAATTTAAATTTAACCTATAAGCAATAATTACGTAGTTTGTTACTCAAAATTACAATAGGAATGTGTTTTTAAGACTAAACGAGGAGAAAAATGTTTTTTTCTTTCTAAAAAACCTAAACACATGTGCTTTCTGCTTGTGTTTGTCAACGCATGTTGTGCTGTGCATACTTTTTTCACGGGTAACCACATTGGGGTACATTGAGATATTGTGTTCCGTACTACTTGAATGTACGTACGTACGACGGAATGAACGCTCGCTCGTTCCTTTTTAGCTATAATATACGTATCGAGCAAAACTGCGAATCCGCATTCAGCATTCGCTTTTGGACTGATTAAATTGTAATTAATTAACTTATCTTTACCAAAATAATCGTCATTGAGCTAGCTATTGGTTCCGTACTGACTGAATCATGTTCCAAAACAAGAAAATTGAATTTTGCAAGTTGCAACGCTACTTTTTCCAAAGCGTCTTGCATCGCTGACACTGACTGACTTTCTCTGGAGCACTTTCTTGAATGAAAAGGATCTTGCTTGATCTTATAATAAAGCTCAAACAAATTTTCATGCAGAACTTTCATAAGTGTTTCATGTAAAATGATGATAATTTATGATGAGTAAAATTAAAAATGAGCAGTTAATGATTTTACCAGTGAACATTTGGCTGCTGGTGTGATTTTTATTAGATGTTTCATACTTTTTGTGGGGTTTTCAATTCAATGAAGCAGAGAGTAAGGGATAATATCTGGAGACAGCACATAACAAAACATAGGAAAATTTAACGAGATTAAAATTGGGTTAGTAAAAAGTGAAATACAATAAAAATGCAATTATGCACGATTTATAATAATATGCATAATCGTAATTCTGTTAAGCTTGTCATATTTTTTACATAATGTAAGACACAAAAGATGAGTTTTTACCGAATTTAATTAACTTGGCATTTTCGAATATACTAGAAAGTTAAAGTTAAGGATTAAACCCATTTCTAATATAATATTATTCATACTTGGTATTATAACTTGCATTGATAATATGTTAAAAATCGAACGGTAAGATTTCAGTCCATTGAACAGTTAAAAGTTCGCTACCTACAAAGGTTTAATTTAATTAAAATGCATTATTGACATCAATTTAAACATTAAACTAACAAAACTACGATGAAATCTACAATCACTGTTGTTTCACAAACGATTGTCTATAAAATGTACAATTAAATATTGCAAACTAAATAATGATTTTACAAAAACATTCGAAAGAAATTACTTGTGAGTAATTACTTTCTTTTCACATGTAAATACAATCTCTTGTCTATTTCAATTCTATCTTATCGATCGGTTTATCTTTGTCGGAACTCGGAACGTTGATTATTTTCAAAGTAACGGTTAAAAATAAGAAAATCTGCACATGGTTTGGTTTAACAGGATATACTAAAAGATGTAATATTAGACAAACGACACACATTATGGCATAGTTATATTAACAAGGTAAGGGACTCGACTAATATGATAAACCATATTTTCGTCTTGTTTCCTGCTAAACATGTAATATGATATTTTAAGCATTTTTAATAAGAAATTGTTATTGCATTTCAAGGAAGACTTTTGGACTTTGCTGAACTATACACCATAATCTCACAAGATATTAAATTTATATTACATTTACAAAATATACTTGTTTTCCAAGTAAATATACAATGTACAAAGGCACGCGATTTTTTTGGTTCTGGGGAATGTGCATTTTGTTAGCACAGACCGTTATCCATTATTTCTGTGACAAACTCTGCTACATCTTCCCATTTACAATTTTCTCTACAAGAGGCGTCTTGACTGGAAATGAAAGGGTGTTGCAATAAGGCACTGTAAGAAGGTCGTTCTGTGTAATCTTTCTTCAGACACTGGCAAATGAAGCCTTGAAATTCTTTGGAAAATCCCATATTGGTCGGCAGGGAAGGGGGATCTCCTTTAACGACTTGTTTTAACTGATCAAAGGGCGTTCCCCATCTCTCGTAAGGAAAATTTGACGTGGCCAACTCCACGAGAGAGATTCCTAACGACCAGACGTCTGAACGAACGTCGTATTTGGAGGGATCGCCGGAAATGTCAATTCGTTCAGGTGCCATGTAAGGCTTGCATCCTGCGTCAATGGTTTTGGCAACTGAATCTTGTAAATAGCCGGAAATCCCGAAATCACACATTTTTATTCTTCCGTCTCGTGACACAAGAATATTCGAAGGCTTTACGTCTCGATGAATTACTTTCAGTTCTGAATGGAGGTATTGCAAGGCTTTCACCACCTGAAAATTTCCAAAAGCCACCACGATGCTGTTATATATCATTATTTCAGAAATGACCGTAGTTATAACTGTTCACAATTAACATTTAAAATACTTACTGCATATGTAATTTTGGATAAAATATCTTCGGGTATTCCAGACTTTTTTAGTTTTTCCACAGCGGGATACAATTTATCTAATGATATATCCATCACCTCCATACATATCCAAACATCCCCTTCACGGAATAAGGCACCATAAAATTGCACAGTGAACGGACAATTTGCACTGCGCATTGAAATATCCAAGTCCATAAGGACCCGTTTTTGCTCGATGGAGTTGTCCGTCGCAGGAATTCGCTTGACGGCGAGAACGGTTCCGCTTGGGCGATGTCGCATCTTTTCCACCACCCCGTATGCCCCTCGCCCCAGCTCTGAGATTACTTCAAGATCATCCGCTTCCACTGCCACGGAACGGTCTTCTATCGTGATTGTCGTGGATTTGTCTAAATTTCTTGGCGGAACTAACGGCGCTGGAGGCGTCGTTTCATTGTTGATTGTGATTTTTAAACCTGGCCCTTTCTTTGGCATCTTTTTATATACTTTTGGCAACGTATAAAATCCTAATTTCCAGAACAAATTTTATGTTGCATGTGCAAAAAAAACTGCAAACCTTCTCGGTACACTCGTTATATAAGGGGGACGTTTTTTACTTCCAATGGACAGTCATTCTGTTGACGTCCTTTAACATAAATGTGCTAAATGAATTAAATCGGATTTATATCATTCTTTTTCGTGTGACAAAAACTGTTTTATTGCATGCTGTTCTGCGGAACGCAAAAAATAGTGTGCTGCCACGCACAAGAGAAGCCCCTCCAATTGGTTGGAAGTGTGTAGTCGGTCGGTGGAGTTCTTTTAATCTGACATGATCAATATTTTATGTTTAAAAGGAATTCAATTTTCAGGTGTTCCTCACATGATAAAAACAGTATAATCTCTAGGAAGACTCCAATCAGCCGTATTCCGTTAAATAGTTATCTTATCAAAAAGAATGGGTTAGGATTACCATTTATTACTTCTCACTCACACACACATGGTAAAACATGTTATTGTGAGTATTATTAGCACGTAGTATGTTTTAAAAAGATATAACGTATAAAATAGGATTACTTACTACCTATATATGTATGTATACAAAACGAACAAGGATTTTGTGCAAGATAATATGGTTTTATAGGGAAAAAATGTATCACATTTTTAGTGTTCATAATATTGAGAATAAGAAAGAGCTTTGCTGTAATATCGTATCCATCTGCATGCATGTACATTTTTAACATGTTTTCTGTAGTGTTCCATTCCATCTCCATCAGTCACAGTAGTCACCTTCGTCTTCGTTGTTGTTGCCTCTTTTACACAATTGTACATTATCCACTTTGACTTTATAATATTCAATTGTGAATAGGCCGACTTTTTTACACGCTCAATTCCCATGATTCTTTCTTTTTATCAAGTTCGATTCTCTCTATAGGCATCCCATCATCCGCATTTTTGCAGCTTATCTTACTTGCGGTACGTAACAATGTTATTTTTCCAGTGGGATTTTTCCTTGTAGCCGTAGGTTGTAAGGTCGCATTAATGTGCATGCCATATCCAGCCAAAAAAGGGTAAAAACGCATTTCAATCCCAAAATAATACAAACCATTCCATTCCAGTCATTATTATTGACCAGTTTCATATTACCCATATTGCCATATTATTGCCATTCATAAACAGCTTCATTGTCATGAAAAATATGCATATAGAAAAATTACCCGTATAAAATATTGTGTGTGTGTAGTATGAAAAAAAATGCTTCCAGTTATTGACTAACTCATTCCTTTAACTGCGCTATGTAGTTATTATGGATTATCGAATGATCAATTTATTTAAAATATCTAAGCAAAGCAAAGCATCAAAGGCTCTAGTGAGATTTCTTTCCGAAGAATTTTCTAAAGAAGAATGAAGATATTTTTCGAGTGGTGCCTATTTACTTTGCCTGTTATTTTAAGAAAATCATGAATTGTATTACTGCATGCCAAAAAGTCACATAAAAGCTCTCACTCAGCTACTCAGCTAGCTCAGCTCACAACATGTCCCTTTTTCTGTACAAAATTGGCTTACCTCTTCTTATTGTACTGCTGTTGGTGTACGTACGTGTGAAATGAAATGTGAAAGTGTGAAGGTATGCACTATGCACAATGGCTTAGTAGTAAAGTTCACTATGTTATCGTTATCATCATCATAACATGAATGAATCAGCATTCAGCATCATCTGGTTGCCTGCATGGACTTTGCTTACTACCTACCTTAACATCACATTAATTATTTATCATTACTCACACTATCTTATACTTAGAGTATTACCATTATAAAGACACGTTGCACAAATTTCATCCATTTATAATAATAATATTAAATGCTGTTGTGCAACGTAAGGTCTTTTTCTCTTAACGGTCAAACGTGTCGTTAAATGAGAAACCAAATTTTAATGAATGATTCAGTATTCAGTTTTACGTGCTGTAAAAATCACTAGTATCAAATTTCGTAATTAGGTGGACGAATCAATCTTGAGACGTTTTCGTGGGAAATACTGTTGGTGACAGGCTCAAATGCGAATTGGCAATTGGGAGGTGACGACGAGAAGGAAACTATGTACTAATTTGATACGCTGCCAGCTCGAAAAAGACGTTTAAGTTGTCTTTAAGTTGACTGCGTGTTGGTGTGGTTTGCTCAAAAGTGCACTTGTTCTACACAAAAGTGTTTGTTGGTGCGTTGGATGGAGAAAGTTGTCAGAGAGGAGAAGTGAAAGTGAGGCGATTTTCTTCCCTTTTCGGGCTCAGTCAGTGAGCAGTTCATTTGGTCAAAATGAGCACGCCAGAGGACGAAACGCAAAACACAATTTCATCGAGGGACAGTTCCTTTTTCAGTCTCACGTCAGGGAACTCGGTATATTTTTCTGCGAAGGAGTCCCTCAGCGGTGAAGATGGGAGTGGAGAAAAAAGCAAGGGACCTTCTCCGCCGTCAGGAGCAGTCCAGAAAAAACCAACGTTGGATTTGAAGGGTAGTGGAAGTGGGGACGTTGGAGGTGGTGGGGAGGACGAGTCCTCGTTGAACGGAAGTGACGCACCGTCCGCAGCCAGCTCCACGACGCTGGAGGAAGCGGAGAGCATGACAAGCTTTTCTGATGCTGCTGATTACTATAATGGAAATGGTGACTCGGATGATTTGGGTGAATCACGCCCTGTGAAAAGGTCACCGTCGTCGTCAAGTGTGGAAGTTAAGAAAGGGATATCCAGACTTTGCAGCAATATTGCAAATACAGATTCCGCTGATATTTCCAAGAAGAGGGACATTGAAGATGCGTTAAGATTAAAGGACATCAACGTTTTGAGGAAGTTGGCTGTGGCTAATGGAGGATTGTTATCTAGTAAGATAAATACATATAATTGGATTATGCCATGTGGGCCATTAACCAATAATTATATATAAACCGGAAATGAATTGTTTTTATTTTAGATGCCTTAAGAGAGCATAGCTGGTCTTTACTCCTGGGAATCTCAGCTAAAGAACTGACAAAAAACCGAGGAAATTCCTTTACAGTTGAGTATCCCGATGTAACCGATCAAGTACAAAATCTGGTACGCCATATTGTATACATATTTATATCACAAATGATGAAGCAAATGAAAAGGAAGGACGATATGTATTCAAATATGTTACATTTATTTTATTTTACTTTTACTATAGGTGAAACTTGATGTGGCCAGAGTTCTAAAACGTTTCCCACCCGGGCTCTCCGATCCTCAGCAAAATCATTTGCAGACAGTTTTGTCCAATTTAATTTGCGCTGTCTTACAAAAGAATCCGCACGCTCACTACTACCAAGGCTTCCACGATATCTCATTGACATTCCTACTGGTAGCTTCTGTAGAAAGTAATCCGTACCTGGCGTACCTTAGCCTGAACAAAATGATCGAGACCAATTTGGGCCCTCATATGGAAAGGACAATGGACAGCACCCATGAATTAATTCATACGATTTACGCCATCATTGAGAAGCAGAATGAAAAGCTATTCAAGAAAATTGTATTTGAAACAAAATGCCCTGTGGCGTTTTGCCTTCCGTGGGTTCTCACATGGTTTTCACATACGTTACCAGACGATTCGGATGTTTTCAGTAAGCAATGAGTACAAAAACATGATAACAGCATAATTTACGTTCACATCTGTATGTTTTGAATTAACCGTTTTAAATTTTTGTAGGATTGTATGATTACATTCTGGGAAGTCAAGCTAAGGTGGATCCTCCTCATCTCATTCCCATTTTCGTCTCAGCGGCATTGGTGCTCAGAAATGCAAAACAAATCCTGCAAGATAACACATTAACGGATATTGCTTCAATGCATCAAGCTCTGTCCAAGCTTCCATCCGAGCTTAACTCATTGGAGCCCTGGCTTGATGAGTCTACTGAACTGATGCGCCAGTACAAAGGGCAAGAAAACACACTGGTTCAACGTGGGAAAAAAATAAAGGATATGCAGCAAAATCTGTGGAACGACGACAGTAATAACAATCAGCGACGAAGAGTACCTGCTCGAAGAAACGGCAACTTGTTTATCTACATGAGCAGATTACTTTTCGTGAGACACCGTTGGACAACGATATCATTGTTGGTCATGATGACGGCTTACTTTCTACAAACTCGATACAGAAGGCCCTTTTTCCAAGTTGAACTTCTTCGCAGTGCCGTTGACAATTACGCTCCAACCCGAATGAGAAGCTTTTTGCAGTTTGCTTTGGAGGACGAACCACCTAATAATGACTAAAAGAAGATTTGTAAATCATATAAGTTTTATTTTTCGATACCACTACTATTTTGAAAAAGTCGTATTGTTTTAGTCATTTTCGAAGAATGTTATGGAATGATCGATAATCATACTAAATCCTTGTGTTTGTTCCCTTGAGCTTTTCTCGCACACACAGCGTATTATGATGATATTCACTTTTGTTAAGTAAGGGCGAAGATTTTCGAACATGTTTATGTATGTAATAATGACGCAAAGATTAACACTACTTGTTGGCGAATACAGCTATGTAGTATATTAAAATTTAAGAAAATTTCCCCTAATTTTACAGTCTAGTCATAGTCATGTAATGGCTTTTATTATCACATTTTTTCTCTAGAATCGACGAATGATAAATTCGCATTCGTATTCGTAGTGCTTTATCAGTATCCTGTTTTGCTAACCGAGCGTGGCACTTGTGGTACTTACAGTAACGGCAATCATTCCAAACTTGTAGGATATACAATATAGAAGTTACATGTGTGGGCATTGTTGACAAGTTGTTCATACTATTATTGTTACGTGTAGAGTGATATAATATGTAAAGTGTAGAGAAAACGGTTTGTATGTAGATAACAAATTTCAGCCTTGGTTCATCGTAATGAGTAAGTTGAATCCTCTTAAAAATCAAGGGTCGCTTTGCAAAGTACACTGTCATTAATGCTAAGATATAGTGTAGGCGTGTTTAACCACTAGATTGCTGTAAGAACGGATATTTAACGATATTCAAATTGGAGTGAAAAAATAAAAGTAAGGCAGTAAATACAATACAGAAGTAAACATTTTTTATTTAATCGCAACAACTCGACGAAAAGCTTACCGTTATTTACAATATATACTTCATAATTTCGCTGATTCAGAACTAATAATAGTTACCTACTCATTGTCTTTGAATTCATAATACATACTTAGATAGGTATAGTATGGCTATAGGTACAACAGTCATACTTTTCTTTAAAAAACATGTGAGAAAATAACACTCTCATTCAGAGACAAATGGAATAAACGAGTCTTAAACAGTAGCATGTGCTCGTTTCTAAATGTTAAATTGACGACACCTGAGAAAACTGGTAACGTTCTACTAGGGGAAAACTCTTTCAAGTATAAAACGTAACATTACTATACTTTCTATTCAAGAAAGCATTAAATAACCGAGATCTGCAAACTCGATGAAACAAGCAAAAAATACTAACAACTTAAGTCAATTATGAACCAAAATAATTAGTCAACAGATTCATCCATTGCTTCTTCTGCGGATGAAAATTCGCTCTCTACCTCCGCCACAGTCAGTTGAAAGTCCAAGAACTCCTATGTAGACAGATAAAAAACAATTTGATGTAAAATATCTGCGAAAGCTTTTAAATTTAATATTTTTATAAGTGTTCAATGTAGTAGTCAGTGCAAACACATACTCCATTTCTCCAATTAATTTGATTATATTGAGACCATTGAAGGAGAACTTCGGTGACCCGCGTAGTATACTGGGAAAAACTGGTAATGTCCTCAGCAAGATTTTGTTTAGTTACTCTCCACAAATTGTATCTGAAGTGAATTAGTCGATGCAACTTTTTAGCACTGTCTGCACAGGTCTTGCACCAATACAGCGCCTAAACATCAGGAGCAGATAAATATTGCATAAATTATGATGCTGCTAAAAATGATAATGGCAAATCACTTTGAAAACTATTGTATTTTTAACTCACCTTAGGAGGAGGTTTAGGACCAGTTCCCTCTGCATATTCCTCCAGTGTTGCTCGATTGTAAGGTTTCCGGTTCTCTTTTAAAGGAAACGACACTCTGTTATGGGGAATTCTGTCTTTAGGAAGACATGCTGAACAAGAAACGTCCTTGTTGACACCGTTCAAGCTGCATTTTAAAGCAGGAAAGTCCCGCAGCAGACTCTAAATTAAGAAAAAATGCAATTCAAATACAAACTGTGCAATTTCATAGATGAACCAACAGTATTCTTTTTGTAAAAATCCTTACAATGGTCTTTTCTGTAAAACAGCACTTTTGTATAGCTTCTACCACCTTCGTATCAATGAATTGCCCAATTTTTTTCCACGCCTCAAGTTCTGGTTTAATATCTTCAACTGAAATGAAAAAAGTTTTTAGTTGTCGTAAACCTAACTTGTATTATATAAACATGGGTATTATATTATGACCAGTATTCTTACCGTCACATTCAGCAAGATAGCCAGGATTCAAAAGCACTGGAACTAAAGTGATTTTTATCAGCAGTGGCAAAGAACGCATGAAATCACCTCTCAGGTCCTCAGTCTTGTAAATTTTTCCTATATATCTGATGTAGGATTTTTAACATTAGTTATTTATAATGGGCATTTTCTTTTTGATACTTTTCAAGATTAAATTATCTCAATATTACGCATCTTTCATATGTAAGTAGGTAAGTTATTTTGAATAGGTATATAATTTTTCATACTTGGCCATCCTATTGAAGAAAGGTTTGTCGATATAAATGTACTGAACAATTGATTCCGTCACAGTCAAAACTCGTCTAGATGGATTTGGGTCATCCGGACGGTGCGCTAACTGGCTGAATGTTTTCTCGGAAGCAAGGACATGTACGATTGGTTGGAATCGTGAATAGAATGCATCACTTTTAAACTCCTCTTCACAAAAATACCATTTCTATAAGAAACGTTAAAGATGGAATATCACAATACTGCTAATATACAATTTTAACATTAGCAAGTAAAATTAGCTTTCAACTTTCACAAATCATAAACTTTCATTCTTGTCAAACTTACCACAGGTGAGCTAATAAAAAACTGCTTATTGGCATACTTTGCGGGGTAGTATTGTCTAAGACAGAGTTCCATGTCCAGTATTTCCCAAATGAAAATCTGATCTAGTTCCTTATCAATGTCATTTACATCAATGACAAAACGCTTGTTCTATACAGAATCATATTATCCTACATGATTACAAACTCACAAACGTCATCTTATGGTAAACACATTATTTATATTATTACTGGTTGACTTACAGCGTAGAGTGCCATCTTTTCTGCCTGCGAATACTTTGGCATATTGTACCTGGATAATCCTGGCTTTACATCATTGAAATCCGGTTCCGCTATAAGTAAAAAAGATACGAAACAGAAATGTTAAAAATTTCTATAATAGAGCATGGCTTTTAAGATTGAATATTTTATTAATAAAAATTACAGGTAAGAGCATCAGTCTCTGCTTTAAATTCTGCAACTGCTCCTTCCAATTCGCGTTCTAAAGTCCTTTTACCCTTCCCACGTTTACCGATTCCACGCACATTGTCGGACGAACTAGAGTCTGCAAATAAGATGATGCAAGCAACCAAACAATTTACATAAGAAATTAATCCATATTCTATTCATTGGATTTTAAAAACTTTGATTATACCTTTTCGCATGAGAATCCTGGGAGTCTTAAGGCTGCGATTTACTGGTCTCTTCATGCTCGGTTTACGGACCTTTGTCTGCGAAGATGAAATACTCCTTTCTTGTTCTCCTAAAATAAAAAAGCACCAACCACAAAAGTTTTTAAAATGCAACGTATATTTTTTCCTTCTGTGAATACGTAAAAAGTAAAAGAGGATTTTAACTGTCAATATTATGACTGCGCCTACCTGCATCATCATTGTTTCCTTGCTCAACATTGTCAATTTCCATTGCACCATAGCCGCTGAAACCTGGTCCACCTGAATTTGAGGATGGGTTAACTCCTTCAGCGTTCTCCACAGCGTTGTCATCCATTCTGATGTCAGGGTTGTACTTCAAATCATTTAGCTCAATCTCAGGCGTCATGCTATCCTCCTCCGAGGCACTTCGAAATGGAAGTTCGGAATTGGAAGCTGTGCTTGTGCTACGTTGT
Source organism: Sinella curviseta (assembly GCA_004115045.4). NCBI lineage: Eukaryota > Metazoa > Arthropoda > Collembola > Entomobryomorpha > Entomobryidae > Sinella > Sinella curviseta. The sequence goes on from CM023201.3 coordinate 32,339,150, forward strand.
GGTCTTGTGCCTCTAATGGCTCTGCTTCTTGTTTTCCGGCCCATGTTTTCTCCAGTTTCCTCAAAATCGTCTTCCGTTGTATTGGAGTCAGACCGAGTACTTTTTCTGGAGTTTCGTCTCCCTAAACACAGATAGACACACAGATGCAAAACAAAAAGTTTCCTTGCAAAAAGCACCTGACTGACTAAATAAATGCGTCGTACACATACCTCTATTTCCGGTAGATTTCTGACGGGTTGAGGAGGACGTGATTGAAAGTTGTTCCAAGTCGAGTTTTATATCACAATTTCCGGTAACGCTAGTGGCACTATTCGAATTTTCTTCATTCGCGAAATTTTGTTCTACATTTCCATCAGAATACGCAACTGAAGTGGGTACATCTGCTTGAATTGAGTTGAAGTCGTTGGGAACGAATGAGTTTGACGAGTTGTGATTGGAATTAGCATTCAACGATTCTGGCGCACATGTCGCAACAGCAGGACGACAACTTCCTCCGTCTTGTTCGGTTACATGTACGTTATTAGGTGCATTAGCCGGTAGCGGCACGGAAATCGGCATATGCGGATACGCTGATATTTGCGGGGAGTGAGGTTCAGTAAACGACAGTTGAGAACTATCATTATGATGTGGATAGTCTTGCGATGACATTGGGGCTTTAATCCTGTTCATAAAGGGTTCGGAAGGTGATATTGATGTATGCGGAGCAATATCGTTCACAATAACAGGGGTTTGAAGTTTTGGAGTTTCCCCGCGGCGATTACTTTCTTGCTTCTTTCCTCTCCCACGTCCGCGTCCTCGTCCACGACCTCTTGTAGGCGTCATTGTTGCTTGCCCTCCAGCAACTGCCAAAACTGAAACACTACCGGGATTCGTAATGTCTGGTGACACTTTTCCACTTTCTAAGCTCGTTTTCTGGTTTGAAGTTTGCTCTCCAGTACGCCTCCCCAAGTCGTTGTTACCTTCCAATGACTTTCTTGCACTGCTGTTCTTCTTTTGAGAAGTTTTTCTTACTGGTGTTGTTGGAGGTTGACCGTGTTCCAAATCTGGGTGCATATAAAATTTGCTAAAACTATCGCCTGGTATGGTTAGGTTCTGAGTTCCACCACCTGTGAAAATTGAAAGTACGAATGTAAAGTCAAGTTTAATGTTAGTATCTTATAAGATACTCATTTGGTAAAACAACTGTATCTAGATACAAGATACAAAATACAGATATTGATGCACCGGCTTTCATGCTAAGATGCAAGATACATGTATATTATCGGTATATTATTCCTAAAGATACCAAACACTGTATATAGATCTATTGGTTCCAGTTCCAGTAAAAAAGGAACAACGGTAAGACAAATAATGCATACTGTCGCAATATTATGAACATGTTTTGCACAATCAATATTATTGCGTGTCAGAGGAAATAATAGATGTCTTACCAGTATCATATTCCCCAGTCAAAGCGTGCAAATCTTCAGATTTCTTTTTCCTGCCCCCTCTTCCTCTTCCCCTTCCACTTGACTTTAATGGAGGGCCAGTGGAAAAAACCATTTCACCTGCCGGATAATTCATAGGTGAAGAATGGGACATATCGCCATAATTGGTACGACCATCAGCTAGCGTACCTGCCCCATGTTCAAGAAGCTGCTTTTGACCTCTACCGCGACCTCTACTACCCCGGCCTCGACTGGAACCTCTTGGTTTACGACCAGCACTGTGAACAAACGGTAGGCCAACGGCCTCTTGTGCACTAGAATTCATTGTGGGAGCATGGGTATAATCGCTCATCATTGTACGGTTTTGAATACTGCCTTGCATCATTTGGATGAAATGCGACTGGGGAGTATTGGTGGATCCGGGGGACCGTTCTGGTAAACCAGCCAAAAAGCGTTGATCAACAGTAGCGGGAAATTGCCCGGATGCCGTAAAATGAGGCGATGAACTTGGATCCATATTCGGTTGATTTTCACCAGTGATGTTCCACATGTGAGAAGGATCCGCTAAAATAAAATACGATAAAATGGTTTAGTGCCTTCTAAACAAGATGATGCTGAACATTCACTGCATGAGTGAAAACTTCAGAACCAAAATCATTTGCTTACGATTGTAATTTATGGCACGTTCATTCGACTGGCCTTGCTGAATTCCACGCATTATATTGTATTGCTGTAAATGTGCACGATCTGGAGATTGAGTGGTACGAAATAACCCTGAAAAATAAAAGAATTCCCCAATTAGCTAGCGTATTCATAATATTACTCATCCTATACAGTGTTAATAATTTAGTAATGTCTCATGAATGAAAACTAAATATAAAATTTAGAAACAAGAAAATGATTGGTGAAAACTTATCTTACCGCTTTCATTTTCATTGGGGACAACCGTATCATCAGGTAAAACACGATTACCCACCATAACACGACGAGGTCTCCCTGATAATAAAATTAGTTGCAATTTTGTGCCGTATAGTGAAACATTATCATCAGATTAGGATAAAATGTCTTAATGAAAAAAGCGCTAGGGGTTAATACTTGGAAATTAAGCAAAAGTGAAATACCCTGCCAATGAATGATGGAAAATTAGTAACAACTACATATTTTTCAAAAGCCTACATGCACTGTTTGTGTGCGACTAGTTGGTGCAAGAAGCGTTTGACCATTAACTGCATTTAGGACACATGATAATATCAATCATCATAAAATACCTTTGCTTCCTGATGGCCTGTTGCAGTTCATTTGGAAGGCGCTTTCAACTTCCCCGTCAGTAGCTTCACTTTCTACTTTCATCGAAGATAATGGAGCTTGATGAAAATTCTCCGGAGCTGAGTTATGACTGTCGTGATGAGCGTTGTCACGAGTGTGCTTTATCACAGAAGTCTGCGGAGAAGAAAGTGGATTAGTGACGAGGTGAGCTGGTTGACTTCTTCCAAACTCAGGTTGACTGAAAGTTGGCATTCCTGACTGATGAACACTTGTTGGTTGCTTTGATAAGTTAATTGCTCTGTTATTCACGGGATGGGAGTTCAATGCCATTGTCGGCACTGAACAATGGGTGCTTTCTGTTAACAAAATTTGTAAAATGATTATGATATATTAACATACCCTTAATATGTACAACAATGTTAATATTAATGTACTTATAATATTGATATGTGTACCATTTGTATTAGGGTGCATAAATTTTTGCAAGTCATAAATATTTCCACCTTCTTCATCCAGCGGATGAAGAAAGTTATTAGAGGCTGTTGAGTAGTCTGTGCTATTTGAATTAACACTAGGGACTGGAGGCGTCATCGGCAAAGGGTTCGGAAAGATCCCGTAGCTGTGTAAGCGAAACTCTGGGCCATCCGGCGACGGTGCAAAGGTGTGGAACGTGGCGGGCGGCATTTCTGGACGAACGTGTTGAAGGACCGAACCGGAACTTTGTGGTGACATTTGCGGGTATGAGACGTGTGCATGGGGCGTTTGATTGTCGGCGGCCACTACACCTCCTCCAACATTAGCCACAACGTCGGTGGCGGTGGCATGCAACATAATATTGTGATTTAACTGTTGAGGTTGCTCCTGTTGTTGGGTTGCCGGAGGATAAGCATTGCTGTAATCATTATGATGATGATGGTGGCCGTGGTGGTGGTGTTCCTGTGACGGATGCGGCTGAAATTGGTAATGAGATTGGTTGTCTTCCTTCACGGAAGCACCAGGATCGGGTTCCATTTTGAATCTGTCCTTCCGTAACCTCCCTGTTGCAGTGGGAATGGCCAAGTAGTTATGATGATGCACCATAAAAGGATTTTAAACTAATATAACATCTTCTTTGGGCACAAATGCAACGACTACTGATTACTGTAACACTGTCACTGAATTGACAATACCGACTTCCGACTGCTGAGAGATCCGGATTCTGGATCGGGATCACTTTCGTGTAAAAATCACTTTACTCACTCAATTCACACCAGACACAACAAATAACACAAAACAAAAACACTCGTACACGGGATCTCGCAGAATTTCTTGGTCACACGAGGGCATTGTGGGATACAACCGATCCAGCTCTCTTGTGAAGCCGTTTCTGCGGGCGGCACCAACTCTAACCGAGGAAATTGTTAATGATTGAAACGACATCAAAGTTGGGATGCAAAAAACCTGAAGAATGCATGCTAATTAAATAATGTGATAATGTGCAGTTTGAACACGGGAAGCGGAAGTGTGATAATGCGGGTTGTACGATTCATTTTTGCAAAGAAAGCAGTTTTGGCATTTACCTTTCATCCCCATCAACATATCATTATCATGATTTAATCATTTGTGCTTAAATCTGTTTTGCAAGTTGCATAGTCTTATCTGCAATCTTCATCTTATCAACATAACACAAGTTTGCTTATGCGTCGCACTAGCATGCATTCTTGTGGCACGCATGTCATCGAGAGTTGGACTGTCGGAGTGAATGTCGCCAAAGCAGAATTTTGCACTTTCACTCTTCCTTACAGCTGCTCTGCCTAATGTTTTTATGTACCTACGCGGATGATGAGTGAAAGTAGGAAAAGTTTAGTTTCTTCTTGTCCAATTCACTTATCCATGCACGAATGATAAAGAAGATGATAAGCTTAAATCATCATGTTATCCACCACCATCGCCAGATAACCCATAATATACTCATTTGTTATTATATTTGTTAGTTATTATGAAGGAGTGGAAATCATCAGTTTAATTAGCACAAACCCGAATATTATTGTAAGCTCTTTGTTGTTATCTAAATCAAACGATGTAAAAGAATGTATTTTATCTTTCACAGACTTTTTTTTTAAGGAGAAGCCACTGAAGTTTGTGCAGTTTATAAAGTTAATTGTTCAGAAAAACAAAGACTATAGTCCCTAGTTTCAATTGGGGTTTGGCTTTTTTTGCCGACGGGAACAATAAAACAATTGACTTTTGTTTATAACTTTCTGTCTTCCATCATTAAAAATGAAAATGTGAATGCCCTCGTCAGGCCAAACAATAGTATCTCTTTATTTGGAAAGTGTTTAGGACAGAATAAGTATAGTAATAATATATTTTAACTGTCTAACGGATTGCTCAATTTATACATACTCTGTAGTGAAAGTTTGTTATACGGTTTTTATCATTTTTGTGAACCGGAAGTTAACTGGGAAAGTTGGAAGTAGGAACTAATGCTAGGAATTTGATGGTGAAAAGAAAATAATTCAGTTATTTAAAGGGAAATGGATAGTTCAGAGGAACTCGTGGAAGGACATTGAATTCCAAGGAATGATTGGAATGAACAATGAATTGTAACAGAGTCGCTAGTTGGCGGGTGTCCATATAACTTTTTACCCAAAGAATATTGATAACAAATTAACAAGGTGCGCATTATTGGTTTGTTGTCAGCTATCATAGAAGACAACAAAGATAACTCGGTAAGTATAGCTATATTCGTTATTGAAAACAGAGCCAGTGAAATGTAGTCAAGTAATATAATATGCATAATATTTTAATGATGTTGCAGGTGGAACGCAGAGATTAATCGCCCATTGACGGTAGATTTAATATGACAGTTCCCAAAGCGGGGAATAAGCCTGTTCGTATTTCAATATCATCAACTTCCATTCCCTCTGCTTCCATGATTCAAGTACCGTCGAGAACACTCCTGAAAACGATCCTGAAGACTTTCTTGAAAATCATCTTCAAACTCTGGAAATGGGCATCTTCCTTTGTGATCGTCTTCTTTTTTGCAGCATGGTTTTACGGTGGCGTTCTTCCCTACATTATCTTCGTCGCAGCGGTTTTAAGTAAGTGTAGACTACACTGTGTAGTAGTCGTAGAAATGCTTTGAGAGGGAGGCGTTCAGTGAATTGGACTGAAAATTGATTTGATTAGAGGTTACTGTTATTGTGGTGGACTACTGAGTACTGAGTAGCGTTGCGGTTGCCAATTAGTTGGCAATTTTTCAAATACATTATACATAATAGGTTTGTAATATGCTCAATATGCTGTAGATAAGATGGACAATGCAAGCAATAAGAAGAAAGACCAATCATCAACCCGAGCTAATAAAAATAGAAGTAACAATAATTTCATAGACACTAATAACAATGAGAATGACTCTTTGTCAAATACAGCAAGCAGCTCGTCAAAAAGAAGGCTCAATAAATGTTTCAATTTTTGCCCCTTTCCAAATGTTACTTTAACTCCAGCAAAAATATGGCTGCGGAACTTGGTGGTTCCAAAGGATATGTGGGACGAGTTCCCTAATGGCACGACACGACTAATTAGCTATTTTAATCTCTCACAGTTTCACCGAAAATGCTATATTATGCATTGTAAAAAGTTTCATTGATTTCATTGTGAACTTTTTATGTATTTATTTGCAGGTCTTAGCTATCATATTACGGACTATTTCCTTTATCAACCGGATATGCCAAATGACTCAAGGTTGTTCGTGGAATCTCCCGCACGCTACGCCATGCAATTTGAAGATGTATGGATTCACACCAAAGATAGAGTGAAAATACATGGGTATTTAGTTAAACAAAACCGGTTGAGTAATCGCAACGTGCCGACTATAATTTTCTTTCACGGGAACGCGGGTAACATAGGCCACAGGTATAAACTTTGCATTATAATTGAAAGTGTAAATTTTCGCAGCGTTTTAGTTCGATCATCTACAGAATTTTGGTTACGTTATGATTCTACAGGTTAGAAAATGTAAAATTGTTTTACTACCACATGAACTGTAACGTTCTCATGGTCGAATATCGAGGATACGGGCGGTCGGAAGTAAATTTCTATATTTTATGGGTGCAATCATGAATGAATAAGTACTACAATGAGCAGTGAATTTAATATAAACACTTTGATTTGATCTTAGGGTTCGCCTTCCGAGAAAGGTCTGTACTCTGACGCTCAAGCTGCTTTTGAATATATAGACGCTAGGGAGGATCTTGACTCGAAGAAAATCATATTATTTGGTCGCTCATTAGGTATGGAATACTTAACACAAACAATACAATTGTTTTCATTTTTAACAACAATTTCCTCATTTTGATCATTAGGAGGAGCTGTGGCAATTGATCTTGCAGCGCGTTGTGATTTCCGAGATCGTGTAGCCGCTTTACTCATTGAAAACACGTTTACTAGCATCCCTGCAGTTGCAAGAGAACTGTTTCAATTTGCGATAATAAAATGGATTCCGCATTTCTGTTTTAAGAATCGGGTATGCATACGTACATCACGCTCGTCTATTTTTGTGTTTGAGTTTTTAGAAAAATCTATAGTGCAATTCTTATCTGTCTTTCCATTTTAGTTTGAGAGCTTACAAAAAATTGGCTCCGTGGCATGCCCTACCCTTTTCATATCAGGTACAAATGATGAACTGCTCCCACCAGCGATGATGAATGAACTCTACTCTAAATGTTCCGCCAACGTAAAGTTACTCCAGAGATTTCCGGGAAGTCATAATGATACTTGGACGTGTAAAGAGTATGTGACAAGAATCGCAGAGTTCATCGAAGAGGTATTTTTGCTAAAAATGAAAAGCATGCATTTGCAAACCCACTTGTCTGATGTTCTGACCACCTAACGTCTTCATGTAATTGTAGGTTGCCAACACTGGTCCAAGGAAGTCCTCCACAATATACCAACCATACAGTGATAATATTGTGTAAAATGGAATTTCAACGAACTAACTGACAATAGATCTCAATTTTACTTAAGAAACATTACATATTATACTATGGAGTTCCATTTTTAATATGCATCCACGCAATAATTTTTTGTATCATGTTGTAATTTGTTCTGCCTAACTGAGTTTACAATGAAAGCCGTAAATTCTGTTGACTTATTGAAGGGTATATGTACATATGACACGACAAATTGGTGCAATTAACAAATAATAATTTTTGGGCTGTTTTTACAACAAGCTGCCATTATTTTTATTTTCCAATAATAAATTGCCAGTAGAATGTAGTAGATAAATGAGAGCGCATGTATTCATCATCGTCATGTATCATCACGTATGTGTGCGTCGTTATTATTATCACAATCACAATACATTATTGTTATTATGGATTAAATTAGACAAAAGTATTATTATTCTTATTATTACTATATAATATATTAAAATGCTGTATTCAATACATACACACACTAGCCTAGCAATACTTTATTGTTGACTGCGACTGCGAGTAGTATAATCTTTAACACATACATTTTATCTGCGTTACGAATTTAACTGAAACCAAAAAAAATGTTACAACGAGTACAATAAAAATAGTAGAAGTGTGATTGAAAATTTATAATATTTTGAAACACTTTTGAGTTTTTATTGCCCATCCTGTTTTGCATCCATCATGTTATCAATTTGTTGATACCAGTATTTATGGGACTGTCTACTGGTTTCCACAAAATAGGATCCAATGCACTTGAGGGTCTCTTCTTCCCAAGAAATACCTTGACCCCTTTCTTCCAGAATCATGTCGTATACGTACAGTGTGCGAAATAGCCTCTTCATCAAGTTTTGCAGTTCCTCTAGGTCCTCAAATTTGGGATTCTTTTCAAAATATTCTCTATACATGTGAACATGCATTTGATTTCCGTCATAGCTGTTCAAAATCTCTTTCTGCAGAAATCGTCTCCATTGCATGTGCCACTTCTCAGGTTCAGTTAACGTTCCGTTGGCCAACAATAAATTGAGGTGGATGTAGAGGGTTAGGCAGTCCTCTTTAATTCTTCCCAATCCGTAATGGAAAAAGTTTGAATACGTCACAAACTGAAAATTTTCGATAGGGAATCCTTTTCTCGCCAGGACCAAGAGAGAAGGCACCTTATCCTGGATGAAAAGCTCCTTGAGGGCGTCTAGATATCGATCACTGGTGCCTCGATTGGGCCAACCGGCTATCCATTTCGGGACACTTTGCAAGGAACCTTCTGTAAGCCATTCATTGCATGACTCTTTTCCATACAGTTCGGTAATTTTGTCAATGTCTTTGTCGACATATTTTGCCCGTTCCGTTTTCGAGAACTCCTTTATTGCCGAGTGCACTTTGGCAGCAAAGAATCTTACTCGTCTGAATACATCTCCATTTTCAGTTGGAGTGAAGACCAGCTCAAAGGAATCATAGACTGCTTTCCCTTCCAGATTTTCGTACGGCCGTGTTGAGGGAAATTTCTCCAACAACTCCACGAAAGTGTTCCATGGAATGTTATGAGCTTGATGGCAAGTCGACATTTTGCCTTTGTGTGGTTAGTATGTAGTTAAAAATACTGGCAATTAATGTTATTTAAATAAGTAGTTGTAATTAATTGAAAATATCGAGTGAGGAAATTATTTTTTCTTTTATGCTCTCTCGTTCGATACTTGCCCACAAATCCAAGTTTTTCAACTTTTGTCATGCGAAAATGTATATTCCTTATACTAATGCATATATAGTGCAGAGATACAACCAAGAGTTTTTACGTAAATACTACGTATGTTCAAGTGGTTACGTATGTACCTATAAGATAAATCGTTTGTGTAGAAAAGCAACAATATGAAAAAGTGGAAAAACCCTTTTACTTTTTCTCTGCTCTATGTTGAAATCTCGGTCGTACTGAAACGAAACATTTGCTTACATTCCTCATGCATATTTCTAAACGAAGAAATAAGTAGTGTTTTTTGTTCCTGTTGTAATAATTGTAACATAATATCAGCCAGGGAAAGAAAACGGTTCCAATTCTATCATGCAAAGTGTAAAATTACAAAGTATGTATTGTAATTATAGTAATAAATGGGCCAGCTAATCATGATCTTCATCAACTCGACCGCATATTTTTGTATTCTTTGGCTACGGCTTCTTTTGAAACGGGAATATGAAAAATGATACGAATTGGCCTGATTGCAATGATTGCATACTGAAACCAAAAATGCGTCAAGGGGTCAAACAATGAAAATATTGTGCTTCGTGCTAAAAATGTACGGGTAGTTAATGCCATAGCCAATTTGACATTAATGTGCGGCCATTTTAAAGCTTATTTTTAAAATCACGATTTGAATGCACATTTTATGTGATAAAATTATAAATAACGGTAAATTATGCGCATCCAACGTCATGAAAGCAAGCTGAAACTGTATTCAATGTTTTGTTTCTTTTATTATTGTGTAACGTGTCGTTAAAAACGCGTGCGTGTGTGTTTTAGCATGTTCCATAAAATAAAATCGCTATATATTTTTATTTTTGAAATATTTCTTCACTCAAAGTACTTTTTTAATCATTAATATTAATCTGTGCCGCAAAATCTAATGCTTTAACGTACTACGGTAAACGTTGACATGAAATTTGTACGTATCAAATTGTGTTTTAAATGTATCGTGTGTAAAAATGTAACCTATATTTTTATAGTGCACAAAACGTGAAGATCATTTTCTTCATCTTCATCGTTGCGAATTTTTTTGCCGATATGGATGTGTGGGTGTTGGATGTTTTTTACTTTTTTATAGCCTCACAGAAGAACAACCAACACACTTCTCTTGACATTTACTGTACAAAGATTTGTGGGGTTACAAGAGAACACTTTTTTCAGTCAAGGTTTATGGAAAATGAAATCGAACCAGGTCACATTCAAAAATTTCGCGTTGACAGTAGATTCTAAAAATATAATTTTAAAAGCTCCTGGATGCGATAAAGAACGTTAACACTCAATTACAATTATGCATTTTGTCTTAACTTTTGACAAACTCGTTATTTCTTATCATCATCGAAGCAAGTTGATATTTTTTTCAGTCTCACTCTCAATACTTAATCGAGTGTACTCAAGGCTATTAAACAATATTTGGATTAATGGTCTTTTGGTCGTTTTCTTTGTCTCACATTGTGTTGCAATTTGCACTTCATGTTTTCCTTCTGTGGCAAGTTTATATGCTTCCTTCTTCTTGCACGTTCACGCTAAATAAAGTTAAGCAAATAATATGATCCTCCACTTCCTTTTCTATAATTTCATCAATTAAAGGTGTAAAGGGCTTGTTGTTGCGCTTGTGCTAAAATTGGTCGGTAATTATACATGTCCGTTTGACAATGAATTAATCAGCGAAAAAATAAAAATATAAACTATTGCTATCTATCTCGTATAATATTTATATATAAGTACATACATAGTCGGAAGAGTTCCGAATTAACATGCTAGTAATAAAAATAAAAATAATACTTCCATCTTCTTCCATCATCCATTACTTTTTTTCATTCATCCTCCTCGTTCTTTTTATCTTATTCAAAGTTCACCTTGCTCATGTTTCACCTTACCGCACTTATTGATTCCTAATTTGTAGTTCAATGGAAGGATTATTCGAGTCAATCACGCATTTGCCAGTGATGCTGTTGCACACACGATGCTGCTTGATTGACCAATTCTGCTTTCAATTGAAATGCAAGCTGCATGCGTAGGCTTTTGCTTACGTTGCGGAAAATTAAAATGGAGAGCGAGAGAGGCTGGTGACGGTGACAATGACAAAATTGTATGCACAAATAAGCGAGAATTTGACAATTAGACAATGGTACACATTTATTTGCCTCTCTGTGATTTGATTGCACATGGCCGGACTCTTATTACTATTATGGAACATCTCTCTCCTCACTCGTTTTTGTGTGAGTGTTGTGGAATGAGCAAAACAGAATTGCCAACAAAGCAGTTAAACTTGACCAGATATGGATGTTGTTGAACTACAAACTACTACTCGTGCATTTTATCTCCAAATCCAATCTGCACAGATAGAAGAGAAAAAAAAACAAGATCCGTAAAAACAGCGTGTTTAAAAAATGTAGCGTTTTTAGAAGAACGCACAATGTGAATAGGTAGTGTATTTAGATTTAGATATATTATATCCATTAAATGTACCTGCCTACCTGTGCGAGTGTGATGGACGTATAAAAGTAAGGTTGACGTTCTCAGAGGCCCAACGGTCGTTATCATCCTCGTCATCATCGTCCTCATGTCCATAAATTATTTTCTCTTTTTGCCAGAGATGCCTAATATGGCGAAAGCCATTCATGTTGACATGCTGTGTGAGCGACTATATGCGTTGTTCAATGCTGACTCACCTTTCGTTCTCACCTGCCAATTTCAAGAAAAACGCATACACAACAAACTGTGGTCGTTGACGATAAGACGATCACATCACACGCAGACCCTCTCTGTGGTCGTTAGAGAACAAAATGGAAAGATGACAATAATCATAAAATACAAAATGATGCTGCTGCTGATTGATGTAAATCCATGAAATTAACTTGACTGGTGTGGTCATAAGTAACTGACAGTATTGTCATGTATAATTTCCACTCTGACCTTCAATTGTCGGCAATCGGCATGTTCCTCGCTGTATTTACATTAATTAGCCAAAAATTGATCTGAGAGTACATTTTATAACTTTGTTAAATAGCTCCTTATGAATTGTAGCATTTTCAAGGATTTGGAAAAAAGGAAATGAAAGAAAACGTGCGCATATGGTACTCTTCTTGAGAGATTATGTTATGATGTCCTTTGCCAGCAGTTCTATATTTATAAAATAGGCTTTTGCAAACACCCATAAATGCAGGATACCAGTTTTTAAAATGGTCTGTTTCTTGCCGTCTATTTATCTTTTCCATCATCGTCGAGAATCTCTGCAAACTTTTTAAAAAATCTCGGGTGATGAGTAATAATGTATAAAATTTGCAACTGGTGATTGAAATCGGCTCCGTCCGTTTGGAATGCTCTCGAATGAGATGATATATAATGCATCGGCTCAGTTGGAGTATCTACATGACACGTTCATACAGCCCCTCGTTCCTAAATACTACACAATCTTCTGTATCATATTTAAATTTATAGTGATAAAAATAAGTTTACGGTTTTTGTAAAAAAAATGCAAAATATATTTTATAGCATCCTGTGCATATATTATATATACGTCTTAATTTTTGCTTCTTTTTTCGTGGGTTTGTTACTCGTTATAGTTATGGCTATCATCATCAGTGTACAGATTTTGTGGATGATTAGCGGTTACGTGTACTACATCATACATAGATTCAAACCCAAAATTCAGTTACATATTATATGCTTATATGTAGCTTATGAATGACTGTGCACTTATAAGTGTCACCCACGCGTACAAGTTTTACATTTCAAGATGTGATGTGTGCGTCCTGTCCTTTTCGCAGTTTTCGCAAGCGAATATCGTAGTTCTGCTTGCGTATATACATGGCTCAGTGATTAGGAAGGAAGAAGTATCATATCATTATCACAATCTTATTAAGAAGCAAATATTATGCATAATATTTCGCTGTATAGAATTTTCCTTTCATTTAGGGAGTACATACGACGGCTGCGCTAAAATAGGGGAGCATCGTTGTCAGTGTATCACAACTCGTCCTAATATTCTTAAAGATGAAATGCTATTTATAAACGTTATCCTATCTTCTTGCTGGCCTTATTCTTCTAGCAGCACTCGTCCATCGAGGAACGACGCGACGCTCCATAATATTTCATAGACGTGACCTTCCGAGAAGAATTGTGATCTAAAAAAGTAAAAAGAGTTACAAAAGGATTTTATTCAATAGTGATCTGTGTAGTGAAATTTTCAAGCAAAAAAAGTTGTTTTGTGCGTGAATACAATTTCGTGTCGTTAATCAGCAAAAATGGTGAAAGCTGCACCTGCGATCGGTATTGATCTTGGCACGACGTATTCGTGTGTCGGAGTTTGGCAACATGGAAAAGTGGAAATTATTGCAAATGACCAAGGAAATAGGACCACGCCTAGTTATGTCGCCTTTACTGACACGGAGCGGCTTATTGGAGACGCTGCTAAAAATCAAGTCGCAATGAACCCCCAGGTTGGTATGAATATAGGAAATGAACACCTAAATGTAGTTTTTAAAGATTTGATCTACATTTGCCGAAGGTGGAACTTTGCTGGCAATTTTGTAACTAAAACATTTCAAAATTGACAATTTTAAACCGTGGTTTACACCGTTCCTGTACAACAGACAGTTTAAGCATGTCAAGTTTGCCTCTAGTAGCTCAACTCAAGGACGTCAGAGCGTAATATTTGAGAGTTTTTATCTTCATTTCCTTACGAGAGAACTAACTCTTCAATTTGGCAATTTCTCAAATTTGAAAAATGGGGCTTCCGTTTTTTACGAAGATTCCTATACATTTTCATACCTATTCAACTTTGATTGAAAACTTCAAAAGTGATGTAATTTTCCATTCAAAAGAGTACCTCTAAAACCGACATTAGAAGCTACCGAACCGAAATGATACCTGAACCGGCTTTGCACTCTTGGGTTTTGGTCCCCTAACGTGCATTAAAATATGCGAATAATCGGAACGATAAAGATTGAGTCTCAAAAAGATATCAATAAATAATAGGGATTTCTCTTTTTGCCCCAATTTGAAATAAGGCTTCTAAAAAGATAGTTGTGAGGCGTGAGTGTGTCATGTCATGTGAATGATTTATTTTGATTTTTTCTTTTGGTCAGAACACTGTATTTGATGCTAAGCGTCTCATCGGCCGGAAGTTTGATGACCAGAAGACACAGGCAGACATGAAGCATTGGCCATTCAAAGTGGTAAACCAAAGTTCAAAGCCAATGATAGAAGTGGAATTCAAAGGCGAGACGAAACGGTTCGCCCCCGAAGAAGTGAGTTCAATGGTATTGACGAAAATGAAAGAAACGGCGGAGGCGTACCTCGGAACGACCGTGAAAGATGCCGTCATCACCGTTCCTGCTTACTTCAATGACTCGCAACGTCAAGCCACCAAAGACGCAGGCAGTATTGCTGGGCTGAACGTTCTCCGGATAATCAATGAGCCTACTAGTGCAGCGTTGGCCTACGGTTTGGACAAAAATCTGAAAGGTTGGTTGTCAGTAGTACTGACCCTGACAAGCGACAAGCGAATCCCTCATTGTTTCATACATTCCATCAGACAATAAGTAAATTTCACAATGTTTTTATTTTTTATTCCCGTTAAGGGGAACGCAATGTTCTCATTTTTGACCTTGGAGGCGGAACGTTTGACGTGTCCATATTGACCATTGATGAGGGCTCACTATTTGAGGTCAAGTCTACAGCCGGAGATACGCACCTTGGCGGTGAAGATTTCGACAACAGGATGGTCAATCACTTTTGTGAGGAATTTAAGAGAAAGTACAAGCGTGACTTGAGCTCTAATGTCCGAGCTCTGAGAAGGCTGAGAACGGCTTGTGAGCGCGCCAAGAGAACCTTATCCTCCAGCTCGGAGGCTAGCATTGAAATCGATGCCATTCACGAAGGAATTGACTTTTACACAAAGATTTCCCGAGCTCGCTTTGAAGAGCTTTGCATGGATCTCTTCAGATCCACCATGGAGCCCGTGGAGAAGGCCATCAAGGATGCCAAGATGGATAAGGCAATGATTCACGATGTAGTTCTGGTCGGAGGAAGTACAAGAATTCCCAAGATCCAGAAGCTCCTCCAAGATTTTTTCAATGGAAAGGAACTGAACAAGTCAATTAATCCTGATGAAGCCGTCGCATACGGTGCTGCAGTTCAAGCTGCCATTTTGTCTGGAGATACGAGCAGTGCCATTCAAGACGTTCTTTTAGTTGATGTGGCACCTTTGTCTATGGGAATTGAAACGGCAGGTGGAGTGATGACGAAAATTATTGAGAGAAATAGCCGTATTCCATGCAAGCAGTCCCAGACATTCACGACATACTCGGATAACCAGCCTGCTGTCACAATCCAAGTTTATGAGGGAGAACGAGCCATGACCAAGGACAACAACTTGCTTGGCACATTCAACCTCTCTGGTATACCACCAGCACCCCGAGGTGTTCCTCAAATTGAGGTCACGTTTGACATTGACGCCAACGGTATTCTAAATGTATCTGCCAAGGACACAAGTACTGGAAAGCAAGAGAAAATCACAATAAAGAACGACAAGGGGCGCTTGAGTAAAGAGGAAATTGAGAGAATGTTGGCTGAGGCAGAAAAGTACAAGGCGGAAGATGAGAAACAACAGGAGAGGGTGAAAGCAAGAAATCAACTTGAAGGCTACACTTATGGAGTAAAGCAAGCTGTGGAGGAGGCACCCGCCGACAAGCTGTCCGAGACTGAGAAGAAGACTGCAATCGAAAAATGCTCGGAAATCATGAAGTGGCTGGATAACAATCTTCTTGCCGAGAAGGACGAGTACGAGTACAAGCTCAAAGAAATTCAAAAGGATACACAACCCATTATGATGAAGCTTCATGGTAAAGGTGCCAGCGGTGGTGCTGGAGGAGATGCGGGAAAAGCTAGTGGACCCAAGGTGGAAGAAGTAGACTAAACACTGACCTTCCATAATATGCCCATCATACTTCAAATTGATGGCATGCCAAAATTTATAATGTGTCATCAGCTACATGAAAATCATGAGTATATTATTATAGGGATTCTGTACCTTATTTTTTATTAATTTATCAGAATTAACACCGGTGTAATTATAATTTGTCTAATTTCACAGATTATGCATACATTGCAATAATCAAATTACAAAATAAGCTTGGTGACTATTTTAAGAATGAAATAATGAATAAAAAGTAATATTTAATATATGATTCATGGTCTGACTGCCTTTAAATTTTAAACGTTGTTATATGTGTTTCAAATAGTACGTGCATTCATAAATGATTCAGTTTAAACATTCCAAATTCAAGGGATTTACCAAAAATTTATTTTTATTTTGAACCAATGGCTGAAATATTTATGTTTGCATTCTCATTACATATATCACACCCTGGTACTTCCACATCAAATAAGTTTACTTCTTAAGAAGCACCTTGTACTTATCACAAGCTTCAACGAGTTTCTTCGTAATTCCATCCTCTTTGGCAGAATGTCCACAATCCTCAATAAGATGAAAATCTGCCTTGGGCAACTCTTTGTAAAGTTCCCATGCGGTTTTGGCAGGACAAACGACGTCATACCGGCCTTGCACGATTGTCACCGGAATTCCACTATCACGAATTATCTTGGCATTATCTATCACGTAATTTGGAGAGTCGAAGAAACCGTTGTTGATAAAGTAGTGACACTCAATGCGTGCAAAAGCAAGGCTAAAAATATCATCAGCGCAACGGTTAAGATTTTCCGGGTTCACACGAAGCTGCGAAGTGGCCATCTCCCATTTTGACCAAGCTCGGGCACACCGTAAACGTTCCTCCTCATTGTCTCCGGTCAACCGCTTATAATACGCAGTTATAAAGTCACCACGTTCTGCCTCAGGGATTGGAGCCACGTACTCTTCCCAAAAATCGGGAAACATGAAAGAAGCGCCTTCTTGGTAGAACCAGCCGAGCTCCTCTTTACGAAGGGTAAAAATTCCGCGAAGAACAAGTGCCAGCACACGATCAATGTGCTTTTCCGCGTACACCAGGGATAAAGTTGAGCCCCAACTACCACCAAATACGACCCACTTTTCGATTCCAAGATGAGCCCTCAACTTTTCCATATCAGCGACCAAGCTCCAAGTGTCATTTTCCTCTAAGGAGAAAGCTGGAGTGCTCTTCCCAGCACCTCGTTGGTCAAAGAGGACAATTCTATACACCTTTGGATCAAAATATCGCCTGTCTCTTGCACCGATTCCTCCTCCAGGTCCCCTAAAACAATAAAAAATGACTTATAAATATACACCTTAAAATCCAATTGTAATATATATTATGCAGAGAGTGTTAATGTTTTTATTTGATTTATTCGTCTACTAACCCATGGACATAGATAATGGGGAGTCCAGCTTGGTTTCCGCATTCCTCGTAATAAATTTTATGAACATTTGACACTTCCAAGAATCCCGTGTTGTAGGGTTCAGTGGGAGGGTATAAGCTCGCATTGTCGCCTTCGCCCATCCTGTCACCGGTATTCAATTTATCTACAAAATGGCACATTCATTAATTTAATTTAGACTGTAAGATGTTAAATCAGATTTATCAAAAGAGAAAGCTAGCAAGAAAGAGAAATCAATAATCCAAAAAAGTGGTGTCACCCATGCATGCAAGCATTCTTTACCTTTCTCCTCGGTTTTGTCAACTTTTATGCTCGTGCTAAACGTTTTTGGGAATAACCCAAACTTTGCTTGCGGATTTAGACTATTATTTTGCCGGAAGGCTCTGTGATGAAGACTAATACTAGCTGTTGTAGATGTGTACGTGCAAGTACGTTGCGCTACGAGAAATAAAATGGGTGCGTAATGATAACTTTTGTAGCGTACGAGACGAGTTGTGACAGCCATAAAAGCAATTGGCAGGTGTGTACGATAATGATGACTTGTTTCATTCCCCGTCCACTGTTTTATGATGCAGATGAGTACCTAAAATAATTATAAGTGTTGATAAGTGGTGGGATATAAAAATAATTTATTGCATACTCATACATATACATCTATATATTTTGCTTGGTTAATTCCAGTGAATAATTTTTCAGATAGACAAACGTCGTGAGTGATTACGTAGGTACGCCGAGTAGAAGAGGAGAATTTTTATGTAGGTGTGTTAGGTGCTATTGCCAGACATATTAAGAAATCAATAGTATCTGTTAATGTTTGAATGGACCCAGACTATTCAATACGTACCGTTTAGTTGTTGGTAAATCCATCAACTCTAGTTATTTTTCATGAATATTGGAATATTTAGTTCTGTTCTATGCATGTCAAAAACTCTTAGATCTTACTACTTTATAACGAAACTCTATAACAATACAATATATGATATAATATGAAACCGGCATATTCTATTTTGTCTGTGCGAAAGTGCGAACATAGTTGCCCATGATGCACTCATGAAGGAACGCGTCTTTAGGATTTTGTTGAGTGGAAAATTTGCATATAATACTAACGGCTTCCATTGCATTGTTTACATTAATTAATCAACTAACTGATCTGATTGCATTACAACAACAAGGGTATGTGTGCATTACATACTACATACATACGCCACAATACTCTATGTACCACCGTACATTCAATGTTTCATTCGTTTTTAGCTATGGGAAGGTCGATCTCGACTGGATTGGATAACTGCGAAACGGAGAATATAACTTTTTCCCTTTTCATGAATCATGATGCTTCTGACAAGGAGATAACCTTCAAATGAAAACAAACTACACTCGCTACTTACTGTTTATTGTACTGCCATATGCACAGCAACAACCCATAGCTATTGGCTATTAATCCACTTCCAAAAAATGACTTTAGTATCATAGGTCAGTAAACTAAATGGCATCAATGATTGCTCCATGTCGAGTACAGTACTGAACTGCTTTGCAAGTGCCATCATGCCTTATGAAGTTCCTAGGGCTACTTTCACTTTTGAGACTGCATGGGCACTGGACACTAGAAAATCTTTTACTTTCTTCTGATATGCATTCCGTTGTTGATTTTTTTTGGAGATTTTTAGTGTTTAGTGATAGCGTAATCATGAAATGAATGTCAATTTTACTAGGCCTAATTAGCGATAGCCTGTAAAATTAAACTAAACTGGTGGTGATAGAGGTACCATTGCAAATGACAAGCACAGAGAAGGGGCACGCAACACAAAAGCCGGTTGGGTATCGAAGCAAGAAAAAAAATTTAATTATTATTGTTAGATAAATTACCTGTTGTTGTACTAACTGCAGTAGTGTTTACCCAACTTTCCCTTTCGGATATTTAGCACCAATTAGACAAGTAAGCAATTAAAAATGCACGAAGCAGCTCTGCCTTCGTGCAGCGTATTTATGATCGCTTATTCTGCTGTCATGTTTAGATGAGCTATTTTAGGTGTATTGTGTGAGCTCGGCTTATACTCGACCAGCTGACAAAACACAAAAGGCAGCTCCTTTGTCAGCTGTTCAGAGGATCAGTCTCACTTTCGAACCTCACTAATTGCTTGTCATTTGCATCGGGCACCCAGTTTTCAAAATTTCAGTAAATGTTTTCCGAACCAAAACTCCTTTTCAGACAATTAGCTTAATATTTCGTAAAAAGAATACTCAACAAACTGGACTGGAGCTTGCGGGGGGTACTTTCTTTCAGCGCTTTCACCAACACATCTTGATGGTTATCACGGAAAACTGATCCCTTGGAACTTTTAAGGTGGCTTATCGAAATAAATTAGTACATTTTCTTTATATAAACCAGATAACTTTGCGTGCAGTTCTAATAATAATGATGATTTTAGAATTTTTGGATAGATAATTGACCGCCACAGTGACAATGCCGGAAAATGGAGTTAACCTGGTGTTGTACTATTATCCATATTCCTTCTACTCGCAGAAGGTACCTTAAAACTTAAAACCTCTACAAAAATGCTAACATTCAAGGATTGAGTGAGTTTGATAGAGATTATGTACTTTTACTTTCTCTTAGGTGGTGATGGCTCTCCATCAAATGAAGATTAAATATCAGCCAAAGTTTGTGGACACGCATAGAGGAAAGCAATTTTCTCAAGCATTCCTTGCTTTGAATCCAAAAGGAGAGGTTCCAGGTAATAAAACATCCATTCATTGCTAAAGTGCTGCTTAGAAAATGTTAAAATTCAAATGGTTGCAATTTGTCTTACCCCATAATATTTGCCATACGAGTGCTAAACTTTTTCGAACACTTTCTCTCCCTTGTAGTTCTCGTAGACGATGTGCGTGTTATACCGGACTCGGAGAAAATATTGGATTACGTACAAGACAATTTCGCCAATGGTAAATACAATGCAAAGAAACAAGCTTTCGGAACTTTATTGTCTTATAATGCCCACATTTATTACATTGGTTTCCCAAACCTCAATATGTGATTTTGAATGCTAGGAAATCCAGGCTTACTTCCGAGTGATAGGGAGATCAGGGCCCGTGTAGAGCAACTTCATCAGACGATACATGGTCTAAAAATTGAGTCACTGTGCTTTGGTGCGGCAATGTTTGATGATCTTGGTATCAACCCAAAACCTCCATACAACTGTTTGACAAATCGTGCACAGATGAAAGGTGTGTGATTAGAATCATGAGAAAATTATTCAATTGTCATTTTTAACATTGTACTGCAATTGCCGTCTTTTTATATTTTGAAGAATATTTGTCCCAACGGCCCCGAGTACTTCAAGCTGCAGCAATGAACTACCCAATGTATGCAGATACGCTCAATAAAAAACTTGAAGAAATTCAAGACGATAGCAAAATTTGGAAAAATAGAGATGAATACGAAGGGCTTCTCATTCAGTTTGAAAAGGTCCTGGATGAATGTGAAGCTGAATTATCATCACACGGTATATACTGCAATAAATATAGTTACGTGTACTATGCAGCATGTATTGTATTATCTAATTTGGCAAATGAAATAATTAGATAACCCTGGATGGTGGTTATGCTCTCCGGAGATTTCCGTTGCGGATGTTGACTTGTCGCTCCTACTGTATCGTTTATGGCAGTTGGGATTTGAACGACGCATGTGGGAGAAAAATAGGCCTAATATAAAGCGTTACTTTGCTCGAGTCAAGATGCTGGAAAGTTTCCAGGCAGCCATTTCGTTAACGGAAGGGTCACAAATAATGGAATTATTTACGTCTCCAGTTTTTCTCGGAATCCTGGGAACAACAGCCGTACTCGCGGGTGGTTACTATTTGTGGAATAAAAAGGGACCTGAAATAAGTTCAGCTTTCTCATCACTTTTTAGCGATGAGAACCGTAATAGTGTACCTGGAAGGCCATCGCGAGTTGTGAACATGAATCAAGTTCCCGTTCCAAAACGAGTCATCTCTTATACCCCAGCCCCACCTACCCCACGTGCACAACCGCAACCCAAGCCCAGCCAGTTTATGTGAAAATACGATTTATACGAAATAAACAGCTATCAAAATTCCAGTGGCCGCCAACTCCTCTTCAATTAGTTCCACGAATGAATACGATTCTAAAGCCATACGAAACGAATGGTGCAAAAAAATATTCTGTGATCTTAGACTGCCTGACAGATATTGTATAGCATACTGTCAACCACGATTACTCTACTACTGACAACTAACTGAAGACGTATAACGTATCTGTAGCAAAATATACAATACGTAGATTTAGACTGTGAAACTTAGGGAGTCTCATGTTGTTCGCTAAACAGATATTATTTTGAAATGTATCGATATCTATAAACTAATTCGCAAAAGTCTATGAATGTAAATACGCAAAAATTCCAGTGAATTTCAAATAAATACAAGTAACATGCGAAAAATGAAAAATGAAATGCGAAGCAAAAATTACTTGTATAATATAAACAATATATTTTAAGCCTATTTATTTTTCTACATAGTTTGAGGGACGGAAAAAACAATGTCAGTAATTTAATAATATCATACGATGATAATTTTTATAGGTATCTATTTATAAAGCTTTACAATACACAATAGAGCATACTATATTATATTTAGTGTTACGTAAAAAGTGACGATGATGTTGATATGATTATGTTTACCATGAGTTTGTGTGATTGGGTATGTGCACATGTTCAAAGTTCAAGTTTATGAATGACTGAAATGGTAACAAAACAGGCTTTTCAACACATTTTCTGGTTCCAAATATTATTTAGGGTTGCGCATGAGTATGAAATTTCACGAAGTAGTTAAGTATCAGAGTATCGAAGATCATGAATCAAAAAATGTAAAATATTTCAAAGACTTGTTCACAATATTGAATATATAATGTTAATTATATCTAATTATTTCGATTGTGTAGGTCCGTCCAAGTCCTCCATTTCTAAATCATCCTTCTTCTTTCGTAGTGCGTATAAAGGCATCCCCATAAATTTGGGTAGGTCATCTGGGAGGTCCTTTGGCTTGTTACTTTTTACTGAACTTGCAGATGGTTTCCCAAAGGAGCTTGACTTGACTACCGCTGGGGTAGCTGCAGCTGACGGCTTAACATCATTATACTTGAAGAGGCCAGATCCTGGCATGCCTGGGGACATCTCCATTGGATAAAATCCACGATACATCACGAACCACATAAAGGCGGCGATTAGTCCAGCGATTACTTTTTCAATCATCACATGAAAATACAACGCTGTGGCGACTATCATCACATCCCAAAGCACAGTCAAAATAGTAAGTCCAACGATGACCACCTTGGCAATCACGTCATGTTTTCCGTAGTTCTCTTTCAAAAGCTCAAACTCTTCGTCAGTAAGAGATTTCAAAGGCGTCTCTTCGAACGTGTCAGGGGCAGAGGCGCCATATTGCGAGACCCTGCCTCTGTTGTGCTCTTCATGTCTAATGTAGTCTTTTATTCCATCCCATCCGACAATCGCTCGTGCTTCCTCCGTGATAAAGAAGACGCACCATATGAGAAGGAAGGCATGACCAGAGACGTCGAACTGTTCAAGAAATAGATAAAGAAAATGGGTGCACGTTAATAATGACTCTTAAAATCTGTCTCATATGTTATTCATTGTATTACACTTACACTGGTCCACTTTCCTCCTTTGGCAACACAAGACCGCCGACCTTTCACCGAGTACAGAGCCTGCTCCTTTGTGATACATTGACCAGTAGCATTTTCAATCACGCTGAACAAATTGGTCCAGATAAACCAAATTGCTGTCGCAATCCCCAACCGGGCAAAGTGTCGTAGTATTTGCTGTCGATTTCCACAACAGTAAGCGGTAGTCGTAAGGTACATAAATGCTCCAGTTAGTACAAAGGTCCATCCCCAACTGAATTTTACAAAGTACGTATTGAGGAAATTGTCACTGTACGCAAAGTACGTTTTAGGAAACGGCATGTAGTCAGTCACCAGTGATGCGAAGAACAGGAGAACGGCATAGGCCGTTAACCGATATTTTGCCTCTATAAATAGTACTTTGCGACAAAAGTGAACGAGAACTTTGGTGAATATTTCCCCAACGGTTATGGGATCCTGAACTGGTTTCGTCCCTTTGGTTTTTGCCCATCGCCCTTTGTCGACGAAAGAATTCCTCGTTTGAGCACTGGGAGGGATGGTTCCCACAGAGGGTCGTTTTTTCGCTGTCGCTGCCGACGTCTGCATTTTGCACACTTGGTTTTTTTTCACAGGGATTGAAAATCAAAAATGTTTTGCCATAAAATAGTCGTTCGTCGTGTTCCGCAGCCGCCTATTTATTACCTGCAAAAATAATAACAAAAATTAAGAACCTAATAACCTAAATACATAATTGTGCAAAATTGGGTGCAAATTAAGGGCTCCTTATGGTCACTCGGGCAAATCTGTGGTACAGTTTTACTCATGATATACTTTCACTTTGCAACTGTATACGCAAATCAAGCAAATCCGGCAGATTTGCACGCGCACTTTGCTCAAATTTCCACAAATTTAAAGAGCTTCCCAATCAACAGGTAATGCATGCAAAACAATACAAGGAATCAAATTTAACAACGCAAATCTACCTAGAATTATTGTTCGTTGGTTGGCTGTGGTATCCTTATCATGACACGGTGTGAGATTCTACAGAGTTCTTCTCCTGCTGTCCATGTTGTTAGTCTTTTTGGTCATTCAAAATCAAGTCACTTTTCACAGCAGCACGAAAACGGAAACTGGGAAAGTAATTTTTTAAAGTGCACACACAAATACATATGGGGAAAGAGGCACTGACTCTTCTTTGCTCTTTTTTGATATCTCAGGAAACAAGTAAGTAAAAAGTGTTAAAAATTCTCAAGTCATCCCGGTTGCCTAATACATTGCGTGAATGCGGAAAATAGTCTGGTGCTCTGTCCGACGTGCCACCACATCAGCTCCCAATGCCAAATGTGAAGAGAATATCAGGCATCATGCGAGTCCACATGGGAAATCATGATAAAAAATACTACTCACATTTATTTCACGTAGGTAGGTTTAACACGTTTTGTTATACTTGCTACGAACGTTCACGTCATCAATTAGTAAGTTCTGCATGAAATGTATGAAACTTTAATGTAAATTACATTATGTAATTCGATGCAAAAAGCGATGGATGATGAATGATACCTATTTGAAATTGAAATTGTTAGCTTTATTTTTAGTTAGTTAGTTATCAATGCGCATGGCATGAATCAACTATACTAAAAAGCATTAAAAAATATTGGTTTCTTTCGATTAGAATGGCTTTGTGGACTTGAGAATGTTGACATAGGGTGTGGAACAGACTAAACTATTTGATAGATAGATAGATTCATTAATATTTTTGTTAATCCAGATTATCGTTATCATCAACATTCATTTTCCCATTATATGGTAAATTAATTATAAATAGCAGTATGCGTTCGTGTATACAGAAGCAAAAGTTAAAAGCATTAATGGTTTGGACATGCAGACATGTATTACATATATTCAGTCTTTATCTGTATGATCTCGATTTTGGTGTTTTGTTTTGTTTCTATTTTTAAATGAACAATTTTCAGGTTTTAAGTTCGTATGCATGGTCCGATTTTCTAGTATAACATGTTTGTGAGGACTGGACATAGGCATTCACACGTGGCTAAATAGTAAGCTAGCAATTACAAGATGACTCAATCATTCAAAATTGATGTGTTGCATATAACGTAAAATACAGTTATTGAGTCATCCTATCTGTAAGTACGTAGCATTATAATTTATTAGCATCGTTCTGTGAAGTTTGGAATTTTGGAATGTGGACAAAGTAAACCCAATGGACACTTTTATCATGTCATGCAGTGGCCATGAAAGATAAGAAAGAGATGAGTAATTTTTTAGTATGTATTCTCTATAATCACATACTTTGTATGTATGCATGCAATTCGCAATACTTTTATGATGCTCCAGCAAAGGGATCTTGCATGGAATTTTTGTTCGCGAAAATCTCCTTACACATTATGGAACCCATTTAAGTTTCTTCGCAAGACACATTGGTCCATACAATTTTAATTTTTAATACAATGTCATTAATTTCATTTTATGATGGTAAAATGCTATAAAATATGTAAACCGATATAAGCTTAAAATATAATATAGGTATGTATGTTTGCATATGGTTTAAGGGGGTTGCATTTAGCCATACTTTGCGATTTTCGTTTTAAATGAAGCATCCTTTAACATACATTCTGCAAAAAAAGATAAGAGGATTCCCTACCTGTGGATAACACATAAAAATACAAGGATGGCCTGACATGTATGCACTGGCATCTCAATAAAAGTTCCCATTGGATGTAGCCACAGTCGATGACATAGGGATTATTAGGTTAGCCAATCCAGGACCAGGTGTGCTGAGTGCTTCATTATTACAATGTACTTCATACCTTCAGCGTCCGTCCATTCCATACAAAGTAATTTAATGAAGTTTCTGGCCTGTGAAGAAGTTACATAGGTACATCCATCGGTATGTACATTCGCGTTTTTCTGGCTAAGCGAAACTATTTTTTATAAGTAAAAAAGGTAGTACGCAGTAAGTACAATAGTAATATTATGATGATATTGTTGTGATGATTCATATATGTACTCACAATGTACATCCCTTTGCAAGGAATGTTGTTCATCTTCCTAAAGAATAGATGGTGATAGTGATGTACTCAGGACTCACAATCACAAACCACCCCAGAAATCAGAATAAATATTTTTTTACAACATGCTTTTATATCGCTTATATTGTTGCTGTAAGTTAGCTCTTCTGCCTGGTAAGTTGAAGCAAGTAAGGATAGCGTCTCTCCGTGAACTGCAATACTTGAACATGTAAACCGAGAGCTGAGTCGCTTAGCGTTGCTGATATGATGATGATAAGCACTAGGAGGGTGGAATGGGTCTATCCTTTGCGCTTAATTCGTTTGGACACCACAGCTCAGCAATGTAAATGCAATACAATGCTCCCGTTCGCTCGCTCCCGTCCCGTCATCATGTTTCAAAACGAGCTCTAAGGATTGCAGAGTTACATGGAAAATGTATAAGAGCACATCAGCGTATGTACATAGCATTGTTATCATCTTCATCATGGGTTTTCACACAGAAAGGAGCCAACAACACACAGAAGAGAGTTATTCAGTTGAGTCGTTTTGAGCAAGGCAGGGTGTGGGCAAACCTAAAAAATGCCTTTTTCCTCACATAAAACAAGAATGTAAACTACTTCTACTACACTGGCACACAGGAAGGGACTCAAAACGAAAGGATACATAAAATGTAATATGCACGGTTGCCTGCTTCCACACACACACATACACACGCATACAATAACAGTCTATGTAAAAACTAAAAGATATGATGTAGTTAAGAAGAGATGCTGTTTTATTGGGAAAAAGCGAGTACAACTCTGCAAGAGTCAGTTGGCATTTGGCTAGTTGGCAGAGCTGAACTGATGAAAAAAGGAAACGAAAATATCTTTACTGTGCGATGCTGATAAGTATAAAGTACGTGTGTTGTTGTAAAAGTATGCGAATGGTGAAATAGGAAGGTTTGTTTTTGCTAACCGAGAAAATAACTTTTTATATACACACACACAACATAGGCCAAAAGCAGCATAAGTATTCGTATTTGTTTACGTTTTTCATTTTTGTTTCTTAACAAAAAATATTTCGCTACGCTGAAAGATAACTTACAGCAGCAGCGTTTCCATTTTTTTTTGATTAGTGGGAAACGAATTAAAAAAATACATACAATTTGGATGCACTGTTATGTGTGTGGACAAAGTGAATCTTGTATAAAAAAAAGTATAACGAGAAACGCGGAATCAAATTCCGACGAAAGCATAATTTTGTTTGGCAATCTTTTTTGTTGTTGCGAGAGCTTTAATTGGAATGCACTGCTGAATGAACAACTCTACCGACTTTCTGGCATTAAAGCAGTGTAAGGTGAGCGAGGGAGGATGTACTGATATCCGGTGTGGAAAAAAGTGATGTATTCTCTCTGGTGATAGCTGTAAAACCACAATAGTAATCAAAACAATATTATCTCTTCTGGGCACCCAGAAAGGGCTTGCTTTTACTTTGTGTTCTCTGTGGTTTTTATTTGCGACTGAATTGAAGGAATAAATTCAATTGACAGGTTGTGTGATTCTGTGCCTCGTTTTTATGATTATATTGTCGCTATTATTGCCACCCTTATTGTGAACTGTGTGGAGTAAAAGTTATATATTGCGAATCTGTCTCTCTCTTGGGATTATAGATCAAGTAAGATTTTTTGATTGATTCATTTATGCATGAATACAAAACGGAGTAAAAGGCAAATACTATTTGTCACACGAGCGTGTGCCATCGTGCACGCAAAATACATGCTAGAAGCAATTTAAAAATAGTCGGTTAAAATAATGGTAGAAATGTTAGAATGAAAAATCAGGGAAATATTTAAAAGAGCTCACTTTACGAGAGCATTTTTCATTAAAGAGCTATTTTTAAAATCGTGTTTTTACTCGTTTAGTCATTTGTTTATACTTAACGCGACACGAAAGTTAATGCATGAGTTAAGGAAACATGTAAACCGATAGATTTGATCTGTCTGGTAGGCCATTGCATAGGTGTGCGTTGCACAAGCTGTGTGGCTTCAGCTGTATCGTTTTAATTAATCACCATCTTAAATTGCTTGTATCATTGTCATTGTTCGCTTCAAATGCCTTGGTACGTCGTAGTGATTTGCAAGAAACATTTGTGATAACATGGAGAAAACTGAATATTTAAAATGGTGAAAATCATGATAAAATGCTTTTCTAGTAAGGTTTGTCATCCATCTTCATTGAGACGTTATGTGACACATGGCAGGATAAAGAAAATGGATTGCTGTGTTGCTATTTAGAGTTGTCTTCAAATGCTCTCTGTGAGACTCAAGAAAATTGTCTATTTTCGCCTTCTCCTTTGAGGCACTCTCGCATTTAATAACATATTTAAAAATACGTTTGAGTGAAATGAAAAGATTGCAATTGTAGACAGTTGTGGCAAGCCTTAAAGCAAAATAGCATAATAGACTTAAGCAAGCTCTCATGTTTTGCTTGGTTCAATGACAAAACGAGCCAACGCTATATGGTTTGTTTGTCCCTTTTACAAAATGTGATTCGACGCGAGATAGGATTAAAGTTTAATCTTTAACTTAAAGCAGATTGCAATATTATGCATATTATACAAAACACAAAAACATAGACTGTGCCATAGGCGTTGAATAGAAATCAACTTGCATCTTGTGTGCATATGACACGCACATATTGTGTCAGTATCAAGTGTAGAATTGTGTGGGTAAAAAATCTTAATGAAGTTAAATTATTCGGAATCGGAATTTAGTTTTGCTGTCGTTCCATCACCATCTAGGAAGAAAGATGGTTGTTGTTGTTGTGGCGTTGTCAGTGCTGTCTATCTGTGTTAAAAACAGCAGCAGGCAGGCTGTATCAGACAGATTCGTCTGCATTATCTAGTGACTTTTCGTTATATAATATGCATGCATGTTATGGTACAGGCAGGGGTACAGAGTTAAACGAAAATATTACATAATTACTACACAAACGTGTTTCTACAATGTTTTGCAGAATGCAGACTTCTAAAAAATATAAAACTGGTCGTCCTCAGTCATGATGTGGTATAAGTTATATCATAGTTAATTATATGTACACTTTGACTAATCAAAATGTAGACAACCATTCATGCTTTAGATTGTTCGGATATAATAGCAGTAAGATGATGCATGTTATTTTTGCAAGGGGTTGTACACAAGCGAGTACACACTCGACTATTGTCAATATACACAATGTAAGAGGATACTTTTGCATATCGACAAAATCTAGAGAAGTAACGGCCAAACATCCTTTGCTTAGGTATTTCAAGATACTCATTGTTGCATCACTTAAGATTTCTTTGCCGTCTTTTCCCATGCAAAATGTATGCCTACTGCTTTTAAATTCACAAAATTGCTTTTGTGCAACCTTTATTCAATCAATTCTTATGCTTTCATTCATTATGGCGAGGGGATGGGATTGAGATTGTGTCATTCATAGAAAGAAATATTTAATTTATTCCTTATTGTTTCGATTGAAAATTCTTCATTGAGCGACTATCGCTTATATGCACATGCGCCTAATGAATGACTAATGAATTGTTGTACTATCGTGTTTTCTGTGTTTGCGTATTGAGTTACTCTCGCCTGGGAATTTCTATGTTTTTGTGACTTTGTAGCAATGCATTGAACTCTTTAGGAGCCTACTTATTAGTCAACTTGTCAACAGAAAAACCAGGCTGGCTCGTCCAATTATTAATGCAATTTTGGGAAATTGAAGTGGATAAATAATTGTCCGCAATATGTATATTTTTAAAACATCAAGGTTATTGAGAATTATGGGGTATTAATGATTAGTTTCGGCATGATTCAGTTTGCTTGTGCAAATATTTGCGCTTATAGAAATATCAATGTTTGCAACGTTATCAAATGGGAACTCTGTACGCAAACCATGTTTGTAGCTCAAGGCGGCCTTCAGCGTTCTCTTGATTCCATTCCTGCAAACAAAAACAAATTTCTGAAAAGCCAAAATACATACATACATGTGCACAGATCTTGGATAATTGAAGTAAAGAAATTTTGTGTGATAACACTATGAATGCTCCATTGTTGTGAGTGAAAATGATAATAATATTGCAAATATGTACATGCATGACATAAGGTAGATAATATCACACAGCGTAGCTTTACCTAATACGAATTGCCTGATGCTGAGCATAATGTGGCTTCATCGTCATAATCTCATCCAGTCGCTGAGTAAGCGAAGAATGACATCATCCGATAATTTTCATTGTCATCAGTTTTTTTATAGCAGGCTCAAGCACTATGTACTTATTATGTATTTATTTTAGCATTGCATATATGTACAGTTGAGATGCGCTATCATTTTATATGATGTCATTACTATTACGATTAGAGTTCGTAGTAAGAACTTTTTCAGAGCTTATTATAGTTTAGTCAGGCACATAGTCACACTATGATGCAATTTTGTGAAGTACCTTCAAACAACAACTGCGAAAAAGAATGATCTTCTCTTCATAGAAAACTAACCGTATCTAATCGTACTAGTTCAATCAAACCGTGTAGGAGGCTATTTTCACTTCGCATGCATTCGCTTTGTAAGTACAGTGATGGTCATCGAGCACCGAACACCAGTTCCAAGTATCCAGTTCTTTGACTTATGAAACTAGAATTAGATCCACTCACTCAAAAGTTTGCTTGTGCAAGCTGTAGTTGTACTTTTATTAGTTTAGTTGATTAGAGTGAACAAACACTGTTTGTGCATCTTGAATCTTCATCGTGTTCCATATTGGTGATTCTTTTTCTTGAGGAAACATACAAGTAGGTGTGTGAACGACTTGTATGCACTGTGGAGAAGAAATGATGGAACGAAAATCTTGTTGAAAATATATGTTGTGCTCACATTATTGAAAATGTGTGTAATTGAATTATATGGTGCCCACTGAAATGTCAAATTCATTCTCCATTCACTGCACATCTTATCTCTCAAGTAATCATGACGTTCTGTAGATGAATGAATAGTATCAAAAGTGTGGCTGAATTGGACATTTTACCAGAATATATCAGGCAACGACACCAATGCTTCTGAAAGCGGTCTCATTTTTCTTCAAGCGAGCCCAGTAGTGGTGCCACGTATAATCTTTTTGTAAAAATATCCATTTATCAAGATTTCAACTTTGGATGAATGTGACAGACAGTTTTATAAAGAAATGATGAACGTTGACAGTCTCTACCAATTTCGCTTCGTTTTTGCTAAAAAAAAGTTCAATCTTGCAGGCGTATTTATACTATAAAACATGGGCTTTAACAATTACTATATTGGGTGAGATATCTGTCTGTCGCGGTTGGGTTGTGCTTGCGGTCATTGTCCAATAACGTTTTTACCGTTTGTTTATAAGCTGTGAGTGTGATGGATTCAATAAAAGCTGGTTTAAACATCATTTACGTGACGCCAATTGCAGCAACTTCTTTTGAGCCTTCAAATATATCTGGGATGGGAAAATGAGAACTGATCCATTATATCTCTTTGAAATAAATTTGCCATAATTTCGTGAGTTGTCACGAATTAAGGCAAAACAAAATTTATCTTTAATTTGGGAGTAACTTGGCTAGAATATCTGAATGGAAGGAACCTTTGCGATGCACGCCATAAAAAAGTAAATAAGCATTTCATTGTAAAGTAGAAAGTGGCCAACGAATGATTCCAAAGGATGCGGCTTAAATGATAAGAAACATTACCACCATCGCTTATGTTGTATTTGTGACTCCAGTTTCTATATTTACTTAACCCATTTGCCTGTATTTATAAGCTACATTAATGGCACTTCACACCCAGTGTCCGCACAAAGTGTAATATGAGACGAATTTATATACCTACATGACAAACTGCTAGCCGAGTAACCCGTCGTCGCATGATTAAATTGGAAAAGAGAAGCCTACTTTTATTTGATCTGATGCATTTCACTGTAATTTGCTATGCAAGCATGTTTTTGTAACATGTGTACATTTGGCTGCAATTTATCATAGTTGGCAAAATGACAATTAATTACAGTGCAAAAAGGCCAATGGTACAACCGTCCGTATGATTAACGAGGTTTAAAAGAATTATAATTGTAGCGAGGACAGAATAATTTTCTGTCATTTTGATGCTAATTTGAATCTAAACTAGTTGTTAATGTGTCATGAGAGGACTTGTAAGTGGTATAATCAGTTGGGCGGTGGCTGTGACAAGTTCATTTACTTCCGTTGCAGTCGCTTGATCGTAAGATTGCATGAAATATATGCATTTAAGTTAATTTGTCACAGACCCGAAAGCTTTTCATCTCCATCATAGGAAGCAAGTAGAGATCGAAAAGACACCTGAATTACATTTTGCAGTCCTAGCATTGTTTATGTTTAGTTAAGTAGATATGGACGACTCTGTTTCGGCAACATTGCTGGGGCGAGATGATCCCTGTTTACTGTAATAAAAGCAGAAAAAGGTCATACAAATGGTCAATAATACATAAAAGGGCTAATAATGAAATTAGCTTGCTAATGAGGTATAATACCGGATATCCTTCATTTGAATACGCTTTTTGGCGTTTTTGAGCCAGTCCTTCACGAATCCCTCTATTTCTCCTTCCTCAGCGCACATAGTTTTCTTGTTCTTTCTTACTGATTCTACAAAATCATAATACAACGGTATAGATACAGATGCCCATTAGTTAGAACGAGTACATTACAGTATTACATAATTACAGTTATTACAATAATTACAGTTACCTATGACTATGCCCCTTAGCTTCGTATCCGCAAAACAGTGCTTTCCTCCACGTGACCCCTTCCAGCTTAGAGACGCAGCAACTTCATCCGTTAATAATGAAGTCAGAATGCGTCTAGTAATCCCTCCAAGTCCATTACCTCCACAAAGTGACAACCTATTAATCTGCAGTAAAAATAATATCCTTAATGTTCATCCGTATATATGTTTAGCAATATGCAAAAAAATCGTTAATCGAGTAATGATATATGCTGAAATACCAGTCTCTTCTTCAAGTTTCCATCCACTAATTGTTGCTCAAACTTGCTTATGTCACCATCATGTTTAATGGGTAAATCCATGTTCAAAGAATGGTCATGCTCAACGGTCCCAGTTGACAAGGCCGAGTCATTCTTGTCGTTACTCCCACGAACCAGGATGTCCAAGGTTTCCTGAATTTGACTAAGTTGCGCCTTCATAATCCCAATATGTCTAACAACCCAAGCTTGAAAATCTAAAACAAAATATCAATCAAAATTAGTTTTTCAAAAAGCAATTTCATTCCAATTTAATTCAGGAAATTCAGGAAATCGCAATCTAAAACTAACTCGAAGATCCTGTTGTCGGAGTTACGGGGATACTGTTTCGTTCCTCATTGGTTGGCGCTGTTGATTCGGGTTCTTCAATAATCTTGGGTGCTTCGGGTATCGGCATTTCAGTTGTCAGGCAGGTTGACGTTGGCTTGGTTTTTTTCTGTCGTTTGAAAGATGAGGTAGCTGGTTTATCAGTTTCATTCAGGCTCAAAGGTCTTGGCGGTGACGGTACAACCAAACCTAAACTGAAGGAAGGAGAGGGTACGGGGGCGTCATCACCAGATGAATAACCGTCAAAGAGTCGCTTCTTCGGTCCTTTCACATTTCCCCGTCGTCTTGGAGACAGCTCAGTTTCGCTGTTTAAATCCGACGTGTATGTCGCATCATTGACATTCTTTTTCGCCAATTCGTAGGTACCTGAAAGTATTACAAATAGATAAGATAAGACATATCCGCATGAGTAAATAGGAAGCTAAAAGTGCTATAAAAGTGTGAAAACTTTAAAAACTTACTATAATACTTGAGGACGCGTGCATCGTATTTTAAAAACCGAGATTGATCCGGAACGGCGCTTATTGCCGCCAAACTATCTATCTTGGCCTGTGAACGGAAATTAGGCCACCAGCAAGATTGGCCGTTATCTGTGATCCACAATTTTGGAGCAGCAGCAACCTCCAACGTTTTTGTAAATTCCACAACGCAAAACATGATGATTTATTCGTGACGACCTAGTGGAACTGCAACAAAAATATCCTTGTGTGGAATTAAATATACTTTTTGTTTTACGGAGGACAACTCTTTGACCTGTTCTCTTGTAGCAAGTTGAGAAACTACTGTTGTTCCGACAAAGCTGGAATCGCACGGTTTGGAAAACAAATTATCTGTGCGTTTATACAATCTAACAACAATAAAAGATTCCTCTTGAAACTTCACAAATTTTTCAACTTGTGCGAAAGTACCACATGATAGTAAAACACAATTATTTCCTTGGTTGGTTTTTATTGTAAAACTGTTTGTTGTGTAGGTATCATAGAATGTAGCACCTTCCGGGAAGTGCTCAGTAGTTAAATCACCTGTAGGCCTACTAAGTCCAACTTTAATTTTCTTACTGGCGGCAGTGGAAGACTCCACCTCACAAACACGATTGTATAGTTGTTGCAATGCAGCAAAAGGAGATCGCACAAGTTTCTTCAACTTTTGTAAATGGTTTTCGAACCGAAAAGCAGAGAATGAATCTAATGGTCCATGCCTTTGACAATCAGCGGCGAGATGGATGAGTCCATGTACGTTGTATGACAAATATTTTTGTTGATAAATACGTGGGAACGCCTGCACAAAATAAACCAGTAATTCGTTGGCGTAATTGTTATATTTTCTAAAACTTTCTTTCCTAATTAAAATTGATATGGCGATTGACAATGACAAGAAATGACTGTACGTTTCTTTGTCTAATACTCCGTATAAAACGATTGGACCATAGTAAAGTAAAAATTGGCGAAACTCCGTCGCTTTCCAATGGTCAAGCTCAGATAAGCTCCTGGGCTTTCGTGAAAATTCTAATGGTGTAAATTTTCTCACTTGCCGAATCCGATCGTTGATTTTATCCACCTGATGTCTTTGAAGGCGAGACCTACACTTTTTTGCGCTTGTCCATAAATAAAGCAGCTTCCTTGTAACACCCAAACACACCAAGTGCATATACTCATATGGAATATCACGCACCAGGTCAATAGGTAGTTTTTGCAATTCGGTAGTATCGTTATGATGATCACTGTCGTCTTGCACCCGGAAGCTATTATTTGTACGCAAAGGAGCGTTTGTTTCCGGGAATATTGTCCTATTCTCACAACGCTGTCCCTTGGTTGTACATTTTGCACACCCGGAGTACCCGGTGTGACTTTTTATTCCGGTTACATAAGCTCTGGCAGGGGCATCACAAACAATTGCAGATATCTGAAGATTTATTTTATGTTCAATAACTTGTATGGTCTGATTACTTAAAAATTGTTCCACAAAATGGGTTAAATATTCGTCGACCTTTTCTGGTTTTCTTGGTCCGTAGTAAATTCCAATAGTAAAGACAATCTCAGATCCAACTGGTATAAAACATAATCGATCTTTATACATGTATTTAGACTTGGGTGTGTATGGATAGTGTGGAAATAGAACACTAAATGTTGTGCTTGCTAAAACAAACACATTTAATGGAGCGAACTTCACCTGTGTAACGTTGCATAAAGTACACAATGTTAAGTGAAGTAAAAGCTACTTCAGGAAGCGATAGGTGGTATCCATCATAAAAACATGGCATTTGTCACTTTTAGTCGTTGAAAAAGTAAAATGTGGGCTATCGCTCAATGCTCATGTTTTCTTTGCATTTGAACAGGACGATGACATCAATGGAATATACTTTTCAACTTTGTTTAAAACTACACACAATATTATATAAAAAGTATCACTTCATACTTTTATATTTTGTACGTGTGCTTCAATGCATTGGCCATCAACGATTTTATATTCCCCCTCGTCAATGATCGTGCAAAATTTGACGGTCACGCCCTTCCTGTTCCTGTACATTTGTAGCACGTATATACGCAACTCTCTCGTTTATTTACCTCCAATTCAATATTTATCTTGCCTCCAGTCATAGCCCATTAACTGAATGGGGACTGTGGAGTGGCGATATGAAAATAATGAAATGGAAATGATTTTTGGGGGTAAATGATGTAAGAATTGTAGTAGCTGATATTGCCAGAAAATCATGATTCCACCATGCTATTAATTTTCCTAAAGACACTCGAAACGTCTCTCGGTTCTTTCCACAATGAAACAGAAAGTAAACTTATTATTATAACAAAACTAAAACCATTTCGATTCGATATTAACGGAGGAAATAGACAACAGCCCGTTCATGCAACACGGCACATCTTATCTCTTTTTCATTAGTTTTCTGACATCACGGTATGTGCGCCTACGCCTGCCACTCACACGTGAGCAAGACAAAATACCAGTATATCTGATAAGAAATCTATATCATTTCATGTTCGTATATCTGAAGCTGGTAGTAGATTCGATAATTATGGTAAAATTATGTATTTCTGAAACATATAGTCTTGATTCATTTGAGAAAGTTTACAAGTGGAGGAGCGCCGTGCAACTTTCTTCACTTTCTTCAATCCACACGCGCGCTTGTCCCTGTCTGAAAAGAGCAATTATCGTGACTCTCTTTTCGCTCTAAATAATTTTCTCTTGTTTTCTTCAATGTGCATCTATCTACACGGGCTGTGTCCAAGGGTGAATTTTGAGTGTCAGCATGCATACCGGAGGCCCATCACCTCAACTCCACCCCTTTTCTGATTAAGCAAGCCAGCAAGGGAAAAGCTGCCTCTAGTACTGCTCAGTTTCTCACATGAGAGCAGACAAGCATGAAATAATCTGATGCAGGACATTTCCGGCCATGAACTCAAATACAACTCTCTGAGAAAATGTATTCCGATATTGTCCCGTGGTAGCAGTAATAATCCAATAATAAATATGCTGCTTTCCCCTTGGTCCTCTTTGCTCACTCACATTTTATGAAGGCTGAATGCTGATATGCTCTATTTTCACTTGACAAGAAAGAGGGGAGGAAGACATATAGACAGGAAGAGAAGAAGACTAATATCGCTCCCCTTATTGTGCATATACCTATAAGGACATTAAGTATATACATTGTTGTTATTATTAGCCTTCTTTCAACAATCTAGAAAAGTAAAGAAAATGTAACTGACTAGAAAAAAAGTTGTAAAGTTCCGTCTTGTGAACAACAACGAGTATTAGGAAGTAACGTTGCGTTAGTCGGTTTCCCTCATGTTTTTGGCTTTCACTTCACAACATTTCTCATTCCATCTTATCAGCTTTTTTGGCTTGACGTGAGGTTCTTATGAAATGTCACTGAAGTCGACAGTCACCGAGTCACCATGTTCTGCTTTTTTATGACTTTCTTTCATGTGAAAAAACTTCTTTTTCATGTCCGTCTTAGTATTTTGGTATGAGTATAAATAATATGCATTATACATGTATGAAACCTGCATTCAAAAACATAAGTATGGGTATATATGTGTCCTTAATTCGCAACGTTGATATATAGAAATAACCTTTTTATAACCAAATTGCTTACCCGGCATATATTATCCTATTATCGTACTCGTTATATGCGGTGTACACACAAACGCACATTATCAAACTTACCAAAGTGGTAAAAATATTCACGTTTTTCAACTAGTAGTAGCAACAAGGAGTTTCATTGCACTGCCGCCAGCCGTTACCAAAATAGTGACATGACGTCTGCAAAACAAAAATGAACACTTGAATAAGACTCTGGTCCAGAATAATGCTTACCGGTAGGATTTTCCCCTTTCCCTCAGTTTTACCTTACGGCGATATAAGTGGAGTGTGAAGCCATTTCTTTCGGGCATGATAACTGGTGTGGTAATGCTGTTCTTGATTGAAAGCACATACATTTTGTGGGTACAAACTTATTTGCTTTCGTATGTAAATTGTCAAACACCTACGTGAATAAACACCCTGTCCTCGTTTCATTATTATAATCATGAAAGCCAGAAAAGTGGAGGAAATGATACGGAAAAACATTTTCTCTCTGTAAGTCAGTCAGTCGGCTGCTGTTTGTCAAGGTTAATAAATCTATTATGCGAGTGAGGCCGGGTAGAAATGTGGTGTATTATGGTGAATTGTGCTGCAGCAGCAGGGGAAAAGCAATCTAATGAATGATGATGACTACAAAAAATGGGCAAATCCATGAAAAGTCACGTTCTAGTTCCCATTCAAAAGACTTCTTGTATGTGGCAAAAGCTAATATAATAAGACATATTTCTCCGCTAAAAGTTTTTTCCCCTGTCGTCGTGTCTTTTTTCCCTGCTGCAAAGCTACATTCCTTTAGCCCTTTTGTATAATTAATGAATCCTGTTGAATTATGGAGTGAAAGCAGAGAGAAACAATAATAGGCTGTATATTCT
This sequence comes from Sinella curviseta, assembly GCA_004115045.4. Taxonomy (NCBI): domain Eukaryota; kingdom Metazoa; phylum Arthropoda; class Collembola; order Entomobryomorpha; family Entomobryidae; genus Sinella; species Sinella curviseta. The sequence continues at coordinate 32,377,908 of CM023201.3, forward strand.
ACGAGTTTTTTTTCTTCTCTTTATCTGTACACCATGCAGCACTAGAAAGCTTATTTTCTCTTTTCAGAGAAAAGGGGGAAAGTTCAACAGGATGAGACAGATGAGATGGCGAGGCGTGATATACATGTTCTACTCAATTCAAGTAAATGATTTGTGTCAGGTTTGCCATAAATCTGCCGCTCGCTTTTCTCTTTATTTGAGATAAAAACAAAAAAGGCAAAAAAAAATTGCATTGGTTGGATGAATCAGAAAAGCAGAAAAAACAGATGGAGATGATGAACACGCTTCTTTTGACTTGTATGAGGAGCGGTGAATATAGAGAATTGAGGTCTACTATGCAAGAGCAGATGGATAAAAGAAACGCTTTGCTTTTTGGGAAAACTTTTGTAAAGACTTTTTTTGTATCATTTATTGTGATGGATTAGCTCGTTATGGCAGTACATCAAACCGTTTTGATTATGAGGGAGGTGTCATAAACCTTTGGAACATTTCAAAAAGTTATTTCTTTTCCCTGGATATATTGCGAATATATGGAAAGGACGAGATTGTTTTCATTTCTTCTCAAAAAGGGCACTTACCTTTATCCTCATAGTCAAAAGCCATTGGCTGCATCTGTGCGCATCTTATGCCAGCGATGACAAAGCTTTTTTCTGGGCAAAAGGATAAATAAATAACGTGGAAAATGCTTTCTTTCTTTCTATTTTTTGGAGAAAAGAATAATCTAGAGGAGTAGCAGTGTGAAAGCATTTTTCTGTTTGGAGTGTTGAGTACGATAAATAATTTATGTCTACAGTTTTCCTCTCCAGTTATCCTTTTGTCGCTTGATCTTATATACTATTCTAGATATTTATAATGTATAACGTGACGTGTCACCATTTTCTAAAATGTTTATGAATAATGGAAGCTTTCCTTTGGAGGTTAAAAGTTTTCTTGGTGGTGCCACACCGCCAACGCTATAATAGCTTTTAGTTGATAATAATTGCGTGAAAGGACTGTTGGGTCTTGAGACAGGTGTCTCTTTATTACAAACATTTAGTCTCAGAGGTAATTGTCGTTGGATCGTGATGTGGTGAGATAAACACATCAACTGTCTGTGTGTAGGGAGCAATGATCCTAACAAAAACGGTTTCGCAGAGAGCAAAGAGGTAAAACAATTGTACGGTCGTGCCTTTACAATCTTGAAGACAAAAATATCACAATTATTTGCGCTATAGCCCACCTACCAGGTTTTTAGGCAGGCCATAATATGTAATGGTAATGATACCTCGTAAAATACCATTCATTCTAGCTGTCTTGGTACTTATACTTTGCATTACATCTGCATACGTTTCTACACTATTTATTTCTCCGAGCACGTCATGTTCTGCAATTTTCCAATGCACCACTCGGTTGGTTCTTAACAACCTTCAAAGCGTTTACATCATTTTCTCTAAATTGCCAAGTTTCTTGATGTCTCGGAAGAAGGGTTGCGTTCTGTTCCCTACTTCTTGACAAGACTTTCCGAGTTTCTCGTTGTGCATCCCAAGGGATTCCTGATCTAGATGTCGAAAAGAGTTTCTCCCACATCTATTGAAAGATACAGATGTTACAACTTGGGGAAAATGTTTGTGTACATGATCATGGAAAGACGACGTGCCATGTTCCATTCTTGTAACCATTTATATCTTCATCGTCGTAAAGACACCATCGTCATCTTTGTGACATCATAGAATACCAAACACAACACGAACACAGATATAGGCAGTTACATAGACATTTTTACATTTTTTTCTGGATACACGAAATTGTAATAAGAAGCGCCCTTGCATGTTCTACGTGTACTTGTTATGGTGCAGCAGCAAAGTACAGTTGTGTGAGATGTTGTTGCATCGAATTCTAATTTCAACTTATCTCACGCTCGACACTTATTCGTTGCCCTCTCTTTTCACCCGTTCTTCTTGTACACTACACACTCCTAGATCCTCTGCCAAGCTATGTACCTTATAAGCATAGCATTAACTTTTTATATATTTGAAGAGACGGAAATCAAGTCATTATGCTGATGTCTTGCCTGACATTGCACCGATCACTCGGTGGTACCATACTATGAGATCATTTCAAAAGGTATGCATATAAACTGACAGAAATTGTGGTAAACGTGTGAACCACAAGATGCACACGGTTCAAAGTACAGTGATGGAACTTTTGAGAACAAGTGAATACGTATGAAAGAACATCATTATCTCTACTATGATGGTAACAGCACACAAGTTTAGTGTTCCGACCTGTCTTAAGCCTTTACTTTTATTCTGCGTCTTTTTGTGACACTGCTGAGATTTTACCAGAAATATAGGATAAAGTAGAGGATTTTCAGAGTTTGCTCTGGAAAAACTGATGTTTATAGCGACGCGATAACGTGTAGCAGTACGGTTCAAGAGGCGTAGTAAAGATAGAATGTCTCGAGCTAAACAAGGAGCAGAGACAGCAGAGGATTTTTCTTTTCAAGATAATAACGGATTAAGAAGATGAAAGTTGTTTTCAAATGTAAACGGATGCAAACAAGCATGTATTCTGACATTGTGCTTACGAAAGCGGAGATTGTATAGCATTAATGCAAAATGCATAGCGGCACGGTGTCAAAATGGCAAATGGTAAACCTCTGCTTATCACTTTCCTGGTTATTGCACAATGCAGTTAGCCGAAAGTGCGGATATCCTTTAGGTTTGGATGGATGCACAAAAATAAAATAAACGATGCTGCAGCATGGACAAGTTCACATCAAGTTTAAATCGGCATTTTTGAAGATGATATTATGAAAAGGATTATTTTTTAAATCCAAAGTTTCCCATTGGAAATACTGCATTTCTCTTCAGAATGTTAAAGGTTATCACGTTGTCTTTCCTCGTTTCTGTGTGTTTAGTCAGGAAAATGATGACGGTTTGTGATATAATAGATACCGCCACGCAATTACTTGATGTGTTTTATAAAGGCAAAGGGGAAATATGTTATGTAGGTAGTAATCGATGAGATAGTAGAAGAAACGGCGTCCATGGGAGAAGATGAGAGAGTTACCATGAATTGATGATGGTTTTGGCACTTGGCAGGATTACTGATCCCTTCCACATGGCCTGTCTTTATACTACTGTGCTTGTGTGTAGGAATATTAAAGTTTCACACATAAGTCGTATCATCCTTGAGTGAAATACTCGATCGCCTCTACATTCTCCCGCTGTGGCTGCATGCTTTTTCCACTCTATCATCCCATTTCTGCCAAAAGGTGAATCGCTGAGAAGAACCTTCTGTTCTGACTTTAAGCTAAGAGGATTCACGGTTTGAAGCCAATTCTCTTTGTAATGTTATGGTCTATTTAGTGGCTGTTGGTTGTTTGGTTAATGGGCTTACTTGAAAAAAAACTATGTGTCTAATATAAGATCTTTTGCTAAGAAATGGGGAAATGGCTGAGGAAAAGTCGATTTGGTTTCAGTTGAAATATGCCATTCAAAAACTGCTTTGGGTTTTACTTGATGGTTTCGTCTTTTGTATAGCCTACTAGAGCAATAGTCTCATAAAAATGTAGGTATATAACAATGAGTATGTATTAGCAGAGAGTATAATCACAAAACAAACACAACAAGAAAATCCGAACGTGCTGTAGGATAATGATGAGATGAGGTAATGTGTCATGTCATGCTGTGTGTCAGCATAAAATAGATATTTTGAGTTTTTTGGCAGTAGGAAATAATATAGTTTGTAATAACTTTATACAAAGTACATAAATTGTAGAACGCGGCTACACTCTGTAGTATGCACGGATAGAAATAAAGAAGCAAAAATAATAATAATAAAACATGATGAAGTAATAGTTGAACCAGAGAGGAAACATTATATTTCTCTCCCTGCGTATGTGTATATGATGCCATCCATAACTTTTCAAAACGAAAACATTGCTTTATTTGCCGTATACAATTTTTATTGCCAAGTAATGTCAAGCAAGTCTGGTGGTTGGTCTAGTAAAGGGTAAAACAGTAAAAAACACGCAAGTACCATTCTTTGCCATTGGACTTGGAAATGTGTACTAGATTGTAGAGTTTGTTTTTAGTGGTATAGATTTGCGAGAACAGTGAAAAGTTTCATATTATTATCATAAACGTAAAATATTCACAATGAGTTTCAAAGAAGAGTAAACAAAATCGTTTTGGTATGGCAAAGTTGTATATATTGTATGTTTCATGATGATCTTTGCTAAATATTTCTTTTTCTGACTTTTTTTTAGGATCTCGTGTTTTGGTTTGGCCAAGTTTGAACTCTGGGAGAGGATTGGAGGGAGAAGAATCGATACAGCAACAAACGCCACAATCTCCATCTTATGGATTATACAATTTCTTCTGGGAATAAGTAGAGATAAAGGAAACGGGGGGTTATAAATATTGTGGATACTTATCTACAAACTACTTCACTCTGTCTGTGGTGGTACTGATGGTGTACATTGCGTACAGACTACTTACTTAAGTGGCTCTGTGTGAGAGAAAAAAAGTTACACAATTATCCATGTTGTTGTGAATTTTATTCCATTCAAAAGTGAATCACGTTTTTGTACATGTTCGCATTTTTTGGCAAAAAGAGCAAACTTGAAGAAAAAAGGGCCATTGTGCTTGCCATTAAAGGGACAATATTCGTATGCTAAGTACATACAATAATGTAGTTTTTGCAAGTGAGTAAATCTTTCAGGGCGTGAGGAAATCAGGGCCGAGGCTGTTCAAACAGTGCCGACCGCGATATATGTGAGTATAGAAAGAGAAAGACACTTTTTGTGAAAACTAGAGAGAGATATATATATAGAGAGAAAAGAAAACGTATTTGCTCTCTGCTGTTTTGGAAAGGACGTGAAAAAGAGGACAGCGGCAGGGGCAGGAACACACACACAGAGACTCTGCTGCTCACGTACTTGACTCTGTGAAACTCGTCGTACTACATAGATAAAAGTAAATACTTTTAGTATTATACTAGCAGCGGCGAGATATATAATTTAGTGTTAGACTCATCCCCAAAATCATACGGAAAGAAACGATATGCCGGAAGCAAAAGGGAAGGAGAACATCGTTCCCTCCTCGCCGAGAGGAGTTGGTGCTCCTGAAAATGGGACTCTTCCAGACTCTCCCAACACTAATGGAACTGGAAAAAATGCCAAGCGGAGTAAAGGGAAAATGGCCATAGCAAAGGTCCACCTACTGGATGGCACGCACTGGGATTGCCCAATTGAAGTAAGTAAACGTGCTTTTCTTGCTAGTATACAAGTAAATACATGGCATATTATTATATTGTTATTATTATAGTACGTGCATACTATTTCTATACGGTAGACACATCCTCCTAATCATTGCCATCGAACACAATTGAATTAGTAATTTCATTGCCATAAAAATACCATCCGTTTTCGTCGTTCGTAGCTTTCAACTCTGTATTCCTAATGTCAACATTTGCTTTTGGAAAAGTAGTCAGAAGAACCACTGCCTGCCAGGATACAGTGCCAATGTGGCCCATTTACAACTGGCTAAAATTGTAATGCCACCCTTTCAAATAATGGAAGGCTTTGTATTTCCATTTTCATTGTCTGGTATATATGGCTATAACTATAACCATGTGTAGTTTTCATGTTTCATATTCATGACTACACTTATTTATAGGAGACAGTGAAAATAAAATGGAGACAGTGCGAGGGCGACATGGCTGCTTCTACTTTTGCCACACTGGTATCCCAACATATTTCCATCCAGCAGGCATCCATTTGCGTCTCATGTTGTAGTCAGAGACAGAGGTCGATGACATGATGGTATTATTGCATTTTATGGTTCCAAGTTATTGCTGAGATCTTCTGTTAAACTGTTTATAACCAATTTGAATTGAATATGCGTAAATGGAAAATGGAGTGGGAATGCATTATTACTGGCTCGCTCAAGTGGAAATATGGGAACATTGTGTAACCATCTCTATTTAGTGGCACTTTTGTTACGTTACTTTCGTCTGGAGACATTCACGAGTGACCATGCTCCATGAAATTGTAACAATAATAATATTACCATTATAACATTTTCATAATAATGACTTCCTACTGTGATCTATTCAACTGTCAGAAGATGCTCCACTCCAGTGTGACATTATAATATTGACCAATTGTACTACACAACGAGAAGAAAGAGGAACTCCGAACTATTGTTTTTGGGGAAATGAGACGAAACCGGAATAATACAACCACGCAACCGTGTTGGCACTCTGTCTTTGACAGGATATTACGTAACTTGTGTGCCATGTGTGGCTGAGCCGCTTTTAAACATGACGACGTGCTTTGCGTGCACTCTCTCACGGAAGTCATTTTCAACGTTTTTAGCTAATCCATGAAAAATTCCCATTATAAAACTCAGTAGTAAATTTGCATATACGCACACGGCACAGCATTTTTAAACAAAATATGAATGATGTGGTGGTTGCTAGAAATATGCGTATAATGTGCCGTGTTAGCTACTGTATGCCTACTTTATTACGGTTGTGGTTGTGGATTTTCGCTTTTTTTGTGATGACTATGCATTAAAGCCCAAAGTAATCGATTTCGTACCGCGTTGAAAGCATTATATGGTATTTGACCAGGGAAAAATGCTAAAAAACCTTCTCTGAGCTTTTGACCAGAATTATGACGTTTGTGTAGTATGCAGGTATTGCAGTTAATAACCTTCATTGCTAGCTTACTTGTGCATGAGGTTTATACTATACACTGGGTAGCCAACCGGAATCCATTATGCATTCATAATCATGCACTCACGAATATCTACGTAGATAGACATGCTATTGGTTTCATAAATAATACGCATTTTGTCGATGGACGAAATTTCTCTATTTTTTGCACCCTGGCCACACCTTTATTCACTTCCAGAAATGCATTACTGTCGTAAGTTAAATACCTATACACCAGTGTTGTTTCTATAAAATCTTTGCTTTATTTGCATACAATATGACAGTTGATGAACTTGCCTGGTTCTTTGTTTTATTTTGGCTCGACTGTACATGCTGAATTAAACAGATAAACCAACTCTTTCGTCTCATGGTATTCGGATTAGACAAGTGGTAAAGAAAGGCTTAGGAAGTTGTTACATCAAGATTATGAAATAATCAACGAAATGGAATTGCATTCATTGTTATATTAAAATAAAAGCCTTCATAATTCCATGTAATCCTATTATTCAGTTGCACAAACAAAATAATGCTGGCACAATAATTTTCTAGGTGGATCCAGAGCTCCTTTTGCATTCCTTTTAATGCCTTGAATGAAGAGTGATATAACTGGAAACAGCTACTCATAATCACCCATAAAGTTTAGTGGTTAAATATTATAGTTTCTTCATGCAAAGTAATTATAGCTGCTTGTTCCTTCAATTTTCGAAACAACAACAGTAGCAGTTCATCCCAACATGCCATGTCCATTACCATCATTATTATGACTCCAATTTTCTGTTTGCATGACTGTTACTTCATTTTATTAATCTTTTGGTTATAAGGAGAGTCGTTACTAAATAGATGAACACGCGGTCATTTCTGTTTAGGTATATATCATAATAGCTAATGGCTGCTGTAAGTTCTTTTTTTTACATTATTGACCTATTCTTATGCGTGCGTTACTATTTTGCATTTTTATAGTAGACGAAGCCATGCAGCGGTGTTTATTGTTGAGTATGTTGAGGACACTTCATCACGCCATGGCCATGGCGTCAATGATATCATCGCAAGCGTTGTGGCTGATAGCCCCAAGCCATTATATTCGTATGGAACTTTGTGAAAGTATTGCATTGTTCGTTGTTTTTAGCCTTCAAAGCAATTGCACCCCGACAATAACAGTAATTTCTGCGTCTGCATTTAACTGATTGTATCTCATTTTTAGATTGAAATGTTCTGCTGTTATTGATTAAATAAGAACAAGTCAGACATCATCTTAAAAAATATCCATGCCTCTCTACATAGGCTGTCCGTAAACATTCGTATTAGTGATACATGAATAGAAGATAAATTGGCATTGTCTTAAAAATTTGTATGAAGTAGGGTCGCCATCATCTTAATTACTTGCGTTTGATGATGAATGAATGAATAAAAAAGGTAAACTTTTCTTAGGAATTAAAATTACAGTGATAATTCCATAAATTACAAGTGGTCGTGATTTGTGTTGGTGGTGATATGATGATGTAACCGATACGGCGTTTTTGTTGATCGCTTCACCTTTACCACACAGATCCCCGTATTCTGCTGACTCGGCAGAGACTAAAGACCATTGGTTTTCTTGGTTTTATCTTATCATGCATTTGCGTTGGCATAATTTGGCAGCTTCCTCTACCACTTTCCTTAATTGCATGATAAATGATAATGCGCAGATACGGATAATAATATTTATGTAGGAAGCTAATAGGTATGCGTACTATCGTCTCATCAAATCATCGCAGCCCATATTATTTTACTATACCGTCATCGTTATCATCATTGTAGAAAATCTTCTGTATGCATTTTGCTAAAGGTTGCTTTCCTCCGCCTATATCGGATTCATCTGGTACATTATTACTGTTGTTGGAACTCTATAATTATGTTTTATTGCTTATATATGACTTTGGCTGAAAGAAAAAAGATGATTTGCAACTCGTGTAGTCGAAATGCAGTACTAGGTATACATATAACGATTTTCTACATGGTTGCTTTTTGTAGACAAGAAAATTGTGTGGAACGGTGGAAGTTGGATTCTCATTTCTTGCTAATAGCCAAGTCGAATGGAAATATGAGCCAAAAGGCTATTCTATTTAGTTTTGTGAGGATGGATACTGTTATGATGAAATGGAATACACTCATCTACGACAACCAACAACGATGTAGATACGACATTAAAACATAAATGCTTGCTTGTAATGCGCCATTCATTTTTGACGGATACAGGCAGACAAGCTAAAGCGGGCGTAGTGTAACCACTTGGTCATATATATCTCCTTGTCGTCGTGTCGTGTAGGACTCCCAAGTTGAATTATTATGGGAGAATTCAGTACTAGAAAATGGCAGACACGAGTAGAAAGTAATTTGACCCCACAGACACGAGTAAATTGTCAAACTATATCTGACGTTGTCGTCCCCGTCTTTGTTCAACTTACCATCACCATTTGAAGATTATTAAAGACAGATGCACCAAACTCGGCTGTTTTCTACAATGTGTCGACTATGATTTTGCATCTCAATCATTTAAAATTACTTTTTCATGTGAGCATCCCATCATCACCTTGCATCTCTGATTACAGTTATCCCATGGAATTTTACATAGGGTGGTAGTGGTACACCTACGTACAATGGTATGTATATGTCTATTATTATAATGCAAAATGACATACCGGTGTGCATTGTAAGTGCATTGAAACATCCTACAGTTAAACATGAAATTGTTGTTTGGGCGGTGATAATATTAGTGGTAATCGATAGGTGATGTTGACATGTCTATAGTCTTTCATATTGCTAGTATTTAGAACGTATTAATTTCTTCTTTACAAAATGAGAAATCATGTGTAAAAACATGTTATTTATTGCATCCTATAAATAGGGAAAATACTTCAAACGTAACAAAAAATGCGTTTAAATTAAATGCAAACAGACTATCGAAACAATTTTGAGCTCCATGAAACAAAGTGTACAGGGTTGTTGTATCTTTATCACTTGTATCGCAGGCGGAAGGAACATAAATTCCGGAGAGGATGCGTAAAACATTTGCATTTCATTCGACGAACGGAAACTACTTGTTTTCCGATATGAACGAACGTTGCTCCAATTATGCTAATTTATTTACCTTTTAACGGTTATAATATGAAACTTTTACAGCAATTTTATGGATGTGATGATGTTGCCAGATTGGGAATGTTCTATAATTAGTGCCTAAAGGGTGCCTGGGGAGTTGTACCACTAATAGTTTCTGGTAATTGAAGAGAAACGATGACAATTTAATTTCCACCGTTCTGTTCCGTTTTGCTTCTTCCACACAGTTTTCCTTGTTGGAAATTGGAATTTATTTTTGTGTTCAATTTAAATTCTGATGATGATCATAATCCCCCTTGGCGCTCATTGTCTTTGAAGTACTAGAAACGAAAACTCTTCCATATACTCTCAAGTTACTCAATCCCATCATGCAAACATAATATTTCAATCATCAAAACTCTATTTGGCAAATATAGTCCGTACTTTGTGCACCCAGTCTCTTAAAAAGTGAAAATGTAAAATAAAATGAGAGCTCATTTCTTCTTCTTTTTCCATATTTCCCTGCTAAGTAAGCAGTACGATGAAGATATAAAACAAGAAACGTCCTTAGGGAACGGGTTTCAGTTAAATTGTTTCTTTGCGGTAGAGTTTGTTGTTAACTCTGTTATTTGCTTGCTGAGAGAATGAGGATGGAGGAAGGGAGAGAACAGAGATCATAATATTCTCTTCTCCATTGGAATCCTCCTTTTCGTTCGTTTATCACAATGCAGCAAGCATATCGTCATCATCACTGCCTCTTGTCTTACTTGAGCTTGTTCTCTTTTAAGTGGGGAATTTCACTCCAATTTTGAGTTGTTTGTGGCATTATGCTTCTTGGCTCTAGCTCATACACTACTACGATTCCACACAACTCACTCCAGGATTGGATTTTCTTTAGAAAACGATGATGAAGATGGTGTTCAGCGCATATTATATTCGTGCATACCATTTGCCTCGATCGTATAAAGTAATGTACATATCTATTTCCTCTCATCGTTAGTTTTTTTCCGTCGTCGTTATGAAAAAGATCCTGTGTAACATTATGTAAATGAGAATGTGAGGAAGGAAGATGATATACCTACTGGAAGTAAAGGCAAAGGATTGAGTCACAAAGACGATAACGAAAAGATAGTGGGAGTGGAAGGGTGATAGCATGGAAGACAAGGGTCTTTTATATTTGGTGTGCATGCAGTTTCCATGTTTTATGTATAGGCATAATATGTAGTCTTTTCTGCATATAGTCAAAGAGAATTGTATAAAAAAAGTCGGTTCTGCTTCTGCAACGGCTCAGTGGAGCATGCTATACAAGTTAACGAGGAAGAAGAAACATCTTAAGTACTACTACTACCACTCAGCACTCCGTCGTACAAGCAATGCCGTTTCGTTTTCGCCATTGTCTTTGTGCTTTTCTGGAAACTTGGATTTTATTTGTTTATACGTAGTTTATCCGGTAATAGGAATTGTACAACATTGTACAGTAATGCGGTTTGTTACATATATATCCTTGCACAGGATTAAACGGAAATGAAACGCTACCTCCGCCATATCCACTAGACTGAAAAATAGTATCATTTTGACAATGAATGTATGTATGCATGTGTTTAATAAATATTCATAACATTGTATTGGGTTCTCTCTCGCGCTGGAAGGAAGTTGAGATAGGAAATAGAGGCGCGGTGGAGTTTTCCCAAAACGGTGGCAGCACCACACGGTTGTTACAATTATTATTTTAGATGTGCTCTACTAAACCCCCGCCTTGTCTGTTTATGTCTTGTTTTGCGTGTGTATGGGAATGTGATGAAATCTCGGATGATGTCATGTCATCTTTTACCATGTTTGTTTGGGATAATGAAGCAAAGCTTTGTGAAAATGATGAGCTCCAGACCTCACTTGAAATAATATAATTTTTATGGCAGAGTGTCAGTTGCCAGTGTATACTTTACAAAAATGTTGTAAACAGTTTAGATGCACATGGAATTCTTGAATTTATTTAATGAGTATGAAGAAAAACAAGCAAGTTCATGGCTAATCAAAAAAGGGAAGAAAGAGAGAAAAGAATGCTGAAATTATTAAAGATGAGGAGTTGTTTGGGTATATGCGGTAATGGGTATGCACGACATGGCTTTTGTGTGAGAACCAGTTCAATTAAATGCTACATAACTGATTCCGATTTCAGAGCAAAACTAATGTGGTTTGTCCAAAATTAGAAAATAATGCAGAGTCGTGTTTGTTTGTGAAACTTTTAAGGTAATTTTCTCCTTTTTGAAATGCTTGCTCATCACATTTATAGCTGCTTTCGGCTAATGAAGAAAGTATTTCCCGAGTAATTACATACCTACCGTCATGCTACAAAAGCAGGTAGATCTAACTTCACTCAGGGGCCGGGTTGGATTCGCTCGGCAACACCAAAGTACACGGTTTTATTGCATTTTAAACGTTGCACACATTAGTTTGGGAAGCTTTTAGCAGGTGCCCAGATAATAATGGGATCTGCTGCAAATGGCTTTTCTGAAACACTTATATATTTCTTCTCCCTTTCCCAACTTTATCATTGGTCTATGTGCCGTATTGGTCTAACTGCCGCTGCCGGCAGTGTAGTTAAGAGCGTTTTGTGTTATAAGATTCGGTTATGGTTTTATGCGTTGTTGGAAAGGAATGCGAGTGCAGTAAATTGCAATGCCAAAGGGGGACAGAATTATTACACTGACTGGCTGGGGGACGATGGCGGAGTACACATATTTTTGTGAATAAATGAAAGCCAACTTTGGTGTGGTATCATGGTCGTAGTGGTGGTAAATCAACAGTCGTAACAGAAAAAAACTCGTCTTTCTAATGACATTGAGTGGCTCAAGGAGGAAGGAAGAATAGAGAGGCAGGCAGTAAAAGGCAAACATTCCGTTATATTTATAATTTTGTAGGTTGAACATATGGGATTTTTCTCTTGGTTTGGTGTTTTAAGGATTTTTACTAAAGTTGGCTGAAAATGATGAGGAGGGGAAACAAGGATACGTAATGTACACATACTATAAACTTAAATAAAACCATATTTTCCCAAAATGTCTATATTTCACATAGTTCCATAAAATGCAATTTATTTGTACTGTGTGTCCCTTTCTCTAGTACACTTGCCTTGTGCAACCATCTGTGTAAGATTTTTTTTCAGTCATTTCTTCAGTGTTCACTTGCTCTACTGTTGTCGTTTATGTATTAATGATGAACGAGGGGTTATAGAGGCACCACGTTCATTCATAGCAAAAACGGCAAAAACTACATCGTTACTTGATTCCTTCATGTTGTTTTGAATGTACAACATTCATTCAATTTCATGGCATGGAACAAGGGAAAAAAAGTAAATTAATGTCCCGAGGATGAAATGAAACTACAGAGTCTTCTATCTGTTGGGTTGTCGCCTGTCGGCTTCAGTCTGGATCAAAATTGAAGAAATCTCAAAAACTCTTGTTCAGTGACAATGGAGAACCAAATTGTAATACTTTTCTACATTGTTATAACTATTACGCATTTCTCTTGTATTATTATTATTATTTATACACCATGGCCCATGAACTTTCTACTTTTTGGCCTTTGAATTAATACCATCTTCCGTACATGTGTTGTTGTTAATGGGGTGCGACAGCTTCTTGTACCGCATATAAAGCTGACTTTTAAAGGTTATAACTTCCAGTTGCGTTTTATTTTCATTTAACTTTCTACCATCATAATTTCTTCTTGATTGTACTCTATTGCCCTCTTGAGTAACATTGAATAAGAAAAGTAGCTCAAGCATTACTGATTAAAGCCAAACCTTGGGATGTTGTAAAGGGGAAATAGTGTAAGAACGCGCTATATGAATCTTTTAGTGAATTTTTCGGTTATTTCAAAATTCGTTCTATTTAAGTTTAAAATGGCAGTAAATTCATTTTATCCATAAGGAAGGAGCACACGTTTCCGTAATTTATACTTTTATTATTTGTCATTGTCATAAGCTTAAAGCTTGCCTTGTTGAGAAAATGCAGTAGTAGCTAGAGTGAATGGGTGTGTTTTGTATTCTTTATGAAGACCCCAAGTCAGGCAGAACAAAGCAATCCAAACCATTGTGCGTATTGATTTTTGTCTCCATGAAATAAAATGGTGAAAGCGGAGAGGATATGTATGTGTTCTTTTTTTTCTGGCACTAGAGTGAAAACATTAACTTTCTTTTCCATTGTGTTATTGTGTTGCTCTCATGTTTCGTCGGCTTTTTTAGTCCAGCATTGCTTCTCCTTCTTAAACAACTCTTGTTACCTCCATTGCTTTTGACCCAATTACACTACAACGTCGATAAAACCTGAGAAGGGAGAAAAAATAATAAAAATCCGAAAGAAAATGGAGCTAGCAGAAGAAAGAATTGAATGCATCTACTTATAATATAATTTAACCCCAAGCCAACAGGCAGTTTTATAGCCTGTAGGTGGAGAAATGGCAAAAAATATGAAGGCTAATGAATGATGTATTTCAAGATTTATACTCTAGTCGTTCCTATTTTGCATACATTTGCGAAATTATTGAGCATGTACACAGTTGGCTGACTTTGACTACATTTTTTTACATCAGTAGAAAATCGAAATAAATTCTCTCCACCTCTTCAACATGAAAGAGAAAGGCGAGTGGTGGTGGTGAGTCGAGTGTTCTAAACAGAGTTTGGTTGATTCGTTTAGCCTTTGAGCAACGACACTGTAACGATAAAAAAATCACTTGATGATGGTGTGTATACATAATATACATGTCGTTCCTGCTCGTTTGTCGGTGTAAAAATATTTATATTTGTGTACAGGGAGAGTACTCTGTAGACTCGCTCTTCTGTGCTGTACCTTGTATATATTCATGAGTTTCTGTTCGAGGTTTTAGCAGGTTCTCGACGGGAATTCCCCAAGTGAAATTAAAACTTTTGCTGTGTTGCTGTAAAAAAATTGGTGCCGCACTACTTACCGCTTTCTCCAGGCAGCAGTTTCTTTCTGGTACGGCAACATATAAACTAGAAATAGAGGAGCTGCCTAAGGTAGCAGAAGCAGCAACAATAACAACAGGAGGAGTGGTAAAAGTAGCTGGTGTTACTTTTTAATATGCAGTAGAAGATGTATGCCTAACAATTTGTATGCATATATTTAGGCACTCTCGAGCGTCCTAAGCTATCTTGCAATATGACAATGTTTTTCAATTTTACCCCAGTCGTCGCAAACTACATAATGCGACAACGACATCCAAAAACTTCAATCTTCGTTTCGTAGTAAAAAAAATATCGCAGATTGTGTGTAGCTAGCCAAACTTGAGAAATTGTCGTAGCTGAGATGAAAAAGTTTAATTTAGAGACTAATCTTAGATATTGCGAGTTTGCTCACAAGTTTTATACAGCGATGAGTCATTGTGAAAAGATAGAAAGGGATTAACCTGATTATTATTATTATTACAGCACTCAAATCCTTTCGTTTCCTCACATCACAGCACAACTTTGACAACACCGGCTGCGCTGTTGTTTCACAATTTTTGTGATTGCAAATTACATACCTACATTGCTACATACAGAATACAGATGGCTTAATACCCTTTGAATGTTAATTCCATGAAACAAGTTTGCTGGAGTCAAAGCTTCATATAAAAGGGTACAAAGTACACAGTGCAAGGCTGCGTGATCTTGTGATCTCTGAGATGAAACAAATGCGTTATTTTACTTTCTTCCTTCTATGTAATAGCATGCCTAATGTTGTTGATAAAATTACTGGTGTATGACAGTAGATGATACTTGTGTATGCATCTTGTTCTCCAAGAGAATGTCAAATCAACTGGATAAATCACTCACGAAATGACAGTCTCTTGACTTGTTAAATACTGCAGCAGAGTCACAAAACTATATAGGCTTTTAGAAATAAACTTGTAGCATAACATTTTAAAAAAAGACCCCCTTCATGCTTTTTTATGTTGCATCTTTCAACCAAAATGAAATATTTTTATTACGCTTTAGTAGTTGCTATTCCTCATCCATACTCTACTTTTCTACAACAATGAAATTGGAAATAGCAACGGAAGCAATACAATACCCCACCGGAATTTATCTTTATATATCTGCGTATATGTGCTACTCCATTCATTCAGGCTCTATGTACTCTGCTTTTTCTTGCCTTTCTTCCTCTTCAACTCCAACCAAGTCACGCTTGTCTTGTCTCCTTTCTCTCATGAAAGAGTCCCTGGTTTCAGTTTAGTTGAGGGGAAGAAGAAAGTGGATGTTTTCACTGCTGCTTTTTCCATGTTGCAATGTAGTAGTGGTACTTGGAAGTTTTCACTTTGCATTTTCACAAGAAAGCCACTCGTCGTTGCTGGATTCCTATCCACACACAGTGAAATCCAAGTAGATAAAGTATAAAATACCTACCTATATATAAACGTCCATAATACATCCACTTTCTCCACTGGTTGTGGGAGTGAACGTAGGGAGCAAGATGCTGCTACAAAAAAAATAGAAACATATCTGCAATTTTATATATATATGTGTAGGCTACGCTATACGGCGGTTGATGGTCTCTTCTCTGAATATTGATCCACGAGAAAGAGAGAAAGTCTACTTTCTCTTTTTACGCGATTTTCTCTCTTTCTCCCCCTCTCCGCGTGTAAACACTTTTGCTACTCACAAAAGGCAACGCGTTTTTCGAAATGTTTGCTACACAAAGCAAAGTAGTTATATGGATTTCTGGTGAAAAAGTAGGACTTCTACCTCTAGGCTCGTAGGATCTATGAGATGAGATGAAAGAAGGGTACGCACAACTGTGTGTTCCGTGTTGGTTCGTTCAGACTTGAGCAAGTCGTGTAATGACATGAGCGCAAATATTTCGTACGAAACATACATAACACCATCACCACGGCTGACTGTGTGTGTGATGCTGGGCGTCTCTTCCTCCTGCTGAATAATATGTAGAACTGGGCTACCAGGAAGTTTGAGAGAGATGAATGTTTAAATGTGGAATATAGGTACAGCCTGCTCATACTTCCCCAGAAGGCATAAAGTAGAAAGTTACACAGACTTCATCTCTTGGTATGTATATATGTAGAGATCCGTAGAGATCCATTCATGAATTAAAGGGAGATATGTACATGAGGTAATATATTACGGCTCTAAAGCGTACGCAGTAAATAGACTTTCCCCTTTTCCGAAATCCTATCCAAAGTTTGCTTTCCTTTTTCCTCTTGAACAATGGCGCACGTGCGTACAAAAGCTGGGTGAGTGAATTTTCCCAAACTTTCATTCTATTATATTTTTTGTTCCTGGTGTTATATTTTTGTGGAAATGGGTTATTCTGTAAATGACAGGGGGCTACGTTATGAGGATTCTGTTGAGTGTTGATGTCTAAATTTTATGTTGTGCTTGCATGAATGAAGGCATTTTCCTCCAAATTATATTTTTATCTTTTTCTGTTTCAACTCATGTTATACGCCCATTTATATTGAGTCTTTTTTCATCGGTAGATATCTATAATAATACACAATATTTTTATGATTGTTCTAGAGTTTTATTGCTGTTGCTTTGTATAATATACTGCCGTACTAAACCAGTCGGCAGCAAGGCCAATATTTACGGTTTGCGTGCTCAGTCCTTGTGTGTGTGTTTGGATGATGATAAGAAACAAAATGTTTCACATCTGCTGGGAATCTTCCACCGGTCGGTCACAAAAACGTGTGTGGAATACCTACGTGGATTCCTCATAAAAACGCTTTCTCCTTGTTCGTTCGTTCGTTGCTGGCTTGCGAACTGAATTGGATGTGGCTGGCTGTTGTGATGATGATGAATATGTGTACACACACACGCGACCTACTTTGCGCTGGTGAAAGATGGATATTAGATCATGTTGAAAAACGGTTTACGTCAAAAAATTGAAGTGGCGAAAACCTATCCATACATGTATTACTTATATATATAGGGCCTATATAAATGCTACATGATATTGTGTTAGCTTAATTAGTGAATCGGAAGCTAACAACAACTCAATTCCTCCGAGATCATACATTATGTCTATGGATGCATTGCTGTATTGGACAGCCCCTATTGTTTTATATTTTATTTCATGAAACAATTGAATGGCCACGTCCTAGTCTGGATGGATGAATTGTAAAAATAAACTTTTTTTCTCTCCCTCTACAGAGAAAGGCAAAAGGACAGGATCTATTCGACAAAGTCTGTGAATTCATCAACCTGGTTGAGAAGGACTACTTTGGCCTAAATTTTACAGATAGACATGGCTATACTGTATGGGTGGAGAACGAGAAAAGACTCTCCAAACAAGTCAAAAGTGAGTATCCTGTTTTAATAATATTTACATACAAAGTAGCATGGCTTGGATGTAATGAATGACTTTTTCTTTTTTAGACGAACCCTGGGAAGTTAATTTCCAGGTTAAATTCTACCCTCCAGAACCTGCTCAGCTTCACGAAGATATCACAAGATACCATCTATGCCTACAAGTTCGCAACGATATTCTCACTGAGAAGTAAGTGAAATCTGAAGTAAATGTGAATATTGCATATTATTTTTTATTGTATTTTTGTATTTTTTATTCCGTTTCGTTTTGCAGATTGCCATGTTCCTTCGTCACGCATGCACTCCTGGGTTCTTTCCTTGTCCAGTCGGAACTCGGTAAGTTGTATTTTTTTATTTAAATTTTGCCCACAGTCGATTTTTGTGTTATATGTGGTGTTCAACATACTAGGCGACTATGACCCGGAAGAACACAGAAGTCATTACCTCAGAGACTTTAAATTTGCACCTAACCAAACGCCAGAACTCGAGACCAAAGTGATGGAGCTCCATAGAACTCACAAGTAGGCAGCAATGCAATTTTAAGGATTAATATGTTGTAATCTAATCCTTTCAGCTATGCTAATTTGAGTTTAACATTTTTAATATACGCAGAGGTCAAACACCAGCAGAAGCAGAACTAAACTATCTGGAGAATGCCAAAAAGTTGGCAATGTATGGTGTAAGTCTCCATCCAGCTAAAGATTCAGATGGGTTGGACATTAAGCTTGGTGTATGCGCAAGCGGTTTGACGGTATATAGAGACAGGTACGGTGAAATTGAAATTTCCTACTTATATAAACGTTATTTTATTGGAAATATTTATAAACTGCTTGTGTGAAACAGGTTAAGGATCAATCGATTTGCATGGCCGAAAATTCTCAAAATCTCCTACAAGCGACAACACTTTTATATTAAAGTTCGACCAGGCGAGTTTGAACAGTATGAACCGACTGTGGTCTTCAAATTGACAAATAGGAGGGCAGCAAAGTTATGTTGGAAAACATGCGTGGAACATCATACATTTTTCAGGTACATTGCGTTCTCCAAACACTAGCACCGGTAATAATGAAAAATGAAATTTCTGAACGCAATATTTTCTTTGTAGGTTAATGGCACCTGAACAACCCACAAAAACTGGTTTCTTCCCAAGATTTGGTTCTAAATTTCGCTACTCTGGAAGGACTTTCTATGAAACGAAAAATGCCACTATTGATCGCGTTGCTCCGAAATTTGAGCGGAGTCTTAGTGGTAGAAATATTACATCACGGAGTATGGATGGTACGATGTCACGAGCACTTATTTTTGGCGTACAATATATATCAATGAAAAGTTTTGGAACGTAACAAGTTGTTTTGTTTAGCTTTGGGTGCGAGACATAGTTCAATGGAAGATCTTGAAGCTGGCAAACGTCCTCAGTTAGTTGACCAAGTACCTTCTGGAACGACCACGCCCGACCCATTAAAAGAGGATAAAAAGAAGGACAAAGTAAGTCCATCATGGAGATTTGCTTTACACACCATGAATAATCATAAGTTGTTATTTCATTATCATTATTGTATTGTTTCAGCAGCAAAAGCTATGTACGTACGTTTAAAAACATGTAGAATAGATGTGACACCCTTTTTAGCCCTTTTTGGCATTTATTATAATAGCTGTGTAGATGCAATGCAATCTCTCGGTGTACCGGTATACAAATAACGGTTATAAAAGATAGTCAGAGGAAAATGGTGATATGAAATGCTACCTTAAAAAGTCACTTTACCCTCCAGATATAATAACTAGGAGTTTAATTATTATTGTTAAATCACCACCACAAACTAATTAATTTTTACACATGCACACAGCACTAACACGCTTGATATAATTTTAAGGGACAAATGGGTGTAGATGGGGCCCGCTTTTTCACCAAGTAAAATACACACAAAAACCACCACTACCCACAATTTTATACTTACGGTACAAATCCACACAACAACAAAAATCACATTCAAATATATTAATAATAATTAGTGAAACGAAAGTATAAAAGTATGTAATATTTAATATTAACAGCATCAGTTAAAAGTAGGTTAGCCAGTAGTAGAGGGCGAGTTGCCTAAAAGACAAGCCATGTTTTTGGACTTGTTAACAGATATTATGATTTTTATTGAATTGTACTTTTAAAAGTGGATTAGAATTTTCATTTTTTTAGAGAAACTAACGATATAATTGTCAGTTTGTAGTATGTTGATCGTGCACAAATATGACACGCATCGTTTTAATTGAAAGTTTTTCATGAAAAAAAACATGGTTTTATATGACATGATGATGTCTTTGTTGAGTGTTTATGTAAGTGTCTGATATGTTGTAATATGTCAAGTTTGACTCTGTTATACTAATAATGATGGCTACCTTGATAGTTGGAACAATATGGTTCGATGGAAGGCTCAACAAGTAGTTCGGATGAAGGCGAGTACGAGACAAAAGACGAAGATTCACTGGCAGAGGAGGTCAAACAGTCAGGTTCATCAGACGCTGCTGATGAGAGAAGGGAGCAAGTTAAGGCGAAGGTGCGTTCTTTGCCCGAACTAGCTTCCTCCACACTTCTCGCTTGTCTCAATGATTTGAACAGTTTGAGTCAGTGTGAAAAACCCTCCTCCGGTGAGGGGGTCACTCCCTCCTCCGTTGCTCTTTTTAGTCACCGTCATAATACCTATGCACTTCAGCTAGCTTTTCGCTCTCGCAAATCCATTTGTGTCGAGACCACGGAGTTTTTACAGGTATACCTTTTTGCAACGAACCGAAAAAAAACGACAAAAAAAGATCGGCTCTCTGTCTTTGTAAATAATTATTATCTCTCTCTCAAGTAAATGTAATGATATATTATTTTTGAAAGTATACCTAATTGTATTTTTTTTCAATATCAGCAGATATTTTAAAACTGCCGTAAATATACATTTAAACCTAGAAGCATTTCATATGCCAAAAGTGTCGTGAGATATATAACTCGTTCCGTTGGTCGACATTTTTTCTCTTCACAATTTAAAACTGTAAACGTCCCGCAGAATATAATCGACTTGTCGCGTTTACAGTCTCTCGCTTCTTTTCAGTTGCGTCGTTTTCTAGATGCTTCATATCAGATTTTAGTTGACCCCCCGTTATATATATTTCAAAACCAGAAACTCTTGTAGATTTCATTTTCCTCCTTGTTAAGCGTGTGGTGAATACATATATATTTTGAGTGTGTGAAGTGTGAACTGCGTAAATGTAATTCTACCTTCTGTACCGTATTTTTGGGTGCTTTCAAGCTTTAAAACTGCATGCTGAAAACTATATTATGTGATTTGGTTTTTGAGCTGGTAATCGTAGCGGATTATCATTATTATTTTGATAATCTGAGATTTTCAAGATATGATTTTTTTATAGATTATACTGTATACTATATATACCGTAAACACTTGAAAGCATTTTTGTCGTGTAGAATGCTAATAATTTTTTGTACAAGGGTTGTCGCTAGAAAAAATTCATGATTTCTCATGTCACAACCCGTAATGCTTTTTATTTTTGTACATATGTATCCTTTCGTAGAAGCCAATCGGTGGAGTTGCCGTTTTACCTCCAATCAATTTCGCAAAAGAATCAAAGAAGGACACGCCCACAAAGGGCATTGCAGACGAGATACTTGAACGAACGCCTACACAACTACCACCAGAAAAGAAGAAGAGGAAAGAAAAGGAGCCGGTGGCGCTGACTGCAGATATGACAAATGGTTCCTCGGATGTGACTCCGTCAAAGAAAAAGGTAACGTACCTGCACTTTCCACAGGAAAAGGGTTATCATAAATTCATATATCCATCCCCGCGATAAATGTATTCTGCTGATAAAGTAGGATAAGAGAATGATCTGGTAAATATATCTGTGTCGTCCTTTGTCTGGTGCGTTATGTGCACGGCTGAGAATTAATATAAAATTAGGCTTGCTATTAAAGCGTACTATAACGTTTTATTGAGAATGAAAAAATAACTATTGTTTTTTACATAAAAAATGAAACCAAACGAATTCGCTTCTTTTTTATAACTTGGTATTATTATCCTATTTTAGTTTATATGTAATTTTTACTACTTTTCATTGGGCTATATATTTTCAGTTTATTTTTGCATGCACATATTTTTTGTTTCAATTTATTTCCGTTGTAGACTGGATTATTCAGTGGCGGCTTCTTTGGTAGAAAACAGGCAGTAAATGGTAATGCCACTGATGGGTCAGACTCACCAGTCTCCCCAGACAGAACGCTTAGTCCTTTGAGCTCCCCATCTGTCGCTGATCAAGACAGATCTGTTGGGTCACCAGGACAAATGGAATACACAAAAGAGTATGAGTACGACGAGAAGCTTATTGATGATGGTAGGAGAGCCGGAGGACGTATTCCGGGGGTTACTAGTGGAGCCTTCAGTTATGAAAAGAGCCAGTCCCCAACAAGCGACTCAATATCAAGCCCCGAGTCCTACGATAAATCGCCAGGCATTAGGAAGGCGAAGGGACGTGCTTTCAATTATGCTCCCGGAGATCTGGACAGAGTCGCTGAAGAGGCGGACAAGCGTAAAAAGGCGTTGCAAGATCTCTCGCATGGAAGTGGTGATACAAATATTGACCAGCCTCCTGTTCAAACTTCCACTCCTGCCAGCACCTTCGTTACTACACCGGAGAAGGATAAAAGTTTTGATGTCGAGTATATCGGGAACGAAAATAAATTCCTGTCAGATTCCATTAAGCAACAGCAGCAAAATCAGCAGCAACCACAACAACTTCATCCCAATGTCAGTCCTCAACAGCAATCACCGTTAAATAAGCTTCAACAAGAGCAAAGGACCCCATCTCCTCATTTGTATGCTCCAAGACCGTGGAGTGCAGCAAGTTCAGTGTCTGGCAGCAGTTACAGACCCGGCGATACCACCTCCAGTATTGCCTACAACAGAGGCGATTCCGGTGCCATATCTCCAGTGAGTGGAGATGATAGGAAGACTCCTACAAAGAATAGATTTTCCTCGTCCATTTTCTCACAACCGGGATATACGACAAGCTTCCTCAACAAACCCGTGTCACCAGGCAGTGGTTCCGAAAGTGGAATGGGTTATCAAAACCAAATGTTTCAAGAGTCCCCAACCTCACGACCTTTGTCAACTTCTACTCCATTACATGCTAAAGGAGCTCCTACGGCTAACCGCGGAGATACCTTTTCTTATGCCACTCCCGTGCGACCATTCCAACAGTCCGAATCCATGATAACTCACCCTGGAACTCTGAATTCCCAAGTGCATGACACAACTTCTTCATCACAACAGCAGAATACCACTATTGAATCGATGGACAGCGTTTCTTCCTCAGAGTCGGACGATGACACAAGCTTGCATAGCTCATCCAGCTCAGACTACGAGGAAAACAAGGTTCCCAGCACGGATGAGTTGCAGGAGCCCAGCGATCTCCGTCGTAGAGGAAGTAGCAGAAGGAAGAAGGGAAAGAAAGGTAGCTTTAACAAGGGGACCGTTTCCACCACCCCTCAGATTGCCGGCGTAACCCCAAAAATTGTGAAAACGACAACAAAGCAAACTGTCGTAAAAGATGCCGGAGGAATTCGTCAAGACGTACACGAGCGTGTTGAAGACTTAACCCCCGGCGGCAGTGGTGTTGTAACTGTATCCTCCACTACTAATCAGGTCGGTTTTTTATGATTTGCAAGAAGCTTTACGGTTTCTTCGCTCGTTTTTTATTATTTCCCTTTAAAGATTATTTGCAAATTGATTCACTAATATGAATTCGTTAACAAACTTGGGCATGGTAAGAATTTAATATTGCATGGACAAGCTTGGAGAATGATTTTGGCCATTTTCGTACAAATTGATGCTATTTAGTTTTAGTCATTTGTATTAGAAGCATTGTTGACAGTTTGTTGGTATCCCTGCTAAATAATCTTAGGCTGAAGCTCAGGAAGGTTCAGGCGAAGGAACCACTCCGAGAATACAGGCGACTCAAGTGAAAACGCGGATGGCCACCTCAGTAGAGGACAAAGAAAAGAACGCAACGACAAGTCAGGTAACAGTTTTGATGAATTTGCGACTGAGTGATGGGGTCGGTGGTTTATAATATTTTTTGTTCTGCATGAGCATGCCTTCGTCCCGCTAAAAAATGAATGGCAAGCTGCGCTGCAGTGTTCTATTTGTTAATAATGTCAATTTAATGTTAACATTTTTTACACGTTTTGTTAAGTTTTTATTTTGCACTTACCCAATTCTTACCTGAATTTGCCCTGTAGATTGAGGAAAAAACATTTACTCATACCACTTCGACCTCTGCGAATAGGACGGAACAAACGGTTGTCACGCAGGAGGTGCGTGCAACTGCCACGGTTTTGACTACAGATCAAGGAGTAAGTTTAGTTAGATAATCTTAACTATATATGAATGTATACCATTTTCCCTGCATGATTATTTTCGAGGTTATGGTTTGAAACTTTTTAAGCGCATTTTTTCTACTTGAAAAAGAATGCACGCTTTTATTAATCATGTAAATAATACTTTTATAACAACATAATAATATTACGCAAATACTTCACAACTTGCATGAGCAGAGTGATAGTGATGCTTCCAGCAGACGCTATAAAACTAGCCGTCACTACTACGACAAAGACAATGAAGGAACTTCGGTGGATGATATCCCTTTAATAATGACAAATGGGGTAACTTTTACAAAAAGCTCTCGATTAATTTGGCTTTGGTCCGTGTTGTCATTATGTATGTCAACGTACTGTGCCTGTATATATCTCTTTGTTGGCTTTCTCCTGTTGAAAAGACTTGTGAACCGTAATTTTGCTATATATTTTTTTAAATCTCCCATTACACCTTTACAATTATATATTTTCAGCAAACACCGGCTAGTTCAGTGGGTGAACCTCCCATCGTCAAAACGGAGAGCGTGAAATACGATCCAACGTATTCGCCAGGAGCACAAGCCCATCCAACAACTCATGTACCTGTTGTACAAACTGAAACTCGAAAGGTAGTAATAAAAGGGGACGTCTAGAGTAATTGTCGTTTTGAAAATGTATGTGTATGTAATGCATTCGTTGTGTGATTAACTTTTTCCAAGGTTGCTGTCCAGTCGGATGATGGTTCATACGTGGCATCTGGTGAAATCGTAAGTTCTCAGACGATCAGCTCGAAAGTACGAACTGTAGAAACTGTTACGGTAAGTTAGAAAAATGCAACGCCAACACTTTACCTTTATTTACCGTGATATTTAATTTGTGGTCCATTTACAGTACAAAACGGAGAAAGATGGAGTTGTTGAGACTAGAGTGGAGCAGAAAATTACCATTCAGTCGGATGGGGATCCCATTGACCATGATAAAGCACTTGCGGAGGCAATTCAAGAAGCAGCTGCCATGAATCCAGAAATGACAGTAGAAAAAATCGAAATCCAACAGCAAACGACACAGTAATATTATAAACAGCTAATAGTACATTCCTTCGGGTAGTGGATTCAATCAAACAGCAGCAGCGTAATACCTTGTTTCGCCCTTTAACATTCAACGACCATTTTTGTTTATATATGTGAATTTTCGGAACAAGAGAGAAACGGAAGTCTCAGTCTCAATCATTAATTTTTAAGTATCTCGTCTTCTATGATGTTGCTCTATTAATTTATATGAAAAAGTGAAAAATATACTACTATTATTAAATCTTTTTGTTACATTTTGCAGCATAACCGTGTGCTGCGTGTAATTAAATTCTGACTCTGATGTCTCTTCTTGTTGAGTAACATAACATAGATTATAATCAATAGTGTACGTAGTTAGTGTACAATCCAGAATCTTAATTGTAGGTGTACTGTGAGAATGTAAACGAGCGAGTGTGATTGATTGCACAGTAAATTATAAACGAAATTGTGTGAAATAGCGAACGAAACGCCGTTACAGCCTTAACGTGATGAAATAAAATGTACATGTACTATGAAGTTTACGTTTAAATTCGCTTCAAAATGTATGTTGCAAACATCCTTGTAGAAAAAGAGGAATGTGGAAACCCTTAATTTAGATGAGTAACTTTAAGTCTAACTATATCATGACCAGTATAACTACTTATACCATTATTTGAAATGTCTGTATAATGATAAATTATGTATTCCAAAGAGTATAGTACTGCCTATAAAAGTTACATATTATATAGCTTCTCTTGAGAATGCCAGTAAACTCTCTACTCCATCTTTGTAGTTTTTAGTATAAACTTATGTTACACTAATATTGGAAATCGTCTTTCTTAAGGTATATAAAACAGGTTATATTGCTTCACTTGCATAATATTACTTTTAAGCTTTAAGAAGAAAACTACTATTACAGTTACGTTAAATCAGGACTTGAAAAAATATACATGACGAAAATATTATAAACTGTAGGAGTTTTGCTCAAAAACAAATACTGGCAACTGCAAAAAAATGTCTTAATAATAAAACGTTTAATACCATGTATTACTTCAAAAAAATACTATTAAATTACGACTGTTATTATTGAGAAATTGCTTTTAGATAAGATGATGAAAGAATATAGACGTGTGAACTGGACTTGATACTTCTGACCAGCTAGCTAAAAAATAGGGATGCAGACATTTTCATTTTTGTTCAGAGGATGTTCAACTGTGCTGTTTATTACAATTAGGCATAGTATCACACAACGCTTATAAATAGTGTGACTAATGTGATTCTCAGCTCTCTTTCCCTCTCATTATCTCTCTCCTACCATTACCATATGCATCAGCAGACCATGACTAGATTTTTTTCTATTACCTTTTCAAGAGAAAGATTAAGATATTTAATTGCGATAAGAAAATAAAAAGTTTGTGTGATAGTGGAAAGGCAACTACTGTAAGTTTATATAATATAAATGATGTTAAAAATTGATTTCTTTAAAAATGTACTATAACCGACACTTTGTCGTACAGTTAATCTTACTTAATTACAATATCATTATTATTATGCAAATAACATATTCATACATTATACGGGAAGTGGTGGTTGTGTCAAAGATTTTGTAATCGGTAAAAGTCAGAGTTGTGTTTAAGTTAAGTTTTTTAAGGTTAGTGGTTCAAGCTTTTTTTACGTTTTGTCTTTTTCCAAACCTGAAGATATGTAATCACATTCCGTCACCAGCAATATAGAAAAAAAATCCTACTCTTACAAACGCACTAATAATAATTATAATTACAAAAGTATTTATTATTGGTTGCTAAAAAAGCTTAAAAAACTGGAATCATAGACCAGATTATAATTATTCTGACTCAAGGCTGCTCTCTGAAATTGCTGAACAAAGAATAGACTTGTGTATGGGTTAAGCAAAAGAGATTTTTAGAGCAGAGTCGGATCAAACAATGAGCCTAGCTTGGTGATCTGATTTTTATGCATATTATTATTATGCCTGTTCTCGCATTTTCTCCTATCTATTCTATTAATAATTATAATATTTTAAAGAGGTTGACCGGTTTCAAAGTAGGCTTTATATTATGCAATAAGTAATTTACAAGAACAATGTTTCCTTACTCTCTGTAGTAATAATAACGTAACTTGCCAAAAAAACAAATTAATTAATTTATATGTATTGTGTGTAAACTTGATGAAGTAAGGTTGTTCTTCCTTGTATGCATGAGCTTTTTACATTTCATACAAAGAATGTTCAATTTTTATTTATTAAACAATAGTGCATTTATTAGAGTTTTACGTTTAAAATATCAGCTCTCTAAACATACTATCATGTCTGCAGTTTATTTTGTATTTGGTTTAGTTTACAAAGATTTCGGTCAAACGAATGGTTTAAATGATGATAATGATGTGAATGTTTTAGAGAAATAGAAAAAAATGTACGAACGAATATAAATGATGAGAGAATGCACTTGATTCAAGCTTACGTGTAAAATATAGTACGAGATAAATTATAAAAATTACTATTCGTAAGTAAGGGAATGCAAAAAATATGAATAATAACAATAAAGTTACAGTGGTTAAAACACGACAATTATTTCAATTTATTTTTCATTACATAGTCATAATTTGCATTACACATATAATAAAAACATTCTATTGCACCATACATTTAATTAGCTAACAACGAATAAATAAATAACGTGTAAAAGGTTCTTAAAATTAAAATACACAAGTACGAAAATACAATAAAAGTGTTTGCAATTGACTGGGCCTCTGAAAAAACTTAATCAAGAGTAATGACCTCTACGTCGCTCGGATCCGCAGCGGGGATGGGGACAGCAGAAACTGCTTGAATTACAGGCTCTCGATCAGAAAGCCAACTATTCACACGTTTCCCCAAATCAACCCTGGAAGGATCAGGCTTGTGCTCAAGATTGCCTTTCTCATCTTCATCGTCCACTAAATCAATGCAGTCTGCAATTTCGTTTGCGTTTTTCTGCTTAGACGATGATGGCAATGGTTCTGTTTCAAGAATTTTGGCTTGAACCACCAATTTTTGTGCAACGCTGGTTGCCACCATCCAATTTTGAACCCTTTGATTAATTATCACACCTGGATGCGAGCTACCAGGTTTATTGCCCTCAGTAGATTCATGACTATTTTTATCGGCTTTATTTCCACTGTCCCTCTGCGCGATACTTGGAGGAGGAGGAGCACTGTTGTTCCCTGGTTTAGGTATCTTTTGTAGAATAACAGTTTCCGTTGAGCTACAACTGTCACTGTCTTTCTCCACAACGGCCACTGGTGTCTGCAGTTTTGGCTGTTTTGCTGGGGATCTAATTTCTGTCTTGACGGTAGGGACTTGATTTCCTTTTTCGGTGTCGGTTATCGTGGCCTTTGTTTCATTAGCACCATTGACAGCGGGAGTATCAGTACGTTCGTCCGTATTCCTACTTTTGGCTCTTATCATTCGTTTCCTCATTCGTCTCCTTTTTAGATTTCTCTCTTGTACTACATCTTCTTCTTCCTCCTCATCATCGGGAATTTCTGTATAATTATGTCCGCTTCTTCTGCGCAGTCCCAATTTCACCCTCTCCTCTAAGCTAATCCTATTGGCTTCACCTTCCAAAAGTCCATTTCCGGGTTGAGGATTATCGTTGTCTATCGTTGTATTGCCCGTGATAGCTTTCACAGGTTGTCGTTGCCGTTGAGCGCGATTGCGCACGCGTGATCTTAAATTGCGACGCTTCTGGTTACGCCTGGGAGATTTCTCCAGTTCTGCGTCTTGTCTTGCCCGGTTTTTGATTTCATGCTGCCTCATATGCGAATTATACTTGACAATTGACTTGAACGTTCTCCGACGCTCACAGAATTTGCAATATTTAACGCAGACTTTAAACTTGAGGTGGATGTAAGCTCGATGTTTGTGAAGGGAATCGCTGTCCTTGAACATCCTTTCGCAGTCGGAGCAAAATTGAATATTTGGGTCATGTCTCGCAATCAAATGCGTTTGGTATGCCGCAAATGAGGTACAAGAAAGGGAGCAAATGTTGCACGCATACTTACTGGAACTTGACAAAACTGCTGGCTGTTTACTTGTGTCCGTTGTGGAATTTGAACTTTGACCATTTGGTTCTTCGGTACTGGTTGTAGCATTAGGTGGGGATTGAGTTTGATGACATCTTTTCTCGTGTCCTTCCAAACTTTTCCGGGATATGGTTATGGTGTTGCACTTTGAACATTTAAATTCAGGTGCTTTCACGCCCAAATGGTTGGCATAAAAATGCGAGAGGTACAGTCTGTAATGGGGAAACATTGGTGCGCTATCAGGACATCGGGGGCATCTCCTATTTTTAGATATTTTCGGGCCCTTCCTGTGCTGACTGTATTCATGCAGGGCAAGTGACTCGGGCCCTTTGAGGATTTCACTGCAGAACGAGCATTGATGACTCCGATGAAATTGTGCATGCAACAGTAGTTCTTCTACGAAATGGAACTTTTTGAGGCAGCCTTTGAACGCGCAATTAAAAGCTCGTCTTGAATATGGTCTTCGCTTTTTTGCAGGTTTTGGTTTTGCTGGGGGACTACTTTCCAACTTGTCCGATTCAGGTTTGTTGTTCAATGTGTTACCTTCATTTGTTGGGGCCCGTGGCTCAGAACCGGGAGCAATTTCATTTGTACTTGGATCAGAAGGGGTAGGACTAGGATGATGAGTTTCCATATGCTGTAACATCACTTCCTTTCTCAAGAACTTTTCCCCGCAGTCATTGGCAGGGCAAACGAACGGTGTTTTCTTTAATTTGTACACTTTTGTACCCTGGGATGTAGAAGCATTTGGAACAGTCTCTGGCGTGACAACTTTCTCCGGTGACGGTTTGGCATGAGCCTCCGTATAATGCGCAGTTAATTTCTCCCGACTGAAGAACTTTCCTCTGCATCTTTTGCATGTGAATACTCGACGCGTTACTTTGAACTCTTTAGGAACGCTGTGCGAGGCAACGTCATCATGGTTGGGAAATTGATCAATAGTGTGGTCCTCCCCGCAAGATGACATTGGTGAAAGTCCAGAGTTCATGGACACTCCGCTGTCCTCAGTGCTTGACTGTCGGCTATCCTTATTGCTGAAAAAAGCATATCAGTTTTCATATAATTAACATAATTCAGTCGTAAAAATAATTAAAATATATAATACATGTTCACTATATCGTGCGTACAATTTAGTAGCCATTTTAGGGTGACTATTTTCAGGATCAGGTATTCGCAGTATGGAAACCAATGGTAGAGTCGTCATATTCGTAGCTGCAATTTAAAAAACGGAATCTTATAATTATTATCATTCATACATCGTGGAGTTCAGCAACCTCATCCATTATGCAAATTACCTTTTGCCACAATTTCTTTCCTTAGCAAGTCCAAAATCTGAAATAAGTACTGGGAATCAGACAGGTTGGATTCCCATTTTGCTTGTAGCAAGCTTTTGCCAACGCTGCAGGTAGTTTCCTGGTCTGTAAAATGGATGCACTGCTCCAATTCCTGCATTTTCACCCGGAGCTGCATATCCATATACTCCCGTTGTGTGTAGAGATCACAAAAGGACTCGACTTGTTCTTTGCAAGTTTGACACACGATTCCGGTAATAAGGTCCTCCCAACGATGTTGGATCCTCCGGGGACCTTGCTCATTTTCACAGACAACCATTAGGTCTGCAAGTGGTAGGCGTAGATATCTCGAAAGTGATTTTAAAAATCTTTTGCACAAATTTGGTTTACAACTGCCATCAAGCCCATTTTCCTTTTCATTATTAAATGTTCTGTCACGAATTTCACTTTCCCCCAATACTCTTTCACTGTTTAACATTCCACGATCCTCCCGGAAACATAGCAAGCAGTGATCTTGAAGATCAACCAGGTTATCAAATATGTCTGTCATGATGACGGGTATAACTATTAAACAATAATGGAACAAGCATGGCCAACAAAACTACACTAGTTAATAGTCGTTTCATGTGACATCACAACAGGAACAGTTCATCAGGCAGAACAGGTTAACCACACGTGAGAAATATTGTCAGTCACTGAAAAATTAATATATACACATCATTGAATTCAGCACGTTCCAAACTAAAGGTAAATATTTGCATATTAACCACATAATGCGAGATCAGGAATGTTGCACTGCACCGCATACAAAATTATGTGGCTTTTTGCCAAGAGTAAAAAAACTTGTCCATGAGCATGAGCACAAGGAACACATTAAGAACAACAAAAATGCAAAGTGTTTTGTACTAAACACACGGAATCCTGTTAACAAGACATATATCGTGAGAATAATCAGAGATATTCTTTAAGAACCTACGACAAATGCAAATGTTGAGCACACCAATTCACTCCAAAAACGCTACTGCTACAAGTCTGCCTCTGGAATAATGCCACAGGTAGCAAGCATCTCTGTACAAAAAAACGGATTTTCACTTGGAACAAAACCACCCGAGACTTGAGCAGCCATATATTTTTAGCAGCACGGCTACCCCCTCTGAGCAAAAGTCCTACAAATATTTGCTGTTTTACTCTTTCATGGACGACGACTTTCGCTCTGGAAAGGAGAGTTTCCAATAAAGGTAGATTTTTGTCACACACAACACGCAAAGTAGGACAAACTTTCGGGAAAATATTGATATTTGATACTTTACACACATGTATACGATTTTTTAAATATGTATATAGACGGTAGCTTTTAACTACGTGTAACGTGTAATGCAATGGTACGCTATAGTATATTATTATGTGTGTATGTGTGCACAGTAAAAAACTCAAAAGGTGCAAATATGGTATATTGATATGAAACAGGTTTGGTTTTTGTGCTGTAGCCTATTCTATTCTGGTTTGTCTGTTTTGCTGTAACAATGAATATTGTATATAAAAATATGTATCCATACAGTAGCAGATCCCATTGTAGTTATTGTAACAAAAAACCTGATGAAACAATGTTTTTGTGATGATGATGGTATGATCTTCTCTTGACAGGATTCGTCTCTAATAATAATTTACTTGCATAGGCATTGGCAGCAAGCAAGCATGTAACCATGAACCAGTGCACATCATGTACAAAAGTGAAAAAGAAGTTGAGTCAAACTGCCACTGTGCCACTTGACTTGTCTGCACAAATGATATTTTAGCCAGCGACTAGCAACAACTAACTGTGGCTTCTTCCATGGATATCCAATATCCAAAAAAAAACAGAAATTGAACGTAACATGATGCGCCGTTGGATGATACGGGACATGCACACATACACTGTCAGTAACCGCATGAAAAATATTAATATAATTCCTTATTGTGAAAAAACACGTAGATTTATGTAGTCGAGTGGAGTGGATACAAGAGAGTAGTAAAGAGATAGTGGAGACAAATAGATAACCGACAAGAATAGATAACTAATCTATTTATTCTTATGCGTATTATGTACAACGCACGGAGCATACTGTTATATACATATGCCACAAAAAACGAACGGAAAATTACATACAATATGCATTTTAGGATTTTTAGAGGGATTTTGTTTTCCTGGATTGCACTTGCACCCTCGCATGCTCAACAAAAATTCTTTTGTTTTCAAAAGCACCCTACTGTTTGCTATCCCCCGACCGGACCCTTACATTCTTACCGAAATAAATGGTAACGATACAAAAGAAATATTACTTTAGTATGCGCTTTCATATACATTCCGTTACCCTGCTATTTTTGTTGCTCGAATTGTCGGGATATAACCAATTGAATACTGTTGTTGGTATGATGTGGATGACAACTGTGATAACTTGAGTCGAATGAAGAAAGATAAAGATATAATATACGTGATGATATGACAATGTTGAATGCATCTCACACAGTGTGCAATCAGAACAGAAGATTTTTTAGGACAGTGACAGATTCAGATCCATAATAACAACCAAAGCGTAAGCTGACTGTCAACTGTATGATATCTTCACACCAACAAAAATTAACCGTTTTATTGCACAATATGCGGGTTGAGCACATATTATAAATATGCATGACATGTGCTACAATTGCCACATCTGCAAATAATGATAATAAAGATAAACTTTACTGAATTCGTGGCGTGAGAATGGACATTGCATTATGGGTGAGGAAAACTTGATAATTGGTCGTATAGTATAATTTAGGTGCGTATGTTTTACGCAAAGTTGGAAATTATGTCAGTCTATTTCTCCTTCACATTTCACATTTTTTACTGAATTGGAATGCAGGATATGAGGCAAAGGTATTTCTCACAAATCAACGTTAAAATATAATATGTTAAATGTATTTGGTGCGAATATAGTAGTGGTGAAATTGTACTTTAAAGAATCGATCGATAATGTTAGGCTGGTTTCGATTTAATGAATTTGTAATTTTAACAGGAAGCCATACTGTCTATATATGTATACCTTTCATTTCGTGTGCCAATATGAAACCTCATGTAAATGTATGCAACTCTATCGTTTGTACCCATACGTTTTAACATACGTCCACTAGCACTTTATTAATTTATTGAGAACGGATATGGGTTTTTTAAGAACTCTGCACGTGTGAGCAGCACAAGTACTTATGTGTGTAACAAGTGATGAAGATGTACGACAAACAATGCTGGAGTTTCTTTGGCCATTATCAGGCAATTCCTTTTTTACCTTAGATAATATTATTATTATTATATTGCACGACGAAATGCGGTTAGAGTATGTAGTTTCGTGAGTTGTGAGAAACAGCAACAGGCAGAATCCTTAAGCTTCTGTATGCAGCTCTTATATTCTTCCAATAGAGGCTTACCATTTAAAACTAATTTATTGTAAGTTGTGGGGTTAAGAAGGTTGATAAAAGAGAGACAGCATAACATGAGATAACGTAATGGACCAATGCTGTGCAGTGAGTCTCAAATATGATTCATTCAATTAGCTTGTATCCGTCACAAGTTTGGCATATATTTGATTCATGTAAATACATTCTCTCTTAGTTGTTTTCACTGTAGTAATAATATTATGCACGGCCACTAGTATAAAACAAGGACAGGAACGAATATTTCAAAGTTATTGCCTAACGGAACAGAAGGACATGCTGTAAATGATGTCCACTGTTGCTCACTCTGATTTAATAAAATCTTGCCTTGTAATGTGATTTGTATCGTATAAGCTCTCATACTGTTTTACCATTTTGTCATATACACCAAGTGTCTTAATATGATTTATAATTTCTTGTTAGCGAAATATTGAATGTATAGCCTGAAGCTGTAAGATACGTACGTTAATATAGCGTAAAATAGTTGTAAATGCGTTAACTCACCCGAAACGATAAAACAAAGAGAATACGACGGCGACACTGCTGTGCGATATTCTAGCTCTAAAGTTTAAAAAATTAAAACCACACACAAGTTCAAAAATTTTGTTTAGTATATGTAATATATTAGTGTAGCTAATAGGATAATGTTGAACAAGAAAATCAGTTTCTTTGGTGTGAATACGTGTATATCTTGATATTACAGATATTTACATAAATACATATTACGCAGTACATGTATGTACCGTACTTAATTAGTGCTGGGATATTACATGTGGCTAGTTTGATGTGATGATGTATGACAGCATGAAGATGACAAAGGAGGAGAAAAGGGTTTTCAATACAACTTTAAGGTGTATTTCAAGGCTGCAACAAAGGATGGCATGTTTGAACCAAAATCCAACATAAAAGCCATATGCATGTAGACACATAATATTTCAGATATTACTTATACATATAACAAAGTTACAACTCACAACACAGTTTGTTAGGTAAAATATTTACCTCATTCTAATACCCCCTTGTATTACATGTATTTTCTATACTGATACAGCATCCAATACATTTTCTACTATGCATTTAGGAAAATCGTTTCAAAAGTAGCTATTTTATAAGGTTTTTGATAGTGACCACTACGATAATATATGGATAGTTTTAACTTTCAAGATTTAGGCTAGCGATGCCACCAAATAAGCATCCAGCACTAAAAAGCCAAAATATAAATACTAATTCGTAAATTCGTATACTCTTGGAGTAAAGAAACTCGCCGCATATACATAATACTACCCATTAGTTTTTAGATCACAACTTCCTTACACTTCCTACAATTGCACACGCTTTCAAGCGTTGAAGCATATATGTGCCAAATCAATTGCTTGCTGCTTTCTATTTAATTAATTATTAATTGAATTGATCTACGGTTAAAAGGAGAGCCATGTCATTTTATTTGTGCTAAGGAGAGGTTTCTGCTGTCTACCGCACATGTTGACGTACTACCTATATAATCCGCCGCATCCTTTCACTATTCATTATTGAACATTTTTTTATTTTGTAAATTGCATTGGAGAATTTATCTATAAAGTCAGTGCACTCGGGTACAATATAGTAAATGCATGTTAATAATTTATCGTTCCATGCTTGTCACTCAAGTTGCCTACTATCTGTGCGAGCTACTTACAACGAGCCACACGAAAAAGAATAATTTCAATTTCAATAATAGCTAGGTACAAAAGGTGGAGTACTGCGGTGGGATAACACACCAAAGAGGTGGAACCGTTTGAGTGAATTGGACTAGTGGCATATTGCATTTTAGTATTACGTTCGAATTTTTAGAGTTGTGAAACTTTAATGTAGGTTAAATGTGCATGTCCTCTTATCGAGTGATGAAAAGCTTGAAAAAAATATATAATTACTTTCTCCACTTAAACTTATCTTTTAACTAGTGTAGACCATTTAAAATAAACTAAATTGTCAACCAAAGAATTTACATATATTCTTCAAGATTCTGCTTATCCCCCACTATACACACGTGTTTTAGTTTTCTTTGTGGAAATTTCCAAATCTGCCAATTATTAAAAAAAGTGTCCACTGTCTTCTTAACAAATACGAAGAATAGGTAAAGACGCCATAAAACTCGCAACAACAAAAAACCTCTCAATCTGTCAAATGAACAAAGTAGCTTGTCTTTATTAAGACAGGCATGATTCATGCAATGCAGAACATTTTACTTTGTGCGTGTTTTCGGAATATGCACGTAGGTATACATAATTAAATGGGTCATATTATAGATATGTATTCGTCGAGTACTCGATTTTACACCTTTACAAACCTTTTATTGGATTTCCAAATGTCTTCATAGTATACATGCATCACTGTAATTTTGGAGTTGTTTTTAGAACAGCTATCTATAAATGGGTCCTTGTTCTTATCCACGAAGGGAAAGTTTATCGCACCACAAACTTTTCACAAATGATAAGCACATAGCATTCAGGACGAAAATACCCATTTATATAATACATAGCTACATAATAACATAATGTTCAAAGTGTTCAGCTTCTGAATAGCACTTCACTTGACAACTTTTCTCGCTTTCTATTGTTAGAGAAAAAGCAGGACATGAAGTATTGCCTCCGTTTATTCAGCATATAATTACTTTTCGTGGCATGACTGGAAACCAAATTGTAAACTATGTTAAGTGCCTTTCGCAAAATTAGAATGTAGTACAAACTTGCGGATGCCAGCAAGATGATTCCATTAGCCAGCGGCAACAAGCAAAGGAAATGAAACGAGATTCTCCAATTTCACAGTCAAAGAAGTAAGTCCAGATTTCAGATGCAATAGAGTTCGGTTTCAATACACTAGTAAGAAGAGTTGTATCGACATCAAGTATGCAGCCAAGAAAATGATCAGGAAATGTATGTGTGTGTCGGGCTGAGAAAGAATGCATATTTTAATGCCATATTTAATTGTTTCTTTTTTATGACACTGTACCTACTGTTTAACAAGAGGCTTGTATTACAACCATCTTTAGGTTCGTTGGTTCGGAATTCGGATAGTGTAAATTATGCTCACAGTGATTGCGATGCGATCTTCTCCTCCAAGCGAAGCAAAGTGAAGAGACGTCACACACAAACACCACACGCTTAACGGCAACGGAATTACATGCATACATACATTGCAAAGTAATTTATAGACAAACAGTAACATCTATTATAAGCATAAAGTTCTTCTTTAACAGTGACACAAAGTAACGACAGGATGAGTTCTCCTACTAACGCATAAAATGTACGTGTGCTTCTCGGATTGGTCTCAGAATGATCGCAGTCGCAGTATGATCACAACGGGCACATCTTTTAGTATTTATTTTTATGACTTGCATGAGTAAGTGACAATCTTTTTGTAGCGTTCCTCCAATATGTTGTTTGTTTCATATCATGAGCAAAGGCAAAAATAGCGAGACCAAATACTACTAACGTTCTACTACCGCCACCGTCACAGTAGAATTAAAAGAAAAAGAGTCTGTTTCTCTGCTTCACTATCTATCTATACACGAGAAGCAACTTATTCTTTTCTACTTGTAAAAATCTCTTTAAATCAACTACCAACTACGAGAAACGGCTGGAAAAGATGTTAGTAAAGATGGAAAATGCGTAGGAAGAAACTATCGTTGTAAATGTTCTAATGGAAAATAATCTTTGGATTGAGCATTTTGGCAGCATTAGCACCACCGGATAAAAATCTGTCGTCATTCTTTTTGTGAATGCTAATAATATGGTATAACCTCCACGTTTTCTATATCGCTAAATAATATTTTTAAATGAGTAATAAAAAAGTGGATAAGCCTATAATTTATGATATGGCAGCGTCTAACAGCCTATAATATTCGCACGGGAAGCGAACCAAAGGTTATTACTTAAATACGCAAAGCATTATGGTTATTACTTAAAATATGCACGCGACATAATTTCCCAGTAACAATATATCCTTCTTCAAGTGA
Source organism: Sinella curviseta (assembly GCA_004115045.4). Taxonomy (NCBI): domain Eukaryota; kingdom Metazoa; phylum Arthropoda; class Collembola; order Entomobryomorpha; family Entomobryidae; genus Sinella; species Sinella curviseta. The sequence goes on from CM023201.3 coordinate 32,416,273, forward strand.
GTAAAACATCATATTAAAATGACTAGAAATAAAATACAGTTCTACAAAGCTACTATTTTAGTTTGCTTCTTTGCTACAATATTGATCCTATTGCGTTTTGTAATAATTTGTAAATTTTCTTCTTGCTACTGAGGAAGAAGTGGTGGGCAAATTCTGTTTACTCTGGCTAGTGGAAGAGCGCCGCCTTTTCCTATCGTATCCTCCACTAACATCTCCAGCTTCGGATTCCTCGTCCGCGAGGCTGCCATACGTTATGGTGATTTCTGCTCCTAGACCAGATGCAGGAGTATCCCCAACAGTGTAGGTAACATCGTCTCCAAAGTCGCTTGCTCCTCGGTACCCACCTGTAACATAAGAAGTATATTGTATTTTCCCACTTGTAACGATTTAGTGAGTAGGATGTATGAATATATACCTGAGTCGCTTTCACTAGAGGTGCCTGAATATCCTCCAACGCTGTTGCTAATGGAGTAACCTCCAGCATTGGAACTGGAAGAGCTACCACCTGCACCGCTGCCTCCGGAGTAGCCTCCAGAGTTGGAACTGCCACCTGCATCACTTACGGTTGAGTAGCCTCCACTTCCAGAGTTAGAATTTGAGTATCCCCCAGAGTTTCCGTTACCAGTGCTGCTAGAGTATCCGCCGCTGGAACTTGCATCCTTTGCACCACCTTCAAGAATGCCATTTATTGTTCACACAGTTGCATACTAAACATGATTCGGGGCAGTGGGTTAAAAATACGTAAAACTAGTAATGTTATCAGTAATTCCATTACCACTTAAATCTGGAATTCCGTACTTTACATTAGGTTTGTATTCTGGATCAATAAACATTATATCAATTACAATTGGATGTATATAAAAGCGGACGGAAAATGTTGGATGGATTCCTTGAGAGTACATATTTCTTACCTTTCCCATCACTATTAACAAATTTAACAATGACGTTATCATTTCCACCCGAACCACCGGAATTTCCACTGTACCCTCCAACATTTGTTCCACTATTTCCTCCACCGGATGCAGAATTTGATGCTGGTGCACCGTATGTCGATGATACATCACCACCGCCGGGTACACTGTACAAACCTTCAGAGCCAAGGGTTGAATATCCTCCAGATGTTCCTGGAGAAAGTTATAAGGGTTTAATATGGGCTATTCAACATAGACTTTGCATGAAACTTTTGAAATATTACCTCCCGGAGTAGCATAGCGATTCGATTGTCCTGAGTTGCCTTCCGGTGCTCCGTAACTATTTGAAGGTCCTGAATTACCTCCTGGAGCACCATAACTGCTTGACGGTACCGAGTTACCTGCAGGAGCGCCATAGCTGTTTGATGATCCTGAGTTACCTCCAGGAGCGCCATAACTATTAGATGGCCCTGAATTTCCAGCAGGTGCTCCATAACTGTTTGATGGTCCCGAGTTGCCTGCAGGAGCTCCATAACTGTTTGAAGGCCCAGAATTTCCTGCAGGGGCTCCATAACTGTTTGATGGTCCTGAATTTCCAGCAGGTGCTCCATAGCTGTTTGAAGGCCCAGAATTTCCCGCAGGTGCTCCATAACTATTTGATGGTCCAGAGTTACCTGCCGGAGCGCCATAACTGTTTGAAGGTCCGGAGTTACCTGCCGGAGCGCCATAACTGTTTGAAGGTCCAGAATTTCCTGCAGGAGCTCCATAAATGTTGGATGGTCCTGAGTTTCCACTTGGCGCACCATAACTGCTTGATGGCCCAGCATTTCCTGCAGGCGCTCCATAGCTATTGGAAGGTCCCGAGTTACCTCCAGGCGCTCCATAGCTATTGGAAGGTCCCGAGTTACCTCCAGGTGCTCCATAGCTATTGGAAGGTCCCGAGTTACCTCCAGGCGCTCCATAACTATTGGAAGGTCCCGAGTTACCTCCAGGAGCTCCATAGCTGTTGGAAGGTCCTGAATTTCCAGCAGGTGCTCCATAGCTGTTTGAAGGCCCAGAATTTCCCGCAGGTGCTCCATAACTGTTGGAAGGTCCTGAGTTTCCACTTGGTGCACCATAACTGCTTGATGGCCCAGCATTTCCTGTAGGCGCTCCATAACTGTTGGAAGGTCCTGAGTTACCTCCAGGGGCTCCGTAACTGTTTGTCGGTGCAGAATTAGGGGCCGCATAGCTATTGGATGGTCCCGAGTTGGGGGCCGAGTAGCTATTTGACGGTCCTGAAATTCCAGGTGCCGAGTAACTATCCGAAAGCCCTGGTTTCACAGGAGATGAGTTTGATTTTAAAGTTGCTCCTTTATTTAACGTTTTGTCGTTATTTTTGGTCCCAACTATCATTAGTGGGGTTCTTTTAAGTGTTTGATGGCTTTCTTTTCACAGTCATCAAGACTTTCTTCATGCACATAGCAATGATGCAATTACATATTATAAAGAGGTTCATTTATATTTACCTGAATTTGGCATCGGAGGAACGCTTAAATCACTTCCGCCTCCAAGCGTTGAGTAACCGCCTGAATTACTCTTGCCTTGATCTTGCGCTACGTGACGGGGCAATATGACGAATTTAAAACCACAATATGGATAATGGATGAAATGGGGCAATAAAAAATGCAAGCTTTCACATGCAGCAGCAATTAATTTGTAAAAATGCAAGCCATTAATATATATAGAGAGTGTCAATTGAATTGACTTGAGACCCATCAGAACACCGTTGTAAAATGAGAGATCTAGCATTCCATCTCCCTCCCGATCCCGACTTAGAAAGTTTTAAAGGCCAGAAAATAAATAGTGAATTTAGTTAACAGTTAGAAACGCGTTTTTGCGCCCATAAAATAGTCATGCACAGCTAACTACAAAGAACACATAAACAAGAGAAGCAGCACATAGAGAAATTGTAGTAATTCTTATATATTTTCATTTTATCCTTAATAACACTTGACATTCCGAGCTCTAATTAAATTGGTAACAAACATTCGGTATGGCGTGAGCTTCCACAAAATTGACGAAGATTAGTTTGGAAGACCTCCCTCACTTTGGCATTTATAAGTATTTGCCTGTAAATGGTTTGGTTTAAAACTAAAATTTCTACTACACATTTCTAATTTTTCAGTTATTAATTTATCTCGTTGTTGCATTGTTTGTTGACTGGAAGACAATGATGCCTGCTTTGCATTGTCGCACAATCTCCAATTCCAATTTTGATTAATACATATTTGGTAAACCATTAACGAAGATAAAAAAAGTCCGAACATATATCCCCCATAAAATAATGTAGATGAGATTAACAATATTTAAAATGGTAGTGGTTGCTCTTAACATAAAGTAGTATAGTTTTGTACCCCTCCCTCAAAAGCGTGGTTAAATTTTATTAGTTAAGGTTTTATTATGGCATCAGCCACCATACCCACCTGAACTGTATCCACCTCCGTCTCCCCCACCCCCTCCTCCACTATAGCCTCCGCCACCGCCCCCACTATATCCGCCTGAGTCTCCTTTTCCGCTACTTCCTCCTCCACCGCTATATCCACCCCCAGTTCCTCCACCTCCGCTGTATCCACCGCCTCCTCCGCCCCCACTATAGCCCCCTCCACCTCCACCGCCCCCACTATATCCGCCTGAGTCTCCTTTTCCGCCGCTTGGAGCACCGTAGTCACTGGAAGGTGATCCGTAGCTACTGGAAGGGGCTGGTGCCCCATATCCTCCGTCAAAACCCCCACCTCCTCCTTTTCCTCCTTTACCGCCCCCACCGCTTGGTGCACCATAGCTACTCGATGGAACTTCGTAACTGCTACCTCCTCCTTTCCCTCCACCTCCGCTTGGTGCGCCATAACTGCTTGAGGGAACTTCGTAGCTGCTACCTCCTCCTTTCCCACCACCACCTCCGCTCGGCGCGCCGTAATCACTTGAAGGTGCCCCGTAGCTGCTTGAAGGTGCTCCATAACTACTAGAAGGCGCTCCGTAACTACTAGAAGGTGCTGGTGCTCCATACCCTCCATCAAATCCACCGCCCCCACCACCTCCATAGCCTCCTCCTCCACCACCCCCACCCTTTCCTTTTCCTCCGCCTCCACCTCCACTGGGTGCCCCGTAACTGCTTGACGGAACGTCATAGCTTCCACCTGGTGTGCCATAACTGCTAACTGGTGAACTGTAACTCACCGCCGGAACCCCGTATCCCCCATCAAATCCACCCCCGCCGCCGCCACCACCTCCATAGCCTCCTCCTCCACCACCCCCACCCTTTCCTTTCCCTCCGCCACCACCTCCCCCTCCTAAGTAAAGAAACATGAGCTACTGCTTTAGTATGTAACGCAATAAATTATGAAAACTTATATGCTCTATTAGTGCAAAAGTCTTACCTCCATATCCACCACCGATATCACCTTTGAAGCCTCCTCCACCCCCACTGTGACCACCGCCGCCGCCACCTGAATCTCCCCAACCTCCGCCACCACCTCCATGCCCTCCACCGCCACCACCTCCATACCCTCCACCGCCGCCTCCGCCTAAATAAATCAAAAGTTATAAACCTGAATACCAAAATGTCTCAAGTTTCATATGCATTTCAATAAAAGCAGCATTTTTTACGTAAAAAACTTAATTAATCTTGCCATTCTTGTCCCTACGATAAGAATACAAATTGATTATCAAAATTGTGCTGCTAGACATGATAGTATCTCTTCTGCAAACTACCTACCAAAATCTCAAGTCAAGTCACTCTCAAGCTGACCAAGCTCACTCATTTAATTCCTTTAAGCGTTGTTGCACACGCTTCGTGTGAATAAAGTACCTATACGGTTTAATCGTTACGATGCGCTCTGTGCCGTGCATTCAATTTTCACCAGCAGCGCATTGGGAACCGCAGAGTGGGTTACCAGACCACTGAAGAAGCGCAGATATGACGTAAGAATAGTAGGACACCAAGTGCCATATAAACCGCACTCGATGACGGACGATGAAATCAAACTCGGAAGCAAAACGCAAAAGTGTACGCGATTCGTGCAAAGCAAAAAAAAATCTTACAACTTTACAGCACGGTTATCTTTATCTCTCTCAATCGGACAACCGTTCGATGATATAACAATTGCATCATTTCTGCCCTGACTATTTACGACACGTATTTTAATACTAAAATGAAAAATGCCCAGCGTTCGCATATATTTTATTATTATTTAATATTTTTTGTGGTTTTTTTACATCCTTCCTTTTCCGTTTTTCCTTTTATTTTCTTAACGTTTTATTTATTTTGCTAACCTACATCAGAAAAAAATGATCGCATCACGACACGAAACACGAACTACCGGTAAGATTGGATTTAAAAAAGGGATTAAGAACGTAACGGCTGTGTTTTGCGGTGGTAAGAACGAATTCCTCGTTATTTAATGGACTTGATGCTCAGGACAAGCAGAGGAAGTGTATATACAAATGATGGCTATGCATTTATCAACTTCCAAGAACAACTTACAGAAAAATCTCACGCTCACACATCATTATCAACATCATCATCATCCTCATTAAATTTTTGTAATGAGTTTGTTTCAACTTTCAGTTTCTTATAATATCGTGAACGAGTAGATATCATCACCACCAGCAAAACGCTTTTCTTTCTTTCCATCTTTGATAAAAAACATAATGACAAAAAATAAATATATACGCATCATCAATTACCACTACATTTAAAAAGGCGGACAATTTTTGTTGTTGATTACTGGCCACTTTTGGTTTGCATATGCTATTTTATAGCTATCCGATCATCCATTGTCCATCCTGTTCCTGTATGAATACCTACTTTACTCACGCTGTCGCAGATCATCGCATGAGAGATGTGCTTTCTATCTGAATCTAAATGCAAATTTTTAACAACTTCAACTCAACTCTTTCGTTTATGTAATTTACATAATGGTATTGTTTACACCACCACGGTAATTTTCGTAGAAACTCATCCATCAGATAGTATCCTTTTTGAGGAATAAATTTTTATTGTTGTCTGTGATATAATGTCATTGTTCTGTTGGTGGGACAGTAAAGGAGATCTAATGGTAATTCTTATGCTAATATTATGATGATTTATAATGTTACGCCGTTGCATCCCCAATTTTACCATTTCAAGAGTTACATATATGACATTATGCAAAGACTGCAGTTGTTCAATTACGCATCTTGTAGCAAGTCCCTGTCTTGCCCTTCCCATACATTATGAGCTCCTAATCAATAGCGTTTGAAATTTCACCTCGACAAAGAACCACATGCATGTATCAATATATTAGATCATCATAAAGTTAAATAAAAATACAAAAGGCAACGCAAGCAACTCGTTTTTCATTAACGAATTAGTCATCTCACACAAACACACGCTTTGCAGAAAGCTGTGGGATGTTTATTGAGGGGACTTTTAAAGCAAAGAGAAATAATGTATTGTTGAGTGTCTAAAATAAGATATGACAATTTGTTCTCTATACTCAAGTTCATTGTCTCTGTTGTTCAAAATGTTAGTTTTTTTCGTAAACTGTTTTTTCCTGAATGCTGCGATTACGTTATATTTTCACTCTGCACGTTACGAAAACTGCATTTTAGAAACCTTGACTTTGAATTGTACTCATCCTTCGCTTTCCACCAAAAAAGCTCAATATTAATATCATTGTTACAATTTTTAAAGGTGTGTTGGGCGTTTGGTGATGTATGAGATGATGATCATATAACATTAATTTGTATTTGCTTCGTATATGCTGCATTCAATCACGTGCAGTATCAAAGACATGTGTAATTGCATTGTTCACGCAGGAAATCCCCACCACAGGCGACCGCACTACAAAACTGCAAAAAGGCTAAAGTGTCATTTACCCTATCACGTACAAACACACTTGTGTTCAAGAAGCAGACACACTATTTTTTAAACAATAAAATACAAGTTTTTGTCTGGATGGCCCAGATTTCTTTTGCTTGACAAGTTGCCCCAAGGCAGATAGTGCTTTTGGGTATTATCATTTTCACGCAGAATAGTAAAAAAAACTTGACGTAAAATGTATAAAATTGTATTACATATAAGCTTGGATTGGCAAAAATGCTATATGACTATAAAATAAGTTTTAAATTGCAAAAATGTGGAATCCTTTCGTTTTAAATTTCGTCAAGATTTTGAAACTGCGTTCGTGAACAAACTAGTCTCTCTTGAAGAAGAGGCAATAAAGCAATGAAAATAATTTTTTGAAGATGGCAAGACATGTTTCTGGCCTTTTGTCAAAAAGGAGATGGGTAGAGGAAACGCATTCGTTGGCAACTGCCACTTACAACCTACACGAATCAGCATGGGCGCAACGATGTAACGGTAACAATCCACCAACAACAGCATATATCTGCAAAATTTTCTAAAATGCTGTTACAACAACACTACTTCTTTCTACGATAGCATTTTATTTTTTACACAAATCATTATGCAGGCACATGTCACGACAAGCTAATATGTCACTTGTTTTGATTGCACCATAAAGCATATAGAGAGAGGTGATTTGAATCAACTAAGGAGATAAAAAAGTGGTCGAGCCAGTAGTTACTTTGGTGTGTCAGTCAGTCAGAAAAGCAAAAAATTAGATGAGACCTTGCAACCGAAATGCACTTTTTAAAATTTACTCTTGCCTTTGCTAGAAACGTCTTTATACTGACCATGCACGTTTCTTAAAAACGGCACTGGGTTTTCATCTCCACTTTTCCTTTCTAGCAAAACTTTTCCTTTCATAAGGGTGTACCCACCCAGTGTATTGATAGCTAACCCTTTGGCTTCTTTGCACATGCACTACGAACGTTAACTGAAATATAGAATCAATTACAAATATAATTCCTACCTCCACTTCCCCATCCACCGCCTCCTCCTCCTTTTCCACCTCCACCACCATCGGAAACTTTGATGATCACGATTTTTCCACTGCTCACTGGACCTCCTCCGCCGCCGCCACCTCCCCATCCACCACCGCCCCCTCCAAAACCTCCGTCACCTCCTCCTCCATACCCTCCCCCGCCTGAACCACCTCCCCAACCTCCTCCTCCTCCGCCGCCTCCACCACCTCCCCAACCTCCTCCTCCACCGCCGCCTCCATATCCTCCACCACCTCCGCCTCCACCACCCCCTCCCCAACCACCACCACCCCCTCCGCCGCCTTTCCCTTTACCGCCGCCTCCACCTTTTCCTCCTCCACCACCTCCCCCTCCCCAACCACCGCCGCCGCCACCTCCCCCCTTGCCACCCTTTAGACTCTTTAGAGCCTTCTTCAACTTTTTCAGAAAGCCTGCGTCACATTCTGATGGAAGAAGCGCAACCACTAGGATAGTTGCCAGTGATATGTATAAAATGGTCTGTGAACAATTTTCAAATTTGCATAAGTTTCTTCTAGATTATATGCTTTACTCATTTTTGGTAGATAAACGTTACAATTTTTACCTTTTTCCGGGCATACATGCTGGAAGATTTAATCAGTCAATATGTTCTCTGTCATGGAGCGCAAATAAATATGGAGGTGGCGAGCGTCACAAAGAAGCACCACACATTCCCTTCCGCATTCACTTACACCACCCAAAACTGATCAATTTATTGAGTCAAAAGATCACCAAATAATTATTATATGCACTCTGTAACCTCGATAGGTATATTATATTCACTGTGAACCCATTCGTAGTAAAACAGCGGAAACTGGTCAGGCCGGGTGCTGGTATATGCGACGATTATGACTTGTTGTTGTTGTTTAATTGCTCACTTTGCTACTCTAGTTGTAAAACCTTTCACTTTCATTCGAAATGTGCTTTTCGTGCACGTATAGCAATATATTTTTGGTGAACTGGTAAAAAAGCAAGAAACTAGCAGCAGCAACAACAACGCAAAACAGCCATACTATGCCTATCCTGAAGGGACGAAGTCCTCTGTAAAATTGTGGAGGAAATCAAATTGTCGAGGGGATTTATATAGAGAATTTTTCCTTTCTGTGATGATGATAATGATGTGTTCATGATAAGCTTCGAATGTGGATTGTTAGTCGTGTTTGCACTGTGATAAAGAATCCATACATTTTATTGCACCAAGCAAAAGTAGTACTAGTGGTAGAGTGGTAACAATGTGAGTAGTAGTATGCCACCTGTACCTAAATAATATTCTCTGGTTGTTATCGAAAGGGTCCCTTCTTGTGTTCTCAACTGTCAAAAGAACGATGACGCATGATATGTTGCGTATACATGCGTAGCCGCTATTTAACTGTTAGTTATAACGCTTTTTCGAGCGTTGGTGCCATTACTGCATGGGCTTAACAATTTTGGTGTGAATTGTACCTACTTTTTCAGTTATCTCTAAAAAAGGTGCACGTTTGAATGTCTGAAAGCTCACATTACATACACACAATAATGGCATGGATAACAACAGAAATGAAGTTGGTGGCGAATTTTTTTGTTTCCTCTTTTTTATGTGTATTCAATAACGCACACAAATCATAACAACAGATTGTGACACTTTGTATATTATACAACAATGTTTAAACGCTTTGATTTTAAAAGTGTTTCGTGGTAAAATCGTATAAAAAAATAGGCGGAGATATGCTTTAAATAAATGGTTACAAGTTGCATCGATAACAATATACCTAGTTAATGTTTTGTTTGTGCGCGCTTACGTTGAGCATGCATCAACAAATGTTGTCAAACGGCTATTTTCATAAAGTCTATATTTTATACTATCGATAGCCAATGCAATATGATAATGCAATAACAGCAACTAGCAAGGGTTTGTAGCATAATGATGAGTTGGTAATAATTAGCTCCGTGTTGTTGTAAACAGCAATTTCAGATTGAGGGAACATCTACTACTACTATTTTTTAACGGAATGAATCCACTTTTTTCTAATAGCTTTTAATACAATTCATGATGATGCCGTATCAGTATATAATCAATTTGCGCTTTGAAAGGAGAACCCTTTCATCAAAATCATGTTGTTTTGATTCCAATTTTCTGCATTCTTTTTAGAAATTTGAGTACAATTCATATCATTATCATGCTGTAACAGTAACGCTGTACTGTGGTCAGGTCAGTAACTTTTTGTTAGGGGATGGTTCATGGGGTTCGAATTCGAGGCAATTTGATTTTTTATTTGAGTGGCATGATTAATTCTTACTTATTTTTTGGTGGAATTCAATAATTGCATGTAAACAATAAAATAATACAAACAACATCCTCATTTCCAATGACATAAATAATTTTGTTCACCAAAGTGTTTCCTTGAATTTGAATCATCAAATGTGCTTTGATGTCGAACGTTAAAAGTAAAGCCAAGACTAGTCAGGACTTTTAACGAAATACTGGTTCATTCTTCTCCGTGCCACATGTTCATTCAGTAAGTGCAACCACTGACATGATAATAAGGTGCAGGTGAATTTTGTGCAATCAATAGTTTCTATCGTCCTACTATTACTCGACTCAGAGTCAATTTAAATATCGTTACTACTCGTGACTGTACGGTCCATATAATATGTAATTAATTGTCTTTTGTCTTTCCCACACCTATGATTCAAGCGCTTTTACAATAAAAGTCCAAGTATGGTTATGACATGTCACAGGGTTGGTTGTATACAATGTACCTTTTTCCCAAAATATTCAAAGACATGTTTTGTTCTTCCTTCTTCTTGGTTGTGCTTATCAAATAGTTGGAATTTAACAAAACTGTTAAGTAATACATTAAGAATGCTGTTATAAAGTTTGTCGTAAACTTTTGCTTTTTTTTGGCGTTTCGTAATTTTATTTGCCATACATCATTTTCAAGCATAAAAGTAATTAACTCTTTTATTGAATAATTTTTATCTTGACTTTTGATTGAATTTCTTTTTAGGAATAATGTACGATGAAACAAGTTGTTTCGAAACATTGTATTTCTAAAAGTGACTACGTTATGACTTCTCGCAGACGGGTGCCAAGTTGATGCTCCTTCTTGGCAATTTTGTACAAACATTTTAGAGCCTTTTCCGTGTTTTAGTAACATTTCGAGGCAAGCACGAACATGCCTACTTATTAAGACATAATTCCCTTGACAAGTAAAGAGTTTAAAATAGTCAGTTTGTGAAATAGGTTGCCAATAATAATAATAATACGCGCATTCATAAAAATGTCAGATCGATGACCAGCAACGGCACTGACTGACGGTACCTTGTTGATTGACTGAACCTGAATGCAACGTAATAATCGTGTCGTGTTGCTAAAAACGGCGTTATTTTGCAAAGCTTCATAATTACCGAAGATGACACGTAACCAAGTCTCTGACTCAAGACTGTAATTTTGCTATCTACATGCCTTAATTAAAATGCATAATGCAATCCATTCGGTACACTCGTCCCGAGTCGTCTCAAGAAAGCAAGTCTTAAAACCATTCATCTTCAACGTAAGCCAATTGGAAAAGGAAACGATTTGCCCGTAGACATTCATATTATGTATTTTTTACACAATGATAAATACAGGGAAAAATCTGACATTTCAATTGAAATGCAAGCAAAAATTAAGAAAGACCGCAAACAAAACTAACATAAATTATTAAATCAAAATAAATTATTGCGATAACAAAACGGTTGCGCATGCTCAATTTAATTTTATCTCGGCAAAAATCGTAATATATAGTATGAAGATGAAACATAGTGTTTATTGTGCAGGCGAATGATCAATTTTCCTTCTGCAGAGACAGGCATGCTTGCGTAACGTATTGTACCTAAAAACACGAACAGTCATCAATAGGATAACTTTTATTTATTTCTTTTATTTATATTACTACGTCTCCCCCAATCCTTATCCTTTGTTCCTACTTTGTACCATTTTTTACAAAGTAGCGAACGACTAAAAAGTTAACAAAAGGAAGAGTCTTGCAACGAAACAAACTTTAGACAGGTAGGCAGATGCGCACAGCTTGTGGTTTATTATGTCGCAGGTTTTGAACCGACTCACTCGCTGAGCATTATTACCTCACTTCATTAATCTATTTACTCTTACTTGCACACAAACGAATAACAACAAACGAATGTTGACATAAAAACGTAAATTGTCTTGTCACATGACTAATCATTCTCTATGATTTTTTTCTTACTAGCAAAATAATAATCATCATCCATCCTACTTTTTAGTACTACCCACTACATAAGTAAACAAAAATCGCAGAGAGCAATCACCATTAAATTATTCTAGTCCACTTGAGTCGGACTCGGACACAACGACTTACTTTTTTTTATAAAAATGTTAAATTACCTCAGAATATAACATACTTCCTATTATCAGAGAAATACACACACAACATGCGTTGTTATTACAAAAAAAGCATTGCGAAATGTTTTCGTGAGCTTCCTTTTATCCACCAAGCGCATCTTCATCCTCCGTCAGTGCGCATAGCTAGTTTTAGCGACCAGATTACATGCCTATGGAATGCAGACAGGTAGACGAAATAGCAGTGTGTCCTCATCACTCACTGAGTACAAGATCACGTAATAATAATAATCATAAGTCTGTAAAGAAAATATTTTAAATGAGGTGAAGAAGAAAGTTGCGGTGTGATTGTAACCATTACACATTATAGAAGAACGGCGGATATACTAATACTGCATTGCTTTATGGTGCGGCGTATCTCTAATAAACACTAATATTTTTTACCAAGAATAGATGAAGGAGAAGAGCATGTACGATGGTTAAATTTGTAAACATCCTCCTCACTTGATTGAAGTGTTCTGCATTTTTGTAGCAAGAAAAATACCAATAAGAGAGTAAAGGCTCTTTAAATATATTCGTAAAAAAGAAAAGGAAGCGCTTCTGCCACTACCAGAACATTTCTTACAAACAGCATCACACAAAAAAAGTTTGTGCGATTTGAAATGTGTAAAATTGAAATGATTTGTACGTGTGCCCTCAAGTGCCATCATTATCCGTTTTCATACCCTCCTCTTCCTGACGCTGCACATTTTTTTGCTGCATCGGATATCATCGTAGTATTTTATAAGGATATTCTCACATTCGAAATTATTACAAAAAAGTTGCTACAATACACAAATCTATATTTCATGAATATATTATCTCTAATTACGTAGATTTATCATTGTCTGCCCATCGGTAATACAATGAGAATGATATTGCAAGACGGTAATATAATTTATTCAATTAGGGTGTCAGTTTTGAAGCTTCCACCTATCCCTTCTCGCAACCAGCTCCTTCAGTGATGTGACCTATTTAGAGTGGGAAGGAAGGAAGATGAGAAATTGAAATCATGCACATGTTATAGCTCACTTTTGATTTTACGATCTTGCATTAGGGCTGTCCTCCGGCTAGTTACACATAATATTGCCTATTGTTTGATCAAACTTTGAACTGCATTTTGGATATTGACATTTTGAACTAATTTGTTACTTGTTTTATGTAACTGAACTCGTTTTCTGATATCGAGCAATTTAAATATATTATAGCCGACTGGCTGAACCAAAAATGTTGATTTGCTAGACTTATAAAACCTGTCTGTCGTCCTTTCTAACAAAATTACTGCTTTCTGAAGATTAAAAAACCAACAACGCAAATGGTTAGTTTTAAATACTAAATTATAATATAATGTTATGATATAACCCATTTTGTTCTTTAGAGAGCAGACAGTCTACAGTTAAGCGTTAATCATCACAACGCTGTCGAATCGTGACTGTAATAGTGTCGCTCCAGGCGATTTCCACACAGATTAAAGATGATCATCAACGCTGCTCCTTTTTCTTTAAAAAATACTACTAAAACACACCATTGATTTCATGAGATACCAAAAATAAATTGTTTTGTAAGTAAAGCATATCTTAATGATGTTGATGGGTGGTGGCACGGATGATGGGTGTTGTATCATGTACCCATAAAATCTATTTAAAAAATATTACAAAGTGCCACATAATCATTAGATGGGTGTGTATTACTCCTTCAGATAAAATTAAATGTTGACAATTATATGCTATTATATGAAATCAAAATCTCATCTATTATGCAAATTCTTGCAAGTATACGCACACGCCGACATCATCAGTAGTAATAATAACATGCTGCACTTAATATCAGAAACCAACCAACGATTTTCACACATAATCTCAACGCAGTCAATTTCTATTGTTTGTAACCGCATTCGGCGACAATGTAATAGTATAATATGCAGTGTTTTATAAAGTCCTGAAGAAGGATCGATGATAGCAAAAGCACATTGCACATTATTTTTTTGCACTAATGCATCATCCTCGTGATTCGTGATGTAAAGTGTTCAAAATTGCGGTATCGTCGATTCTTTGATACTCTGTTAGTGTGTACCTTGGCGTTTGTGCTACTGGGTAGGTAATATTATTATAAGTATCGTTATCCCATCACCCGAGAGTAAAAAAAGCTTTTTACATCTAAAAAAATGGCTGATGAGCTACCACTTTTACTTTCTTGATATGATGTGAGCAATGAGCATCATTATTGCCTATTACGTCTTTGTTGATGATGATACATTTGAAATTTTGAATTTTTCTTGGTTTTTTGCAGGTTGATACACCTGATAAAGAAAGTGGTGCACGTACATTGAATTTATAAAATCATACCTTTTTATCTTTCAGTCATCCATGAGCTGTCGATTTGTATAGGTGGTGCCTGCTCTATGCTCAATTTTTGCCGTTAAAAGTATATCGCAAAGCATATAGCAGAGAGAAGTAGGTTAGATTTAGTTATAATTTCCAATTTATTCCCCTCCCGGATCGAAATAACACCAATTTGAAATAAAGTCAAAATAATAGTTGTGTCATGCTGCGATGATAAACTTTATCACGATTGCGGTTTTTCAGCAAGCAGTCTCTAGTAATTAACGTGATTACGTGCTAATTGCAGTTATTGTTTTAAAAATTTCATTTTAAATATTGAGAATTATGAGACGCCTACCAAGATTGAGCCATTTTACTTTCAATTTTCATGTCACTCACCAAATCCCAAAACTGTTAGTACTTTAATTCAATTTATTTAGTTTTTTATTATTTACAAACAGTTAAAATTTCTCTTGCAATTTTGAAACAAATGTGTTTATTGAAATAATTAAAATTCACTAAACAGTCCCGGAAACAAACATTCTTGTGTACATTTTAGATGAATATTTGCACCGTCTCATAACGCTCCGGAGAATATTTTATCTATAATGATGTTGTTGTTTAATTAATTGCGAACCCCGTCTTTACCCCACTGTATTTCCTGTTACAGGTATCTTACGTAACATGTTCCGTTTAATAGAGTAGAAAACAATTTTTTTGTCTCTAGAAGTGATGTTTTCACTTTTTACCTCTTACGGCAAGCGAAATAACATACATGCATACTACATACAGGTAGGTAAGTACCTACGACGTGCAGCTAGCAGCACGTAAGATAATATTTTAGCGCTTGCACATTAATAAACGACCTGCACCGTTACTCTTTTGAGACCATTTTAAAGGGTGAAAATCTGGTAAGGTAAGTACCTCGCTCGTGATGATCATGTTGGCAAAGGAGCTGATACTTATTAGACTATAGTTTACAATATTATATTTTTGACATTTTGAATTGGATGGGTGCAACAATTAACCGTTATGCGTCTTGAGTATATAGTCCTTTAAAATGAAGTGGCAGTCGTACTTGCTACATTTCACTAGAGTTTAGATGACCGCTGTTTAGCCATTAAATCTTGTTATCATTGCAATTAATAAAGAAAATTATTCATCCTGCTAACTATATACATTTTGATTTTTAATTTTTAATAATAATCTCTTTGGTAGGTGAGGTAGACCTAAGCAAACAAACACCTGTTTTTATTGTCACATGCAAAGGATTGTGCAATCCAAATGAATGACATCTGTCAATTATTGCATTTTAAAATTTTTGTTTCTGAAATCAAAATGAAATTAAGCTGTCAAATGATTTATTGCTTTATGAATTAATAATAGGAAATTTGTAACAATTACAAATTAGCATTTTAAATGTAATTCATCATCATCATAAAAATATACCTAAACAGATCAAATATATCTCAATTTAACATCCTGAAATATGGCCAGCTATCAACTCGAATGTAAACCACACCCCAAAAACTGACCACTGCATCACGTACCAATTTCAGAGTTTTGAATTTTCAATATTTCTTGAAATAGGTATTCGATATTCATTTTCTTTAGTTTCATTGATATATTCCTAGTATCACTAGCATAATCAATAATTTATGTTGCAGCAGTAGTGTTTTGTAACTTTTTTGTATTTGATGAACACCTGGTCTGCATTTAATTTTGGAAGTTTACGAAAGTAACTGATGATTGATGAAAATCAATGAAAAAATTCCAACACGTGATTGATATGCATCATGTAATCGTTTCAAATTTTACAGTTAATATATAATGCTCAACAAGGTGCAAGAATGAAGCAGCGTCATATGGAGTTGCAATTGGAAGCATATTTATGATGATGCTTATCTTGTGCAAATCTTCTAAAAAGCATACCCCTTGCTTGAGACCGTATTTATCGCAAAATCAAGGAGGAAAGCGGAAGCCCAGTTAGGAAGCCTTTTACTTTTATGCCATATGTTATAAAGCGGAAGACGCCAATTATCATTATTTGCCATTAATATTACTTTATCATAATCAATCTTAGCATTTTAAAGTTATGGAGTCGCATATTTGCGTAATACTCCACGCACACGTGAGTTTAGATCATATACATACTATTGACTATGTACATATATGTATGCAATGCAATATAACATTGCACTTCTTTAAAATAGTACCTGACAAATAAGGTACCTTGTAATGATGATTGTGGATGAGTACAAATTGTTAGTCACTGTTACGAGAGAAAAATGCATCTACTTACATATATACATACTAAATACATTGATCCCATTTTTGATAGCATTACCAAGAATCGGTATTCTTGGCTAACATTATGAATACATAATATACTTTTCATCCACCAATTGTTGTGTCAAGCTTGAAATTGAAAGTAAAATGTTACCTCAAAAGCGGTTTCTAAAAGAATCTGAAAAATGTACTTATAGGTATAATAATAAAATAACTAAAAAATGGCAGATGCTTTCCACTCGCCAACCTCAGTTGAATACGTAAAGTACTATTTTCGGGAATCGGGACTAGTTACAGTGAGCAGGCATTTCAATGCGAATTGTACATACCTAATAATAGTAATACATGGATGAAGATGAAGCACGATTTTTTAATGCCGAGTGTCTGGGCATTCAATTCAGGCTTAAGACACACTCGCGCAATTAGGTGATTACCAACTCATCATCTTTTCTCAAAGAGACAGGCAACAAACGATGAAAGAGTGTGAAAAGTGAAACATGCAGTCAATTTTTTATCCCCACAAAAGAATTAAGTGCCTCTGTGAATCCCTTAATTTGCCCCTCAAAGAAAACTCTTAGTCAGGAAGAAATTTGTATTAGTTGCGTATTGGATGAAAAATCGTAAGAAAAATCTTAATATTGCACATGTACCTACTAAATGGATTATCCTACCAAACACATACGATCTCTAAGCATTTAAGTGAAGTATTCTCTATTTATCTGAAGTGATAACATGGGAATTGCTAGGAAGAAAATCTGCATGTTTCCAAGTTTGAATAAAGGAGGCATTATATTTTTGGTGGCGAATAAATTTTGATCGTGAAAATGACAGAATGTGACAAAGACATATGTTCGGGGGATGCTTCAACAAACAAATGGAGCTCAGTGATTGTTCAGCTTCAGTACGTAATCCACATTATGTGCTTTAGTGCATCAAACAATTACCACCTCAATAGGATGCCTTTTGGTTACATAAGAATTCACCATCAACTCAACACTCATAGACCCAACTATTGTACGAGACAGCAAACAAAGATGGCTTTATGTCAGAGCATGGAAGATTGCGAATTAGGGCAAAAATGGGATTTCATTCGAAGCATTTATTTGTTTGTCGTATTTTCGAAACAAAATATATATTTCATCAACCGTCAACTTTACACCGAAATTTCAAAGAAAAGAAGAAGATAATGATGATATATTCACCTAGCTTATTATGATGACGAACATTTACCACTTACCACATATATTCGACTATGTATTTAATACATACTTAATAATATATAATTTGAACAGGTCCTAATACTTGAATGATGTATGATGTTCTGTTGATGTGTTTACAATGTTATGCAATTTTTAGTTATTTTGTTTCGGTTACCGCTTCTGTCCCATTATGATTTACATACAAGAAAAGAAAATGTTTTACGAAAGGTGATTTTTTCGTATTGAAAAATGTTCATGAATTGCAAAAGTGGCAGAAGTTTGAAAAGATCAAAACTGTCATTCTTGCAACCCGACCTATGGTCATGGTGCGTTTCAATTCATTGTCGACATTTCAAAGGATGAAGGTAACGATGTAATGCCACATAGAATTTAAGAGGACATTCAACTATGCTCCCATGCATCCTATATGCTGTTAATTAAACTAAACCCTCTCACATGTAATCTAGTATATAAATTAATTATTTGTGAACAACTGTTTGGAAGACATTATCTCCCCAATCATTCGTTATTCTAGAGACCTTAATTGCGTCTGGTTATAAAACGTGGTTGTTTATTTGTGGCAATATTTGTCAAAAGAGTACACAAAATACTGCTTTTGATAGAATTTAAATCACTATTGTTGATTTCCTGCTGAAGTATAAAAACTTCTATGCAAGTTATATTTGTATCAATGTTATCTCGACATAGATAAGCACAATTGGTATGCGAATATTAAACATGATTGCCGATTGGCTGTGTTGTAAATACGTAAGCAACTGATTTGCCAGACGGATTATGAAAATTTCAATGAACTTCATTTTGTTGGATAATAAGGATATACTGCTCAGCTTATCCACTCTGTCATTAATGTCATTCTTGGTAACATGAAGCGGCAAACCTTTTAGTTAATATTTTCATATTCTATTTGTTTAATTTTATCCCGTGCACATGAATGACTTTGGCCTTACCCTTGATTGATTACAAAAGGCTATAATATTCACCAAAGCCTGCTAATATTATCTCACCAACGTTTTATGGCTGTTTATGCAATCGAGTGAATGCAAGGCTGTATTTATATACAACAAAAACAATACTATTTTTTAAATACGAATTCACCCAATAAATCACGGTGTCAATGTTATCTGCACTTTGTTAAAAGTCGGGCCGGGGTTTTCTAGCTCGCTGACATGTCATGCGACTGACTGAGTGCGCATTACGCTAAAGCTGGGATTTAATCCTCACCTAAAAGTCATTATGAAATCCCTTGAGATCGTATGATGTCATGAAAAGTTGGATTAACTCAAGAAGTCATGAGCCTTTATTTTTACGTAGAAAACGAGGCGTATTTGGGCATGAGGAAAACTTTTTTGTTAGCACAAGTACTTTATTAACAACTGTGTACATTTCCTGTACAACATGAATAATTTGCAAAATTGCAAATATTTCCATATTGTTCCTTTCCACTGGACTTTAATCATTTATAATCAGGCCCATATAAATAGAGAGGGAGTTTAACTACTCGTTTGGACATTGGAATGATGATGATTTACGGTTTCGTTTTCAGTTAGAGATAGCTCTTAATCGTCAATTATAGTATTTCATCTTTCAGTTTGCTCTCCAGATTCGGTTGATACAGTATAATAACATACCTTGTTCTATTGTTCTAATTTTATCATGAAAGTTTTCAATTTTCCAAATACTGCAGTCTGCAATGCAGTTTTACTGCTTTTGTTGCACTTGAGTGTAGCAAAAAGTGCGAGCGTCACTGCAGACGACCTTGTTGTGGAAGCTGGTGAATTGGGAACGATCCGAGGTACTCGACTCACCACTATCGGTACATCCACCAGACCCTTCAGTGCCTTCCTTGGCATTCCATATGCTGAGCCACCAATAGGATCAAAAAGATTTTTGGTTGGATTCAAAAATATTTAATGTACTTAAAATAATAATATTAAAATATTACAAACTATTTCAAGAAATTCTTATTTAATCACTCATTCAGCCATCCGAAAGAAAAACGGGTAGATTAAGTGAACCAGGCCAAACATTTGATGCATCCGCTTCAGGTCCAGCATGTAGTCAACCAGAAATTCCTTTTACTCCGCAATCAGAAGACTGTCTGTCCATTAATGTTTACACACCAAAAGTAAAAAAAATAGTAAAATGATTCCGAAGAGTATTGCATGCAAGGGTATTTAAGCAAAATATCTAATTAATCTGTCAATTCTTGCACTGCAAAACTGTAGCCACATCCAGTGAATGATGACGACCTTTTGCCAGGTCAGAAGGAATTTAAAATGAACGCAAAAAGTCCAATTTTTTTTACTTGAAAAATTACTCATATCTTTCTAAAAATATATATATTTCTAGTTATTTTTTACATCCATGGTGGAGCATTTACCGTCGGACAAGGAAACATGTACAATGGAAGACGACTACTTAACAAGGATGTCGTTGTAGTAAGTTTCAATTACCGATTAGGAGTTTTAGGCTTCTTTTCCTTGGATTCAGAGGATGTCCCGGGAAATGCTGGACTGTATGACATTGTCAACGCCCTTAATTGGACAAGCGATTACATCAAGTACTTTGGTGGGAACCCAAACAAAATCACTATTGCAGGTACTTTACGTTAAACAATTATAGCTCGAGAGATGAGTACTAAATGCACCATTAACATTGCATCCTGTTACAATAATATGAAGGTCAAAGTGCTGGATCGGTAGCAGTTACTCACTTACTAGCGAGTCCTGTGGCACGAGGGCTTTTTCATGGAGCTTTAGGTGCAAGTGGTTCTGCGCTGGCTGCTTGGGGCACAGCGGAAAACCCATTAGCAGATTCTTTGAAAATTGCAAACATGTCGGGGTGCTATAATCTATCCCTTGGTGAACCTGATGAAGCAATGCTTGCCGACATTACCTCATGCATGAGAAATGAAGTGAGTACAGTTGAACTTGTGAGTGTCCTCAGAACATTTCAGGTGAGAATTAGCAAATTTAATAGAAAATGTGCACATTCTTTTACAATGTATGCATATAGGCAATTACAAAGTAATAATATGGATATCTAGATGAGCGAACGCAGAGCTGGTAGATTAGGATTCGGTCCGGTTTCTCCAACGGTTCAAACATTTGTTGCGGAAGGGTTTCCCTATATTTTGACGGAACACCCAAGTGTAGTATTTGCAGAGGGACGTCAAGCAAATGTTCCATTACTGATGGGTTCAACTCGGCATGATGGGTCCTATGTTTTAGGTGTTGTCTATAACCGATTTTTGAAGGATAATGGACACGTAAATGATACCGAGTTTATGGCAATGGAAGCTGTTCCAGCTGTTCTACAGGCGTTAGGTAACACAATTTTTAACATTCTCTTACACATACACAATAAGTTACTAAATGAATTATGTGCTTATAGGAATTCCTAATGAATACGGCGTCTACGATTCCATTGCAAAAATGTATCTCGGCGATACCAGAAAGTCAGGGAACTTTACCGAAATGTACCCAGGATTAATAGATGTATGTGAGGAGATAAAATGTACCTATTGACTACTTTTAATTGTAGACTTAATTATTCATGTACTCTCATTTTAGCTCTTCAGCGTATTTTTCTTCAAAGCGTCTTCTTATCAAACTGCCCTCTTCCAATCGGCAATAAACAACAATACCTTCTGGTACAGTTTTGACTTCCAAGGACAAGTATCCCTATTCAAGCTTTTATTTGGTTTGGAGGTGCCACCATTTGAAGGTGAGGAATTCAAAATAGGAATAACCCAAGGAGGTTCCATAGTAAAGCGCGCTGGTAGAGGAGTTATCATTTCGGCAATATCGCGGTACTGGCTTGTGGGACATATTTTTGCAGTTTGTTTACTTTTACTGACATGGCTTTGTTTAGGTTTATGTCTATAACAACGCATCAGATGTGATTTCTGACGAACCTGGAATTTTACAGTCAAAAAGTGATAGAAAAGGCTCAGTGATCCAGCAAATCATTGCTTAACTAATAATTAATTATTATTAACTGAAGAAGGCGTGGAAATATGCTACGTTTTTCAGTTAATGTAGGTAGTCAATGTGGTAAAAAATGCTCGAAAACGATCTTAGGTAAAATGACTTGACACGGACGGAACTACGAAAATAAAGGGACAAAAATACACAAGAAATTAGTTTAAATGATACGCACAACTTTATTAGCCGTTTGGACATTAGGCGTGGCCAAAGGCTCTTTTTTTAATGGACGACGAGTAGCTTTTTGCAGCTTCTTTTTATAATAATTTTTTGTAGGTACATACAACAATTCAATAATAAATGCTATGCGTCTAAATTAGATATTATACATATCTTACCAATGTAATAGAAAATCGTAGAGGACAGACATCATGACAAAATAAAATTACCATATTTTACTAACGATTAACAGAGCTTTGAAGACTAAACAAATCCATAATGCACTAAACCATAATTCACACACATTAACAATTATCATATTATTCAAATGAACTCAAATTACAAGCCAATACAATAATACTAATCACTCAATAATCCTCACCACTATTATTATTATTAACAATAAAAACTTAACAGTAAGAATGTGCCTTGCTTTCGTGCAGGCAAACGCGTAAGTGAATAGGACGACCACACCAATCCATCAACAAGCCAAACAACAGACGAGACGGCAAACATGCCTAAAAACACCAAATTCAGACCTTCCCACAAAATAATGTACTTTTTCCTCTGAACCCGCTAGATCGCACGAGACAGTCCCCCCCATTGCCCCAAGGGGCAATTAAAAAGTTACAATCACTATCAACAAAAATAAAAATTTAAAAGTCAAAAAATAAAAATACAAATACTCCCAAAAAGCAGAAGCTACTGAGTGGACAGATTGAGATTCCCCAGTCGACCGTTTATAGGTATCACACTGGGGATCTCGTGCGGTTTCCGAACCCAACACTCACAACAGGGCTTATGGCTATTAACCGCCTGCATGAAATTTTAGGGTGGACCGTCCAACGCAACGTAACTGAATAGTCATCTGCAGGAGTGTACACAATAAAACAAAACAACTGAACCTTGCATGAAAATTTAACTTTACGATTCTAATAGGGGGATAAGCTTAACAATTGGTCTCTCGAACATACTGTTGCTGGTCTTCACGGTGACAATACGGACCTTGCTGTCCGCTTTCTCAGGATTTTGATGAAGACGCTGGATTCTCGCCATCTTCCACGTGCCAGGGCTGGAGTCCTCCTTGAGCAGGACCAGATCACCGACCTTGACACTCTCCTTCTCCCACATCCACTTGCTGCGCTGCTGCAGGGTGTGTAGGTACTCCCTGCTCCACCTTCTCCAAAAGTGTTGTAGTCGCTGCTGCTGAGATTGGAACTTGCTCAGCCGGTTGCTCGGAACATCCTCCAAACTTGGCTCTGGGATGGCTGTAAGCGGCTCTCCGATTAGAAAATGTCCTGCTGTCAGGACGTTGAAGTCGTCAGGATCCGCTGAGAGTGGCGTCAACGGGCGGGAATTCAGCACGGCTTCGATTTGACACAGCAGAGTGGCAAATGACTCATACGTCATCAGGCTGCTCCCAATGACCCTCCGTATATGGAATTTCGCGGACTTGACTGCTGCCTCCCAAAGTCCACCGTGATGAGGTGCTGCAGGTGGGTTGAAGTGCCAGCGGATGCTGACACTCGCCAATTGATTTGTGATCCCCTCCTGTGCCTCCTTGCTCCGAATTAAGGCCTTCAGCTCTCGATCCGCTCCCACAAAATTTGTACCGCAATCCGAGAAGACGTCAGCACACAGGCCCCTCCGAGAAATGAACCGACGAAATGCGTCCAGGAAAGCCTCAGTGCTTAAAGAGCTGACTGCCTCCAAATGGACTGCTTTCGTCACCATACACACGAACACGCACAGATAGCCCTTGTACGTTTTTGGTGACCTCCCCACAGGATTTTTGAGCTGGAACGGCCCACAGAAGTCGACTCCTGACTTCGAAAATGGACGGGCTGGGGTGACACGAGGCTGCGGCAGATCTCCCATTAGCTGCTCTGCTGTGGCTGCTCGGTAGCGACGACACGTAACGCAGCTACGGATGAGGTGGCGAACACGATCTCGTCCTCTCACTATCCAAAACTCTCGCTGAAGACTGGACCACGTGTGCTGGAACCCAGCATGAAACAGTAGGTGGTGGCGGTGGTGTACTAACAAGTACACAAGGTGGCTTCCTCCGGGAAGAATGACGGGATGCTTGGCATTTTCTGGTAGCTGGGCAAAATGCAGTCGACCACCCACACGAATGACTCCCTCGTTGTCCATGAATGGGTTGAGCTTCCTGAGAACGCTGCTGTGCCGGATCTCTCTCTTCCTTCTAAGCGCCTCCTCTTCCGCCGGAAACGCTTGCTGTTGAGCATACTTCACCCACCTGGTGAAAGCTTGGTTGAGCTCCAACGGCTGAAGTGGCCCTGACGGTACTGACTCTTTTCTCAGCAGCTTCCAAAATCTGATGATGACGGCGGTGACTCGTTTCAGACGGGACAACGACGAGAATCTCTCTAAAACATTGAACTGGGGGATCTCTACATGATGAATGAGGACTGGCGGCTTCCTCTCTTCAGCTTCACACATGTCTTCAATTGGAGGGGCAACGAACAACGGGAGTTGCTCCTCCGATAACCACTTAGGTCCTTGGAACCAGAACTTGCTCTCCATGATGTCTCTTACGCTCACTCCACGGGATGCTAGGTCAGCAGGATTCTCTTTCCCAGGTACATGTCTCCAACACTCGATCGGGGTGAGCTGCTGGATCTTGGCCACACGATGAGAAACGAAAGTCTTCCATCGTCGTGGTGATTGGGATAACCATCTGAGGGTTATGGTGGAGTCAGAGTAGATGAAGAGTTGGCAGTCGAGATTGAGGACATCACGGACCTTCACCACTAGCTTGGCTGTCTCCACTGCTGCACAAAGCTCCAGGCGAGGGATGGTCACTGGCTTGACTGGGGCAACACGAGTTTTACTGGTTACCATCCGGACGACGATTCCGGATGGCGTGATGGAGCGTAAGTAGACGATTCCTCCAAAAGCACGCTCAGATGCGTCCGCGAACGCGAGAAGCTCCACCTTCAATGTCTCCGCTGCAGTGATTCTTCTGGGAATGGGAAGCTCTGCCAACAGCTGGATGTCTGCCTTGTACTCGCTCCACCCTTGCTTAACATGATCAGGAACTTGCTCGTCCCAACCAATCCCACACTTCCATAACTCCTGAAGAAGCAGCTTTGCTCGAACGGTGACACAGGATACCAGTCCAAGTGGGTCGAAGACGCGGGCGAGATCCGACAGCAGGAGCCGCTTCGTGAGCTCCTTCTCCTCAAACTCGTACCTGGAGAACTGGAACACGTCCGTAGCTGGGTACCAGTAAACTCCAAGAGCCTTCACTGGTACGTCCCCAAAAGAATGTGGCTCCACATCGCGCTTCTCTACTGGGATAACCTCCATGACAGCTTGGCAATTTGACGACCATTTTCTCAAATCTAGGCCAGCTCCCCCTACCGCGGCGGTGAGCTGGTGGTAAAGTTGAATTGCGGACTCTGGATTATCCGCACCGTGCATGAGGTCATCTACGAACATGTGTTGAGCAAGAGCCTCGGCAGCAGCAGGATACTGATGCTTGACGTCCTCTGCTAGCTGCTCCAGACATCGTGTTGACAGGAACGTGGCACAGGCCGTGCCGTACGTAATCGTCTGCAGCCAGTAGTCCACGACTGGGTCTGCAGGGTTCTCTCTCCAAAGAATCCGGTGGTACTCCTGGTCGTCGGGGTGTAGGCGAAACTGGCGGAACATCTTTGCAATGTCCGCCTTCAACACGATAGGATAGCTGCGGTACCTCAGCAGTTGGTCAAAGAGGTCATCCTGGATGGTGGCTCCCACTAACATGGCATTGTTAAGTGAGAGTCCGGTGGAGGTACTGGCAGATCCGTCGAAGACGACCCTCAGCTTTGTGGTGGTGCTGCTCTCATTTACCACAAAGTGATGTGGCAGGTAACAGGTCCTTCCAGGTACCTCTTGGACCTTCTCGGCTGGAATGGGCGCCATGTGCCCCAAGGCAATGTACTCCCTCATGAAGGCGACGTACTGGTCACGGTGAGTAGGCTGGCGCTGGAGTCGACGCTCTACTTGATGTAGTCGGCGTAGTGCTGCTCCCCTGGAGTACCCGAGCTGGCTTTCCTTTCCGTTGAAAGGAACACGAACGTGAAAGCGTCCGTCCTCATCCCTCCGGTGTGTGCGAAGAAAGTGTTCCTCGCACAACTGCTCATCTGTGGTCAGCAAACGGGTGGCAGGTGGCTCCTCCACCTCCCAGAAACGACGTAAGAAATCCAGGTCTGGATCCACGGTGACCTGGAATGACGTGACGGTGGTTGAGTCTTCTCCAACTGGAACTTGACCTCCTATGATCCAGCCGAAAATGCTGGAGTAGGCGACTGGGCAATTGTCTGGTCCCTCCTTCCTGTCAATCCCAATAACTTTGTGGTAGTACCGTAGCCCAAGTACAATGTCCACGGGGGCTGGTCGGTACCACTCAGGATCTGCAAGGTTGAGTCCTTGAATGTGTGGCCATTGTTCCACACGACACGTACGGGTTGGTTGGCTGCACGTCAGCCTCGGCATGATGTGTGCCTTCACGGTAACTGCTTGCTGGTTGGCGTGGCGGCTGACCAGAGTGACAGTGGCTTGTCCCCTGGATTTCCCCACCTTGGTTGACCCGAATCCCTTTACGGTCACGGACCCCTGCTCACGTTGTAGTTGGAGGCGGCTGACACATGACTCCGAGATGAAGTCAGCCTGGGAACCTCCGTCGATAAAAACTCTGCACGGCTGCAGGGTTCCGAACTTGTCAGCAACATGGACGACTGCTGTCTTCAGGGCCACCTGGGATTCTGCCTCCACATGATGGGACTGGACCTTGCCTTGCTGTTGTTGCTGAGGTGGTTGTTGTTGTGGCGGTGGCACAACACTGGAACTCGAACTGGACACGGGTTGTTGCTGCCTCGGTTTGGCAGCGTCATCTCCTCCAAAATGTAGCATTGTGTGGTGGCGTCGACCACACCTCCGACAGGATCTCGGACTCTGACACTTGTGGCTCTGGTGGGACTTGGACAGACAGTTAAAGCAAAGTCTGGCGTCCCTCACTAGGTTGCTCCTCTCGGTAGGAGTTTTATTTTGGAGTAGTGGACACTGGAAGTGCTGGTGGGCTCCGGAGCAGATCTGGCAATGTGCCCCCTCGGAGGATGCATGGTGCACCCGGATCTGCTTCCCTGAAGGCTTGGGTTGAGTTGCGGTGGTGGTACTACTACTAGCACCAGCAGCTAGTAGCCCACGGATATGGCCGGCGAGGAACTTGACAAAGTCCTCAAAGGTGGGCAGAGCTGTTGTAGTCTGCCGGATGGCCCATTCTCGGCGGGTGGCAGGATCTAGCTTCCGTACCAGGATCACGATGAGGATGTCGTCCCACTGGTCAGTGGGACACATGAGGACCTTCAGGGCACGAACGCTCTCGGAGACGCAGTCTAACAGCGTCTGGATCTCTTGTGCGGATTCTCGTACAAGTGGCTTCTGGTCCAAGAAGCGGGAAATGAGGGAGTGCACAATCTCCCTCTTGTTGTCGTAACGGTCCTTAAGCAGCTTCCAGGACTCGTTGTAGTTGGCGTCGGTGATGGACATGGCTCGAATCAGGTTGGCTGGTTCTCCGTGGAGGGATGTCTTCAGGTACTGCAACTTGTGGGCACCTGACAGCGTCGTGTTGGAGTCCACGGAGGCGATGAACAGGTCCCTGAATGAGGTCCAGTTCACGTAGTCGCCGTCGAAGGAGGGCAATTCCATTGCAGGTAGCTTGACGCTGATGCCCCCAGTAGGAGGAGCACCAGCACCGGAACTCGAGGACGATCCACTTGCAGCGGAAGGAGGAGGAGGAACAGTCAGTAGCGCGTCCGCTACCTTAAGCTCCACATCCTGGTAAATCCCCTCAATTGCGTCGAAGGCAGTCTCGTGTGCCTGAATTGCAGCGTCGATGTAAGTAATTCGAAAGTAATAAGGATACATTTCATTTACATTTCAGGCGGCATAACTCATGGAGACGATTTGATGTACGTGTTTGATGTGGCCTTGCTACCTTTTGATGATGACGAAACCGCAGTTAGCAATAGAGTAGTGGACTACTGGACAAACTTTGCCATTTTTGGGTGAGAAGTTGAGAAAAACCTGACACCACAACGTGCTAACATAAATCCGCTTTTAAATGCATTAATTTTCTAAATGATACTGCTTTCTCAGAAACCCCACACCCAATGACCCAACATGGCTTCCATTAACGGCGTACGGAGCAAATTTTCTAAGCATCGGAAAGGAATCAGAGGTGCTTCGGCATTATGATAACATGTGGAGTGGAATTGGGTGGGAAGTTGCTCCAACTCTACCGCCCACTTCAACGCAGTCAATCCCACCGTCAGAAGGTACCACCGATTTCACAACGGAAGCTCAGTCAACCAATGGTTCAACACCGTCAACGCCATCAACTCCTTCAACACCATCAACACCCTCCACACCGTCAACAACCTCAGAGACACCTTCGTCACCAACGACTGACTCAGGAAGTAACATACTTGCATCTTATAAATATTTAATCCTGTTATTTTTCTCTGTAAATACTATGCGCTATTTTCAGTGAGCCTATTAAACTTTGTCACTGTTCTTCTTTAAGTTAAAAAATAAATACTATTAAAAAAGCGACATCCTCGACTTTATCTTTACGCCACGATCATGATTCATGATAGCATTAAAAAGTAAAACATTTTTTCTTATAATCGGAATGACTGAATTTGTTGGGTATTTCTAAAGTGCATAAAAAGAGACGCTCGAAGAAGCCAGTGAGCTTGTTGGACAAAGACAAAGGTTCCAGAGGAGTGGGGCGACAGGAAGCAAAGCGCGCTTTCATTATTCCACACAGAGAGCTCACCAAAGCACCATTCATGCACATGTGTTGAGAGAGGTGATCCAAATGTAAACACTTTACTTTGTACTTTGTCACTCTGGCTGGAAAGTCATTTTCTCGCCAATTAAATTAATGTTCATTTATATAAGGTTGATAAAAAGTAAATTAATAAATCAGTGAAGTTACTTGGTCCTGATAATTGTGTTTGGTTTCGATTTATGTGTTTGATAAGTTGTCACTAGCCGAGAGAAAGGTAAGAGCAAGAACAAACTATGAGGTTACAACAAGCGTTTTGGGCCAATTATCTTTATTCGGCGATTTGTTAAATTGAACCATAAATTAGTCGCATTTCATGCGTTTTACACAGGTTTTGCATGGGAATATGTATTCCGTCAGCCGACGCCTGGTTTCGTTCCACTCCGGGAGTAGTCTTCGACAACAGACATGTCTTGTGGAGAACGGGATGAAATTGTTGACCGTGGCAGTATCAGGATCGGAGGTGGGGGGTCAAGTTCAGTCGAATGGGAAGCGATTCTTGTCTTGTAGTGGAGTAAGCAGTGATTCCTATAAAGTGGGACCAAGGGGAACAGGCTTGACATTTTCAAGACCGTTTAATCCAAAGTCTAACGGTTTTATGAATATAAAATACGTTAGTAGTCAGCGCCATCGTTGCTACTCCCGGTCAGCAGAGAAGGCAGCAGCTAAAGAGGAGGGTGCCATTTTGGGAGACGAGCAGAGTGTCAAAGGAGAAAGACCCGAGTCGTCGTCTATCATTGATCATCAGGAGGAGGAGGACTTGGATAGGTATGATGTCGATGTCGAAGAAGAGGGACTCTACTTGACGGATGAACAAATCCAGATGCTGACATATGGAGATGAAGAACTCATTAAGAAAATTAAATACATTCAGCTGGAGTATTCAGTCATGAAGTATGTACATGCAGCAATCCTTTTAAAACATAATTCGTATTGAATTTTAGATGTTTGTATTTGACTCATAATGTATAATCCCTTTTGGCATTTTCAGGCAGGACGGAGAGCGCGTACCATCGTTTATTAAATTCAAGTACTGGAAAGAACTTTTACCTCTCAGATCAAAAAATCAACGTAAAAAGTTTTATCTGTACTTATTTAAAACGGAAATGAAAGAACTGAGCCACGTGAGAAAAAAGGAAGAGAAAAGAGAAGCACGCTTAAAAATGTACGCCGAGAACCCGCTACCAAGCAAAGAAGAGGATATTTACTCCACATTTTACGGACTCGCTCGAAATACATTGTTCCTCCGTTTGTACGACACAACTGTTAACAGCCTTTATCATTGTCGTGCGGCGCGTGCCATGATGCATCATCCACCTTTAATAATCGATTGTTCATATGACGAATACATGACCCACCGAGAGGCAAAAAACTGTGCAAAACAACTTGAACTCGTTATCACTGACAATAGGACACACGTAGAACCATTTAACCTTTATCTCTGTAATGCCGGTAGACAAACAAAGACGGTTGACTTCCTCAACAGATGTATTCCAACACTCCACGACGATGACTTTGCTATCAATTTCTGCGAAGAAAGTTACATGGACTTGTTCCCCAGGAACAGGCTAGTGTACTTGACTCCTCACACACGAGATGAATTGGAGGAATATAATGAAGATGACATTTACATTATTGGAGCAATGGTTGACAAAACTGACTCGAGACCTTACTCGTTTGCCAAAGCCAAGAAATTAAATTTGAGAATGAAGAGGCTGCCGTTAGATAAGCATCTCATGTGGGGATTGGGAGGAAAGTCACTTACCCTTAATCAGATGGTTAAAATCATGTTAGATATCAGGTATACCAGAGGGGATTGGAAAGCTGCTTTGAGGCATGTTCCTATGAGAAAATTGTGTCGAGACTTCCATCCCTACCCTGATCAAATGCAAAGTCAAAACGAGTCTGAAACTAGTCCCCCTATGCCACAACGTAATGAGAGAAAGTCGTTTGTAATGGAAGATTTTGAATTACTTAATAGACGCAAGGGATTTAGAAGGTCTGATACATTCTCTTCCGCAAACCGAAGAAGTAGCCAAGCTGTTCAGGCACCGAGAATAAAAAGCCTTTATGACGAGGATTAAAATGTTAAGGTTAATTTGTAGTTCTCGTTTGTTTGTTGTAGTGTAGAGTTAAGTTTAGTTTGATGACTTTTATATACTTGAAGAATAACCCTTTCGTAAAATAAAGTGAACTGATTTTTATAAAAGTCGTTCCAAGTACTTCGTTCGAATGTTGTTGTTGCATATTTATTTATATATACCTAATAAATCATAATGCATAATACAAATTGTCAACTACACATGTCATTAAAATCAATAGACATAATATCATAATACATCTATCATATCTAACATAACTGCGATCTATGCATATGGTGGCGTAGTAGGACATTATTCCACGGAAAAGGGGCAAAGTGATAATTCCATTACAGACAATGCTTTCATTTGCAAGTGCAAAAGGTATAAGTTGAAAAGCTCAATGATATTAGTAACATATACAATAAAAAGCACAAGTGTGTAATCGTGACTTTGACTTGGGTTAATTAATTTTTTATTGCTATTATAAAAACCACTTTAACCAACAATGCATTTTTTATTAGATTCTCCATCCTCCCTTATTGGTTGCAGTTAAAAGGTAATGAGATGAACAGAGACTAAATTGAGGCAGAACATTATGATTATTAATTTAAATAAGCGTTTTGAGCCATTATCATGATGCCTACTGAACTAGAAGTCGGCTATGAGCTTCGACTTGATTAAAATAACACTACACAATAAAGGTTATATTGTAAAACTAAACCGGGAATTTATCAAGTGCTTCTTCCTTGTGTGCAAAGTAATCGTCATCAACATGCTGTATTCCAATTAGTACAAAGGATATATTCCGTGTGAAACATGTATAGACTTCATTTTCTTTGAATATGTGCCTACTTTACGTCCCATAATATCAAATAAATCTAACCTGAACTCCACCGAAGACGACGGTAAAAATTAATTAATGCACCTTAAAGGATTCTACGAATGCCCCCTCACCAACTTTCTTTTATATTCAATGTATTTACTACAAGTGTGTAAATATTTGCTTAAACAAGCCATATGCGGTCGGTTCCCAATCCTTTAACGTTATCACGATCAAAGGAACAACCGTATCATCAGTAGTTCTCAGTCGTCATCATGTTTCCATTCAAAACAAGAATTAAAGCAATGAGTTGAGAAATTAAAATAAATAAAGCTTTTACATTGGCATCTCATAATGAAAAGAAGAAGCCACAAAAGTTCATGACATCGTAAAATATTCTGTAACATTACTTCCTACTTTCTGTATTCCAATTTCATAACAGTTTTGTGGTGCTTTTTACACCTAGTATTTTCTTCACAATAGTCAATTCCATGAGAGATTAGAGATATTTTAAGTTTACGTTATCTTTAACGGCATCATTCGAAGCTATATTAGAGTTAACATGATTATGATAATTTTCATTACTCCACTAACTTGACTCAATCTTTTCATTCTTTCCTAGTTACCCTTCTATTTCTCCATTTCTCAGCAAAGACATCTAGATGTTTTGTCGCAGGCTAAACTGCATGACAGACAATTTTCACAAATTTCACGATTATTGCCGATATAATGCAGTCAAGGCTCAAAGGAAAAATTTTTCCCTTCAAGGGAAATATTTTTCCCTTTCAAAAAGGAAAAATATTTACCTTGAAAGGGAAAAATTTTTACTTTTGAGGGAATATTTTCCCTCGGTCGAAATATGGAAACCAACCTACAATCTTACTATACAAACGGATGGTTCAGTAGACGGAGTGTCAAAAATGTACCTAACTTAAATATAATTGTTTAACGTGATACAATTCATTATTATAATTGAAAGCATAATAAGGCAATGGGAAAACGTCGGCAAAAGGTCAATTTGAAATCGAAAGGTCAAATTCCTGAATCTTGTAATAAAGAGCTGAAATTGTGCATGTGGCCACTTGGAAATGCAAGGATTACGATAAAAGCGATTATTTTGGCCAAAAGTCAATTTGAAATCGAAAGGTCAAATTCCTGAATCTTGTAATAAAGAGCTGAAATTGTGCATGTGGCCACTTGGAAATGCAAGGATTACGATAAAAGCGATTATTTTGGCCAAAAGTCAATTTGAAATCGAAAGGTCAAATTCCTGAATCTTGTAATAAAGAGCTGAAATTGTGCATGTGGCCACTTGGAAATGCAAGGATTACGATAAAAGCGATTATTTTGGCCAAAGGTCAATTTGAAATCGAAAGGTCAAATTCCTGAATCTTGTAATAAAGAGCTGAAATTGTGCATGTGGCCACTTGGAAACGCAAGGATTACGATAAAAGCGATTATTTTGGCCAAAGGTCAATTTGAAATGGAAAGGTCAAATTCTTGAATCTTGTAACGAGGTGGGCGTAAACCCTAATAAGCAACTACCGAAAGCTGGATTTTTTTTAAATTACGTAATTTTTTAATTTAAATTACGTAATTTTTTAATTTAAATTACGTAATTTTTTAATTTAAATTACGTAATTTTTTAATTTAAATTACGTAATTTTTTAATTTAAATTACGTAATTTTTTAATTTAAATTACGTAATTTTTTAATTTAAATTACGTAATTTTTTAATTTAAATTACGTAATTTTTTAATTTAAATTACGTAATTTTTTAATTTAAATTACGTAATTTTTTAAATTTAAATTACGAAATGTTTTGTTTTACGCAAGTTTCAGCTCGCCAGCACACTCTGTATAAAGTTGAACTCTTACACGGTCAAACAATGTCAAGTGGTCACGCGACCATGCTTATCGAATTCCCAATCGTCGAAACCCCCAGTGTACCAAGTTTCAGCTCGCTAGCACACTCTGTACAAACTTGACCTTTGACACGGGTCAAACAATGTCAAGGGGTCACGCGACCATGCTCATCGAATTCCCAATCATCGAAACCCCCTGTGTACCAAGTTTCAGCTCGCTAGCACACTCTGTATAAATTTGACCTTTGACACGGGTCAAACAATGTCAAATGATCACGCGACCGTGCTCATCGAATTCCCTACCATCGAAACTCTCTGTGTGCATAGATATACGTTTTTGACCCAAGATAGAAGACCAAGGCAAGGAATTCTCACCGCACACACGTAAAACGCACTTGTAGCCCAGTGGTGTGCGGTTCCCTCAGACAACACAATGGCGCGTGTTCGAATCCCGGCAGTGGCAATCAATTTTTTCTTTTTTGCATTTTTTACCGTGATACGGTGACCTTTGACCTCAAAATGACATCAGATCTATACATTATGTTCATAGACGAGTCGAATAAGGTGTCACATGACATATGCTGCCATTTAATTTTTTTGAAATCGTAACGGTTTTTAACGGTCGCCGTTGACCGTTTGAGCTGAAAGTCGCGCGTTTTTATCCCAGTGACCTAAGTAACCTATATACCAAGTTTGGTGTCAATCGGTCAAGTGGTTTCGGAGGAGATGTGCGTACAGACAGACAGACAGACAGACACACAGACACACAGACTGAAAGGCAATCGCATTAACTACCTCACTTAAGCGTATACACGCTTTCGGTAGTTAATAAAGAGCTGAAATTGTGTATGTAGCAACTTGGCAATGCAAGGATTACGAAAAACGCGATTATTTTAGCCAAAGGTCAATTTGAAATCGAAAGGTCAAATTCCTAAATCTTGTAATAAAGAGCTGAAATTTAAACGAATGTAATTTTCAAATTATAAAGTAGACATTAAAAATCTTCGCATTTTTTACCTATTTTGCTCATTTTGCAACTAGTTAACTCATTTTGCAACTAGTTAACTCATTTTGCAACTAGTTAACTCATTTTGCAACTAGTTTCCACATTTTGTTACTATTTTCCTAATTGTGTAACGATATAACATATTTCAAAACTATTTTACTCATTTCCTACCTGTCACCTGTTGCACTTATTCGATACCTTTCGTATTCATTTGCTACCCAGTGTACCCAATTGATGAACTGCAAACTCATTTCACATTAATTATTAGCTGCTGTATTTATACGCGTCACCTGTGTGCAGCGGGGTTTCTAGTATTCCATGTTTACGTTGTAACCTTTATTAAAACTTTTAATATACTAATTCAATTATAAAGTTAACGCCACGGTAAACTTTAAATTTGCCACGGCAAAAAGTTGCTAATTTTGATGGTTTTTAATGACCATCTTGAAATTCGCCTGTACTCGGTAACACTTTTTGGGCCGGGCGATTTTAAAATTAATCAGTGATGAAAGGGAAAAATTTTTCCCTTTGGAAGTCGAAAGGTAATTTTTCTTACCTTTGTAGAGGAATCTTAAACTGTATTTTTGACTGTAATTTAGGTATGATAAATGATTATAAACTTTAGGCTTTTTATCAGGTTTCTGGCAGTACTGCATTTATTAGCCAATTATTGGGTGAGCGAGTAGGTAATCTTTAGGTGTTATTGTTGCTGTTGTTGTTGGTATGTCTGGTGGCCTACTGCTGCTGAGAGCAGGTTGGTCATTACCTTTTATCATCTTTAGAACAGACACGCAGACAGACAATCACAAGTCTGCTGCACTGTGTCCTGTTCTACATACCTACATGTACCTATGCAGTTGTGACTGCAATTTCTACTTTCGAATGCCCTCAATACTTCAATTAACCACATTTTACAGACAAGGCATTTTTATGCCATTTTTACCTTATAGGAGGACGTTACATGGGGGGTACTTCTTTTTATCGTACGTCCCCGTACGTTGTCTAGAATTAACATCATCTCATAAATTTTAGAAAGTACAGAATACAAACAGGTGTAGCAATCTTAACCAGTTACAACATTTCTTTTGTTGACACGGATTTTTAGAAAGTAACATTCTACATCATTAATATTCATCATACATCATTAAGAAACATTTTTGAAAGTTTCAACATAATAAACAAAATACATATAGTTAACATCATATAAAACAATATAATTATACAGGAATCATTGGTCTTCGCTTTGTATAGCGCACAGATTGCAACATTATAATATTATGAATACCATTTTACAACATTGTTAAAATACCACTTTTATATATTTATCATTTATATATATCATCATTTATTTATTCATTTATTTATATGCCCCTTTTTATTATTTAAATATCATATAAGTGCCCTTTTATTATTGTTGCTTCATAATGGTGTAATATAATATCATTAAAATTAAAAATCAAAATGTGGCTTGCATATAATTAGTACTATGATTACATGCTTAAAAAGATATACTCACATCAGGGAAATCACCTGAAGAGTACAAGAATTGTACATCTTCGCACAAAGTATTATAAATTCCTGTTATTAATTATTTTATCTTTTATATCATTTTAACAATATTCATTCCTTTGCTATATATAAAACTTCATAATATTTTCTTTGTATAATGTATTTCATTAATATTAACATTTTTATAAAATCAGCTGCGTTTTGTTTCGCTATTAAGATCCATCCGTTTTACGGAGGAATTTTCATGAAAGTACTAATCTGGTCTCAGATTTCTAATATAATCAATATTTAAATAATTGGTCATTTAACTCCCATATTAAGCAATTTTAATGTAAAATTTGTATTGAAAAATGTCTACCTATTGATTCAATGATAACAGAGGATGAATCAAAGTCAAATAAATAAGATGTATGGCAACGGCAATATAAAAGTTATACAGAAGACCAATTTATTTATTATCAACTAAAGATACGACGAAGTCAACGGTCAAGCGCACACTGAATCAATTCAGTGTGCGAACACAATATTATATTATTATTCATTCAAGCATATCAATTACATACTGTGTAGTTTGTGTATGTATGGTTTGTGTGAGTGTGTGTGTGTGTGTGTTGATGATGATGGCGAGCTAGAGATGATGAAGATGGGATGTGGGATACGTGAAGATACGCTTTGGATGCACGCCCTGCTGTTGGAAGAGCCAAATTACGGGAGTAATTTTGGGTCAAAGGATATCAGTGAGATAAGGATGAAAAGGAAAAAGGTAATTGTTGATGAGTCAGGGAATTTAAGGGCACATGATTGGGAATACATAACGCGATGATTATGGGAGGAATTTGTAGGAATATTGGAAAAGAGAGAGTTAAATAATGCTGAAGTGGACATTTTTAAGGAAGTGAGGTCAGGTAAGGTTGGTCGAAGTTAAAATCTAATTTTAAGTTATCAAGGAATATAGGGATATATAAATCAGGAGAAAGGCGATTGTAGTCGCATAACCGACTGGGAATCCACGAGAGATCAATCCAAGAAGCACCGAATTTTTACGGGGAATTAAGACACATCATGTTGTTGTGGTGAGTATTCCAGACTTGAAGAAACAAATTGGAATAACAAGGCATAATTTTAATCCAATAATTTTGATTGATTGTAGGATGCAAGTAGCGGCTGTTCTGGTCAGCAGCCTATTGCTGTTAAATAATGAAAGGTCCAATTATTTCAATCTCAAGGGGAGGCAGCTTTTGGAGTGTACGGGGTGCTTGATGGGAGGTAACACGTTACTATTGGTGCCAAGAGAGAACATGTCCATCGGACTGATGTGCGAAGACTCGCTGACAATAAGTCGCACGATGAAGGATGTGGATGTTTACTCGTTCGTGACGTCACGGAGCCAATGTTATGACACACAGCGGTTGAGAGCATGGAAAGGAGACCATGTCAGGTATTTTGATAGGTAAGCGAGTGTTGTGCATGTTACACATTAATGAAGGACGATGATGATGATGATCAACTGAAGGCATAAGAGTAAATGTGAATTATAATTTGTTTGTTGTTGTTGTATTTTACTCACAGATCCAATTGGGGAAGTAGTTATATTCCTTTGACGAAACAACCAAGAGCGAAGCCAATATTGCTACAGCAAACGGAGCAGGGAGAGGACGGAGAGGAAAAAGTGGTTAGGGGAGCGTGCATTGAAGACGAGAGCAACTGGTTGACGGCAGAGTTGGCAGCAGCGCGGATGGTCATCGTAGAAGAGACAGAAGTGGCAGTCGAGCAGGTCATCAACACAGTGGAAGGAGAATTGCATGAGATGGAGAATGTGTTACACCAAAATGTGGAGGACGCGTTGCAATGGATATAATGTGTGTATATGTATCTGTAAGTGTTGATGTGTAATCTGTTGGGTTATTTTAATATTAGAGTAACTCCTTGAATATTGAAGGCAGATATATACATTAATAAATGGGAAAGTTAATAATCTAACTAGATTCTTATATAATTTCTACTAAGCACTTTTATTTGGTACCTTAAATTTTTATTTTACGACACAATGAATAATTGCATAGAAGAAAATGAAGACACCTGAAGGGTGAATTAGATTAAGCCAGAAGGGCAAACGATATTGCATCAACATATATGGAAAATTACACAAAACAAGAACTTTAATTTATTCTACGTACGTATTGAATGAAAACACGAAGTGTGCATATTGCATTAATTTTGGAGCCTGAAGGGCGGAAAATATATATTGCATTAGACTATACAACCATACCACTAACTATATTACTACACCAGAAGGGCGTAATCAAATCTTATCACTAGGTGGTTACCATTACCATATTCATACAGACAGACAAGTTACAACGACAGGTAGAATTTTTCGCAATTTAGGCGAGAAGGGTAAAAAAAAAAAAAATTTTTATATTTTACGAGAAGTGGACAACCTTGTACGAGCCAAATTGTAACCATGTGATGATCACAGGTGTAGACGCAATTTCACGTGAGCACAATACAATGAGTATAGATATGGTTATGTTCAGCAGGACTTGTAATATGTTTAAGTTCAATAATATATCTCATGAAGGACCAGACATGATACCATGCGGAACGGACCGACTGGAATGGTAACATGGAATTTTGAATTCGAATGATGGGGATGAGAGAAACAATGACTGAGAGCAATAATTAAGTCAATTAAGAATTTTGATAATAATTAATTATGAACATAACCATCATGAGTGATCAACGAGTAAGTGAGAAACTGACTGCATGTCTTCAAGGAGATTGAGTCGTGGAGACAGTTTCGGAAGTGGGACTACGTCTCGTCGCCGGGTGCGAGAGACGTTGAGAGTGTCGAGAGAGTGAGTTGGGAGGTAAATGAGGATAAAGAGGGGAGGACTCTTCAAACACGACATGTCTACCGTAAGGAGGAGTGTCAGGCAGTTTGGGAGGTGAGGAGACACATTGGATAGGAGGAACACAGCGAATGGTCCTCCGTCTGTCGGTAGACGAGGAGCCAATCCAGCGACGACGGCAATAACAATGCATACATACACAAAGAAACAACACAAGAAAGACATTCAAGCAAGCAAGGAGAATGAGAAAGATGCGGAAATCATGACAAGAAGTTTGCGCGGACAGGTCCACCGACTCACCGCGAGCGACAGGGTAATAGGAAGCAACGAAAGGAATAGTGGTGGACGTAAGACCATAAGAGCGAACGAGAAGGAAGAGACAGACTAAGGAGAGAATCGAATTCCAAGAAATGAAGAAGAAATCAGAATAACGGGAGGACGTGGCCCAGAGATGGCCAGCGAGGTTAGTAGACCAATGAGATATAGTCGGCGGCGTTGGTAATGACGAGATGTCGTCAGACAAGGTAGCCATCAAGTTAGAAATATTTAAGGAGACAGACTGAGACAAGGTCCGAGAGAGTGAGTTAGAAAGAAAGGATAAGTCAGACGGCAAGTCGGACAGATGGACGGGCCAAAGACCGACGTGGACGACCTGAGAAGTCTCAGACACACAAGGAAAGGAAGGAAGTTTAACAAAGCGAGGCGTGGCCAAGTGGCAGCCACATGGAAGTCGGATAAGAGATAAGCCGATAGGAGGAGATTCAAGCGGAAAGGATTTGTCGGAGCAGACGACACTACTATTATGGGGTAAGTTGAGAATGGCCAGAGAAGATGCAGAAACACGTTCAACAACAGGAGAGACAGAAGGAAAGCAGGTTAATGGACAGAAATGACGAAGAACGTCGATACGAGTAGAATCTAGTAGAGACGAGGTGCAGTGGTCGGACTGTAAGGAGGTAGTGATACCATCTGCGAGATAACAGTAACCCAATTGAAGATTGCATAAGTGGCTTGTACGTTCGTGACGCAAGAGGAGGCCAGAACGATGAGAAATTTGGCAGGCGTGCGTATCATTAATTTGGAAAGGAAGGACACGCACATGATGGAGAGAGGAAATACTCTCGACAGAACGGAGAGGAACATCAAGGCGAAGAGTGAGCAATTTAGAAGAGGAATCTACGTAACAGCGGCAAAAGGGCATAGCATAAAGAACACCAAGATGAGAGGGATTGACAGCAAGAGACATGCCATAATGAGCACGTAAGTCGTTATTCAATCCACGTAAATGAGAGGAAAGAGATGAGTGAGGTATCAGAGAGATAGGCAAGCGATTAGATTGGCAAGAAAGGAGAAGAGACTGATATTGGGTGAGTTCACCGAAACGATTTAAGATATCAACGACGTGAAGAAGAAGCGTGAGCGATCTTCCTTCGCCGAAGAAGTAGGAATTGGCTAGTTGCTTGAACTGATCGTCATGTGAGGAACGCATAGCAGAGACGATCTCCTGCATATGAGTCATATACTGATGAATAGAATGAGTTTGGTTAGACTGAAAGGTGTTGAGCTCGTCAACGACACGAAGTAAATGACGATGCTCTTCGGTTAAGGAAGTGCGAAGAAGTTTAATGTCGGCAGAGTAATCGCCGGAAGAAGAAAAGATTTTCTGAAAAGCGGCACCGGCAAGAAATGAAACACCAATGCCAAGAGCAACAAAGATTTGTCGACGACGACGAACATGGGGTGTCGTAAGATTAGAGCTGGACGGCGGCAAAGATGTAGTAGAAGTCAGGTCAGAAGGGGTAGTACCGAACTGAACTGGGTGAAAGGAAGGAGGAAACACCAATTTGTGTAACTCCGAAGCCTTGAACAGATCTTGTTCAGTTAACTCTTCGAGAAGAGTCGTCACATGAGTGTCCAAGTCAAGCACAGCTTCAGTGACTTGGGTTAACAAGCTACATTGGACTGTGTATGGTCTAGTCGAACAGTGTGATAAGAGCGCGTTGTGGTCGTAGGAGTGTTTGTAGCTGAGTGAAACGTTGATGTTGAAGAAGATAGGCACCGTGGAGTCAAAGAAGATAACCGGATCACGGATGTCTTCAAGTAGGATGCCACTAGAAGGTCGAAAGTCCAGACAACATCCAACGTCAAGTAAACCTAGGATCCAGATGAAAGGAGGAATCCGAGTCATCTAGAACAAGCGGATATTTACAAAGCATAATATTTACAACTGATAAGGGATTTAGATAAGATCTAAGCAATAACATGTAATTAACTAAGAATGATTGATCAAGCTCGCTTCATGCAAGCGCAGGCAATATGCTGCAAGATTTAGCTTAAACTAGAGATTTGGGAGCGGGATTCTTACTCTGTAAAACCATACCGTGTCTCTAAAGACCTAGCGTACAATTCAAACACAACACAACCATGTGCACTGGTTGTTTGTCATTCTATCTCGTGGTACCTATGAGACAATCAATCAATAAACCTTGTCAAACCAATACAAAACCAAACAAGAGAAAGG
Organism: Sinella curviseta; assembly: GCA_004115045.4. Classification (NCBI taxonomy): domain Eukaryota; kingdom Metazoa; phylum Arthropoda; class Collembola; order Entomobryomorpha; family Entomobryidae; genus Sinella; species Sinella curviseta. The sequence goes on from CM023201.3 coordinate 32,457,974, forward strand.
GGAGCAGATGCATTCCGTGTAAACAGTGCTGCGACACCTCACGATAAGTGAGCGGAAGTTTTGTCACGGCTAAGTGGTTAAGCCGACACCTGCCGGAAAGGAGTATAATTATAATAACTGTACACATAAGTACTAAGGAATGTATGATTACAAATGATTTATATTTTTCTGAGGCGCGCAAGTTTTACAAGATTTATTTATTTTGTGAGAAAGCAAGGAAGGAGAAAGAATGCTAAGAACTGAACCTGTAGAGAAGCCATAGATGACCCCATCATGAACACGTGACAGGGAGTTCTCAGGACTATAGAACAATATTCAATTATTTCATACAATACTATCGGGAATGTACCATGACTTCGTTCAGATCTATAGCTGGGACGCGAGTGTTCATTAAACGCGAGATGAAATTGCAATCCGATCGTAAGCCGTAGCGAAGGGTCGAGATATTACGAAAAACGTACAGGTATTACATAATACCTAACAATTCTCATCGAGTGTGCGCTTGCCGGAAAATGGATGACGACGATGAAGCAAATCAAAAACGGTATTCAAGGGATGATATCCCGGAAGATCTTTTGTAGCCTTTATAGCTGCCTTATAGAAGGGATTGAAGGTGTCCAAAAAGGCAAATGATTTTGCGTCATTTTTGTAGAGTAAAGCGTTACGCCAAGGAACGTAATCTCTGTGAAACCACTGACAAAATTCGCAAGTGGTTCTAGTGCGAGAGCCATCATGGTGCGTAAATTTTGTACGATAAGGGCAAGTATAGCCATCGGTAAGAAGTAAACCAAGTTGATCGTCAGAGACGAAGGGATAAAAGAGAATCATATGCAAGTGATGCCGGATAGACTCCGGTTTATGGATACTTTGGTTATAGGATCTGAGCTGAACCAATGCAAGGTACAGTTCGTCATTCCTACAGAAAAGAAGTTGGTGACCAAGTTGGCGGGCAACACGAGATTGTGTCCAATTGACGTGAGGTATGGCTCGGTTAGTCCTAGTCTTAGTCTGGGCGGCGTAATATTGTACATACTGATATACAGCATCAAAATCTCGGACAGTCTGGATGACGGAATATCTAGGTGGATGAGGAAGAGGAACACGGGATTGAGGATCACGGAAGCGAGGATCCATAGACGCTGGCGGAAGAGAATCATGTTCACATTGCGAATCTTGTAGTGCCTTGTTGGGAGTGCACTTGTGACTGAGTAAATGTGCTCGGTACTGCGAAGTAGCAGTGATTTGGAATGCCTTAAGGGCTTCAGAATAAGGATAAAGAGGGCCTGAAAGATCAGAATAGTAGGGATTTTCTAAGGAGAACCTTTGGTAAGTTTCCCAAGAAGTGAGAGGACGATCAGGAAGTGGAGGATGAGGAAATGATTTATCAGCCGCTAAGCGACTGCGTTGAGCATGGATGTCTCGAGGCACAAATAGTTCGCAGGTCTTAGGTTCTTGATTAAGAAGGATGGGAGGACAACGGTTGAGAGGCAGGAAGGCCTGGGAGGTAGGTTGTTGATTAAGGTTAAGTTCGGAAATAGGTATGAAGGGAGGAAAAACAGAAGGAGAAGGAACTGGGGTAGGATGGGAAGAGGATGTGTGAGAGACCGCGTCGGGAAGAGAAGGAATGGATGGAGCGGAAAAGATAGCGGTAGGATGAGGAGTAGGGAATTCAGGAGAGGAAACACTAGGAACTAAAGAAGCTGAGGTTTTCGGGGTATTGTGAGAAGCAGTAAATTTTGCGAAATCAGGATGGTGAATGAGAAGAGGTGATTCAGTGTTTGGTGCTTTGGGCACATAACAAGGAGAGGAGGTCTGATTAGGGGAAGAAGTTACTTTGTCCTTTGGAAACACTTTGTTCAAGGAAGGAGAAGAGGTAGAAGGAGGAGTAGATGGGTTGGCAGGAGGAGGAAGAGCAGGAAATTCCGTATCAAGTTCTGGAGGAGGAGGAATGACAACACCATCGTGAGAGATACCTTTTGGAGTCAAGGGACGCCAAACAATAGTATCCTCAGTAGGATCGAAGTCACTCAACCAGATAGGACTGTATTCCGATTTGGTAGGGTGAGGTACGTCGACAATAGTCAAGTCGTAGTCATTCGCAGGGTAAGATGTAATCTCTAGGCGTAGTGCGTTTCTGTCAGAATCGTAACAGTAAGTCTTGCGGATGGATGGATCGTCAGGGTGCTTGTATTTTGTCGTGGGATCATGAGCTACGTAAAAGGGAACAATTTCGGGAAAATAATGATCGCGTAGTCTAACTCTAGGGGGAGTATCGGTAGAAGGAGTAGACGAGGAAGTAGTAGGAGGCCAATTGGTTGGACGGGGAGGACCATGCATGCTGATCCTTTTCACCTTTTGGTGAGACATATTAAGAAGGTTGGTGTTAAACAAATTGGCACAACACAAAACAAGTTTCTATACAAGTAGGGATATAAGTGATATTGAAAGGAGATGTGCTAAGAGAGACACACAAAAAAAAATAAAGGGGATTGGGAATGGAATTGGAATCTAAATATAATTTTACGAGCACACGTAGTGTCAAGGTCAAGTCGTCGAGTCCTGAAAGTCGGAGTAGGCGAGCTAGGTAGCGATAAAGCACTTAAGCACAGCTACAACACACACAGATAATACTGGTATTATCACTTACAGTAACCGAGGAAGCAGCAGCAAACAGAGCAGCAACAACAACAACACAGACAGCTGGCAGGAAAAAGCGCAATGTCACAAATCTCCCTCTTCTTCGGAAGAAAAAGGTGAGAGGTCACGGTACGGAGACACGTGAGTGGGTTTCCTAGGCAGAGTTTCGCCAAGTTGATTCAATGATAACAGAGGATGAATCAAAGTCAAATAAATAAGATGTATGGCAACGGCAATATAAAAGTTATACAGAAGACCAATTTATTTATTATCAACTAAAGATACGACGAAGTCAACGGTCAAGCGCACACTGAATCAATTCAGTGTGCGAACACAATATTATATTATTATTCATTCAAGCATATCAATTACATACTGTGTAGTTTGTGTATGTATGGTTTGTGTGAGTGTGTGTGTGTGTGTGTTGATGATGATGGCGAGCTAGAGATGATGAAGATGGGATGTGGGATACGTGAAGATACGCTTTGGATGCACTATACACTTTATGGACTTTTTGGTGTCTGTTTGTCTATAACACTAAAAACGGCTGGATACATTTCTAACATGATCGTATCAGGCTCAATTGCGTACATTGCTGGATACATATTTTTATAAGTGTGCTCTTTCTCATTTAGCCCCAAAATGGTAAAACTTGTACATATTATGTCTGTGTTATTATTATTATCAATTTTTATATCATTTTTCTGCTGTTCATTTTGTACTGTACTTTTCTCATTCTCTATTTCTCTATAAAAGTTTTCTTTACAAAAATGACAATGACAATTATCTAAAAACAAATATAATTTCTTATATATTCTTTCGCAATAAGATTTTTGTCTCTTTAATTTAATGAAAATATCTACGTGATTTAATAATTTATTGATTGTAACGTTTGGTACTTTATTATAAAATTGTCCGATTATCTTTTGATATTCCTGCGAGACGTGGGATCGAATTATTTTTACTTTTGCATCTAAACTAATGGCGTTACCAAATCCAGATAAGTACAATTTAATTGAATGGCTGAACTGTCTAAATGAGTAATTAACTAATTTATTAATACTAGGATAATATATCATACGGTTTGGTGATGTTTCGTTTGGTGATGGCTGGTTACAATGATGATGTTGAGAGTAGTAAGTCTTCTTATGATGAAACTGATCACAAAATCCTGGGAATGGTCCAAATTGTATCTTCTTTGTGGCCTTTTGATGAGAGTTTTCAGCGGATTCCGTTACAAAATTAATCGTCTTTCGGGGTGCCATTTTTCACTAATTTTTCGGCTGAAAAACAGGCCGTTTCAGGGTCGATCCGTGGCGGATTTTCACTGTGACCAAAACAGGTGGCCTGGGGTGCACCAAATACTGTTTTTGCTTGGCACCGTAGACACTAAGCACTCTCCGGCTCGCTGGGAGAAACGTTTGTCCTCAAACGTAGGAACGCGGGTAGAAAAATGACGGGAAGGCTCCGATAAAACCCGGTGGAAACTTTTCGGAAGGCACCATGTAGAGGTATCTTAAACTGTATTTTTGACTGTAATTTAGTAATTTAATTAAGTAATTTAGACCTATAATAATCGGATTTAAGTTTAAGATGATCATTCCGTGGTGTGCATTACTCTTACTCTCCTTCTTCGCAGCTCTTCTTTTCCTTTTCTTCTCTCTTTCCGTGCGGATTGCACAATTTAATCGGACTCCTTTAGTTCACCAAGTCAGGAAAAGCAAATATTTAAGGCAGTAGAATAGAGTAGTAGCATACACCTATTATATTTTTCTCTTTCCTTTGCCGTGAAAACTGAGCATATAATTTAGTTTGTGCAAGTGAATTATATACGACACGAATGCCTTTTCGTAAAAAAGTGATCACTGCTGGCAATTCAGTGGCAGCTGAATATATGACTTTAGTTCTTCGCTTCAGTCTTCCTGCGTAAGTCTTTACTCGAACAAAAACGAGGTAGTACGTAATATGAAACCACACTTTGTTTACTCTACGAACAAAACCCTTTCTGGTCTTAAACTTTTATGACTCCTTTTGTCCATTTCTTCACCAATCTTACTTTTGACTGACTAAGATTTTAAAATTGAAACGCATGGGATGTAATATGGTTGATCTTAAAAAGAGAAGAAATGTTGGTACATTCAACGTTATATACGTTTCAACACAAATGGTTGCTCCGTTGAATTTTGTAAATGGTATAAGGGCCCTTGTAATGGACTACAGAAGAATTTGGTTCAAATTGTAAGGATGCATGGACCCTGGGTTGAATACACGGACACAGAAAGGTCATAATGTATTAAATATAATGAAAATAGCGTCATATCTTATGAGCAAGTGACAAGGTTCGAAGAGAGATGAACAGAAATATTATTTGAAGTCTGAACTCTCAACTGCTGAATGGCTTTATAGAAACTACATACTTTACAGCTCTTGAGAATACGAACTAATACGAATTTTTTTATACTCCAAGCATCTTCGCTACTTCTCAACTTAACTCTTACATAGAATGTTTTATGGTCAATATATTATGTTATCACTGTACATGAAGCGAATATTTCATCTAGGGAAACGAGGAGTAGAGCACACAGTGAGCTGACTTGGAAAGTGAAATTAATCAGAAATGTTACCTCTGGATCCTTGAAACCAAAGTAGGTAGCATAAAATTAATGTGAAAGTCGGGAAATAAGGAAGAAATTAATTATCGGCTACCCTACCACAACGTTTTGTGGCATATTGACTTACAGACTTTCCTGCACATGTAAGTATTATAAAAATTGCTGAAATCACATCATTGATCATTCTATAATATGCACAAACTGATATAAGGTTTCCTTTTAACGATATTAGTTCAGCCAGTATCAAAAGGCAAAGAAAAGTTAGAAAAGAGAAGGCGGATAACATTCATTATGATTCGGTGCCATTGATTCACACGTGTCGTGGTGGTTAATAGATGGAATGTTTAAAAATAAATCTAGATTTTTATGGTAAGTTAGCCTGAAAGTATACGTAAAGAAGGTAATCTTTTATTATCAAAAGTTCTCTCTATAATTTGTCTCATTGTCAAACTGTGGAGAGGAGAATGCTACAATGTCCCTTATGAAAAGGAAAGGGAATGCGAAAGCTAGGCTCTCAGAAGAATGTAGAGCAAATCCTATAATAATGTGTCCTCTATCTACACTTTATTGTTCATAAAAGTTAAATGAAGCGGTGAAAGGAAGAAATGAAATTTAATCATACAATACATACTCGAGTAGGTATACAGTATACATTCAATGTCGTTCCTCAAAGCCCAGAAAAATGCTTTTGTAGAATATTCTTTCACCTTTGCGTTATAATATTTCTTGGCTCATTTAAGACGTTCTTTTCATATGACTATTGTTGTGCTATGTATTTCTCTAGTTTTTTAGACCACACCATAAAACGTGTTTCTGCAAAAGGTGTATTACAGGTCCAAATTCGTTTTCGCAAACTTTAACAAAAAGCCCATTGATTAATTTGCAGACAGAAAGGCAACTAGTTTTTCTATATATAATGCAATTTATCAGTTAACGTGCGAATATTATATTTCAGGTGAGCAGTACGAGCGTATTTAACTCTTAATGGGATTTTTAATAATATGCACAACAATAAATGTCAACCCTTGGAATTACGGAAACCACCTACGTTTTTAATACATCAATTTGTCGAAACCGTAGAATGTTTCCACGAACAAATTAAAAATATGATGGATTGAAGTGCATGGATTCCATTCATTTTGAACATAATACAAACCTTCAAATACATCCCTTGATACATACAGAGGTAGGCATATTTTATTTACTTAGGTACATTCTCTATTTCCATTCGAGCGTTGGCTATTCCTTTCCAACACGACAAAATTTGTGCGAGACGTAAGGTTACACACAGCAGATATTGACATTCTTACGCATTCCTCAGCATCTTGAATCTTGAATAACAGCAAAATTATACTAGTGAAATAAAAATGAACTTGTAAAAATCTCTGTGCGCGAGTTGAAAAGTCTCGTTTTAGATGGATGGATGACTCGGACAGAGCACAGAAAGAAAACTACTACTTATTTCGGTTGAACCAATTTCTGAATTACCTTCCTGTATTTTATCAACCGTGTAGAGTCACACACAGAGTTTGTAGTACACAAGTTCCTCGGGTACACTTATTTTCCAGTTTCCACCAAGCACATATCCATAAACAGGACAAAGCTGGTTACATACCTAGTTTGTTTTGTCAAGAAACTAACCTGGAAGTAGGAAAGCGTACAAGGCACGTTGTTCGTTGTTCCCATAAAAATGCCCAAGACAAGCACCAAGTAAAAATGACTTGTTAGTCTAGTTCAATGAGAACATCGGCTTTGTGTTGTGAGTACATGGAAAGCAGTAGTGGTCTATTATGTATGGCTTATTATATTATATGATATGGCTGAACCGAGCCAACCGACCAAAAACGTGCCTACTTTGTATTTGAAATGAACCAGAGCAAGTGATCTTAAAGCTAAGCTGGGACAATGAAAAGGCTTTTAGTTCGAATACAAAGAAAGTTGAAAGTAGCCCTGCTTTTTCTTTCATGAAATTATATTTACGCATTTGCTCTTTTTGCTCCTTGACATACCGCCATGCCACGATTTTTCGGATTTTCCTCATTCATTCGGAAGTACACAGAGGTGAATCTGGAAGTTTCAGCGTAGATATAACCGCACAAAAATGTTGCGCTTCACAAAAGCTCCCAAGTATTGGAAAGAAAAATACCGAATAGAATATTCAAAGGAATTTAGAATATAACGGTTTTCCGTATTCGACGTTCGATAGCGTGTCTTTAAAAAACCCGAAGACGCAACTAAAATCTTACGCCGACTCTATATGGTTATATTTGCTATTAAAATTAAATGATTTGCTTTTTTCGATTTCTGTGTTTATTGATTTTGGAGTCGATCTAACCGTCATTACTATTACAAGATAAATTGAAGGGGGAATCTAAATAATCTTTTGATTCCCTTTCCAATTAACTCAACAACTTTGATAGTAAATATATTAACCCTTGCTGAGCTAACGGGTATATTTTTCATCGTAGCAGCATTTGTGACTATACATATTATAATTTCTGCATAATATTTTGAATGGGAACATAAAATTTGGCTCGTGCACTCTAAAGTGCTGACGGCAAGGGAGATGGTACATTATAAAACTTTAGTACTTGTTAATTTTAACTGGAACGACTTGAACAATACCAATTCAAAACAACTTGCATTGAAGGATCATTCTATGGTATTCTTGATACTTAATTCTACAATCTAAATATGTGCATGCCTAACTAATTTAATTGAGTAAAAATATGAAATATCATGTATGTACTGAACATGCATATATGTATCACATGTACATAGCAAACCAGTAGCCGCTCCAGGCATTCCTTTGGTTCTCACAGCGATCTGTTGCTGGCTCCCTCTTCTTTACGTAGTTGCTGGATATTGCTGGAAGGTGATATATCCTGGAATTTTTATTGTAGACATGTGGTAATAATTTACACTATCTGACGTTTGAAACCATGTACTTTTATGCAAATCGCTTTTTGCTTGTTATTTGCTCCTGGAGAGCACTTTTTACAAAATACCTACATACAAATATGTTGTATGTGTGTGCATGCACTTTGCTCTTACTCACCTCAACTTTTCAAATTGCAGACAAGCAAAGCTTCCTTAATGATGCAAATAGCACATGTCTGTAGCCGATGTCTGCAGTGTAGTCTGTTGTCTTTGTCTCTCTACCTCCTGGAAGCAAATATAACGCTCCTGTCGTATAATTTGAAGACAGCTAACAACTTCACAATTCAAAAAAGAGTTGAGTATTACCGTGTGTGTCTAGACCGATGATTATGTAACGACAGATTTACAAATTCGGCATGGTTTGATTTACTCTTTTAAATCTTGCATCGCATCGTCTTTGGTTCCAAACCAATTTAAAGCAAAAGAAAAAGAATGAATACAGTAGTAAATTGACTACACAAAAGGAGAGGAAGTTCCAAGAAAATTTGCCTTTCAGAACTTTAGCTTCTAATCAGTTGGATGCGAATCAAATTATGAAAATTTATTTAAAGACACTTTTGTGTGCTTCAAGTATGTTTTTACTTATTTGGACACGTACAATACAGTCGGGTGAATCAACAAACGATCAAAGAGCCTTCATCTCCCATCATTCCAAAAGAATATCAAATAAAAGTTGAACGTTGGTGGGGTAAATAATGTTTCCAAATTGTACCAATAGTTGTCGACGTATTCCCAGTTTGCAGAAGCACTATTCATGCTCACGTGTGATCACACATGATCATAAAAAATATTCTTCATACATTAATTTGCATTCATGGCCACAATTTTCCATAAAACCTAAGATAGAAATAAAATATATGCATTTCTTGTTGTCTTTTGATTATACCTCCCACTTTCTTATTCACTGTCATGTTCCAGCGTGTTTTCTTTCACCCAGCCACCAAGAATTCGAATGCCCATCAAGGAGGTAGTTCACCTGTCAGAAGGATGGTCTGGTTGTACGTCCTAGATTGATGGAGGTTTGTTGTGTTTGCTGTTTATTCATTATTATTATACTTTTGTACAAAGGTGGTCTGACCCGGTAATAAAATATGAAGAAGACAGTGGCAAATGAATACGTTAAAGGCAAGAGGAACAGACTGTGTTTCCTCATGGGTAATATATGTCCATACACAGATGAATGTACGTCCTAAAGAAAACTGAAAGCGTAAATGCTACTGGGACGACTTTGTTCAAGAGCAAGACAACTGGGTCGAATTGAGACAACAAGGATTTCATTCAAGCATGCAAAATGTGAAAGCTCCGCATCTCCGAAACTATATAATGGCAAAAGAAAGATAATCACCATGCTGCATATAAACCAACTCATCTTTCTTTATTAGAATTAGAGCACACCTACATAAAACCACTTTTAAGACGAATTAGTAATTCTACCAAGGTAAAAGCAAAGGGAAGTGCAAAGTAAACTGCTTACCCATATTTAACGTGTGTAAACACAAAAATGCAAAGGGAAGGAAGCACAATAAAGAGCTCTGTTATAGTCTATTAGAGTAAATATCCTTTAAGTTATCTAGCGTTGCTAAATTCAGGAAGCAGCCAAGTAAGGTTTTAATTCTCCAAGAGATATTGCAATGAGTAGCACAAGCTTCCACTTACAAACACTGACAACAATATATAAACTATATGGTGCTGTACGAGTATTAAATATTATGTGCTTTGGGCAATATGATGAATAATATGTACATATTTAGCATGTCTTTACTATAGTACGTTTTGTTTAGCAACACAGACTTGAGTGATCCTCATCATTATCGTCGTCCGTCACAAAAGTGTAAGCAAAGTAAGCATAATATAAAAGCAACAAGCCTTGCACGAGTACATTTGCGAAACGGGGGAGCGAAAGAATAATGAATGATGATGAGATGGATGAATGCGTGGATATTGTACACTAGCTGGTGTTGTTGGTGGTGGAGTGAGTGGAATGAAATTGAATCTAGGGAGACTCTTCTTATAATATGTTCAAGCTCACTTGTTCGAATATAGTCCAGTCACCAGACTGATTCCGTTCCATTCACATGTACAACACACGGTTTTCCATTCTTCTCCGCTTGCCACTCTGTCCTTTGCCTCTTCTGCTGCTTTAGAAAGCACTGCCACCAACCAAGCAACCAACAGAGCGACGAGGACGTGCAATAAAGCAAGGAAAAAGCGAGAGGAAACACATGCCGAGCATCACATCGTTGTCGACACCGTTCCTGTGTAGGAGTAGCATTGGTGGCGGTGGTGGTGGAAGTCGAGTGGATACTTTCTACCTTTCCTTGGTGAAAAGTGTGCATTAGATTGAGTTGTTTGCTAAAAACTTCACTTTTGTGCTATTGTTTCATTCGACGAGTGAAAAGATTTCTCTTGGAGGGGACATATATAGGTGTTTATACGCTATTTGCTCTCTGTTCACTCTTGCACAATACGACTGACTGGTAGACGGTATCTATTTTGTGTGTGTGAACGTTTGGTGTTGGATTCAAGTTGAATTTGTTCTGTGACCGAGCAATTTGACGAGGATGGTAACCTTATTTATTCACGAATCATTACGTGCCATTTGCTCTGTTTGACCTTGATTGCTAGTGTAGCCTGTCAGAGGACATTTTCCTAGAAGACTATACTAATCCATAATCCGCCAAATTATATTATATGCTCATCGAATACACGAATCGGAGAAAAATATTATTGGGAAGGTGAGTTTTTGTAGCTTAACAGGATGATTTATTAATCTATACATACATATAATATGCGAATCACCAGAGAAAATTATATTCTGTAGTTTGGTAGTAGTTGAATCCACCGATACGCTTTTCGCCATGTGCACTTTTACCAGGCTTTTAAATACCAGTGCAGCGATTAACTCGTCATTTGCAGCATTAGTAACCTTTTTAATATTCCTACTGGCATATATTTCTTGTCCAACATGCCATAAAAATGTCCTTCACCTACACCGGCCTGACAAAAAGATTGAAGTGGATGATGGACAGTTCATATTAATTTCATTGTTATTGCAAGCTACACAACTAGGTCTTCATTTTATTACTACTACGCAGTCACATAGGTGAACTGTGTGTAGCTCGACGGATGTGTGAGAAGATAGTAATATCCGGGGAAAGGGAGCCCAACTTTTTCGCATGACAAAAAAAGTTATAAAAACATGTAATATGCATAGGAAATCTAATAGAATTCATGTCTCACAGGTAGAAAGTATGATAATAATATGCTTTTTCATTTTGAAGAGAAAAAAGAATGGTAAAGTGAATACACGATAACAAGTGACATCATCAGCCTTCTTACATAAAACTTGACAGGATATACTATGAACTCATATACGCAGGAATAAAATTAGGAGACAAGACGTCAGTCCTGGGGAAAGAAGAAAGCTACAACGGGGTGGAGAAAATTGGGTTGTGGGGAAAAGGGCTTTAGAAAAATCGATTTGAATTTTGCATTTTGTATTCAAAAAATACCTGTCGTTTCTTAAAATCCTATCAACTACTCTTACCCGTTGTTTGACTTTGTTTTACTTAAGTACTCCAATTTTTCAAAACTTTGACATGAGCTTTAGTAGCATTATTATTAGTTTTCTTCCGTGTTTGCCAGTTGGTATGTATAGGTTATTTAGGTGATTTTATGTACTCGTATAGTATCTATCCCTTATTTCTTTTGATAATAATAATCTGACATTTTATCCCCTTTTTCCTCACACGATGATGATATAAGTTTACCTGACATCAATATAGGGATCATTTTGCAATAGGATGTGATATCTCGGCACACCATCATGCACTGCTGTACGGAGAAACGGGGAAGGTGTTGTGTTTGGCTCAAGGAAATTATATTTTCTCCAGGATATTATTGCTTTTATAGTAAACTTTCAGAACATGTCGTGTCGACACACTACACTATACTCGTTTCTATTATTAGAAACATTTCCACTATAAAGTAAGAGGACCAAAAGGCATTCATAGAATATAGTATTATGGTCTCGTTTGTGCAAGAGGGTCGAGTACCTACAGGAATACGAAACATTTCCCAGGTGCTACATTGGCTTGTTGGTACGGTGTACAGATAATATTACATGCTTGTTACCACCAACACCGTTTTTCATATCAGAAAAGAGGAGTAGCAAGCAATAAGTAACATAAAAGCAGCAGGTTTGAGTCACCACCACCGAAAAAAAGTGAAACTTCATCTAAAAGAAAGGAAAACTCGTTTCTCTCTGAGAGATTACCAGAAATAGTTCCACTAGTCATAGGCATTGGTACATAATTTCTCTCTCTTGATACCTATATTCTCATCATTCGAGAGAGAAAACGGCAATAAAGGGGAACACATGAAAGCATGAAACAAGGAAACGGAACGAAACGGCTATTCATGTGCTTCTCGCTTTGTACCTGCTTAGGTTCTTATGGTTAGTCAAAATGAAAGCAGCAAAGCAACACATATATAGAATCCAACTAACTAAAAGCTATTACCTTCACCAACATTCTAGTTAGCAAAGTTCAAGAACGCTTGAGTTTCTTTTTGGAACCGTTGGAAAATGGTAGAAGGTTCCCCAATATTCCAAGTAAAAAATGAACAGAAAGTATTTTTTGTTGAAAAAGTGGAAACTATTTCCGATACATTTTTTTCAAATCTTTTGCTACGATACGATCACATGTTGCTGCTGCCGCCTTCATAAATGTCTATAATGTGTATCATTTATAGGGACGTTGATAGAATAAGGATTTATAAAAAAAACTGAAAATTTAAAGCAAAAAACCTGGGCTGGTTTCTGTTTAATCCGCCTGACTGGGCTTACATTGACGGGGGTTTTCTCTCTCGTTGATGATATCATCTTTTATCCACGTTACTTATAGCTCATGCACGCGTATCACACAAGCCGTGAAAACCCAGTGCTTTGCAAATTCCAAAGGGACTAGACTATGCACATTTTGTTCTCACAGAACAGACCTGGAGCAGCTGCTGTTAGTTTAAACACAAAAAATGTGTAACAACTATGAAATCTATAAGATATAACTATATAACATATTTAATATATTATTTTCCTACCATGTTTCCTTTCCCGTTTCCTCTATCTCATTCTACCGATCAACGCATCGCCAATGTGATCGCTGAAGAAAGAAATATTATGGAATCAATGAGAAAATAGGATTTTCCCTCTTTGCTTTCCCTTTCCCCACTTTCACGCCTTTTCCCACACTTACTTTCCCAGACAAAAATCATATAGAATGCGAACTTTCTTTCCATAATATTTTATTTTATTTTCATCGATACAACATTAGAACATAGTTTATAACGGGACTGTATTATGCCGGAACTAGAAACTCGCGTTCACAGGAATCTCCTTTCTTGCACTAAAAAGTAACGACAATAAGCGATCTTGCTGATTGATAAAAATCGAATTGAAAAGTCTACTTTGGATATTTTTTAGAATAATAATAACAGTAGCAGATAAAAGGCTTCATTTAATATTATAATCGTTATCATTCAGTCAACGCACTAACCAAAATTACTGTTATTGAGGTGCCTTTGGTCCCGTCCCGTCTAGTACAAGGACCCAGTCAAAACTAACGTACATGCTGTTATATAGGTACTAGCAAAATCCTTATAAACTTACGTTGTGTATCACCCAGTGAATGTCATTTATCTTCCTTTGCTCGCATATATAAGTATTGAGAAATGAAAAGTGTTTTACTGGGTATATTAGGCCCCATTACGCAAAGGGATTTTCCATTCTTCTTCTTATAAGCTCCTTGCTCTGGCAGGAACTGCCGTGGAATTGTGAGAATCACAAAAGAATATAGTTGCTGAAGAGGCGGAAGAAAGTGAAGGGAAGGTGGGCATTTTCGCATTTTCAAATCGATTCGCCTTCTTTTACTTCTCCTCTATCGTTTACCACCAAAAGACTAACGTTTTTGCACCACTCGATGAAAATCCGCCAGAAAATGCTATAATAACAGGAAAGTAACCAGCGCGCAAAAAAACACATAGCCCAATATAGGCACTACACATGGTATACTCAAGGTAGGTAGGTATACACAGCGTAATTTTGTTCAAAGCTCCTGTTTCCGATTCAACTCTGTGTATTCTATTCATAAATGGGCAACCTTTCGTTCATGTTCTTTGAAGGAAACAGAAGAGAAAGCAAATGGTGAAAATAGGTATTGTGTATCTAAAAGACATTATGTGCCATACACACGACAAGACGAGAGTCAGCAGAAGCGGACATGGCACGATAAATGATAGCTTTTAAGTTGTCATACTTGGATTATTCAAGCAAAACGAAAGGGAGAAGAAAAGAAACACGAGGTTGGTGGAATATTAAGTGCCTGGGTATACGCAAAACGTGCTAAGTGGATTGAATTTTTTGGAGAGAGAAAAGATGGTGAAGAGAAAGCAAAGCGACAAAAAGTGAGAATAATAGTTTTTTAGCAAGTAGATAGATTATATAAACTGAGCTTTCATACAATGTATGAATTTATTGATAACTTGTATAAAGTTGATTGGGGAATATTGGCGAGGCGTGAGAAATGAAAGTTTTGTGCTTGGAATAATATTTTCAAATTGTGTATTATTCATGTAAGGTTTAGTAAGTAGCAACCGAGGGTGAGTTGCTCGTCCCATCCAAATGTGCTTGTACATAAGTTCCAGTTTCAGATGAAATATGCGTTGGATCAGCAGGTTCACGTGGTCATTTCCTGTCATTTCATTTTGTATTGTGAATGGTATTTTTTGTATTCTCTGGTCAGTTGTTCGCAGCAAAGTGAGACTACAATGGCAGAGTAATCTGTCGCTAGAAAAGCTGCAATTTTACTTTAACAACAGAATTTGCTGCAATTGATGAATAAAAATGCGCCACCGGAAATATATCATTTCACAAAACTGTACAATTGGACAGTTCAAGTAGAACTACACATGTAGACCTACATTTAGACAATTATCTGATTACGTATGTCTACTCAATGGGTCAACTACACTGACAAAACAGTATCTAAACTCATCATCTTAATTGTGTTATTTCATACCTTGTATAAACATGTATTCAACTTTTGTATTGAATAGTTAATGTCCATAGTTTGTATTAGGATGTCACGTCACGAGTCACGCATGAAAAATAATTTAATTTCGCTACTACTTTAAATGAGTTAGTTGGAATTGCGTACTTAATATATCGTACCTATGTGTATCTTAAACAGAAACACCGACAAATATTCCAAGCATTTTGTTTACACAGATTAACTTCCTCTCCTCCCAAAATTGCAATCCGTCAAGTAAAATATATTGAATTGGAACTTTTGTTTACGCTGCAGACTTGGAGAGCTAGAGTTGTATGTCAAGATCCGAAAGCATTCATAAAACTTGCCTCATTATAATGTTTCATAATAATATATTATATAACATACAAGATCTATATAGGTACATAGTTGCACATATAGATTGTAAGAAACAGACTTGCAGACTTTTGGACCATCAATGAATGAAGCACCAACACGAATAGGTAAAACTCACTCACGTTGCACTTCATTCCTCTTTAGCCTAATGAAGTCAGCCGAACGAAGAGCAAAGAAATTATTTTGCACGGTTCAAGTTTCGTTTCCTTTATAGCTATATGCTAGCATGCTCACGTCCTTCGTATAAAAAGTTGGATCTTTTCGCTAATACCTTACGTAAACATGGCATTGGTTTGAATGCTACAGTACTAAACTAATCCATACATACTCCTCGATGGTCCAAAGAACTGCACAATATCTAACGGTTAGACGACTTTTTCGTGTGTATTGTGTTTCCGTATAAATACAGGGAGGATGCGAATTCGTTCCAAATGAATACGCTTTCTAGTTTCATAGATTGGATGATGACGACAATGATGAGCTGAAAAGTAATCAGAAAGCACACACCAAGTGAAACGAGCTTGGCACGTCATTACGAGATTGGGTTAATGTTCTGCTAACCAAACATCTTATAGATAATAGCAACACATATTACATTATTATGGTGTTGTACAAGTCGAGATTAGGGTTAATTCCCCAAAAAAATCATTACGTACCATAAGAACTTGGAACATGCCTGGTTTCTTTTCTTGGATCAGATAAATCAAAATGTTTAGCCAGTGTACAGCTCAAATATCTGACCTACTAACTTACTAATAATGACCATGATTCATGCTTTGTAGTTGTAAAGTTTATCCTTCTCGGATGGAATTGGAGGAATGTTGACGAAACGGCAGTTTAGGTGGCATGGTATAAAAATCTATTATTATTATTCTTGCTGCAATTGGCAATCACGTCATAGTTAACTATAATATACTAGTATATAGCCAGCATTTTGCACACTTAATCATTATCGCTGCACTTTATAAGCAACATAAAAAGTGATGGTCATGTAAATGCGATGTTATTTTTGCATTTGGGTCTGTTTCATACATTTCAATGCTGGAATTCCGCATTTATTTGCGATTTTATGTCTCTGCAAAACGTTTTCACCAGTTCGTAATCCTTTCGTAAAAATTCAAAACCAAGTGCAAGCAAGCTGGCGAGAATTGATGAAAGTAGCAATTTGACACTTTTCCAAAAATGATACAAAATACAAAGTATCCAAGTCTTGAATTTTTACGATTCCCGTTCTGCTTTTGCTTCAGAAATTGTTCAAATCGATTATGATAATGCTTGTATAATGGCAATGGTAACGATCATGACACCTGGCTTTCATCTGCCATGTGTGTAGGCAATTTTTTGTCAGAAGCTGAAAACTTTTTGTACGTAACGGTGTAAAACATGTTTTGACATCATAACGCTTATTGTAATGTAATATGCCAATATTTGATTACGGCATGTTTTCGAGAGAATTCTAACGATCTGATTCAAACCAAAGCCACACATTTTGAAAACAATTATGGAATGCTTGTCATTCATTACACACGATGTAATTATAACTCAACGATGAAAGAGTTCATCCAATTGGATGGCAGAGTCCTTGACTTTTTGTCGACTACATACATGTGAATGGAATAACTTGTTCACCTTTCAGATGCATGATATTATGCAGAAAATGGCAGACTTTCCGTTATTTCTATTCATTTCCATTTTTACACCAGATTGGCATTTGCCATAAAATGCCACAGAAAAAATGTTATTGACGGAAAGCAATATTTTTCTACTTTAAATTCTGCACAATTATTGCATGAAATTTTTAACAAGTATGTGAAACGTGGACATAAATGTTATTGAAAGCTTAGGGAAAACTAGCCTTATTATGACAAGCCTACATTAACACCAAACAAGTAAAGCTGTGGAGGGATGAACGTTTTATTTTTCAGATTTTATTTTTACGATCATGTCCCGAACTCTTCCATCGTCTCCATTAAAAATGGTGTTCAAAATACTTTTATTTTCGGGGTGTGGTGCAGGTCCATAACACTTTTAGGTTGAAGAGCTAATTTTCATGATGAAACCCCCAAGTGCACTCAACATTTGAATAAGTTTTTAGAAACATCCGTACCTACTGGAGTTGTTTTTGTGACGTACATAGTTACTCAGAGGACGTCAAATGTGTGGCCTGGTCAATTTTTTTGGCAAGCCCAGCAATAATGAGATTCTCGTTTCATTTATTTGGTCATTTCAAATAAATTGATATGCATTCCTATTGTCCGTGTTCAAATCTATAGCATGATTTTTACGCATTTTTATATGCGACTGGAGTGAGAGTTGTGTACTAGCACAACACACGTCTGGGCTGAGATTTTGCAATGGAATGTTGTACATCTTTCATTATTAATATACGACGAGTTGAGAAGGGACCAAGAGGGAGCAAGAACACGGTCAGGTTCACATAGATATACAATGCGCTCCAACCAAAATGACTTTTTACTCAGAAAGCATGACAAAATGGAATGGAAGGGCAATAAATTCTTTAATTTAAGTCGGACGTTGATTGGCACTTTATTTACATATGGACAGTTTACAATGAGTGTGTGTGAACATACGTCGTCGTTCGCCGTGCTGAAGAATGGAAGAAGAAGAACGAAATATTTATGGTTTGGTCTTCGAATGCACAGTCTTCATTTCGTTATTCATCAAATTATATTATTCTACCGCATTCATTTTCTAGAGAAGAACGAAACGAAACTCAAGTAGGTATGTTGGGTTTTCGCACAAAAAGTCAACGTGAACTTCTGTAAGCAATATGGCTTGGGTTCTCAGGAAAATTCCGTTTTTTAACAAGACAGGCAGGGAAGTAATAATGATATTCAAGTGAATGAGAGTTTGGTGTGGTGGTGGTCGTGTTCTTGCATGTTGGTACTTTTGGCATGATAGAATATGCATACTTTTGATATGTAAACAAGGCACAGATTCCTGAACCTAATTTACAAGCTCCACATAAAACAAACACGTGCCTTTTGCGTAAGATTGAACATCGGCGAGAGAGACAGAAGTAGTACTACTTAACTTGATACGAGTGAGAGCCAAAGTTTCTTGAATATTTCATGGACTTTTGGGCTGTGCCTATATGTATTGCATTTTTATAGAAAGTTCAAGTGAACGAGCGATAGAATACAGCGAGCGCAATAATCCAGCAAGTGTGATCTCCATAATATATTAATAAAATTATTTTTATGCTTCTTCTTGAATGAAAAAATGGAAAGGTCAAATGGTAGTGCTGTCAGATTGGCATTTTTATTTTGACAAGTCTCTTTCACTAAATACATCATTATTATAACACAACATTTAATTATTATTATCATGGCTTAATCTAGTCAGGCTACTTGACAATTGACATTCACGTACGCATGCATAACCTCCAACTCAAACACCGCCCACTTTCCCCTTTAATAAAATCCAATTTTATCTGTTTGCCTTGCATTTTACTATTCGTCTTATTCATTCAAATCCAGAAGCCAAGAGATATTACGCAAAATGACTAATACATATTTTTTACAAT
The DNA here is from genome assembly GCA_004115045.4 of Sinella curviseta. NCBI lineage: Eukaryota > Metazoa > Arthropoda > Collembola > Entomobryomorpha > Entomobryidae > Sinella > Sinella curviseta. The sequence goes on from CM023201.3 coordinate 32,477,149, forward strand.
GTTTATCACCATAAATGGTCACAATTTTTGACAGCGAAAACATCTTCTTGTCACGATGATGATGATAGACTTGGCCTAGCCAATGTTGTCAATCCTCTTTGTCTGATATATAGTCGTCAACACTTTTTTTACGAATCACATTAATGTCACCTTATCTTGTTCTGTTGGGACATAATACGGCAAAATGAAAATGCAAATTAATTCACTTGCAGACAAGAGTTAGCTAGTATTATCGCTGCTCACAACCTTGATACAACACACTTAAACCAAATTCTTTAAACAAAAAGTCGTAAAAATTTAGTAATATATGTACATAGGCTGCAATGACCACATAGAAATACTGACCCTATCTTTATTATGTCTCCTACTCAAAGCATAGCAGCGCAAGAAAGCGAAATTTTTTAAAAGATTATTTTGATGATTCTCTTTATCTAATAGTTTGTAAGTTTTGAGAGTGTGTGCATTGCGAATTTTGCAAGTCATGTTAGCGACGGTCATTTTGCAAAAGCTATAAAAATGACACAGAATGACCATCCAATCTTACACTCAAACTCAAATCATTATTTTTCTTCTAGCTCATTACACATTCCAACAAACTTGTTCGTCTTATAGGTTTGAGAAAGTTGCCGTGATATCGAATACGAAAGCATAGTAAAACATGAAAATAAATTCGTAAAGGTGATATACAAACGCTACAAAAAAATGCAATGCTGAAAAAGTCTTTCTGTTCTCTTTCCCTTAAGGCTATTTTCCAAACCTCCCATTTCACCGTTTTTCTCAGACGATAAACGTATCTTGTTCTGACAGGTCTGTTTGTTCAACTATTGATCCACGTTTGAAAGGCACGATGACAGTCAATTCCTCCTTCCATCGTAGTACGTATACCGCAAAACTAGCTTTTGAGCCTCCAAGCACATGTTTGGAACTGGGAAAGCGGCTACCCACAGGACAAATGTAGCTGAGATAGCTAAAATACTACACTATGCACACACGTATGTAAGGTAGTAAAGTTGTGTGTTTTGGAAGTGGATTAGATAGCCACAAGACGACTTTGGCAGTAAAAGTAAATGGCCGCGACAGGAACAAAACCAAGTTAGCAAAGAAGTCTATAAGAAAGCAAGATAGCGTCAGTTGCAGGAAAAAACAATTTTAGTCTTTTTATGGGGTTTATTATTGGGCTTAGTGCAACCGACCAAAGCAGGTTTGAGATATGGAATTATCGAACTCAAAAACTTAATAACTTTTGTGTGCTCATATATCATATAGGTTCATATATAACGGACTTTTAAGCTTTTATAAGCAAAAAAGTGTAAGGAACATAAATATAGCCACCGGGATAGAATAGAATAGAAAAATCAACAAAAAAATTGTTTCATTTTGCAACAAACTAGTAGAGAATAAAATCGACAAGGGACTTGTCTAGATGACAGAAAATGTCAGAATCCAGACCAGCAAGTTTCTTGCTTGTTCCATCAATGGACCATGAAAAAAGTCAGTTTGTATGCATTTTTTATTAAATGCACTCCCGTTCCAATAACTTGTTGTTATTACCCTTCTTATGAGAAAATTCATTTTAGAATTGAGACCAGAATGGTAGAATTATCAACATTATCGAAAGCGTTTACTGAGGTTGAAAGAAACGTTTTGTAGAAAAATATTGTTCAGAAAAAAAGCTAAGCATACTAGTAAACGAATCGGTTCAGAGACTCCACATTTTAACTTGAATTATTCTTGTTGCTTTAAATTTCATACGTAGATAAAAAGTGGTAGAAATGGACAAACATGAGGATGATATCATTCAATGTACATACGTACCATATTTATGTAAATGATACATTCCCCCATTTTTACAATAAATATAGATGACATTTTGTTTTCTTCATTTTTTTCCTTGTTATATCATCATCATTACTCATTAAATATTTACTGTTGACTGGTTGATGACACAACATTTTCATGAATTCTGGTTCTTGTGCATAAATAAATATCCAAACTGTGTAACAACAATAGTAAAAGATAATAAGTCATAAATACGATTTAACGAACCAGAATGATCGTTTTCACCATTGGACAAGAAGGATGAGCAAGTAATAAAAGAGCACTGTCCAGTGAAACAGGAATAATAATAATAATAGAATAAAAAAGTATCCTCGGGTGTGGACACCTACAGTGTGTTTCGCCATTTCCAGCACCACAGGATAGATCAATTTATCATTTTTTCCTTTATCATCCGCACTAATCTCCCAGAGCTCCAACAACATAAATGTTTTGTGAGATTCACCACAAATGCCAGTAACATTCATTAATATTATGGTGATAAAAATTATCCTACATTTTACGCTTGCGCGACATCGGTATTATGTCAACAATTTAGTATGTAAAGTAAATAAATTAAGTGAATCACGTTGATGATGCAACGGCACAGTCAGACAGACTATAACAAGAATTAATAGATCCACAAGACAAGATATTTAAAAGTCCTATGTCTGACTTGTAATTACGAGATGTAAATACTGTATTAAATATCCGCTTTCATCTGTCTTACACGTTTCAAGATTATGTGGTAGATATGAAACTAGTTACAATGACAGAATTTTAAATTCTGGTGATAGAGTTAAAATTACCAACTGAAACATAATCCACATTCTATTTTTACGAGTAGTGTTACTGAATTGCCAGAGGGTCTGGTGGTTTTCCCGTATCGTTGTCCATAAGACACTGCCATTCTCTAACGTAACCCTTTTCGTTGACACTGACTAAGATTAAGCATTAAAGGTCAGCAGGATTAATAACATTTAATGTTAATGGTCCTATTTGTTCTTTTGCTTACTCTGTTTTCATATTGTTTTAAGCTATACTGGCTAAATAGCATCTTTTGTCGTCCGGCTCCAAGTTATGATTTTGTCGTGTAGTGTGGTAGGCAATTCTAGGGAAATCATTTTGTCACGTATAAACCTTCAAAAGTTTTATGAGTAGTAATAAATTGTCGTATTAACCAGGATGCACATTCTTTCTTTCCACTGAACTGAAACAGACATTAAACTTGAAAATGTACAATAAATCTAACAACAGCTACTGCTGAAGTTCTGACTGGCATTAAGGGAGTTTTGCAAGGACCATTACTCTTTTGTGGTGTATGACCTTCTTTAATTGAAATTTTGTGTGTCTGCTATCAAATTTGAAACTGCAAGAAACATTTTAGCGTTTCATTTTAAAGATAAATTAGTTGATAGAGATCTGAGGTAAAGTTTTAACGGGGAACTTTTTATATCGTGTTTCATATTTCTTTCGACTTTGTTCGTCTGAAAAGATTGGTAGTATTGCAAAGTGGTTAATTTCAGTCTTTATACCGGTTCAGAATACTACTATTCTTTGGTAAACTATACATATGTGGTAATTAAAAGTACAATAGGGACAATTTAAAGATCTACAATTAAAATTAATTATCGATAAATGTCATTGCATTGTTATTGTTGTTGTTCCTGTTCCTCTTGCTGGAAGAGCACAATAAAAGTAGTGGATGATGGCTTTGACTTCATGCTGATTCATAATAACAAGGCAAATACACAAATGCGGCTAGCTATATGGCATACTTAGGTACGTACAACAGTATCATTAAGTAAACAAAACGAGTGTTTTAATGATGATGTATTTAACGATGCAATCATCCATCATAAACGTTTGCATGGCATGTCTCACAATACCCCATTCTCAACATGTAGTAAAGTGAGTAGGTAGCAAACTAATATTTGTGCAAGATATACAGAAAGAACAGAACGGGGACAATCATCAGAAAACACTCAAGAAAGCTAACAAACACGAGCTGATTCTTATGTCATTGTCAATAAATTATTGTTATTATAGTTCGTTAATTGTCCTTTCATTTAAAAGTACAGAAAATGAATATTTGCTATTGTACTTTGCCGATATGGCTCATCATAAAACCTCTATTGTAGCAAGTTATTCATCCATGTGCGTGCTAAAAAGTCGTGTGCAAGGTAATTTTCAAGAGGTATCAGCATATTGTTATTATTATTAGGAATTTAGGCTCTACTATATTTCGTACACAAACAGTATAGAAGCATTTCCGGAGTCGCTGAACCATTGTTCGGCTAAGGAAGTCGCAGAAGAATGCAAACTCGCTCTATATTATTCTTTTGTGTTTCAATAGCATGATGATAGAAACGATATTACGGTGCTGGAGAGATGCCCACCCGCATAATAACAAACAAAAATGATTGATATTATATGAGACTGGAATGCTCCGAGCAAAAAACTAATTTGTAAATAAGAATGTGGATAGGTACGCACTTTTGGTCTGAATCCCTACATATTTTGTTTGAATTTTGCATGTAAAGTAAATTGTAAAACCCTGGGAAGATCAATGCTAACTTAAGTTATGTATTAGTCACTTTTTGTGTACATAAGGCACGGTGGATGGTTAGATACATACGCACTTTGTGATTAAAAATGCACATACTTAACTACAGGCAAGAAAGGAACTCCGTCTGTTGAGCTTACGAACATGATGCTAATATGCTATACATTTTATCAGATGAATGATGCTGGTAATTGAAAAAGATGAACTGCAGAGTCAATACAAGCAAACTTTGCAAAGAATTTAAAAACACACATTTATCATGTCCGCCAAAAAGTCATTTGTCTGTTGGAGGTCCATTCCTGCAAACTTGGATGAGTAGCACGGATGGATATAAGGATCACGTGGAGCATGGCTTTTAACAGAAATCATTTTTATTTCCCCTCTTTACCAGCTATTATTCATCATTTTGTTAACGTGCCAATTTCTATGTAGATTACATGCGTATTCGAGCCATGGAATAACCGATTACCATCCCACTTTTTCATCCTCTTTGCATATTTGTCATATTTTTTTCTTGCAACAAAGCCAGCAAGATAATCGTTTGTAATTTGTAATCTCCATCTATCTCTAGTTTGCTAGTTACATAACAGCAATATTGCAAGATGTCTCGCAGGTTTTCTATTAACTTAAGATTTATTACAAATATAGCGACTTTTCACACGTCCGTACGTTGTAATGTCTGCCGTCTGCTGCTGAGTCCGTCTAGTAGGAAACAAGAATAATTTAGTAGGATGTTCTTCAGATGAATAAAACTGCTTCTCTGCAATTATTGTTTTTCCCAGGGGTCTTTCCTTTTATCGGTTATATTCACGCACTTTTTAATGCGTGCCGTGCGGTAGTAATAATGTTGCTTATTAGTTAATTTTGAGTTTATCATCTATTTTCGTAAACCTGTGCGAGAGATTTATTTTAAATAATGACAGTTATATTATCTAACCATTTATTGGAATCGATGACCTCTTTCTTTCCACCATTTATTTACCGCGAACATTCTCCTCCCTCGCAGATGATGGATCACATGTAAATGTGAAGATTCGCATAATGCATGCCATCCGAAACTGAACGTACATACTTGTTTACCGACACTTTGCTCAGGAACAAGTGTTCTATAAACCAGCCACGCAAAGTAATATGTCATCCTCGTGCCACACAAATGGTTCGCAGAAGAATGAGCCTACTGTTCCATATTGAGGTTGGAAATTAGACACTGGATGGGCGCAGCATTGACTTCTCAATTACCTACTTTGTTTTTTTATGCTTTCGTTTGCTGCTCATCGATGGTGTGAATCATTTTGTAAATAAATATTTTGCGTCATATGTAAAACACCATTGAATCTTGGACACATTGATCATTTAGCACGCTGCCTCGTGCGTGTATTTCTGCAAAATTAACAGAAATAAGGAAGGAATCACACTAGCACACATGTTCCATTTAGCAACTATGTACGTTGCAGTCTAATGACCATACATATTGACGGGTGAGTTTACTTACGCAAAAACAAACAAAAAATTACGTCAGTCTACATTATGGGTTATCATGTTCCTGTCATTTATAAATATTATGCTCACTTGCGTGAGTCAACGTTCAACCGTTGGTCGGACACTTGTCTTCCTGGCTGAAAAACAGAAGATGCGCCATGTCATGCCTTGTTTACTGATTATTTGTGAAGCGAGTGAGTGATCACTAAATCTTCATTCAGTAGTGTGTGTAGTGTGTAGAGTGTAATCTAATCTACGCACTTTTTCTCACTTTGCTAAAAAGCTGGTCAGGCGTGTTGGGTTTCATCCTAAATATGAAATTAGCTTGGCATTAGTAAAAACATTTTTGCTGAACTTACTGCCTGCTGTGCATTGACCCTACATTTCATTATGAATTATGTACGTATGCAAACATATTAGTCATATAAAATCTATAGAGAATTTATGCCGAACGGCTAAATTCAAAGAACGCACCTCGGCACACGCACTTTTTCGTGTTCAATTGCCTGTTCAGATTATTAAAATTATTAATGAAGAGATCTTTTTTTTGAATAATCAACACGCGTTACTTGGCTTTTGCTTCCCTGCAAAACACCAGCAGAAAATATTACAAGATGATTATCAAAAATTGGATAATATTTATGAACAGTTTCCTCTGTTGAGTTGAAAACAAATGAGTTTACTTTACTCCAGCAGATGATGAATAGTTTCAGAAAATAAAAGGTAAAGAAGAACTCCGAGCCCTTATTATAACCCAATTTCCATTTCATGGTAAGCAGGTCTATAAATTTAATCCTATTTAATTCCTTATAAGGTTAAATCATTTAAGATATTATCATGTTGTACTTTAATGCAGTTTTTAGTACTATTTGACATGTATCTGTTATACTCGAAGCTGTAGACTGTAGGTCTAGATTTGTATCTCACAAAATGCAAATAATGCTTTTAATGTAAACGTATGAAATTAACAAAAGAACGATAATAATGATGATCCTTTGTAAATACATGCATACTTTATTTTTGCCGTCATAAAAAGAAAATATATTTGACGGTGGTCTGCCAATTGTTATCTCATGAAATAACAATACTGTCATTATTCACGACTAGTTGAAGATGGATCAAGTTGAAACCTTAAACTTTTGAAGAAAAAAAATTGAGGAAATATTTATTTTATTATTCAGAAAGATCAAGAACAAACTTGTAAAAAGCTTTTAGCGATGAACATCATGAAATGAGATTGATAACACTGCAAGACTATTAGTAGAAAATAGCGAGCAAATATTTCTTTGGTCCCAAAACCGATAAGCTGCTGCAGTAAAGCATAAAAACGGCTTGAATCTCTTATGTAATAACCGTATTGTATTTTATTTATGTATCCATTTTTTCTCTCTTCTCTACATATTCTCAGCTCATTCAATATTCCATATTTTTCTTCTTCTTTGCTCCCATAAACTTTTGAATACAAAGTAACACATTTTCCCTCCTTTTCGTACGACGATGATTCTGATCCAGATTGTTTTCATAGTTTTATAGAACGAAAAAGAAGCTTTACCATATCATTACTATTATTATTACGATGTACTTGGTATTTTAGTAGACGCATCAATCAACCTGCAAACACTCGGTGCAACAAGGCAGCGTTGTTGGACCTGTCAAAATAATGCTATGTACATTTATTCAGCGAAAATGATGAAGACGGAATTCAACTAACAATCTCACCACAGCACCAACATGATCGCATTTTTTACTGACAAAGAGGAGGCAGTAAGTAGTGAGGAGAGACAGCAAGACAGAAAATTGTGGATAGAGGAATAAAAGTCAAATATTTCCCTGAATCTATGGGTATTGCTACATTCTGTGAGTATCAAAGTGAGTGCCTGCCAGGCACAATAAACTTTTGTGTGCACCACCGCATCATCATCACAGCACATCACATCTTTTCCTCTTTTATCATACCTCATTGTGTCATGAGTGCATACCTATGTATAGTCTGGGAGTTTGTTATATCGACAAACTAGTTTCGTGTTTGAAGGCTCTATGTAAATGAAACGCATCCAGAGACTTACTTTACTACTCCCGTCTTATTCACCGATTTTCACTTTTTGATCATCTTGCTGTTTTAGTATCCATTCCATCGTAGCCTTTGGTTCATCTCATATTGCCCTTGTACTACTACATTTCCGCTTTTCATGGATTTTCGTACTTGGCATACACACTCCATTATATGGACGTGTAGGTATGAATGAATTCCTATTTTCATCGGCAAAACATTGTCTTTGGAGGATTTTGTACTTCCACACTGACTGTCGGTCGTAAACTTTGCATTCCATTTTTCTCGTCTTCCTGTGTGCGTGTAAAAGAAAGCTACTCATAGCTGTATAGAAAACCAACAGGATATTCCGCTGAAATAGGCATCCAAAAATAAGACGCGCTATTCAGAAAGTGGAAGGAGATGTAGGAAGGAACACATTATGGATTACGACTTGAGAGTCAGCTTTCATCTTCCATCCATCCGTCGGAGAATAGCATCCATCCATCCATCCACGAAGCATCCCGGTACGAGATGTAAAAGCTGCAGGTAATATAATTCTCTGGCATTAAAACGGCAGCGAGAGAGGTTTTATTATACAATTCAAATGCACACAATCCATTTGCAAAATTTACTGCGCTAAGAAGACTGGCCGGGTTTGGCGTAATTTCATTTTTATTTCTTTTCCCGTGCCCTTCTTAATGCCGTTTCCACTCCACAAGCAGCGCAGCGTAATGTGTAGGAAAATGCATATTTTTTGTGCGCTTCTTGCCAAAGTGCTCTGGAAGGTTGGCTACAACTTGATGTGCCTATATGGACGGATAATATTGACGAAAAAATTATCATGTCATGTCTAGAAGGAAAATAGACAATTATCACGTTAAAATTTTAGTTGGCAAATTATAGGCCTAGCGTAACGGCTTCTGATCTTGTTGTTCCTACTGCTGCTGCTGTTCAAGTTTTCCGGGCATATTTCAGTCATTAATGGCTGATTATTATCATTTTCATACTATTGGTTATCGGCTCTATAAAATGATGATACTTCAACCTTAATGACCACGATCGACTGATCCAAACTTGATTATCTTTTTTTCTCCGTATTTTCCAATCTCTGGAATCTTGTTGACCGTCAATTGATCGTCACTATACTTACTACTTGGGCACGACCTGAAAACAGTATGGCGACTTAATAATTTTTGAAAAAATCCGTTCATCTTCGTTCGCCAAATCTGCCTAATGTATCACGAAAAAAATCTGTCTTCGGGCTGAACAACTTCATAAAAATCTAGTTGGTTTATTGTCCAAGGTGCATCATATATAGACACTTTTTTACGGTCGGTCGTGGCAAGCGGCAAAAGTTTAGCAAGGTCTTGCTTAATTTGCACTGCCATTTTTTACACCTTTTTAATTAAATTCGTATATAAGCTGGCGTCATAAAATCGAGGGTCGAGGAAAAAGATGCGTTTTATACCAACAACCGACCCCATTGTATTCAAAACATTATTGTCTTTTAACTTGATGTATATTTTTGCGTAATAAATTGAGATTCATACCTGGAAAACGGAAACATGCACATGATTAACATTTTTATCTTGTTACAATCAGAATAAGATGCTCATTTGCGAACTGCTTAATCGTACAGGTATTAATATACTTTAATAGATTATCTGTCACGCTGCTAATGGTGCGTTCACGCTTCAAAATGCTCCTGTGTATCTGTCAATCATTGTCTTATACACAGAATGTTGGAGGAAAACTGGTAAAAAGTAGAAAAAATGCAGTAAGCCTCAAAGCATAAAACATTCACGATCAGATAAGAGGCAGGCTACGGTTTGTTTCTTCTGTTACCACTACTCTGTGATGGATGATAACACAAATCTGAACCCTGACTGAACATAAAAAATGTGGTCAACAATCAGGAAACAGAAATTTCATATTCTACAATCAGGGTATTCAACGGCCATTAGCAAGAGAGAAGTCAAAACCATTTTGCCAAGAAGGTGCCTGAATATCATATGCGTCCGTAGTTTGTAGATTATAAATGATATGATGATTATCATTATATGATTAATGTAATATTATTTTATTATATATGATACGAACAGGTAAAAGTAGCATATGCATGCATGGCAGAAAGAGGATAGGCACATGTAACCAAGATGGGAATCGAATACCAGAAGGATATTATGCGTGTAAAGTTTACGCATTTTTCATATTATGCGTGAGAAAACAAAGCCATCGACCATCCTAGTGTAATATTTTCTCTTGACACACAATTGTGAATCTGTTTTCTCCTCGTTCATCATTCATTCACAGCTCAGTTGAGTAATATTTGTTTGTGAAGGTCTTGTTGCAATTTCCACAAATGACTTGGCTTAAGCATCAACCTCTTCTTTTTTGTACTTTTGACAAATGACGAGCGTTTGTACAAGCTGCTTCGTTACTTCTTTTTTTGTCTCTTGATAAACAGTCATTTCCTTCTCCTCCGATCTGTTGCTGCTGTTGTTGTGCCGTGAATACTACATGTTCATTTTCCCATTACATTTCAGATTGTGTACGACCAAGAATCATCCATACCAATAAAGCAGCAGTCCTGTGGTCTGTTCCATCATCAGCCATCATCATTTTTGCTGTAAATTGTTCACAATACAACTATACACATCCCAATTAATGAGCGTGTCAACTTATAAAGTACAACAGCTTGTTGAGGAAGGTGTGACAACAGACGACATTCCTGTGACAAGTGACAAACGATCCCCACTATAGCTGAGCAGCAGTAAAAGCTTATATACTTCACACACCACAGCAGCTTCACATTCTGAGGAAAAGGAAAACGCTCTCATCATACCTTATTCTTGAGCTGTATGTATGTGTGTGTGTAAATCTCCAGTTTCTCCCAGTCATTTTTGGTAAGTCGCCTTTCTTCTTTTTCTTCTTCTCTTTTGAATAATTTGTAATCTTTGGCAATGATTCCAATGCCAACGTCAACCCAGCCTTTAAGACAAAAGGGAAAGGCGACGAACACGTAAGATACACAAAAAATTGTGATTTAATTTAGCCAGGTTCTGACATCAAACTTGTAAAATTAGCAGCGATAATGATATAGTGAACTTGTCTGATATGAACATACTGGACTTGCCTCAGGTCCACATGGACTATTATGCAAATAAAAAATGAACTCATGCACGTATATCTTTGTTTACAACTAAAAATTCGTAATGTTTAATGCATTACGCATCATCGCACGTCAATATAGTCTGGTCACCACATTTACACACTGCTCTACCTTTTACTGATTACGGAACATATTAAATACATACATAACACGAATTTTGTGCATTTTTTGATACTGCAGGTGCAGCAGAGAGTACAAACAAGTGAATGAAAAGTGTGACTGTTGGCGACTCCTGCTGTTCTGATATTACTATATCATTCACCTACAACAAGAACGGCAACCCAACTATAACAAAAGAAATTGCATCTCCTCCAAATCTAATATTCCATACTCTTCATTCTTCGTCATTATCATCATATCATCATCTTCATCGGAAAAGTATGAATAGGCACTACATTATAAGTGATAAGGAGATGAACATCATCATCAACAACAATAAACAACAACGTGTGTAACGTGGGACAAGCCTAAAAAATTACTTACTGATTATTATTCCTGACTTTGGCCTTGTAGATTTATGCCTGGCGTCCTGGCCTTTTTGCCATAATTTTTACGTGTATTATCATCATCACATCACATCATGCTATGTGGCTTATATCCTGTCTCCTCACCTCTTTTGCAATTTTGCTTTAGTTAGGCCGTGCAACGAGCAACAGCTCAGGTAATTGCAAGCAAACAGTGAGAATTTCTTTTTGACAGTATTATTGAGGATTACTTAGCACTGGATACATTTTCTTGAGAGACATACCAACGCTGTTCATTTGCAATGTAGTGTGACCTCCACCCTTGCGACGACTCTACCTGCATTGCTGCTTTTAAGCTTTATGACTGGGATTTTTGGAATATGATATCATTATAATCATCGTCAGTGAGCATGTAACACGAGGACAATAATTATTCAATTTTTACTATGTAGTAGTAACTTGATACACTAGAGTTTACTGCTTCTTCGTGTGAAGGAAAAGAAGCAATAATATTAGTAACAAAAGAACAGGAACCTGTGTGTTGTCGTCGGCAGAGCACCGTCATTTGCTTTGATCCTGGTTTGGTTGTTTTGTGGCAGAAGAATCAAAGTGACTGATGATGTGATGATTTAAGAAGCTGTATATAACGAAGGCCGTGTAATACCCTGTGACAATTGACAATAATGCTGCATGATCATTTTGTTGCTCCATGCGGGTTTTAATATATAAGGTGCAAGCAGGTTTTATTTGCTTGTATAGTATTCAAGTCGTCGTCCTCAACGCACTGGGAGTCTTTTTCTCGAACATGTTTTAAGAAAAAGAAACAAAAGTAAGCAAGTTGGCGGTAGCAAGGCAAACGTGTCTTCGTGGAACCTGCCGTTTTATTACTGTTTTATGTAACTCTTCTAAAATACATAACTGTCACTTTTCTCTGGAAGTGCTATAAGTAGTTTGTTTTCTCTAGCATACTCCTGACCACGTTAAAAACTGGCTAAATTGTAAATATGTGTGAAAACTGTTGTGGGACGTGTGTGTCGGAATCCGATTACTGTACTCACTCCAATTTTTCGTATAAAGGAGACATGAAGCGTAAATTGAATCAAAGGAATGGATTAAGCAAGACAACGTCATTGTCCAAAATGAGCCATAGTAGTGTATTACTTGTGTTCAGCGCGGTTTTAGTGCTCTTAGTTGTGACCGCGTCTGCCCAGTTTGGCAAATTTGCTGATATACAGGTAAGAACTGTGTTATCCTATAGCCGATAACTTCAAGCAAAAAGATATAAATTTTTGAAACTACTGATTATCTATGTTTGTCCAGGGCGATTATTGTAGCAGAAGGATAGGCGGTTGTTGTCCAGGCCGCGTGGATGACTGCTCTACCCCAATTTTAGGCACACTTTGCTATTGCGATCATTTTTGCAATCGGACAGACAACTCTGATTGTAATTTTGCGTGATTATGGAATTACATACTTATTTGGATCCTGTCTATGACACCAAATTACTCTTCTTTTTATCGCATTCTTAGGTTGCCCCGACTATTGGACAAGCTGTTTGGGCATCGAGTTTCAGAAACCTCCTGAGGAAGTTGCAAAGGATGGGCGTAAGTTGTCTTAATTTAATTCAGAGTGCGATATTATTAATTCCATAATTCTTCAAAATCTTCTTCTTGCCTCATCTTTGAATTCGTGTTACATGTTTTCTTTGGGCTTAATATCTCCGAGATAGCAAAAAAGCGATTACACACCGTTTTTCCATAAGCGAATGACGAATCATTGGTTACATCGTGTACTTTGTGGGAATATGAACATATTTATGCTAAAATATTCGAATTAATGCACGCCTTCATGCCTGAGCTGCGGGGCTTACGAAAAGATAAATTGATCAATTAATATCTAATTTCGGTTTTCCTTTACTTTTTCTTTCAACCGTGGTTTACTTTACATGTATTTACAATAACTCAACAACTCCTGAAATCGCCAAAACCTCTCGATAGTGAAATTTCTAGGCTATAAATAAACAAAAAAAACCTTCCTCAATTTTTTTTACTAAAGATGAGAGAAATGATTGATGAGTTGAAGACTGACAGTGGGCTCAGGTACACGAGAAAAGAGAGTATTTAATGAAAATATAATGTAATAGGCGCATACTAGGGATAATACGGAAGAAAACGACTTTAATTGTCATGTGTCATAGTATGCAGTTCCTTTATCGTAATAAAGGAGAGAACCTTTTGTCTATTTTACCTTAATTAGCACGTGCTTGCATTCTCACTGTACCATTATTCTCACCATTACGTTCATTAGATTTACATAACAGGCTTGTTGACCTCTCCCTACATGCATGCATGGGGATTTTGGGTGCAATTGACTCGTCATAACATTAATTTACTAAAGTGATGATGATGTTAATAGTGTGTAGTTTACTGTTTCATGCCATGAGTATACGTTTTTGTCACACCCCAAATGCTATCATATTCATACATATTATGTAATTACATTTTTTACGCTTGCATTCAGTGTAACACATTTTAATTAAAATTTGGACACAAAAGCATTTCGTGGCTTCAGAAACACAGTTTTTCTATATTCTATAGTCTGGAAGAACTAGTTTATAGTCGCAATGATCTTAAGGAGGAGGAGGAGGATGATGTGATATGATTTGCATTTAATTTAATTTTTTACCAAATAAGTTTCGTTCAAGGCGAAATATAAGGAACCCGGATTAATTGTTACATGCAGCTAATTAAAAAGTGCTTTATATCATTTTGTACTTAAATGTTACAATTTTTACCAAGAGCTAGATAGATGGTACAAATATTTTTTGTGTCACGACTTGTCAAGTACAAAACGTGATTAAAAAGTATGTATCAATGAGAAAAATTAATTTCATTATCTTAGCACCTTATCATCAGACCACATCTTTGGGGTATTAATCAGGATAAGTGACACGACTCCCCACCTTCTCCACCTGGTAGGTACCAACTGTTTTTTATTAGGTATACACTTGCGCTGAGCATTTTTTATTATTTAAATTTCATGAGAACGTGCCTACTACACAAAAAAATTAGGTTAAAGTTTAAAGTTTACAGCTTTTGTGAAAAAAAATACGACTACTGAATGCAACATTTCTAGAAGTGCGATGTGTTGATGTTGAAAAGTTGCCCCACTGGTCTTCATCCGTCTTTTGTCTTGGAGCGAGAAAAGACATTCACATTGCGTGAATCGTTAGAGAATTAATTCATTGCTGTTGGTTAATTATGTGTATTACCGCTACGACAGAAACAGTCGAGAACTTTATATTCCACTGGAAGCTGAATAATATGAAGCAGCGTATTATCTCACATCCGCATCCTAACGTGCCATGAGCCACATGAGACTAGACACAACGGTAATATTACTGCTTTGAAACTTACAAAAAGAAATATTTTAAAGCGACGAAATGTAAAAATGTAAAAAAAGCATATAATTAAACAGATGAAGGGAGGCAGGAACCACGTGGAGGTTAGAGATTTATTTGCGACCAGCATCACAGCAGTTGCTTTGTAAGATTGCACCATCCGCTTGGAAATAATGAAAGTAAATGAGTTTTCTTCTGATAACGCTTCATGTTGTTTGTGCGTAAAGGAAATACATAGGTGGAAAGTTTTGAGTATGCATGTGTGCTTTAAGCATGAAATTGTCTATTTACTACATTTTGCATTGAAGCTCTTTTTGAGGTTTACCTCAGCAAAATTGAAATTCATGAAACTTCTGCAAACGACACGACTTGAACATTCTGCATCTCTGGGCGAATATCGGGAAAGAAAATGGAGGTAATGTGGCAACACATACTGGTATAACATGAAGCATGACAAAACCATACAAAGAGAGAATATTAGAGAGGAGTGGGTTAACAGCAGTGTTGAATTTATTGCTGATATTTCCGCTTGTACATTACATATTACTAGTATAAAAAATGAATCCACTACGAAACAAAAGTGTGCGTGCAACAATGTGTGTACATGTAAAAATATGTAAATGGTGAAATAACTTTCAACACTTCAATTACCATGAACCTTTTAGCGATTATCTTTGTAAAAGTCTGTGTGATCCGCGAATGTTTATGAAGGAATACTCAACATAGTTAGGTTTAACCTTCGTTATCGCACAGGCGACATGATTAACTTCAGTCGAGTAGGCTCTCAACCCTCTCGCCTCCAATCGCTCCCACCATTCATAAAACTTGGGAAATATTTTCCCATCCACATGAACTTCTAACAATAGCTGTCCAAATGGCAAAGGTGTTTTCTGCTTCTGCTGTCGCTCTGGCTCTTTGTTGCTGTTATCGTAGACATCAGGAAAATCTTGCATAACTTTATCCAAGGCTGCGTATTCACCGCCTTCAATATCCATTTTCAGTATGTCAATCCAATCATGTCCATTTTGATCCATAAAATATTTGAGAGTACGAAGTTTACCCAAGTTTTTGTTACCAATTCCAAGCGCTTTAAAAGTTACACGTGGATTTGTTGGCTCCACAGGGGATCCTATGCTTTTGACGGAATAGTCATACGCAAAGACTCGGCACTTTGTTCTATTCAGCATTTCTGCCTCGAACGAGGATTCATTTGCAACTCCAAACGAGTAAATTATACAAGAGGGCTTAGGAGTAGTCGTGGTTGTTTCTTTTACTTCAAACTGGTCCGCGTCGTACTCGTACAACTCTAAGCCACATATCCATTTGCCTCCGTCACCAATGAATCCCACACGTTGGACAGAATGAGGGCAATTAAAAGACGGAGAAAAGTAATTCCAAAAGAAAACGTAGTTATCCGCATCCCAGGGATTTACGCTGGACAAATTGTTTCTTGCGATGGAGTTGATCCACGCACGACGCCGAGCTACAGAGCGCTTCCAAATTGCTTCTGAAATCTCTAATTGCTTTTTAATCGAATAATTTTCGTCTGTAGTTGTTGTTCTGTTTGCTATACTAGCATGAACTGTGTCTGACGAAATTTCCTCTTCTGGGGATTCTGACGGTACAGCAAAGTTGTCACAATCACAGGTACGTTTTACGACATGGTCTTTTTTGGAACCAGCAGGAGATTGCAAATCATTGACGTTTTCATAAACTCGGCTGTCAGAAGAGGAACAGTGTATGTTTTGTAGAAAAGAGTACTGAATTATTGCAATTGATGAGATTATAATGCATGAGAACAGTCCGATTGTGCCTGTTTTAATTAACGTGTAACTTTTATGGTACTGTTGTTGTAGTCTCTTGTTTGAAACAGTAATCTTGCTAAACATATGACGCAACTTTCTGCTGTAGGCACAACTGTCACTTCTAATATGCTTTAGATTTAGATCCATTTTGTTTTATGTAAGTATAAAATCACGATTATTACGCACACTTAACATCTTATGAAAACCAATCTGACGGTGTCAACTGTGGATACACGGACACACTGTGACTGACTGACACGGTTGGTATAAAATTGATTTTATTTCACACATTTTAAACCGTGTCTTCGGCAAACAGATATTTAAGAAATAGCGGAAAATGACAATAATAGCTAAAGAAATTTCACTCGTGCATGAAGATAGAACATATTCATTCACGTGTACAACATTTTGCTTCTTGTATCGGTTAACATCGGTTTAGCGCAATATTATTTTCTTTACTGCTCACGTCATCATTTTATATTTGCTAAGATGTTTCATGACATGAATTAGAAGATGATCGGCAGAAGAGTATAAAAATGAATATGTGCTCAGATAAAAGTGACTTTAAGCAATATATGTACATACACATATTCGTACATTCGTTACAGGTTGTTTCTACAATGGCCACTACTACCCATATGAATCTACTGTAAAAATTAACTGCAATCAATGGTAAGTTTCCATTTTCCGGTGTAATCTTTTATTGCTACCTAGCCTTCGATCCAATGGGTTTAATTTGTCACCAAACATCTCCGTTCTGTTTAGTAAATGTGAACGGTCACCGGCGGATCCCACTATTTTTGAGCTGCTGTGTGAGCGAGACGATTGCATGATTGAGGCTAGTCTCATTCAGACACTAAACGAAGGGGATTACAGTTGGTCAGCCGGAAATTATTCTGGGTTTTGGGGACGAAAGTTGTCGGACGCATTACTATACAAACTTGGAACATTGGAACCGGAACGTGGGGTATGTCAAGTTTGGCATGATTTGATGTGATAATGGCTATATCTAGAGTATCGGTTCTTTTCTCACTGATTAGATTTGTTGAATTATAGCTGAGCTAAGAAGCTTGCTTTTATATTTTCATTTACTTAGGTAAGAAATATGGAGCCCATAAAGTATGTTTATGATGAAACCTCCATTCCCTCAAATTTCGATGCCAGGACAAAATGGCCCAACAAAATTCACCCTGTGCAAGACCAAGGATGGTGAGAAAGACGACAGACAATGTCAGATTACCGTATAAAGCATTTCGGAAATTATTGTATGAATTAACTGAATTTGTCTAATGTAGGTGTGGTTCTGACTGGGCTTTCACTACTTCCGCAATTACGGGTTTGTTGCCTCATCATTTATACATAATAATATATGTGCATTTTGTTCACAAAGTTATTATTATTATTATCTATAATATTAGCTTCCCTGAATAAACCGTTTCAGGTTACAAAAGTACATGTACGTTTACAAAATATTTTTTCTTGTAATAGCGGACCGCTTAGCAATACAATCAAAAGGAGTAGAAAATGTCAAGCTCTCGGCCCAACATTTGATTTCGTGTAACAGCAGAGGCCAACAGGGATGTCAAGGTGGACATTTGGACAGGGCTTGGAATTTCATGAGACGATATGGGTACGATCATTATATTTTTCCGTGAAATCATATAGTTTCAACAGTATATAGTTTTCAGTAAATCATATCCGTACCGACCTGTTCACGTGCTCACTCCACTTTACACTCCCAGAAATATAGCTCTTAAACCTCTCATGATAACGGATTTAGAGTTTTAAGTTTCAAAACCGTACATGCACGTACAACCACAATAACAACAAAGCATAGCATAAAGGCATATTCGACAATAAATTTAGCATTATAAAGGGTACAAAACTTTAGTTTTAAAATGGATTACTTTTTCATACTCCTATAATTTTGATCAACGGACGTTTTTGTTTCGAATCACAGAACTGCTAATTCTGTGACCATTTGTCATTTTGGCTAGAACATCACACATTTCGGCATCATAATTTCTCTGGCTAGTATAGCTGACGGCTCAGAGATATAAATTCATATTATGCCAAAGGATATAGCATAACCACTGTTATATAATATAAAGATAATACTATATTGTTTGTGAAATATTCAGTTGACTTGGACAGTAAAACAAAAATGACGTCCACAATGTTACTTGAGCAGAGCATATTCTTGATGTCATTTAAATTTTAATTGTGGTAATGTACGCAACATGAATGATAGTTATTTGAAATTATGACACCCAGTATAAAGGATGGGATTAAATGTAATTTTATTGCTTGCTACTGGTCTTATACAAATACAAGGCATAACCATACATAAGTTATGTAAGTATAAATGCGACAACGACATTAATTCTGTGTCAATTCAAGCATTGGTGGACATTAAATTAGACATTTTACAATAAATCACAACAGCAATTAAGTGATGAAGTATGATGAACCGGCACCGACCGTTTCGTTAGTAGATGCGCTACTATAAACCATACAGGCTGTCAGCATACGTGAAACCGTTGGCTCTAACTTCTTACAGAAGCCATTATGGAGGAAAAGTCGGTTATACTAATCATAATATATGCCACTTATAGTAATGGTTGAATCGATTTCAGACAATGCTTATCCTATAACCATGAAACCGCAGGCAATTATGCTTATCAAACAATAAAGAACCCAAATTGCAAGCGTATATCATGGTACATGACACATACCCGTAGCAGCGGAACTGTTTGTTCGATACCTGCAGTAATAACTAAAAACAATGTTTCATATCTCACGCAGTATTGTTGACGAGGAGTGCTACCCGTATGAGAGTGGGTCATCAGGAGCCAAGGGGAGCTGCATGATTTCACGAAAAATCAAATCGCTTCTGGAGATCAACCAATGTCGATCAGCAAATCTGCTGAGTGGCCGTACTGAACTTTACCGCAGTCAACCCGCATACAGAATCAGCAGTCGGGAGAATGACATTAAATATGAGATTATGACCTATGGACCTGTTCAAGGTAAAGAGGGGCTTTAACCTTACTTTTAGTGAATACATAAAAACGTGAGGAATACAGAGCTAGTTATGCTTTGTTTTGAAATGGTTCTTGCTCATGAACTGTATGATATTAAAGCTTTACTTGAAACCTCAATGAACCATTTACTTGAATCTGTATGAAACTGAACCGAAAACTAGATGCCACAAATTTCTCATGTATCAAAGCGTCAATGCAATCTTCAGATTAAATCGAGCGCATAATCATCAGTCATTCTTTTGCTACATGCATCTTTCAAGATTTTATGTACCAAATATCGCAATAATCTTCTTCAGCAAGTTATATATTATGCGGTTTTCCTAAATTTGCAGCTGTTATGTCGGTAACGCCAGACTTTTTCATGTATCGTGGTGGAGTGTACAAAAAATCTGGATTGCGACCTGCTGAGAGGACAGGATATCATTCTGTTCGATTAATTGGATGGGGTGAAGAGTTTCACCAGGGTTCAATGTTAAAGTATTGGGTAAGAAAAAAAGTATAACATTTTTCTACTTTTGTACTTATTTTTAACTAGTATAGTGTGTTAGTGTGCATTTTTATGGATCACGATAAAAATGACAATGTGGATTTTTATTGGCTATATATTATACAGCTTGCCGTCAACACGTGGGGCAATAATTGGGGCGAAAAGGGACTCTTCAAGATTCTTCGAGGAGAGAACGAGTGTGACATTGAAACTTTTGTCGTTGCAGCGTGGGCAAGACCTGCAAACAAAGCGTCGTACAGAAACGATAACCCATTTAGATTTTAAATGGAACATGACAAGCGTTTATGCATGCCATTGATATTACTCATGCGTAATATCATGGAAATATGCGAGTATTATTAACATGCTTCCAATATAATATTAATGCAATTTATTGTTTGAACTCTAACGAAGAATTTGCTTCAACAATATACCTAGTAGATAATTGAGTGTAAGTAGAACAGTTTCTTGTACTATAAATTTAGTACTACAATAGCACTGACAATACATAAGGCAAAAAATTGACGACAAAGACGTGAGATTGGGATATACTTTCAGGATGTATTGTTTTATATAATTAAAAGTTATATGTTCATTGTTCATTGAGCTGTGTTGTGTACTTGTGATCATTTATGATAAATTGTGTTATTCTTAATAATGTCTACGGATTTTTGAAACCTTGAAGTTGATTACTCGTTTGTAGGATTTTGAATTATGAATTTTAACAGATCATAAGATTTAAGGGGTTTCCTGAATCTCCCTTTCATGAGCCTTGTGCAGATTGTCATTGTATTTTAGAGATAAATATAATTGGAAAGGAAAGGCAACTGTTGATAACAGTTATTATAGCGTTTATATCTGGTTCCAAAATTGAGTGAAATGGATGTGAGGTGCAGGTAGGAAGCTATTAGATAGAAGATCCTACTACTACTACTATAAATACTTGTCTAAATAGATAGCGGGTAAATATTGTACCGGTGAAATTATAGTTTTCACATCGAAATACCTAAGTATTTGTGCTAATAATAACTAGTGTAAAAGTTGAAATACGTGTCATACTATATACATATTATACCTTCAAGAAATTACATTTCTGCTAAAAATGGAGAGGCGGAGTTCTTTCAATAATTTTACAGGACTGGGACTATAATATATACAATACATAAAAAATAATTATTTTATGTATCAGCTTATTTTTGTTTGACTATTCTCTACTGCACACTTTCAGCTTAATTAAGTCATATAACAAAGAGAAATGTTCGTTGATTTTTTGCTTTCGTTATAAATAATTTGTTATCGTTAAAATATTTTTTTGCCATTTAGGTGGGGAAATAGTGTTCGAAAGTTGAAATATTATGTTGTAATTTTTGCTAGTATCACTGCCACAGCGGCTAATGTTAAGTTCATTTGTCATATTGTAAGCTTATCATACTGAATTGTGATTACACTTTTTTCGTAGTGATAAGCCACGAGAGGATTTGAATTTATGTATTATTTGGTTGGTATTATGTTGACATCCTGATAGTATTGTTGTTCATTTTCGTGAATGTTATTATATCATACATGGCTTATCATAATTCTTGTGTTCACCACCTTACTCACTATTATCATAATAAATACGTACATACATTGTTGAAGTAGGTATAAAAAATTATATGATATTATACTTTTAAAATAAAATGTTTATGTAGAAGAGCGAAAAATAAAAAAAAGTACTATAGTCCACAACGAAGAATACAGGAAAAGTTTAAATAATAAATATATGATAAATCGTTTACGATCTCTCTGTGTCAATTTATTTTTACGATAAAAACTTAAACAGCTTACGAAAATGGAAGTCATCCAAACATACATGCATAGTACGATTTTAATCCAGTTACAACTTTCCGTCTTGGTTATGTCTATGACTAATGCTACTCGCTAGTTTAGATAAAAATATTCCCAAAATTCCGGCAATGACCACAACCATAATACAAAATCCAATCAAGGACCAGGGAAGTGTTCCCATTGAATTGGTGTATATGCGAACTGGAAGTGCGATCCAGGAATCTCGTGGAATTCCAGTGATCATGCTTGATGATCTGGTGCTTAGTGATCCCACTGGACACTCTTCCTGATCCCGACTAGGTACTTCTAGTTCTAGCGATTCTTCCAAAACTTTTTCAGATTCTTCATTGGACTTTTCAATGGAGTCGTTATTATTACGATCGTCAGTTTTATCATCGTCCTGTAAAACTTTTTCATGAACTTCAATTTTGTCATTCTGCTTATTGTTCATTTCATTGTCATTTTTACACCGATCATTGCCTGGCTTTCCTGGACTGGTTATCAGAACCGGTTTATTAGTTCGTTTTAAAGCAGACGACTGTGTTTTATCTATTCCCGAATTGGAAACGTTAGCTTTCTTCCTCAATGTTTTATTGTAATCTGACATCTCTTGCACGGGATTTGTGTCCACGATAGTTTTCATGATGACCAAGTTATCGGTGGGAGCAAGTTTTCTTCTGCGTTTTATTAACTTTTCCGGGTTTTCAGCTTCACACAACGAAACGTTGGATTTGGACAAATCGGGGGACAGTATGAACTGCGTACTGTTTTGGCAGTCTTCAGATGGTGAAGGTTGACCCTTTTCACTAGACTCTTGGGGTGGCGGGTCCTCTACCACTGCACTTGTCACATTGATCTTGGAAGCAGACAACCTTGCAACAAGTGGACTTGGCTCCTTTTTATTCAAGTCAACAGCGAATCTACTGCCAAAGCCCGGATTTTTGAAGAAGCAAATAGGTGATGGGGTCCTTTTAAGAGATTGACTCTCCTGGACAGATTTCAATTTCTCGGCGACGGTCTCGCTTTGTTTCACTTCACCAGATGAAATACTTTCCCCGTCATTTTCGCTAGAATCCGCATTTAATTTCAAGTCATCCTTTGTGCCCATTTCATTCTTGTCGTCGGTAACATCACCATCTCCTTTTTCACCCACTTTCACTTCCACGACTCGCTTCTCCTCGTTCTCTACGTCGACTATAGGCAAATTTTGAAGATCCTCAGATACAAGATCCTCCTTAATGCTCATATTGCTTTCATTGTCAATATTTGGCTTGCTTCCAAAAACGCTTTCCTCGCCAGTAGTAGAAGTGCTCTTGCCAATTTCTTCCTCGGATGGTGTGTAAATTGTGGATGGTCGAGTGTCCACACGACTGACGATTGGGGTTATTTCAAAGTTACTCCGGTGAAGCCGGTTTAATGGGGTTTTGTGTTGGTAGAGAATATTTAGGCCGGAACCGCTCCCGTTTAGAACTGACAACTCTTCCAGTTCCTTTTTCAATAGCATGTGCGATGAGCTAAGTTGATCATTTTCGTTATGCTTGCGTAATCGGTTTACTTGCGGCCCGTCACCGAATCCGCTTTCATGCGCCATTCTTTCTCTTTCTCCCTACAACGTGACATTGTTAAAAGTTCTAGTCAGGACATTTTTAACAAAGGAAAGGAGTCGGTAATCAAATATCAACCTGATAATTCCTTCGAGATAAGGCATAATATGTTGCCGTTAATCCGGCAATAGCCATTCCAGCCCCAGCATGTGTGGCAAAACTCCACATCTTTCAGGATTTACAACTGGTTCCAAAATTCTAGAATTAACGCCATTGCATTAGGATGATAAACCAGGTTTGACAAAATGAAAGTTGTAAGGATCATGGCTGGATCCCTCAGTCAGGTTCATTGTATTTTACTGTTACTATATCATGGCTGCATCAACTGTATTGACCACTGGTCCACAATTTTGTCGATAAGCTAACGGGCATGTCGCAACGCAACAAGTTTGGAGCCAACTTACTCTCTAAAATTAGGCAAAAATATTACAAAGAATTGGCAAAAGGTATACTTGAGCATCCTCCGACTCCACAGATCCAGTTCCATTTGATCATGTTATATCATCACAGCTTCAATAATATTCGTCTTGATTTTTGTTACACTTTTACAATAAAACTATCATGCCTCTTTTAAGAGAAGACAAACCCGCACCATTTCGTGGTGTTTCTTGTTTTGTAGCTTTCAGAACCTCGTCAATTTTCGTCGTAAGTATTTTATGATAATCAATCGTCGGAAATAAATTTTCGTAGAATTGACTAGGGCTACTCATCGACAGGATAATTAATTGTATTTTGTACTATAGATGATAGATTTGGTTCTGTATGGTTGCTTTCTTCCCGTGTTCGGAACATCTATTGGAGGCTGGCTTGGACAAAAGTTTGGGGCGTCTCCAACAAGCGAACTTGTCCTGGTGGTGACGACCACATTTATACTACTGTATGGAATACTCGCTGTAATTGGTGAAGCATCCTTCTGGAAACATCTATTTGCCTTCGATAACAGCTTTGTTACAGTACTGCATGTGAGTATGACTGAACAACTAATTGGAAGCATATGCATATGCACATAATTGCCCCTGTCCCAACTACTTTACCCAATCGAAAATATGAATTTTAGGTTCGAGATGTGGTGAACACGCTTCTTTTGATGACATGTTTGATTTCTCTCGCGTCCACTATCGAGACCATGATTGCCCAGAGTAAAGGATTGAATACTGAAAATGTTGGTCAAAGCGTCCTTTACATTTGCCTCAAGATATTTTGTGAGTGGATTGGTTGGGATCCTTCTCGACTGGATGGTTTAGGTTTAGGATTTAAATGGACTGACCAAAGCGGAGACAAAATAGAAAAAATAGAACTGCGCGCTGCGTACATGTTTCTCTGGGCAGTGCTTGCAGCTTGCGTAGCTAAACTAGCATATTTCAATACCCTGTTTACTTATCTACGCGCAATGGACATTTTCATGTCAATGAATCCAAGGTTCATAGACGATGACGATTTTGATGAAGGCTACTCCGTGACTTATCCAAGTAATAGTAACTTGTCTCCCAATGGCTGTATGGAGGATGATTTCGCGCGTTCAGTTAGAAATGCTCAATAGAACAAAGAAGAAGAAGATGGCTATACTCACTTATTATTAAACAAGAGATTACGTACAGTGTATATATACATGAATTTATACATAATGAAGATTCGTTTTGTGAAATTTGTCAATAATGTAAAAATAAAACGCTATATAGTAATTTAAATTATAACTACAAATTGTCTTCGGATTCTGTCATGTTGTGATGTCCTTCAACTTCCCCAATCCATCGTTTCAAATCAGCGCGAGTGACAACAGCAATTATGTGTTTTCTTTCCACAGTCCCAATATCCTCATTATTATTGGACTGGAGCATTGACAAATGATGAGTACTTCTGTAAAGAATCACACTCTGAGCACCACCAGAAAATGCATCTTCCAAATCTCCGATTACACCACCAGAGATGGGCATTAGTTTGTAATTCCTTGAGACAAGGCCGTCTACTTGAATTACAGGTTCCTGCATAGCAGCTTTGTCATCTTTGATTGAGGAGGCAACGGTTTTAGGGAAGATTACGCCAACAATATCCAGTGGTTCTAAAGACTTGACAGCAATAAGGTAAACCGGCGAAGCTGTCTGGAAAAGTGTCTGCACCTGGCGTAATGATACCGTTTCATTGACCGCTGACCAGGCAGCAAACTTTAGGCTTCCAATTTGTACTGATCGCCACCACATAATATTATTATGATGATCTTCACACGGAATCAAATCTGCCTCTTACAATTATGGTTTCATAGACCGCCAAGCTTCAATCCCAGATAAATCATAACAAATTGTGATGGGCCTCCAATTCCATATACATGTAAAAAGCTTTCAAACAAAAAATTGGAAGGTTCAATATTCATCTCCTACCTGGAATACGAAGACGTTAACTTTTACACTATAGACCTTGGAAACGTCTATGCTATCCTTTGTGACAAGGTGGCGAGATAAAACGAAATCAAAGTTTAGCTAGAATGTCTTGTTGTAATGATTAATATCATTTTTATTCATTTACGTTTTAACGAAAGTTATTTCACTGAAAGCTTCCAATTACAATGTACAACTAAAATTACATCTTCAACAATTCGTTCAATTGATACAGTTCTTATGTCATGATTATTGTATTCTTCCTTTTTTGCTTAATTATGTTTGTAGTTTGATAGTTTATGGACTATGATTACTTTCCTGCATTTAATATATTTGACAAACTGATATCTCTATATTAGATTCAAAGCTTTAAAATATCGATATATAAACAAGTTTCACAGATTTCTATAGCCTTAACCAATAACAAAAAACTATAAAATACGTCGTACAATTTTAAATTAATTAATAACAAGTTTATTTCCTACGTACTATATTATTGAACATACAAAAAATACATTGCATTGGTTTCTGCTGTTTAATTACTTTCGGTTAAACATTGAAATTATCTGAAATCATAACAAAATGAAAAAGAAATGGAGAATATTTTACAGTTTACTGATATTGAAAAAACATTAATTAAAGAACTGGAAGGACATAAAGCAAAAGTTCATAGTACATAATCTAAAATACTGAAATTTCACAGCTTTTCACAACATTGCACCGGAAACGGGATATTTTCAAGGAACTATGCACTTTACATTCTTCACTTGTCAAAATGAATTGGGAGGTGGAGAGTACGCGACTATTGTACATTCACTCATAAAATTTAAACATGTACGTACACCTACTTGACTAATACGGAAATTATTCTGTACATATCTACATAGTTTAACGGGTTTCATGCATATTTTAAATATAAGCTCTTACACGTTTTTGCTTTTCCTCGTACAATAACTTAAAACGAGATGAAACTATGATACAGCTTAATATATCGGATTGTATTGCAACAGTAAAGTATCGAATTCTAAAGTGAATAATTTTAGCTGCAGTTAACGCAATCATAGTCAGTCAACCGGTGAGGATCTACAATGACACTCGTATAACCAGGATATGACGATGAGACCATTTCGGTGGTTGCACCAATTGCAACTAATTCGGTTGGTGTGGTGGCGGCTCCAGTAACAACTGCGGTGGCTGCCACATCACTTCCACCTCCAGGTGTGCTACCACCACCACCACTATTGTTATTTCTACTACCGTTATGATGACTGTGGCTATGATTACTACCACAACAGCTACTATTCGACCCTGATGAATCATTTGTATTGTCTGATAATTGACTGAGATTGAGGCTGGCTCCTGGACTGGTGCTATTTTTATTGTTATTATTGTGGGGAGGGGTGACAGCAACAGAGGTAGTAGGGGCAAAAGGAGATGTGGATGTGGAGCCATACTCTTGATGGTGATGAACTTGATGATAATGTTGCTGCTGATGGGAATACTGTGGATTATGATGATGACGGTTAGTATTGCCGTGTACCGTATTGCCATACTGAATGTGTCCGTGTGGCTGATGAGCAAAGTTTTGAAAGTGGGAGACACCGCTTTGCTGTGAATGGTGATACTGTTGATGCTGCTGCTGTACTTGATTACCCAATGGATGACCCTGTTGATTTCCATTACTTTGTAAATACCCGGTTCCCCCTGTGCCTCCACTGCCAGCACTGTTGCAGGACCGGAAGTAGTAATATTGCTCATGATGATTTGAATCTCCGCTGGCGGTGCTGTCCCGGGTCGGAGTGGTAGCTGTTGTGGTTGCAGGTTCACCACTTCTGCTGCCATGATATTCGGATCCGTGGTGATGATTGGTAGGTGTTACTGAGCCAGAATATTCCGGATTTCCTACAATGACTTGTGAAGTTGGAGGAATCACAGTAGAATTATTGTAGATATTAGGACGTCCGTTTGTAGTTCCATATCCAACGCCTGACATGGAAGATATTGAAAGTGATACCGGGGAATTTATCGAAGATTCATAGTCAGAGACTGGAGTATAGTCCATAAGCCTGGAGTACGGAACTCGTTCTGTGGCACTGGTTGCCCCAGAATAGTACATTGCCGCTGATGCGCCACCTATCTCTGTGTATTCGGGAACTGGTCGAGATGGGGTACCAGGTTGCATCAAGTAATTTCCATAGGCGGATGTTAGAGGGTCACCACCATTGAAATCGTACGGCGGTGGCACTGCAGCAACAGGACTATATTCTGACTTCTGTGAAGAAATCGCATAAAATTGCATATGAATTTTGCATATACTAATACAAGGGCTGCATTAATTCATCTTGCCAAGTTATGTCTTACCGGAGAAATTTGTTCACTGGGTACGGTATATGGTGCAACAGCTTTCTTTTGTCGATTCCTAGGAGCTCTGACCTTTGTAACAGTTGTCGTTGTTGCCGCATTCCCATTGTTTACGGGTCCATTTGACTCATTATTACTGTTACTACCTGGAGAGGAGGAATTCATCAAGGACGACATATGACTGGTAAGATTCCCATGATCGTCTCTCTGGCCAATTTGTTCTCCCGTCAAGATAAGTTCGCTACCTTCACATGAGCTACAACCATAAAGAAATACGTCATCTTCATTCCATATCTATGTAGGTAGATGTCTATTTTTTGTTAATTTGCCTGAACGCCTTTTATTGCTCTGTTCTCATGCTTATATTTTTCCTTTATGTTTACTTTTGTTTAATCTTGAGTCTCACCTGAGCACATAGTTTACACTGACAATGCAATGGGGACGTGAGGATCGAGAGTTATGGACAATTGTAGCGTAGGACTGCATCCAAACCCAACCACCATTCTTGGTGAGAAAGCGATAGTACTTGGTCGTCACTTGGCCTTTGTGCAACACTGTTTAAAAATACATGTAAAACAATTCTTGTTGTGAGTTCATGAGGAATTATCAATCACGCTAATTATCTAATTGTACTGCTGTAATTGAGATAGGAAAATTCTCCCAATCTCACATTGCCCCGATGTATCCCACAAACCTGTGTGGACATGGAATTGTTAATTATCTTTCTTCCCATAAAATTGGTTTTATATGAAAGAGAGTTACTTACACACAGCATGAGAGTATCGCATGTGCATTATATCACATCCATGAATGTAATGGTATAAAGTTCGCTCTATCAAATCCTGCGGCTCGTACCCAGTCAACGCTGCGACCCTGTTTTATTCAAGTGGGGAATCGAAAGGAAATGTCAAGTTAAATTTCAAGTTAAGTCAATAATACATAAAAGTTGTGCTTAAAAGATTTCAAATGTTCTAACCGAGCATCGAGAAATATAAGTTTGAGATCCAGCGACGCCCTGAACATGAACATATTCGAATGCATTTTTATTTCAGTCACGGCCGACGGAGGTAGAGAGTGACCTACTGCAACCAACCCCAAATTTTGCAGACCGATTCCAGCTCCACAGCTAGACAATCCTCCGCCGCCATTCGTGGCATTTCCTTCTATTATTCCGTTCCCATTGCCCATTATATCCGTCCCAATTACCGGTTTCAGTTTCAGGTAGCCGCTGCAGTGGATTACCTGCGATAATAAAATTCAACAAATTTTCATTGATGGCCACTCATTCATAATCAGACATTGGCGACATATTGTTTTCAAGTAGAGATTTTGACTTTATTCATGTAAATAAAAGCCAATGTCTCGTCAAAATTTCGTGGCGTCAGTCATTGAGATTTATGCTACTATCTTCATTTACGTTTTGCAATCATTGAACAATACATGAAATTTTATTACAGCAGTAGAAATTTGAGTTTGATGCCTTCACACTTCCATTCAAGATGTGAGTATTTAATTTAATCCAACATTTCCTCCTCTTTTTGAGAAGAAACTTGAATATTTTCTCTCAATAGCATGTTATGAAGCGACAACTGCATAAAGTCCACTTCTCCCCTAGAGCAGAAATGCTACTGTGTCATTCACATGATTTCAAATGCTCCTAGTGCAACAGCATCAGCATAAATGGTGCATCGTCACTGCTGAAAATGACTGTGTAAAACTCGGCAAACGACACTTGGTCTTTGTGAAGTCACGCGCGTGTAATTTGTCTTTTTTTGTGTGTTAAATACATCTCCCCTTCTTTTTCTCCTGTCATAATCCTTCTAAAGGCTGGCATGTCATGAGCGAGTGTGTAGCATAGCCGAAATCGGTTTCATACGAAATAAAACTGGCTTGTTGTAACACCATCATATTTCTGCTCCTAGATACTTTATGATTATAGATGCCGCAAACATTTAGAGATCAATGACAAAAATCATAAAACGAGAATTAAATATTAAACAGCAATTACGGAGCAGTAAAGATCAATAACCCAGTTATGTGTGATTCATGGAAGAACGAAATGAGAAATGTACTGAATAGTGGGAGTGTGGTAAAATATCCAAGCCTAATGTGCAAACAGTTCATTTAAAATTTGCAGAATTTTATAAATACCTATTAAGCTATGTAGGTATCTATATATTTCACGATAGTTTGCTTTGAAGCGACACATCATCATTGACAATCTACTTCTGAGGATTGCCCGTTGGTCTTTGTTGCTGATTTTCCGTGTCTGGGCGTGAGGAAAGGTGTGAACAAATCTTTTCAACAAAAGAAGATCTCAGCGTAGACCTTTCTCTGTCTCTCTAGTGGCCTATTTCAAATGACATTATAATCACATTACTACTAAAATAAGGATTATAACACGCTACCAACAGTAATCCTGTAACTGATCGCCCCACAATCGATGTGTAAGAGTTTTCATTCACAGAAAAATACTAATCTACGTCATAAAGTTGCCAGAAGATGATAACAGTCCTACCTAAGTAGACTCAACAATGGCCGACTGATCTCCCTGCCGTTAGGAACCACTGGTTGCGCATTGCCCCACTTTTATATTTATGTACATATAGTTTTGTGTCGCCTACTACGACTAAAATAATACAATGACCCTCAAAAAAGTTTAACTTGTTTGGGTTAACTGAGAAGCCAAGCCCCAGTGTGAGGGCTTTCCCTTCGTTCCGTCCAAAGGATCATCCTCTCCACCATTTGCGCGATCACGAACCAAAGCAATTAGTCAGGTTTTCGTGAAATTCGACATTTATTGCAGTTCTTTTCTCATGCAGCCTTACTTTTGAAATTTTTTATGAGTTTAATACTAGATCTAGCTGGCACAGGCACAGCTTGCATAGTGATTGGAAATTGGAATGATAAACGATGTTTGTAAGATAATCTTATTTTTGTAATTGTAAAATGTTTAGTAAAGCAATAAACTTGTCGGCTTTTTCGCTCTGTTCAAATGTTGAGTAATTTGTCTTGAAGAGCTCTGTGATATGAATGTGAAAAATATAGTCCGTGATGTTTAAATGAACGAAAATATTTCCTTATAGTATTAAAAATAATAATGACGGTGCAAGTAAACTTTGTCAACATCATAGGTCAGTAATCTACGGTAATGTTAATAAATAAACAATGGAAAAAACTCGACCTTGTATCCAGAGTTGGTCAGTCCCGCGTTTCGTTTGGCAAGGACGCATTTCATCCGAATGAAGAATGCACGTTCAATTTCAATTTCTGGAAGCGACAATAAAATTCATTTTTTTTAAAGATTTTGAATATTAATATAAAAACAACGTTAGTAAAGAAAGTTAAAGTCAAACTTACCTTGCATAATGTGGGGAAGTGGGTGCTGAACGGAAAGTATTTGATTCATTTCCTCGTGATCCGCAGGATGAATATACTCGTAAATACTATTACCCGTCAGTTCAACCTAAAAGTAAAATGTAAGCAACACAGTTTCATTACACTGGAAATAGATTGAGTTGTACTGTAGCTACTATTCGTCCCTTTTATATGATCATGAACCATAAATGGTACAAAATATATATTGACCACTTCTCGTTGTATAAGGAAATCTAAGTCAAGTAGCATAATGCCTTTTGAGGGTTTGGACAATTTGTTAAAGTCTCATGCGGTTATTTGTATGTATGTTTGCAGCTATAAAAAACAAATCCGGAATTCTTTCACTTTGGCACGATCCTCAGAGTTGCTTCCTGAACTGGGTACCCAGCCAGACAGATCGTGCATTTAAGTATGGAAAGATAGAATGTGCGCCTATTATGTAATGAACTTATTAGGTGTACTGCCCTTTTCCAAGAAAATTACTGTTTTATTTCTCCTCGCGATATATATCCGCTCATATATATAGATCTTTTTTGCTGATAGGTAGTTCACATAATATTCTCAAGTTTTGTAAACAATTTGTAAGTTTGCTACGAAGGCTGCCTATCTTGGAAGGAAAGAGAAAGAAAACATCCACCCTTCATGTGTGTTCAGTTCCAAAGAGTTCAAAATGATGACATTGGTATTTCAACAAAATGGAGTGATGACTGCACATTTGTAGATGATCACTGCGGAACGCGAGTCGAGTATAATAAAAAGTTACTCAGGAAGTTTGATAAATCATGTGCATTTTACAGAGAAGTTTGCATATGTCTTGCAATTACTTTCATAGCATATTCTGTTCACCTGTCTACCAGAAACAATCTGGAAATGTGAAGTCGAATTTTGTGCCTAGTTTTGCTGCTGATAATATGAATTTAAATGCACGTTATTGGCTAAGCTGGGTTTGGGCTAAAAGGGTCATAAAAATTGATCATCTACAAACTGTGAACTTGTAATCCTTTCCTGTTACATACTTTTTACGATTTTCAATTATTGTCTCAAATTCAAATAGAACACAAGTATCAACACATTATACATTTACGAAGAAAAAAATACAAGTTTTTGTGACCTATATATTTTCATGAAATTTGTTTGGAAACATTGTCATGTAGCCTCAAAGGTTTCCAAATTCATGACAAATTAGTTATAATGCAATGCCCCTTATTCCAACTCAAACACTAACAATTTCTCAACCCTGTACTTGTCTCTGTTTGAAAGGATTTAATTTTATTGCCAATAAACATTATGATTATTTTGAATGGGCTTATTAAAGAAGCCATGCTAAGATATCTGAATCATGGAACGTTTATCCGGGGATTATATGAGTCATACTAATAAATAAATATAAATTAGGAAGACAGGCTAAACTGCGTGCATTTCCGTGTAGTGGCATATAGAATGAGATGATGATGTAAATCTATTGATTACGTGACTAATCCTGTTGTAATGAAAAGGATCATATAATTTGCTTACATATGAAATCCACAAGTCTTAGCCAAAAAACATTACCGAGCATCCATCAAAATTATAGTATGGCTTACCTGTGAAAGCCCCAGGTGCACCGAAGCCGTTTCTGAAATGTACATAATTTTTCCATCTGGAGCAACCACAAACACGAATCCCTCCAAGGTCTACAAAACAAAAATAGGAGCATTTTGTCAATCAAAAGCACACTTCCCTTGTAATAATTAAATCATCCAAAGTATCCAACAATTCTTGTACAAATACTATCTCATGTGGCATCGAATAGCTTATGTGACTTCGACAAGCACTTTGAACGATAAGACAGGAAATTAGAGAAGTAGAATGACATCAAAAGAAAAAGAAAGCATCAACTCCAATTCTTTGAAATAAATCAACTCTGTCAGACATACTCCAAATTCGTCGACTTCAACCGATAGGGAGTTTCAACCCAAAGAAAGGTAGAAACTGAGATTTGATCTTACGCGTGAGAGTGAATAAGATTTCTGATAAGTTACTTGTCATCTTTCATATGCTCCTTTACCTTAAAAATATGCCTACCGACAGGACTTGAAATTATTTTTATACAAAATACAGATAAAGGATCGAAATTGTTATATACTTAATATTCAAATGTCATAAAAGCAAAACTACATTATTCCGTTAAAGGAAAAAATGTTCAAAGCAAAAAATACATCAAAGCCACCAAGATTCTCGGGAAAGAGTTTTAATAAGCAGGCAAACTGAATTACATAAACAAAGAAAAGGAAAAGTGCAGGGAAATCTCTTGATCACCAAATCATTCTGCATAAAATACATCATGAACATTGCCGATATAGTTGGGGATTTTGTCATATTTATATTATTTCACGTGTGGCTCTTTTAAACATCAACGTATGCGTTATATTTACTGAAAAGATGTAAAAATCGATCATGAAAGTACACATAATCACACTACAACTAAATTTATCTAAACTTCAAATGCCGAGTGGTTCAGATTTCTCATGATACCCCAAAAATATTACTCATGCCACGCGAGCAAATGTCTGATCTGACCTGTCCCGTTTGCTTTTCCTATACCTACTTTAGTATATTCAACTTCAATGCTCGTTATTCCAAGAAAATACTGATTCAGTTTATTCAAAATTATCCCGGATTTACATCAACAACATTCATTGTTTGCCCGTGTTGTTTTTGGGTGTCTGCGTGAAAAAAAAATTCAATAGAATTTCTAGTCGAATAATATACGGTACGCCACACGCGCTCTCCTCTCTGCATGTCCCTAGTTTCGTCGAGTATTTACTTGAAATTTAACGTTTATCCCTGTTTTGCTTGCATAAATAAGCATACATTTTGTCGATGAAAAGAAGAAGGAGACAGGGAATCACAAAAAATTTGGTCGTTTGTTTTTTAAATTGAAGAAGAGTGGTTGGTTGGTGGAAGCTTTCGAGAAGCAAAGAAGAGAGGATATAATATTCCTCTTCTTGAGAACAATGGGATATTATTCAGATGAAGATGGCTGTGTGGTAGTGCGTCGGTATTACCTATTGTGTCTACTAAAGTATCCACTCCACCTACAACAGCATCCTACAAATGGCATTTTGTATTGTTTTCATAATATCCAACTACTATCAAGCATATTTCATGTCGCTACTTTTTATTATAAACAGACGCGCATTTTTAACGTGTTATTATAGCGTTAGGTTGTATGTCTGCGACACTGTTTTGCTTGGCAAGCTATATAGAGAGACAAACGTTGGGAGCAAAAGAACGAAAAAGCAAAGTGGAGAAAAGGGAGGCTTTATAAGTTGAGCCTATGTTTTGATCTGATTTTGATTTAATTAGCCATTCATTACTTTCCTCTATTCGTGAGCACGATCTGTCTTTCCAAAACATGATTAGACGTTCAACAGAAGGAAAGAAGACAAGTGAACTTTTACAAAATAGCTGAGATGACGAATAAGAGCATAGTCTATGTATACCTATGCTAAGATATCTTACAAATTGATAAAATGTACTCGAAAACGGCTTGTGATTACACAATGGAAGTTTACATTCTCATTGTTCATATACATGACATTATACATTATATGTTATAATTTCCTACATAGGTAAATACATCACAACGTTCTTTTTACTCATCGTTTTTGTCAAGAAAAACGATATAATTCCTTGGATGATTAAATGGAAAATTGAGGTCAAATTAAAGCCATATTTTTTAGATATACATATAACTATTTAGGTAGGTACTGAATGTAAGGAGCAAAGATGAACAAGCATTTTAAAAACAGTTCCAAGCTTACATACTCGCACACTATAATATACGATAACAGAATTACTAACGTATTGCGTACAAAGTTACATACATTCAAGCAATTATGTATTATTGTTTTTACATCAAATCAACAATTACAATTGTGGCAGGGTAATTTATGGTTTCGGAGCTTGTGACTTACCTGAAGTAAATGTGAACCCAATTCCCTGATCGTACTTTCACGAGGAGGAGGCAACGCACCCCACGCATCACCAAGCCCTACAAAAAACAACAAAATTTCATTATAATTATTTATGTACTTATTTCCACTCTGATTATTTGTAAACATTAATCTAGGTATAACGATACTAATCTTATAAAATTGCACAGGTTTCTTAAAATTAGTGGTATGAGTGATGAATAAATTCCCATTCTCAAAGGAAATAATAAAAACCCTAAAAAATAGTTATCATTTATATTTTATGAACGGAAATGATTACTAAAGAAGAAACACAAAGAAAAATCAATGTAAGACCGAACTTTTTCGGAATCTCACGAACTCTTCGATCTCCACTTGCCAAGAGCAGGAAATATCTCAACAGCATTTTCTTTTCAAAAGCGCGTTCCGTTACAAAAATGTTGACTAATGCTCAAAAGCATACCACAAGAAGTTGCACCATTTTATTTTGCCTGTTTCACAGAAAAAATCCTTACTGCCTACCTACCCCCATGTTTATAGATCTTATAGCATCAAGTATAAAACATGTCGTTGGGTTTTCATGTTGTTTGTGAAGCTACTTAAAAAATTCTCCACCATGTCAAGAAAAATAATACATTTCTCAGGAATCTAAGTATATTTTGACAAAGTTGTTGTCGCCCGCAAAGTAAACAGTCACGACGCGAGTAAAAAAGCTTTAAAATCTATTATCATCACGACGAAGCGAAGGGTTGTGGCAAGGAGCGTTGCATCTTTTTCTCTAACCAGGTTTCTATCTGTAGTTGCTGCAGGCAAGGCAAATCTTTTTTCATACTTTATTTTATTCAGATGTATTTTTCTAAAGTTACAATGACTTTCTCTATTCATTTTAATGATTATCATTGCTGCATATAAATATTTATGTAAAAAATCTCCCACGTTTGAAGGCCAGAGGAGGGAAAAGATGACGAAAAATTTGATGACAACGAAATAGTTTTGCTGAGCATTTGGGTGAACAGGGCTTGAATGCGGTGTTTTCCGTTGTTCCCTGACGAAAAATAAAATGATGGGTGCATAGATGAGGGAGATATATCACGAAAAAATATCTTCTACTGAATGAAAAAAATCACTTCAACTAAAATCGACCCAGGAGATTTAATGACACTGATGGTTGATGGTGGTGGTGGTGAGTACTGAAAGGACGGCGTAATACGGGAGGATTTATAAAAGAATAATATTTAATCGAGGTGAGTAATCAAAGAAGATTATCGGATTTGGTATTCAAACAAAGGAAAATGTGGGTTTTAATCAAATCGATCACCCTCCACAATTTAATATTATGAGTTGTACTTTAATAATGCAAACAGGAGTCATTCAAAAGAATAATTGTCGATAAACTTTACAGAAAAACAAGGGTCCGAGTGAAAAATGCAGAGAAAAGACCCGTGTGGTTGTTGGGTGTTTTTCTCTGAATATATTAATTTTTATTATTAAATTATCGTAAAGTATGATGTTTTACAATAACAGGACGTCATAATTTCAACAACAAAAAACATAATAATGTGGCACCAAAATGATAAAAATGCTCTCAGGAGTCTGTAATTTGAGATGGTTTCTTTCCCAGACAGGAACGTTTTCTTTTTTCATTGATGAAATCTTTACTAATCAAGTTATCTGAAGGCGGCATCAGACTCGAAATACAGTTTTGAGATAGGGTTAAATGTGAAACATTGATACAGAGGGAAATTAGCTCATTTGTTAGGGTAAAATATTCGTATTCAATTCAGTGATATCATTCACAGGTTTGATTATTCCTTTCCCACTTAGCATAGGGCACAGTGGTAATATTTCAAACATTTTACTTTCTGTTGACTAATTTTCATGATGGAAATTATAACATTTTTCATCTCGCTTAATGTGATTGAGTGCAAAAGGGCTTATTTCCGATCTCAAGCCATTTCAGTTATTTTTCGCTAAGCATACCATCTCCTGTTATGTTTATATGAATGTTCCGAAAATAAAATGTCCGTATACAGCACAGTTTTTATTCTTCATAATATCGTATTCTTGTACTCTCCTTCACGCCGTCGACCACCACTTTTACGATAATTAAATGTATAGTATGTGTGTAGACGGATCCTTGTTCCATTAAGCAGGATTTGCTGGGAGAAAATCTTTTTAGCAAACATTTCTTTACCACCGCCGCCACCATTACCAAGCTACCAGCAGAGTACAAAAAAGGGCAGCAGAGAAACAAAAGTGGGGCTTTATTGAAGAGAATAAGAGCAACCAGCAGCAGGCCATCGAAATCACTTCCTTTTGCTATTCTTTCCTCATTCTTACAAAAACTATACATGCAAGGTTTCTGGCCAGTTGTTCAATAAATATTATGAAATGAACACTATAAATGTATATCTATCTATTATACTTTCTTTATTTCACCGGAGAGGATTTTTAATGCATGTTCAATGCTGATAGAGCACTTTGTCTGACTCAACATGAAAACAGTACGAGAAGAGGAGATGGATGTGAGCTGCCAGGATTATATATGCTATACATATATTCTCTCCTAAGTATCTACTTTCCAACAAATAACAACACAGCCTTTTTCAAACTCGGGACTCTACGCATTCAATTCTTTAAAAGTATCAGGGGAAAATGCTGATGAGGGCAATATTGTGGTGGCAAAAATACACACTATCATGCATACTTTACTTCCAAGACGAATTGAAGCACAAAATCGGAATCTTGATATCAGCAAGAAATAGATGCGCTTAAATTGACTGGAAAGTCATCTTTAACTGCTAGCCTATACCGTTCACGGATAGTTGCCATTGCCACGCTTTGTAGTAGTCATTTTATACATGGTGATGTATATTCTTTCCAGTAGTCCCCTCTACTACTTCATTGTAAGCAACGATGTACCGACATGCTTA
Organism: Sinella curviseta; assembly: GCA_004115045.4. Lineage (NCBI taxonomy): Eukaryota > Metazoa > Arthropoda > Collembola > Entomobryomorpha > Entomobryidae > Sinella > Sinella curviseta. The sequence continues at coordinate 32,515,844 of CM023201.3, forward strand.
TTATACACCTACCTTTAAGGAACAAATGTATCGTTCCTTTAATGTAATGCTTTATCTCTTATTCCAAGAAAAAAATGATAGCATGGCTACCTATCCAGTAGCAGTGGAGCACATTGTGTTGCAGGGGGATTTTTAGTAGACAGTAAAAAAAGTCAACAAACAACAAAGATGGAAGCAAGTCTTCTCTTCTGTTGCCTCAAGCAATTTTCTATAATGTACTTTGTGATGGATTTAGTTCTGTTTCTGATAGACATTTCCACATTACAACGAAAGGAGTTTTGCAGCTTTACAAAGTGTAAAATGCTGTATACTCAAATAAATATGTCATAATATTTTTTTACATTCTCCTCAAGACATTGAAACAATAGAACTGAAATCCGTTAGAAAATAAATGCAGACAGTATTCATATTGTATTAATGTGGGAATGCAAATTATTGCAACCGATAAAAATTTTAGTAGTTGGTGCCGTTACTGTTGGATAGTGTAATAATTTTTACGAGTAGTTAAAAGTGAATGATTTTTATTTTCCATATACTTCGTGGTAGTAAAATGGATTCATGTTTTTCCACTGATACCACATCAATGTCAGTTTATGGACACGCAGTCCTTTATCTTTTCATCAGTAAATCAGCATGTCAAATCTGTAGTATTTTGCCTGCATTGCAAATCAATTGTGAGTTAATAGGGAAGCACGGTGGTAGTAAGATAATTTGACCCTTGTTGTTTTCGCCCCATTAAAAAGGAAACAAACCCACACATGAATATTCACAACTTTTGTATTTCCATTCTACAATCTATATGTGCATGTACATGTATCATATTTCACTATCCCTTTCTCATTCAGCTTTTCAGCACCCTTTTCATGGACAAAAAAAGCAACTGACAGAACAATCACTAACATAATTTGAAGTGACATAACATTACATGGTTTCTCAAAATGTCCCAAAAACATTCACTTTCGTTGAAACAAACACAAGTAACAAATAGGTTCTCATTCAAAACCTCTCCACTTGCACAAGGGGCTTCAAAGGTGGAAGAAAAAAGGTGAGAAAGGAAAGTTTACACTGACTGCCTGATCCCATCAGTCTACACATTACTTGTGTATGTACATACATTTTGTGCCTGATGGACTGATATTGAACCTTCTTTGTAGCTCATAAATAACTCACAAAAGGTGCTCCCACTGTGACATTTGATTTAATGGACTGATCATACAGGTTTTATGGCTAATTTGGTTGAGCCGGTCAGCGGTAAAACATCATCACATGGTTATACATGCTTTTACAATGAAGAAACTCGCAAAAATCCATGTTTCCTGATTGTAATTTATTTACTTTAATATGCCGCAACGCAACCCCATGTAATTGGTAAATAAAAAAAGTTAAAAAGGATATACGGAGGAGGAAGAGGTAAACGGAACCCTTTTTATTCTCACATTGCAGTGAGAGCGAAGAGCGACCAACTGGAGAAAAAATGTATGGAGGCAATAACAAAAATAATATTTTGAATATTTCAACAATTTTTCTTCCCACTACTTTCATTTTTATTCCCTTTTCTCATTCATATAAAAAATGCGTGTTGGTGGAATACCAATATCTGCATGAGTTCTTCTCGGGTCACCTCATCTTGTCATAAAAATATGCAACCGCAGTCTGTTTTCCTTTCTTGTTCACTATTTGTTGGCCAACCATGTCAAGTCAAGCAAAAGTCAAATGTGGAATTTCGTCAGGTGTACATATGAAAACACATCATTCGAAGCGACAAAGGTGCATTCTGTTCTGGGCTCATAAAAATATCACACATTACCCGTTCTACAGATATTCCAATGCAAATGCACACAAATATTATTATAACAACAGCAGCAGTTAACAGCATCCTACACAATTAAATCAAGTGGTTGTATATCCATGTACACGTATGGGTTAAAGTCTTGTTAAACGTCAAAAAAATCTCGGCTCATATTACACCACTACTACTCTTTCGGAGAAGTGATCCTCATTCTTCATCGTCGCGTCGTGTAACAAGCCGAGATTTATGTCTTTTTAATGCGAAGGTTGTTTCTCTTGCGTGCTTTCTTGACACCCTCATCAATACACAGCCAACCAGCCGTTCCCCAGTGAGATTGCTCTTCAACAAGGAGAATCATGTATAAACACTTGTTTGTAGTTTGTACCGTATAGGCTGCCAATGCGTGCCTTTATGGGATTCCGATCATGTTTCAGGTGCACTTTTATGTAAAATAATAATAGCAGCAACGAAATAATATTATATATAAATTCCAGAAAACGTTATTCAGAACCCTTTGGCAAAAACCACACTTTACGCTTAACCACGAAATCATGGTAATTTACGATTTTGTACTCGCTTTATGGACGACAAAAAATATGACAAAAAACGAGAAGAATATTCGTATAACTGTAATAATTATTATTTTTAAAAGGCTCGGCTATTACAATGAAATGCTTGTTTGGGACCGCATCATCATAACCAACAAAACCACTGTGTTTTTTACCAAGTTGGAATATGATCAGGAATCACGATCACAGACAAAAAAACAACAAGCAGACTAGGAATGTATATATACTTATACTTATTTTTCAAAGAAATATTGTCTTTCTCTTTTTATCACGCTAAATTATGCTTCCCTCTATAAAAATATAAAAGATGTGTCGTGACAAAATACACTGGCACTTTTTCGGTTTTTACCCTTCACAGCTAGGAAAAAAAACTTTTGGTTAAACTTTTTCTCTCGCTCTTTGCATTGTTTTCTATATACTAGTTCCTGGGTGGCATCCTGACTGTGGTGGGAACTGCATGTAGCAGTTAGGAATTGCTGTGGCAGTGTGGTGATGATGATGATGATAGTGGTGGTTTGGTTTATCTAACGAGAGAAAAGTAGTATATTATTGAGGAAACTGTGGGCTATATAGTGTTGATGATAATAATGATGAGAATTCGGGTGGTGATACAAATAAAGAATGAATAGGATTCTGTAGTGGCACTTGAAAAATACAAGGCATGCATGTATGTCCTATAAACAACAACTATGTATATATTATCAACTACATATAACACACAGGACAAAATAAAGTCTTGATGTTGAGCAGAGTTTCAATGCTACCTTCCCTCCGTGAAACAAGCTCTTTCACGGAAGAAGTTCTTTGAGAGAGAAGAAGAATATATAAAAAAGAGGACTCGTACAGACGCTACATTACATGCAGGTTTGGTGTAAGTTATAAAAGGATGGATTCTGTATTCGTGGAAAGGGTAGGAGTAGTGACGATGTAGTAGTAAGTCACCATCACCACTATTACATACCACCAACGGTGGGGACGACCGACCAGCAAAACCCTCTTTGTTCCTTTGCTTCCTCCCTTTTTTACTACACAAATAATCTCTCTCTCGCTCTCTCTGTGATTTCTGCTAACGAAGGCAATTTTGAAGTGTGCCAATTATTTTGGACGAACGCGTTCTCATCATAAAGGTCTCATCGCATCACTGCAAGAAACATGTTGTCTACATTCATTCCCTGAAGTATCACCGAAATATATAGTTCATATTCTTTGTACAGGAAAATATGATCTAAAGTTTACGCTACGGTTCTGTAGCTGAATACAAACGTATCTACTTACATAATAATTCAAAATGCAAAATGTTCATATTTCTATTTCTTGCCAGTTTTAAAGTGTACACTTGCAGTAGATGGATGTTGGAACTCGCGTATTAAAAATTATTGGGATCAATGAACAGCAAGATAGACTGTTGATGTGACATGTCATGTCGCGTTGTAAATGTCCCTATAGTTTACGTGGGATACTATCTAGAGCATATTTTGGGGCTGTGATATTTTCTCTTAAAAATAATATTCTTTTACATTTCATCTCATTAATTATCTTCATATTATAATAATAATAAAACATGATATAGACAATAGGGCGAAGGGCAAACAGTTTTCCTCGTTCCTCTAATGAAACGCCATGACGCACGTACCTCCAACTGCGACACACGTCGCCTCTCTTGATGATGCATACGTATCATCAAATCATCATCAAAGATGACAATTCCACTTTTTACTTTTGCTGGAATAAAAATGAAAGGGTGCATGAATCACGATGCCCCGCCGGCAGTACCACATTCTCCTATTTTTATCTAAAATACTCTTATTATAAGGAGTAAAGTCCTCACGATAAATAAGTGAATACGAAAGCGTTAAACCGGAAAATAAATGAGGGGATGACCACTTTTAATTTGAATGTTTTTTTGGGATCAAAATTAACAAAGCACCGTCATCCTGTCATCACACCCTCATTAATTTTTGAATGGAACATGGAACCGGGTTTGTCGGTAAACTATAATATGTGTTATATGTTTCTTTTAAGGATTTGTTTTTCTAAAATAAAAATAAATTCGTACAACATTTACCATCTGGGAAGACATGTCGCATGCGCAAATAAGAGGTGGTCAGACGAATCACAGACGCCTTATCGAGTTGAGATGTGATGGCTCCAGGTAAAGGTAAAAGTCTGCCCAACTCGAGAAACTCCTGATTCTCCTTTTCCCTTCTAGTCCTCGCAGCATTTTTACTTTTCTCCTTCATCTTTCTTTCCTTTCACCGTTTGCCCCACGCAAACAACACGTCTCACTACCGCAACGACACCAAAACACAAAAAGAGAATTTCTTGCACAACGCAACCTTCACCCTTTAAACTCGCACATACAAACACATTCGTTTTATTTTTACGCACGAATAAACTGTATATGTGTGTTTTACTTAAGTACTTGAAAGAAAAGTTATACTGTCGCACTCTTGAACTCGTGCTATTTTTTCTCTCCTGCCAGCATCAGTGTATTTGTAAAATTCATTCATAAATTTTCTTTCCAAACTAATGACAGACGAACGTGCTCTTTTAGATTGGACACTTGTAAACCGGTAGCATCAAGAGTAAAGTACGTAATAATACCGAATCACGCCCAGAATCAGAATCGGTAAAGTTATTTGTATTGGCAAAGGTGAGTAACATCAACAACACATGTCTGCCTCCTTGCACACCTTCTCCTACTGCGGGCTGGCAATAGTGCTGATGATGACAAACTGTCAAGAAGAGTTGTAATCGTAGTAGTAGTAATACGGCATACTCCACCGACGACCGATGATGAGTGCATTGCATGCATTCAGATCCGTATTTACAGTGTCCAGATCACGTTTCTTAGTTAACGACACGTCGGCACGTCCTTCCTTCCTCCTCACACAGGCCCACTGCAACTACCACCATAACGTTCCTTTACTCTTTTTCTACTTGCTCCTCTCTGCTCTGAAACCATAAATGTGGCCGATGATGATCACGAAGGCGAAGTGGTGTACTACATCCTTACTACGACGAGAGCTGAGGAGAGAAAAACTTTATTTCCTACCCCGCTGCTACTTATGCTGCTTGCTCACTGAATCTTTTTTCCTTTCTTCTCTTTCCTTCGTCCTTGTTTTCACACCATCTGAGACAGAGTGGAGCATGTAACTTTGTTTTTGTACATGAACATAGACAAATTGTACATTTATAATAATATCCATCCCTCCAACATGCATCACTTCTTATCTCATCTCACATATTACAATGCTGACTATGACCATTTCTTCTCGGGATAGAAAAAATGTTTGCAAGGCAAGCAGTATGTATATTTTGCTTGTCCATACAAGCTGCAGCTTTTAATCCTGTAGCCAAACGAATGAAACCATTTACAAGTAAAAGTCACTGGAAGAAAATGCCATCATCTTCAAACGTTGGGGAGGGGTAGTACTGTTATTAAATCTCAAATCCCAAGTTTATCACGTGTGCCTCTTCCTCGGTTTGCAAAGTTCAGAGTGAGCACGTATAAATAGTAGCATTATATGCATCAACAGATTCGGACAAAAAAAAACAAAAAAAAATGCTCTGTGCTGATTCTTAATTTTTCTTTCTTTCTGAAGGTCTTTCATGAGATCGTGCGAGTGTAAAACAACGTCCACAAAAGAACAATTTTATTTTTTAATATTATTATTGAAAAAGGCAGTCAATGAATGGACTGTGTAACAATGAATGAAGGAGTGTACTTTCTTCTTTCTCGCTTGCCCCAGATGAAAAGTAACCCAGATTACGTGATGTTTCCACAAAGTTGCCAATTTTTTTTTCTTTTTCAAATTGCTGTGCTACTCGTGATGGAGAAACGGGATCCGATCTCATAGGATTTTGAGCACGAACAGGCGACTAAGCAAGCTGTAGATTATGTTTTTGTGATGATGACTAAGGTCGAGTCAGTCTAACAAAGGCTAGTCACGATGGAATGCTCAAATATGTGTGGCCTTTATTTTTTTCATGAACGGAGAAGTCGCTGATCAAACTGTCTTCCACGAAAAAATTTGGAGGCGGTGGTTCAAGATGATGACGTCGATGGAATTGAAAGAGAATCAGTGTGCGTGTAGTTTGCCGATTTCCAAAGATTTTCTCCCGAATTTACCTTACTCACGTAGCCATCATTGATTATTTTTTGTTAGTCATCACGGTGCATGCGCTGCATAATCGAATCCGGAGATGAGCATTTTTCTTTATTATGCAATATTTATGATAATGAGGTTGTTTCTGAATACAATTCCTCCTGAAACAAAGAAAAAATAATATCATTAATTTCATGCAATTGATAATAATTGTTGATGATTATGAATCTTTGACATGTAATAGCAATTTAAGACAGGGTTCGGGATTGTGTCTCATTCATGTTTTGTCGATGAATGGACTTGCGGCATTTTATTTTACTACTATTTACTCACTATTTTAATGTGTTTACCTTGAAACAGGAAGGGGGTGAACAGCACGATAAGGAAAGAAATAAAAGTAATAATTAAGCGTGACAATAAAATTTCATTCATAAACTAAATGACGCAACAGACAAGTACGAGTAAATATTTTTTTAACTTTGTTGGGTACATTTGCATATTTTCTCCTCCATTAAAATATTACAATGATCTTAAGTTATGCTGTTTTCATTCATTAGTGTCATATATTTTGCTGTAAAATATGTTATCAATTGAGAAAATGGCTTAAAAAATGATGATAACATGATTAAGCTTTGGTTTCAGATGACAATACTCTATAACCCCAGTACAATTTTTATTTTTTATTTGTTGGTGACATGATGTATCGTTTCAGATAACATTCTCGTATTAATGAGCATGTTTTGCTGTCGAAGCTAATAAGCAGATTGCTTATACTAAATGTAAAGAATCATATATTGTACCTATTCATTTATTGTCGGTAAATTATAGTACGCCACTTTATCTCGAACAGGATAACATCTCCAAAGAAGTACGCATTTTTCACATACTTAAATTAGGTAAAATATTTTTTGAAGTGTGCAACTGTTTAAAAAGATATTTGTGTGTTGTCGGTAGTCGGTGGTGGGTTCAAATAAGAGGTCCTGTCTACGTCTGACGAGTTAGATATATGGTGATGAGGAAAGCAGGCTTGCAGGGTGGTAAACATCGGTTGTATGTATACAAATGTACCTAAGTATTCCGTTTTATGGGGTGTTTTGAAGCACGAAAGGAAGCTGTCGTCGACAAGATTCTCGTAAACAAGTCAAAGTTGTTTGCACTACTTACTTTGTATGTATCCTGCATTTTCTGTTTCTCTTGTCGCTGAGAAAAAAATGTTACATAGTCAGAAAATTTACAAGACATTCAACATTATACCTACGTATTATGCATAATATTAAGAAATAAATGTTGGGTTAAGGGTCAAACCTTTTAAGCAGTAAATATTACATGTGTTTCTGGCGGTAAAGGAGACATTGTGCCCATTAAACATGAATAGAAACAACAAGGTGATGGTGACAAAAATACAAATTATTTCCTCTTTCCGTTTGTATGTCGGAATGTTTCTACTTTCAGTAGATTTATATTTTTTTGTGAGAGAAGGAAAGCAATTTGAGATCAAGTTTTAAGGAAGCTGTGTGGTAGGTAGAGATGCAAAACAGAAATAGAGCCGGATCTTTCAAAGATTTTATTTTGACTTGATGCCAACATTTCAAAGCAGTAGAATTGTTTTGCCATAATCCTTTTGGCGCTTAATAATATGTCGTTGACATATATAAGTACCTTTCATGAATGGTTGCAAAATAAAATGACTTTACTGAGGACTGAAATATATGCACATTGATGCCAAAGCACAGGGATTCTATAAGAAAATCAATTGTACTCACCCACAACATTAAAACTAAAAGTACAAATTTGTTGCTGACATTGACACTTTATGAACTCTGCAGCAAAAATGAAAGACTGTGCAGCTGTTTCCCTATACATCACATTTTTTGTCCGGGTTTGAGTTATCATGCAAGACATTGTGCACAGTTCGTGTGTGGCTGTTAGAATATGAAACGGAAGTTGACTACTTTATCCAGCACTCTTATTCACACGCAACAGCCATGTCAACAATGTTCTCTTAAACTATATTACTGTAAAGTATCTAGTCAGTGCATAATTTATAGTTTGTACAGTTGTTATCTGTCTCTATAAATTGCGACTACAGGATTCCAGATAAAGAGACTTCAAAAATCGTCGTATCGATAAGCTCGTCGTAAAGAAACTATTGTAATTGCCACCACTTTGCTTCTCAGAAATGCCTGTTGTAAATATTCTATATAAATGGAAATCAATCGACAATGATGAGCAACGAAAACTATCATGTATGAACCGATTTATTTTAATCTATTTGTGAATCTTATTTTAAAATAAATAATGAAATAAAACATCCGACACTAGATTTTGGAGACAAAGATGATGGTCGGGGCACACTGTATCAGAAATATACGCCCCTGCCAGCTCTCCAATACATAACGGAGGCCCCTCTTCATATCACTCGCCAGACGTCTGAAGAAACGTCCAAGAAAAATGTGTTTTGCCAGCATAAGGTCAACGAAAAGTACGACTTTGACAGATTCCTAGTGGCAGCAGAACGCAAAAATGTGTGGACTGGAGTGATCCGCTCCCAATGTGAAGGCGTCCTTAATGCAAAAACGTATACAAGCACTGACGAAGATCGCGGAGTATACACTGTGATTCCGGAAATTGAGGGATCTTGTAAGTTTTAAAAAACACCACAACTTTCTATCTCGTCGGTAGTAAAACAAAATTACTTTTCCTTTTTCATAGACGTTACAGTTGATAGCGTTTATAAAATGTGGCTTGCTTTGGAATGTGCCATGATGCGACGTGAATCCCTCATAATTGTAGAGGACCCAGCACTGGCTCATGTGACGAAATTTAGAACAGAACAATGGCGTCTTTTAAATCGCTTTGTGCGTTGGGGTTGTTGTATATCCATTCTACTCTCCACCACGTTACAAAGATTTCCTTCCCTCTACATTTTTCCATTTTGCCTGGCACTCTACGGAGTGGGAATGCTCCGAGCAATGCAACAAAAGGATCCTTCAAGTCGTTTTAGCGAATGTTGTGTGAACAAACAGTACGGAATGGATCCAGATTCCCACCTTGTATGCGACTCACAAATATCTTTGAAATATTTACGATGTCCACACTACAGAATGTTCAAGTTGGAAAATCACGAGACGAGGGATGAAGAAAATACCAAGATACTGCTTGTAACAACAGCATTAGCGACCATGCAGTTATTTCGGAGCATTTACAACTTTAACGTGGTTCCTCACATGATTCAACGAGGATTTGATGATACAATATTAAGACCAGCAACCTCACAGCCCTTGAACGTGTTTGAGCAGTTGAGAAAACGATTTCTGACCTTTGGCAATACGCCAGGTCCTGGAAGGTCGGACACGATTCATTGGATCATTCAAAATGGACTGTTTTACTATTTTCTTGTGAAACACATTCCTTGGGCAATCCAAACTTTTTGGAGTACAAGGAGAGGGAATACGCGATGGAGACTACTCTTCGTTACTTGCAATTTAGAAATTTATGTGGGGAGGAGCGCTATGAATTTCCAGCTAGGAACTTGTACTGGACAATACAGAAAGATTATCCAAACAATCGGATTTTGAAAGAAATGTATGATCACTTTAATTATCCACCAGAACGGTATTACGAATCCGAAGAGTTTTTGGAGACAAGAAAACCGGAGAAGATTACGTTACAAGAGGCACTCCGCAGATGGAAGATTTCTTATTATCGAAACTGGTAATAATGATGATGTATGGAGCATTTAGCTGAATTCAGTGTTATAGTATTCAAAATGTCTTTGGAATTAGAAAGATTTTGTGTTTTAATAAACCCTAATATTAGCCTCTTGTGTTTTTTAAAACTAAAATGAAAAGATGATGATTGCTTGATGCATCTTTCTGTGCTTTTCTGGTTAAGAAAATGCACTGAATGTAAAGCAGAAAAGTATGGCCAATAAAAATCATTCACGTTTACGTTGTTTTGCACCTTTTCACACCTGGCAATTAGCACTTTAAATACCAGTTTCAGGTTGTGGAGAATTTTTTTAGTGTAGTGGATGTTTTAATGTATCGTTTGATATACGAAGATAAGCAAAAATATACAATAACAGCACATCATTGACTCATCGTTGAATTATGCTTATGCTATGATTTTACGATTGATATGATTGCGACTGCAGGTCAATGAGACTAAAAGAAAATAGGTATGTATTTTTTGTGCTTCTCGTTATTCACTTCTTTCCTTAAAATTGCCTTAACCTATTTACATATGCCAGTAACTCTCATTTCATATCCAAAAATCAACATTCAATACTAATAGCATACTCGTATGCTATTTCCAATAACTATGATGAATTGTCTGACGATTGCGATTAAAAAGTAAAGCTACAACTAATTCATTTTTAAACGCTGAGTGTACAAAATAAAGAAAGCTTTATCGTGAACTTGAACTTTATGAACCATTTTTCAATATCTGAAAAGTTGAAATTAAAGTACATGTACATAGGGCCACTACCACAGTCTTTATATAACATAAACCTTGTGGCTTTATATAATATAAGATAATGACAAAAAAATCTTGCTGGAAATGATGCATGAAACATAAATATTGTGTTCCCAAATTGAAATTACCAGACGAGCGATTAAGTTTCCACTTTTACGTTGTACGTGTAACGTATGGATGTACAGCCTATTGCAATGAAAAATCAGCATGTGACATGAGTAGGTATTTCGAATGTTGCTGACAAACAAAATTAATTTTATAGAAAACCAATTCCAGAAGCCACAAATAAAGATTATATCTGTAAGTCTCTATATTCATGGAGGCTGCAATTCGTGATATTGTGCCCATATTGAAAGATAATGGCTTTTTAGATTAATATGTTGTAGTTAAACTTACCATTGAATTTAGAGGCAATGGAACTATATTAACGAACACACTTGTCACCACATTTTTTATAAATAATTTTATTTTAATAACGGATAGTTAATCACAAAAACAACATGACACTTTGCACTAATACTTTAAGTGTCAACGTATATTATAAGGGAATACAAACATGGTTCCAAAACATTGCTTTCCAAAAGTTGTATGAATTTCTAAATTCTAAATGATATTACTGTTCATGCAACTGTTGTTTGATTCCTTGTTCTAGTATCCGTTACAAATTTGGGCAGTTTGTTTCACGTTGCCCCACGGTATGAAATCTGCTGCTGCTGTTGTTATTCTGTTAAGAAGAAAACAATATTATTTTTGCTAGTGTGCACTTTCAGCACAATGTATGACGGAAGATTGAAAGCCCTATTACCCTTGTATCTCTCTTTGTGGTTTACTCTTGCATTCCATATTAATCTAGAGAGTGAAAACAACTCGCTGATTCTGAGCGCTATGCTTCTTGGCATGTTTGTATCTATATTTATCTACATACATACAGCATTCCCTGCAAGGAAAGTGTCACTTTCCAAAAAAATCTTTTAAACACATTGTTATATAGGCAAGTACACAGTATGTAAGTATACATGGTTCTTTTTACATTTTTTACATATCACAGCAGCAGCGTCATCGTATCATAACGTACCAAATTGTTCGCCAACAGTTCAAATTTGATAGATGCTACTACGACAATATTATACGACATGCACATATACACACATGCATGTTGTGTCGTGTGTGTGGTAATGGTGGGTGATGATGGGGGTAATGGAGGGATGTATATGGAGTGCTTTTTGTAGGACTTAACAAGAGAGAAGTAAGTAGTACCAGGAGAAACAACCACTTCTCCGGTGGTGATGTTCTCATAGTCATCACATCATCATCATCAAAGTAGAGTGTATTCTCCTGAGGATGTTTCCGAACAGAGGGAAAAGAATATTTCCCGTTTCAATCCATTGCGTTCATGAGCGGTTATAGAATATGTCGTTGTTTTGTTTTGTACATGTGTACCGTATTATTATTATACACATCCTTGTGCAATATTTTGTAATGATAACGTAATAGAAAAAGGCCCGAGGAAAAATGTGAACATGTACAATGCATCATGGTTTATCCTTTGTACACTACTCTCTCTGGATAACAAACCAAACGTATATGCGTTTTAGAATATTGTTACTTGTAAGTGTAACTTACGTACGTTGTAAAGTCATGTAGTTATTATAGTAGAACCGGGGGCAGAGAAAAGCGTAATAATAGAAAGTAATAGCAGTAGCAGAATAAAATTGTAAAGATAATAGGATCAGTCACTTTTCAGTCTTTTGTTGTTAACGTGCAACTCTATCCTGTATTCTTTTCTCTTGTTGTGTAGCAAGCTGTAGTAACGATATCACGTTATGGTCTTTGATAAAGCTTTACCTAATGGAATGATATAATACGTAGTAGTAATAGTGATGATGGGATATGGGAAAGATGTTACGATTATTCTTTACACATTTTTATTGCTTGATCTACGCTGGTATGCTGCATGGTGGAGTAAAGAAGCAAAAGTCCCGAAAATATGACACACCGGCTGGCCAATCGTGAGATGGGTCCATATCCTCGTCGGATTGCGCTGGGACCGCCTTTGGTGAATCCCTTTCTGTCACTAGCTTTGCTTCTCTGAACCTCCCTTTTTCCTTCCCGTTTTTCCCTTCTTTGTACCCCTTCCTATCATCTTTATTGTTTCGACAAAGCGACTTTTGCGTGCTCGCTCCATACATTCCATACGATTTTTTTTGTTGGTATGAAGAGTTCTGAGCTATCTGTACCGAGTATTATTGTTATGCACTGGGATTGGGAATAGGGTTGAACGTTACCGAACCGCAAGAAAAAAGTTTCCTTCCTTCAGGATCATGATGTGATGTAACACTTTTTATATATGCTTCGTTTCTCTTTCATGGTTTTTATTTGCTGTCTACGTGTGTTCATCACAAAATGGCGAAGAAGTAAATACAAGATAGTAAGTGTACGTCTTTCCGAATACCAGCCAAAATTTAATGGCTTTCAAATGTCGTGTCTTTTTATTTTTGTTGCTTTTTCTGAATGTATTGGTGTTTTCTTACCAGCCTGTGAATCGTCATGCGAAAGCAATAAAAATACGTTGTGAAGAGTTTTTGCCGATTTTCGGAAAGTTTTATTGCAGTAGTTGTGAAATCGTTTGGACGGATGAAATGGAAAATTGCTATAATATATCGTTATTTATTATATGAAGGCTTTTACATTCATTTGTAAATTTGTCGCGCATCTTCATATTCCAAGTCGTTAGCAAATCACAATAAAACAAGCGGCCCCACTTTTACACTATACATTTTACGTAGTACGGAACAACTAAATCAACAAAGTTTGTTGAAAGGAAATCATGGAACGTTCAAAATAATTGTTTAAACTGAAAATACATATTATTTCGTATGCAAACATTTCAGCAAGTCGTAAAAAATGCAAGTTGATGTTAATCCAAAATGTTCATGTCATACTTGAAGTCGATGAAAGTGAGTTTGTGAAGCAAAAAACCTAAAATAAGTACATGCAAAAGAATTTGAACAATATTATCCAGTACCTTCCACGATCAATCTTTGAAATATAAATTAAACGAACATTATATTACTCACACGAAATTAAAGAACATTTTTACTTTGGCATGCCATAATGTCTGTCAATCACGCAAAGTATGGATACAGGAACAGGAGTACAAATTTTTAATGAATAATCGTGTATAGTAAGACAATAATATGTAATCCTTCTGCTATAGAGTCAAGAGTATATATCTAAAGTAGGTACATATGCATAGCATATTATTGACACTTCAACGACTTGTGAAATGATCCTTGAAATTGTTTAATCCCACAACAAAATGCCCACACCTGCAGTTCATGATTCATGATATATCAGTTTACAGTTTTATAAAAATTTGAAGCAAGCATTGCCCACACCACCTGTTAATTTATACCTACCTTTATGTCAAAATCGTATAATAAGCAGCGGTTCTCACGAAATGTGAATGCAAATTACATTAGAATGTTTGTACGTTCCTACCGATCATCTATAAAACGTAAATATCCGTATGTACATCGGCATATAAGTTGAAATTGAATTACTACATACTAGGAAGGATGAAATTTGAAACCTAAAAAGGCAAGTTTGACAAAAGTCGATACCAAAGCGTAACTTGAATATATCTGGCGGTTTAGCTCCTAAGATGCAATGGGAATTACCTGACTTCCTTCATTATGTCGGTTGTAGTAATCCCTGAACCTGTACCGAAATAAAATATTTACAACGAAATGTATATCTGGAGAGCCCACCAAACGAAAGGGAAAAATTCCTTTGCCTGACTGGCAGACAGACTGACGACGAAGTTCTTGGTGTATAACAAAAGGACGTTGAAGACAAAAAGAATACACCAAGCCTGAATTAAATACTAGGTATATTCTTGTCATGCATTGATTTTTATAAATAAATATTATGATGGGTCATGCTAATTCCGTGTCACTTCCGTTGTAAGTCTCACGATCAAATAACAGGTTTCAGTTACATACAAGGTAAACGTTAACATGAAATGTATACCTTAAAGTAGACTATTTTCTTCCGTAGCTTTACTGTTTCACTAAAATACAAAAAAATCAGTTTTAAGCTTTTCTGTTGTGAACCCTTTTCCTGTCTCATGTCCACTTGAATGTGACGGGACGCCAAACTGTCTGCCTGGCTTGTCTGGGAGCACCCTTCCTCGTTTATTGTACCCAAATCAGTATTGTAATCCGCTGTCGATACTCCTGGGGCAAGCAATTACGAACAAAAAAATACAACAATAAGATTCTGTAAACATGTTGCTCGCATTATAGGAAGTCAGGTGTGCATTTTTTTCACACAAGATTTACATGTAACATGTGCGTCATTAATCGCAGATACTCATGAAAAGATGGATACGTGCTCTTTGGGCGATTGCAGCGGATAAAGGTCAACATTGAACTGAATGGACGGATTCACAAGATGATAGTACAGTTATTATGTGCAAAGATGTTTTAATCCGACTTGAGATGCGATTTTAACGGGAAAAGTTGGTAAAGTAGAGAGAAGATTACCTTGCAAATTCTACCTCATTCTAATGGATACATTTTATTGTGCACATGTACAGAGAGATAAAATGATATAAAATAAATTTAAATAGAATTTTAAAATTGATACTCCCTCAACTCAACTTACTAAAAGCAGTTGTGTTGGAAGCTTCAGAAGGGACAGCCTTTCTATTTTTAAACTTGACTTTAGGTGGATATACAAGTCAAGGACAAAAGGGGTGCCTAGCAGTCTGCGACGTGAGCAATAAATTTTTGGCTTGTATTGTACTGGGATTAGAGACAGGCTGTATGTAATTGTCTGTTGTGACTTTTGTCATAATAATATGCATGTATGCAGCATGTAAAATTATCAAAAGAGATGAAATACTGAACAATTTTAAAAATAAATACGACAGTACCAGACATGACGGCGACAACTTGAAATGCACGTAAATTAAATAATCAAAAGTAAGGAAATTGGAAACTTGTCTGTCTCAATGAACATTGGTTTGGTATGCACTTTTTATATATGTAATAGCAAGAATTAAAGGAATAAACTGTAAATGAAAATAACAAACTGCTTAATTACCAATAAAACAAATAGCGAAGTCCGCTTCAATAATAAATGCATGCAATCTCAACGGCTTTATCGATTGACCTTAACTTACCAACAAAATATATAACGTATAAGGGATCCGTGAACTCGCCGTGAGAAATCACGCGGCCTTCCATTGGCTTATCAAACAGTGATGCATTCCACTTGCTAAAGTGGCGTAAAGTTGCACGCGCTGGTTATTTATTACCAGGAAGCTCGATTAAAATATACGGGAACCTGTGTTAATTCCTTTTCATGAGAGAACTACTCAAACTACTTATATTCATAATACAAGAAAAAATTGAGCAAGCTTACAATTAGAGAGCAATAGACATTTGTCGATTATAATACTCGACTCATCACTGATGAGTCATCAGAATGCATTCATTAGTAAAAAGCTTTATTGCAAAGCTAAAACTAGGGATGTCGTTGTTTCTTTTACTCTAGGGTAGGTTATTTGTCAGCGCCATACAAAACAACAATCGATTATCAAGCCGAATAGCTGACTTAACTGATTAGATGAGTGGACAGGGATTCACTGTGACCAGTGACCACATTTTATTCTGTTATTACTACCTTCATAATAAACTATTAGAAGATGCACAAGGGAATAAAATTTTATACTGGAAAGACTTCTTTTGCTGGTAACATCGTTTAATGTTTGGATAACAGAGGAATGAAAAAAAGCATTGTTTACAAACAACTTAAAGCAGAGCCTCATTGTTAAAAATAAATACCATTATCAAACCGACCACTAACTGTTAGGCACGATTCATGATTTCAGCTCGTAGGGCGTAAAAGAGGCATGCAGCGTGATATGTTTTAATATAAAAAATTTGAGCAATTATGTTTCTGTTAAATTAGTCATTTTCCCACAATCATAATCAAACTTAAATCAAGCGTATGCCGACATTTGAGTAATTTTGATTAAAACTTGTTTTTTTTGCAATTTTATGGGAAATAAATACCGAAATACTAAATACACTATCGGGTGCAGACACCACAACCGTATACTCCGTTTGCAAATACCACAATTACGGTGTGGTCAAGGTAGGAATATGTGAATAGGAATGAA
This sequence comes from Sinella curviseta, assembly GCA_004115045.4. Lineage (NCBI taxonomy): Eukaryota > Metazoa > Arthropoda > Collembola > Entomobryomorpha > Entomobryidae > Sinella > Sinella curviseta. Next base: position 32,532,980 of record CM023201.3, read on the forward strand.
GAAATCTGAAGCTAAAAATTCGCCATAATATGAAGATATTTGGAATTTTGCAAAATAGATGACTAGCCTACGCGTTTCGTCTCTGTCCAGTAATTTTCATTGAGCAAAGTAAAGATTCCTGATACGTAATGTAGCTTACATAATAACATTCAGTCAAGTTCCTTCTGAAATATCGTCGTAATTTCTTTCCCACCGGGCAACAATAAACAAAAGAAAATGTGAATGTAGATTACTATTAACTAATTTAAATCTTTTATAATTATAAGTTTGCACGAACGGCAAGATATCTGGTAGAGTTAATTTATAACATGTCCGTTTGCCGTGTTTCAGCCAATATGGTCAAGCAGAAATCTACAAAGTTTGCAGTCGGTGTCGGTAGCGCCAGTCATTCAAGCTACTTCGAACTGAGAGTAGACACATTTTTGTGCTTATTATAAACTTTGCACCATCCAGCCTAACAGTTTTGCTATCTTTTTGAACACAATTTTCCAGTTACGCTCTTGACACTGACGCTTAGGATTAAATTAGTGTCAAGATGCATGAAAATAAATGGTGGAAATGTAAATGCACACTGTTCTTCCTCATATCAGTGGCAATTGGTTTGGTGAGCAGTGTAAGTGTAGATCAAGATCTATCGTTGACTTTAAGGGAAAAACAAGCTTTAGATAAGGTAAAAACACGAAACTTTGGATTTTTCATTAGTTTTTGGTAGGGATGTTTTTTTGAATGAAATTGACTTTTGTATTTAACTTTTAGTTCAGAGATCAAGTAAAACCATTGTTGTATCGAGATTACATGAAAACGGACATTTATTTGATCCGATGGCTACGAGGTACTTGTCTGCGTTACATTTTGAACCGTTATGTATACCTACACAAAGTTATATTATACGTTGAAATGAATCGTGATCATTTTTCTTGCCAGCCAACAGCTTCAACATTAACGATGCAGAGACAATGCTAAAACAGGTAAGTAAATTAACGGTTTCAGTTTCGAATGAATAAAATGCATGCTAAAATATATTTAATTCGCCAAACTTAGAATATAAGGTGGCGTCGGGAACACAACATAGACAAAATCCAATCTGAAAGCTTTAAAGACATGTTTCAAGACTACCCTGTAACAGTAGATACCTACGACAAAGAGGGACGTCCTAGTAAGCTGATTTGCTGCTAGTTATTAAGATTTTATTACTGGAATGAGTGATGAATTTATTGCTCATGTACGATTTTTAAACATTTTTTAGTCGGAGTGATTGATGTTAACTTTTGGGATATTCGAAATGCGGTCTTGACTGGAAAGGGTCCTAGGCTTCTTCGTTATTTGGACATGCTTATGGATAATTTAACCATTCAGGTGTTTGAACGCCAGCAGAAAGGCATGAATGTGACTCAATGGAAAGTACTCAGTAACACGGATCAGTTTAATCTCCAAATACACGGATGCACTATTTGTAATTTGCCAATTATATAAGATCGTGCATTATAGGCACTTTAGTGAATGTTATAATTTGTATGTGCTAAAAATGCAGGTATACCGTTATGGATTCAGTTTCTAACCTCATTAGAAAATCATTTTCAGGGATGGATGGACGAATTTATAATAATTGAAGGTACTTCAGGATAGGCAATAGTGCTAAAAATGTTAAAGCATACTTGTAATTAAAAGCTATATCCCTAACAAATATTACGTTATTTCAGCACCTTTTGCGGTAAACACCATAATTGATATCCTAAAACCTTTCTTATCTCGCCATACTCGTGATGCGCTGCATATCTTTGGTCCAAATAAAAGTAAATGGATGGCATATATGGACCAGCGGATTAGCCGAGAAGAAAGACGACCAGCCTATGGAGGTACGAAGCCACCTGTAGAGACTGATTAACTTCAAACTGCTCACGAAACTAGACACTTAATTAAGTATGGGTCCAAGATTAACATTGTCGATGATTACCCAAATGCTCCTTTTCAACGCATCGTTTCCACAATATATATATATTTAATGTATACATAAAGAAGTTTTTTTAGATGTACATACTACGGAAAATCGTTGATTATTAAAGCGTTAATTAATAAACCTCATTTTCCAAGTTCGACCAATAATTGACTCTTCTGTCTTTTATTTTGAACCCATTGTTGAATGCATTTAATTGCATGCATTTATGTATTGTAGTTCTGGATAATTTGCAGATGAATACACTTGCATGCATGGCACAATAAATACGTAGTAGTAAGCTATGTATGAATTATGAATTACGAAATGCAAGCGGGTAGCAGTACTGAATCAGTACTACTGATATTGCTGGTGAGTGGGGTACCAGCGCATAATTACTTTTGCAGACGCTGTTTATTCGTTATTCCTGATAACCGTATGTGCTAAGCAGACATGATATGCATGCCATTTCTTCTTTCTAAGAGACATCCCGTAATGAATTATATATCTAACTAAATCAAATACAATTGCTTTACTTAGGTTGTAGGTTAGGTATCAAAACACAACACTTCATGACTGTCCAAAATAGTTTAAAAACTCACTCTTATGATCACTTTCACATTACTGAAATAATTGTAATGAGATGAAATTATGTGAAATTACATAAATATGTGAAATATCCACAGTGAGTCAAGTTTGAGTGAGCGGGCTAACAATGTATTTATGTATATCTGCAGCTGCAAGTGGGTTTAGAAATTGTAAGTTAGTATAGAAAATTATGCAGAGAGTAAATATTATTTTGCAGTTTTTTCACATGCCCGTCTTAAGAAAATATGGATGACTAAGGATGGGATACATTGTAATTAATTTCTAAGCATGTTTGTTTGGTTAGAAAAGTTAGGATATCCAAACCCATACACTTGATTGACACATACTTGACTATGCTATTTTCAAACGAGAGACTGGAATTTCAATAATAAAATGCCCATTAAGGTTAACAACATTTATCCTATTTCATTGTCAAATGCATATACATAGTGCATAGGTATTAGGTATATATTTTATACGAATCATTTTCGTTCGACGCAATATTTTATCCAAAGCCATAATGCATACAATACGAATACACACGTACAAGTGATGGCAATTGATGACAATGATCCAACGTCCTTAGTCCTTATTGTCGTCAGTTATATAAGTGTTATGTCAATAACTTGCGTAGCTAGCTAATGTGATAATCCCTGAAAACTTGATCCGATATCTTGCAAAACCGCCCAAAATTTTATGAATTATGATTACTTATGACAAGTATGATCGTCACAATTCAATTCATACAGGTTCCTTTATGTAACCATCCACGAGGCTGTAAATATTGAGCCTTTGAGACGGAAAAAATATCGTAATTATTTACACCGCACCTGGTAAATTAACCATTCGTGTTTCACGAAATCCTGAAGGTGTTTAAGTGTTTATTCACAGAATAACGTGATAAAACCTCATAATATATCCTTCATCATCGCTCCAGCATCTTCCATGCATTCATACAACATATGAACATTCGTATACGATATTACCTGATAAAAATTGGCATATCATCTCTCTACTGTGCAATTAAATAGTAAATTACCAATTATGCACAGAAGGTAAGTAATGATTAAGATGGGCGAAAATTGCTCTTGTTCTTGAAAGATGATGATACGTTACACGTTTTGAATGGTATGAGTATGAGTTTAATATACCCATTATTACCACTCCATCAACATATTTGCGGACCCAACTACCCAACTTTTGGATTTTTTGAAACCTAAATGATTTGACCTATCAACCATTCAATGTTTACTTAGACTCAAAATAATAACTGGTAATTTAACTTTAAAATAAATATCCTGCGTAGGTATTCATATTCTAGAGTTCTCAGAATTATTATGTATACTAATGTGATTTTTCTCATGAGCGTTGCCCGAGCACATTTTAAAGCAATTTATTTCGAATGACTTTTCTTGAAGGTGGCTGAAAATTGCTGGACATTGAATTTCGGATACTTGATTTTTGTCTGGTGTCACACTTAAATCCTTACTAGTTAATCATCGTAAAGCAGCACGAAAGTTCGGTGATAGAACATTCATATTATATTCCATTAAATCCTTTTGCATAGGTATTTCATTATATGCACAGGAAGGAATCACTTGATCTTGATTGGATTGTCAGTGGCAGGTTGCTGCTTTTGCTGTCCGTCACCGATCTGGAAATTGAAGGAAACAAGAAACCAGTTTTCTCACGCAATACTTTTTGATCTTGATAATATGCAACTAATGCAACACATAAGAATACTTCTTAAAGAATATAGTTTTAATTGAGTGATACTTTACATTATGTATATTGGGTAATGAATCATGGTATTTTTTGCATTTCATATAACTCCGTGTTGTTCTTGCACATTCTCTTGCGGTGCTTAAAAATGGCTCATTAAAGATCCAAACTACCTATATTCCGTTTGTCTTGAAAACGCTTTATTGGCCAACATAGGTTTCACATTACCACGAACACCGTCTGCCTCCAGACTCCAGACGTTTAATTTCATTAATTTGATCTTGATAAACGAACACATGGATAACTAGCACCACTGCAATTGTAAAAAAATTATAAATGCACACGTCATAGTCTTGAAAGGCTCATGACGTTATAATATTGAATATGATTAAACGTTAGTTTATAAGCATTATGCACAACTTTTTGGGCATAGCATATTACACGCATTGTTTGAACGATGTACTTGAACTAGAGATGTATTTCGCTTGTGATGATTGATATATTCAGTCTTTCATTTACCTGAACTGGCAGTTCCAAGTTAACAGTAGAGTAGAAAACAAAGATCATTTTAGCTACTTTTTTAATGAGTAATCATTTGTTGACAGTAGATTCCAACTTATTTTGAGTTTTTTTCCTGCGGTGGATATATTTCAGGTTTATTTAATCCCATTATCATGAAGTACACGATTCTTGTTTCCGTAATTGTACTATCAGTTACAATAAAATTTGGAAACGGTATTAGCGTGGAAAAAGATCTTTCGTTAACTCTCCGTGAAAAGCAGACACTAGACAAGGTACATTGTTTATTTAATTATTGTTTTTGGTGACAACGGTTTTGGTTATTCAAAACAATTCGATGCATTCAACAACTAAAGTCATTTAATTTTCATCTTTCCAGTTCAGAGAACGTGTGAAGCATCTTTTAAAGGATGAGCACATGAAAACTGACATATATCTGATAAGATGGCTAAGAGGTGATTTAAACAATTTTTTAATGTCCTATTCGATTGAGGCGTAAATATATGTAATTTTGCGCTGCAAACGTAATATGGAATATGCATAATAATTCGTATTTTCTCATCACAGCAAGAAATTTCAACCTGGAGGCTTCTGAAGCAATGTTCAAAGAGGTCAGAATAGACATAATATCCAGCCTGAGATAATGAATGTTGTTGATTTGGTATCTAATCTCTGCTGACTGATTATATTCGTTAGAACCTGCGATGGAGGAAAGACAATAATATGGACAAAATTCTTAAAGAAAATTTTGATGATATTTCTCATGACTTTCAAGCAACAATTGACACATATGATAAGGAAGGGAGGCCAAGTATGTTTTGCTATTTTATTGAGGAAAAGTGAAATAGTCACTTCTCATATAAGTCATCACTAATATGATTCAATCGTTCAATATGCGTTTAGTTGGAGTGATTGATATTTACGAATGGGATATACGTGCAGCGGTGATACAAGGTCGCGGCCAGCGTCTTCTGCGTTATATGGATAATTTGTTGGAAAACATCACAACGCAAGTATTTGAGCGACAAGCGAAAGGAATGAATGTGACGCAATGGAAAGTGTTGAGTAATTGCGAAAACTTCAATTTAATTTTACAGGGCTGTCCTGCTTGTAAGAATTCGAATAATAACTAATTGTAAGATTGTACACTGTATGCAGTTTAATGAATGTTATAATTTGTATGCGATAAAAAATGCAGGCATTCCCTTGTGGATACAATTTGTGAACAGTCTCGAGAATCATTACCCAGGTTGGCTCGATGAGCTGATAGCAATAGATTGTAAGTCTTACATTTTAAAAATGTCATGAAAAATTGGTGAAAGACAATTAATAATACAAATTCAATTCATATACAGCACCGTCAGCAGTTCATGTTATAGTCGATATTCTTCGGCCACTGCTGTCCTGGAACACAAGACAAGCTTTAAAAATTTTCAGTCCTAACAAACCCAAATGGATGGCGTATTTGGATCAACGAATCAGCAGGACGGAACGAAGGCCACCGTTAGCGAATTAATTTAATTTCTCTGATTTTTTAAATGATTAGGGACAAACTTTAATGTATCATATTCTATTTCAACAGATACGGAGGTACAAAACCACCTGTCAAATTTTAGACCAGTTGCATGATGTTCATACTACCCAGTCCAGTGTCATACAAGTTCCAGGTTCGACTACGCTACATTATGTATACATCTTTTAATACAATGATCTTATAGCACTGTTAACTCGGTCCTTATTTTGTAAATATGATAAATCAATAAATAAGTTTTGTTTACACACCACACATATAAAGCGAAAAGATTTCAAACGCTAGAGCTTTTATAAACCAACTGTAAGAAGTAACAAAAATATATATACTTAGATATGCCAAAATCAACAAGGGTCACAAGTTACAATATAATGTTTTTGTAATCTATTTAATATAAAAACCGTAACACATTTACTTACTATACATATGTATACCGTATGTATATCTTTTTCCTGACTTTAAGGGTTGAATCACCCAAGTTGAACTTTTATAAAAGAAAAACCGATACAAATAAAATGTTCGTCAATGAAAGTAATTAATACTTACTTAGTCTTGGTGTTTTTATATCTAAAAGTGTGTATACTTAGAATTTGAGCAACAAGAAGGAACAGCCTTGGTCGACTCGAACGTTAACTGTTGTTGATTTGTTGAATTCAGTAGTAGGATTTTACATGAGATAGCACATTTACTATTAACTACCATTAATAGCTATCCGGTTAAAACACTAACTCACGTCCACGTCGAAGCCTTCTGCCAACAGCCAAGCAAAAGGATCTTCATCTGGTTGAGGTAGTTCATCTTCACCTTCGCCATTTATGGGCACTCCATTATTTTGAAAGAATTCCATCAATGGTTCTTCCGAGTCATTACTTTCGTCAAAAAAGTGGTCAAATAGCTTGGTATCCATTTCTGCTTGAACTGCTTGCAGGGGTTGAACGGAATTAGCGAGTATGCTGTTCTGGTTATTTACTGCTGGAATATCAATATTACTGGTAGTTTGATTGGTTGTTTGAGGCGCTCCAGTTACTGATACAATTACAGGTGGTGGTGTTGACGGTGGTAGCGGAGGGGCAATGGAAACTGTTGAAGGTCTAAAACAAAATCAGAATACACGATGAAACATTTTGTAATTCTCAATCACCCGATATATAAATACATATATAAACATAATTATGCCTTACATTGTTGCGATGCTATGATTCACTGTCACTCCCGATGTCTGCGTATTAACATACGGAAGTGATTTCCCAGAAGTTGTTTCCGGATTACTACTACTTGTTTCTGACTCTAATGGTATAACTTGTGCTTCTTGATTATTCCCATCAGCAAAAACTAACTTGACTTGTTCTCCGTTGTGGGTCATTACATGATATCGCAGAGTGTTTGGTTCATAAAATTTTAATTTGCAAATTGGACATTCGGGCAGAAGAAAATTACTATCCTTATGAACTGTGTCAAAATGCGGCTTGATTAAATCCGAACGTGCAAATGTAGAAAGACATCCTGTGAAAGGGCATTTATGCTTCTGTCTCTTTTCACAAGCAAACTCTCTGTGAAGCAGCATCAAACTTTGGAAAGAGAAAGAATCTGAACAGTCGGGGCACTTGTAGGGGCCATCCCTGCAGCTAATCCTATGTTCATTTTTCAAATGCTTCCAAAGAGTCCCCTTCTTTTTGAAGTACACACGACAAATCATGCAACTGTGACACAAGGCGAGATTATCCTTTTCTTCATCAGGATGACAGTTGGTGATATGCGTCCGATACTGCTGTTGTTTCAGGAAACTAAATCCTTTTTTGCAAGTCTGACATTTCAATAGCTCGATTTTCGAATTCAGGTGCCTTTCCAGAAAATGTTCTTGATGTTGTGTACGAAGCATAGAATAATGAGGACATCTTGTACACTGAAAACCCTGTTTTGCTCGATTGTGTAGATTTGTTTCGTCGTGCTTTAGTTCATGAGAAATAAGCTCAAACGGGGTTCGTAAAACCGCCGTACATTTCGTACACTTCAAATCACCATGCGTGTTCAAGTGATTTTGGATATACAATAATCCCTGCTCCGTTTTAGGAAATGTTAATCCACAGCCATTAATGTTACACTTTTGGATTTGAATTGGAAGTTGTGGGAGCATAGAGTTTGAAGTTGAAACAGCACCATCCGATCTGAATCCATGTTGACCATGTAATAAAGGAGAAGTCAGGTTTGGCTGGAAAAAATTTGCATTTAGCACAACTGTTGACACAGGTATTAAAATGGTACTAGGTGTTTGCTGGGGGGCAGAATTTGGAGTACCGACGCCAACACTAGAACAAAAAGAATATAATTTTACATATTATTTTTATACATCGTTCATATACTGAAAAGTTGATATAATTATTAAATGATTACCTTGTAGGTGGAACCCTGTGCACCACAGTCTCGCTCTGCTGTTGCACTGCTTGAATTACTTCGATTTTATTGTCATTGTTATTATTACTTTCCGCCGGCGCTTCATTTGGTACACGAATAATGTTGATTTCGGACTGCTTCCCAGTTGCTCGTCTAACTATTTTAACATCCGGATTTGGTCGCGACGTTGGTACTACGGTTGCATCCACACTTTTAGTCGCCTTGTCAGAACATTTGGACGCTGGAGCGGCAAAATTCTTAATAAATAGCTTTGGTACTTTGCTCTGGACAAGCTCCTCTGCCTTTCTGTCCCGTTTAAGTTGTAATCGGGGCTCCTTCACTTTAATGAAATCTGAACCTGTAAGGAAAACGTAAAAATAATTAATCATAAATCTGGATATTTTAGATTAATGATTACTAAAAACGAAACTTGTATTTTCGCATAAACTAACCGTGGGTTTTGAGTTTATTTCGGAAGGCCATCAAAGCATCTTCAGTATGAGAATCCGACGCCGACCCCTTGAGACTAGCAGGTCGCTTGATGCCCCGGACAATTTTCAGACTTTCACCCAGCCCTTCCGACTTCTGGATACATGCTGTTGACTCCATTATTTTTGCTTCCAATTTCATTTTAATCAGCTCGTACTCGTGATACGTTTTGCAAAAGGACTCGGCCAGCGGAAGGCACAAGTCACAAACGATGAACTTACTGATCTCATCCCTGAAATCAATTTCGCTGGCACCATTTTCACCCTCAACCTTCAACTCCCCACAACAAGTTGAATTAAAATAGGATTTTTGAGAGATCTTCGTCAGCTCCGTGTCCAGTTTCAAGTATCTGGAAACCAAAACTACATACTTGATACATTTCAGTCTATTCTGTCGGTGTTTGTCCGGATCAGACTTTACTGAAGTGCACGTTTTGGTCCTTAAACAGAGAAGGCACACAGATCCATATGACGCGTACGAAGAAGGCGTATTACTTTGCGTCTTGCCATTAATGGGATTCTCCGCTTTGACTACAGTTGTGACTGTTGAAGTGGGAGTGGGAGTAGTCACTGAATTGGCAGCTGTGGGCGGAATAGGAGAGCTCATTTTCGAGATCAGGAATAATACTGTACTACACCCACCATTTCAAAAGGCTAATAACGTCTAGGGAATATATAACCAGTGAGTTTTTGCTTCACTTCCGGTTCCAGTCAACCCTGACTCCTTTCCCAGTGAAAGTTATGTCCTTTAAAGTGACACGGAGATGACAGATTGTGGTTAGGTCACTCCTTTTGCGTCATCTGTAGTAAGTAATTAGGTAACCCTCAAGTTTAACTCGACTCCAATTATCGATAAGACTCCACTGCCCTCAATGTGCAATCACAATTTGGTAAACAAACAGGAAAAGGCGTATTTTAGACATCATCCGTCATCCTTGTGCTTTGTCTTGCGTGTGCATCATTTTTGCTGACTGTGTTGAAGAATGTGCGTAAAAGCACGTAAACACACTGTGCATATTGTAAAGTAAACACTAAACACCTTGAATACTTCCTCGCGCCGTTGTTGACTCAAGACTGGGGCCACTTGTGACGTGAAACAAAGGAATTGTTGAAGCCACTCCAGTTTTTATGCACAAGGTGAGTTGAAGATGACCTTCGATTGGTTTCATGTTTATTCTCTTCCACAGGTGCTCATAATAACCCATGTCCTTCATCCTTACTGGTATAACTGGCATGTGGTTTGTAACTGGTCACTGGTCACAATTCAAGTGACTGGTTACAATAATTACTTTTATGATGATGGTCGAATACTACGCAGTATGCTTACGGTGCAATCTACTTAGTTTTTGGTAAAGTTAAATACGGTTAAAAAGTATGTATCGTCACGCATGTGAATTTGATCCATAAAATATAAGAAACTTTGATTCATCATTTTTTCAGCTTAAATTCAAACAATGTAAACATATATTCATTGTTTAAAAGCATTATCATAAATGTTCATCGTAATTGTAATAAAATTGTAACGCTACAAATATTTCTTACCTGAATAACTTTTTAATAAAAAATGTATACGGCAGGTTACAGGTTGTGAGTTGAAATTCACAAAAAAAATGTAACTGCTCGAACATAATATGCATGCATGCATGTACTTTATCAACATCTTTATCCATCACAACACCCACAAGTGGTCCTCTTTTGATCGGAAATCTCAACAATGGAAAGGAGCAAAACCAGTTAGCAAACGAATATGCGTGGTATTCATTGCGACTGTACTGCGCTATGGTGCACGCATTCTATCTTTATTACCTGTTCAAGCTCCTTGTTGGAAAAAATGCAAGAGATTAAGGAGATCCATTAACAATGAGGCAAGCAGGTAGAGAGCTGCGAATGCGAAAGATGCGATTTAATATGTTATACAGCGCGAGCGCAACAATGCATCCAAGCAATAGTAATCCTTCAACATTCTCTTTCCTTTTAGGTCACTCTACCACACTCGCACACAATAATGCTCAACAAGAGATGCAATCCTTCCCGTTTTTAATCAGTAAGCCAGCAACAGTGCGCAGAGACACAGATTGACCATTTTGCTGTTGTGCGCATGCAAAATAATATAAATATATTTCGAGTATTCTGTTCATTATGTAACCACGATTTTAATTATAGTACCTGTACTACATTAGCCACAACACCATATTGCAAAGTTTTAATACTTTCTATTCGCTACTGTTATAAATTGAAACTCTAAAACTTGATTTGTGACTGTGATTCAGGTTGTTTTTTACAATGTTGCTAAAACTGGATATTATGGCCTCTCTAACAATACTGTCAATACTCCTTGTGCTTCTTAATGGAGTACTGGGGCTACGCGAGCTGAATCCGGAAACAGGAGAAGAATTGCAGCAAATGTTGGACAATGCGAAGCCTGGCGACGTGATCCAGTTGAAGGCGACAGACTATTTTGGAGACTTTTACATTGAAAACAGCGGTACACACTTCCACAAAATCGCCATTCATGGCGCCCATCATGACGACAACAGCAAAGCGACACGGCTTGTTGGCAACAACACGGCCCTGGAAATTCGTGCAAATAACTGGGCGTTCAAAGATCTCAATATAACCGCCGTAGAAGAGGGTGTGTTTATCGAAGGGACAAATAATACCTTGGAGTCCTTTGCCATTTATAACACCAAGCAAGCCATCGTCATTCAAGGGAACAAGAATACCCTTGGATCCATCTCCATCAATGACGTTCTCGAGGGGATTCTTGTCAAGGGATCGGACAACAGGATTCGAGACATTGCATGGAATAACTCAACCAGTGGGCTGATTATCGAAACTGGAGACAGAAATAGAATTCACAACCTTGATCTTCACAATAGTCAAGGGAAGGTCCTTGCCTTGCTTCTCAACAACGGAACGTGTTGCGGCAGGGTTACCAACACGGTGTTTGATGGACTTGTGGAGATACTAGGTGATCAGTACAACTTTAGGAATACCATCGCCAACAATGCAATCAATATTCTGGGATGTCGCAATGAGTTTGGAAGGAGCGTCTTTGGACGCACCTATTTCACCAAGGAATGTGGTAACAAGTTGGTAACTTCCAATGTTTTCCACTTTCCGCAGGAAAAGCCAACCACGCTGAAAACCCTCTAAAAATTTATTATTAATAATATTGAATGACATTTTATTTCTGTTCGTTTTGTTTTCAAATGTCAATTATTTTTTATATAATGAATAAAATACAGTATATTTTTTCTGTCCAGTGTAATTGGTAGTTTAATACACAATTTATTATTTATTCATGTATCTCTTTTATTTTTTCATCTTTGTAATATAAGAAACGCTTTGGTATTTTTCTCTTAAACAGTAGGTATAATATTTTTTAAACATTGGCCAGCAATATCTTTGACTCGAGCATTTTTAAAAGTTTTGTCGTAATACGTACAGAGCTAAAAACTAGATTTTACATAATACTTTCTTCTTGCTTCAATTTAAATAAGAATATACTATTGTTGTAAATATAGTTTTATGATTACCTATTATTATTTATTATTTTATAGATGGATCTACCATGGCTTGCAGAAATATATTCATCGTGTAATTTAGAACATTATAATTATTATTACTTTTCTTCATCAAGACGAATGCAATTACTATTCCATTTCATATGCGTCTCCATTAAATAAATTTATTTGACACTAGAAAGTTAAAAATGACTATGATTCACAATTTTCACATTCCCAAAAGTTGGGGTAAAATATCCTAAAAGGTCAATTGTATACACACATCTATGAGAAGTAGATCGGTAGTGCCTGTACACTGAAAACGTTAAAATTCATTAGTAAACTATTAATTTTTGATGGACAGTTGACTACTGTCTGCCAAATATGTACAGCTACATGTTTATATTCACATTATACAGTACAGAAATTGAACGAAAATACGTTCACCGTTTTAAATATATAGCTACTTCCACAAACCTGATTTTTGCCTCTTGAGACAGAAGAAATGTTTGATAGGAAAATTGTGCGTGTTAAAAGTGGGGTAAAGAAATAATATTATATTCTTATTGTAATTATTACCTAATTAAAGTTTGATTGAAGCATGGAGTAATAGCATCTTATCATCATCATTCCATCCGGAGAAATTTTGGTTCAATTAAGCGTAATTGTACAAGGGCCAAGAGAAATACAGCTAATCATCTTATTCACTTAGAAATATTTCATTAAACCAATGAATATGCCGATTTTTAGAATCAAATCATGCTAGTTTTCTAAATTGTTATCATTAGCTAACTAGGGTTTTATCTATAATGACAGTACATAGAACCTGCAAACCACAATGATTTAAACAGCAGAGCGTAATTATATTAATAACTACATCTACATATTAATACATGTAGTGTATATCTACTATTGTCTATTGCTACTGTAACTGAAATGCCTAGCTCCAAACCAGCTGGAGCAAAATTAACACGAGGCATAACTATTTTGAGACTTTTATAACTACGTGGACTTTAATTGCTGTAAATGATGGATAACTTAAAAGAATATACGTATAGGTAATTCTAATTTTGTGATTTGAACTATACAGTATTTTGTTGTGGCGCAGCCTTTTCAACAATAATTTGACTGAAACAAAATGTTTTTGTTCACCTAAACCTATATATTATCATAAATATTGCAATACTTTAGCAGAACGTACGATTATAATTAATATCAAATATTCTATTGACTATTTTGAATTTTAAAAATGAGTTCACAGTTAAAACTACGTGTTGACTTTCTCCTTCTTGTTCTAAATCCTACGGAACACAGAGTAGATGAAGATATATATTTTTGAAGATGAACTCGTCTGTATTATTTTATACATTTTTTAACTATGATCTTTGATTGCAATGAAAGAAGTATCAGATCACAATATGCACGAAATTATGTCAAATAAAATTAAACTATTACCATATGCATACCTCTTTAAACCAACTATGAACTACATAAACGCTAACGATGTCTCCTCTTTACCAATCTAATTTTATAGGTAAGTTATGTGAAGTTTTGAATTGTTAGTAAAAGTTGCAATTTAGTTCGGTACGTGTAATACTGTAACCTTTAGTTTAGCTACATATATTCAATGTCAATTTTACTAAAAGACTACCTTCTTGATTTAGCTTCATTACCGTTCCAAATCTTAGAACAGAATGAATTTACATTATACATAATATGTACATCTTTATGCAATGCACAAGCTTCATTCTTCGGCTATTTAGTTTACTTAATTTTTACAGTATTGCAGCAAAGTTGTTCCGGAATAGATGGTGATACGATAAGATCAATCTTACTTTAACCGAAACTATGAAAATGCGGTTTCTGCGAACGTTAAGCTTATAGCGATCCTACGAAGATAATGTACAGATGAAGTAGCCCCGATAAGCCTTAATTGTAATTATTAGATAGAGTATAAATATTGGAGTAGTACAAATATAAATGCGATTGATATTTTTCGTACCTCATCTTAAGGCAGGGGTGTCGTGGTATAGTAAGGTATGCGTAATATGTCAAACTGCTGTGATAAACACGACAAGAAAATTGAAAGTTGCATACAGCGAAAAGAAAGAAGGAAATGATATGAAAAAGATGGAAAGGAGAAGAAAAGTGAAAGGTGGAGGTTTGTGTCCTATTCAATGAAGCAGACAATTTATAAGATAAATTTTCTGCATACCACTACGTTATGCTAAGCCGCATCATCAGCAACCTGTATACAATTTTAGCTACCAACTAGTCTCCTAACTTCACTATGATGCTGGATTTTTCAAATCGGTAATCTTTCCTTTGTTATCTTCGCTGCCAAAAACTTCCTTAACTTGATCCGAGTCAGAGGACGACTGGGTTTTGTATAGAAGGGTGACAATCTCAGATTTTCCTCGCAGGCCTGATATAAAAAACAAAGTACACAAATATTAATTGAAGTTAATTAATTTTAGGATTAAGCAGCTCATAAATTGCTAAATTATTATTTTTACCTAGAACAATGCCGATTCCGTCGTTAGTGACTTCACAAGCGGAAAATGCCGCATCAGGTGTAAACAACGCCAGGAGAGAACCTTCATAAAGACAGTATTATAGTAAAGTTATTCAAAATGATTCTTCAATTTTCAATTAGAATCATGAAAACTCACCATTTGTCAGATCCCAAAGACAAACGGTACGGTCTCTCCCGGTGGAATCGCAAGACAGACACCGGGATCCCTTGTGATCAAGACGTAGCATATTACAAGGGGCCGTGTGCTTGGAAAGTGAGTACTTGCAAGTACCTAAAAATACATATAATTTTAAAGTTTAAATACGTCAACTTGAAATAAAGAAATCATTATATTATATTTTCAAATTCCATCCACCTGTGACTAAATCCCATACAAGTATGCGGTTATCTTCAAGCGCATTAATTACACAGCCTCCTTGGGCGGAAATAGCGATGGCCAATGTGCTGTATCCCGGCTTCCATTTCTTGAACAAGGTTCCACTTTGTAGATCGTACACAACGATAAAATTCGGGCCAGGATCGTCCACCTCCTGTATCACAGAAAGTAAAGATAGAAGGTCAAGAGTCATACTTTAAGAGTAGGTACGTAATTTGCAAGTGCACTTACACGACAAACACAGCAAACAAAATGCCCTTCCTTCGTGATGGCTGCCAAATTAGTTAGAAACTCATGATGCGGAATTCTCAGATCGTACAACAACTTTCTTGAAGTCAAATCCCAAACCAGCAGGGGGAACGGTTTTTGCGTTTCATCGCCACACACCAGGATTTTCCCATTTTCTGAGACAATCAGCGAGTTGAGGAATCTGTCCTCGCCAACTTTAAAAGTTGTGACACAGTCCCCACTTTCCATGTTAATTAAATTGACATACATCCTATTCCTCGACAGAGTTACCAAGTGTTTGTCATCGTGCAATCCAAAGTATCTGTAAATTGAAATCATTACTCAAGCATTTACATGTGCACGTACAGTTTAAAAGAGAAAGTCATGCTAGGGAACGTACGGCATCTTTTGATTCATCACGCCCTTCAGTTTACAGACAAAGGTTCCATCGTCCAAATTAAATAGCTGGAGCTCCCTCCCGCAAAGAATGACCACCCGCGTCTCATCAATCACTTTAAGACAGTTTGGATTGAACACGCCGCGCAGAGTACGAACAGGTTTCTCTGCGTACACATCCCACACAACCACCTCCTCTTTGGCAGTGGAAAAGCTTATGGTATATTGATTGCCAACTTTGAAGCGAACGAGCTCGTCAAAGTTCACAGGCCCTTCAAGTGAATCCCAGAGATTGCTCTCTGTTGCAGCACCGCTACTACCACTAGATTTCACAACACACTCACTTTCATCAACGTCCAGTGGGGAATGAAGCACTGCAGCAGAAGTTGGAAGAAAGTTTGGAATACTAGGTTTTCCTAATTTCGTAAATAGCGACTTGATCAAAGGGGCTTTTGCAGACCAAGTGGAGGAAACGTCGGCGGATTCATTGTTGAACACGGACAGCAAGCGGCCGTACATTTGACCAAAAAACTGGCGTCCATCGTACTGTAAAGCACTAGCACTAAGCTCTAACAGTTGTAAAAGTAAAGATAGATCCGAGCCTAGCTTCTTCACATCTCCTTGAGCTTCAAATGAGATGTCCTCGATTACCTAGATAAAATTAAGGCGATTATTAGATTACTATTAATTAAAAATTGAAATGAATAAAAAAACCTGCTTAGTACTTATTTACATTAAAAACAGACGACGATTGTAGCTTATCTACAAGCCATTCTATATTGCACAAATAAGTTGATTTGATTGTTCCGGTTAAGCAAAATTGCTGATATGGGATCTCCTCTACGCGGCGACGATGGTATCTGCAAACAAGGTTAACAAGTAATCATCTCAAATAAACTCTACCCTTTTTAACGTATGAATATTATCTGTGTGCACATACCTACTACTGGGTGACGGCTTCTCCAAATCTCTTCCTTTCTTTTTCTCCTTTGACTTTCCCTGCAAAAGTGTGAAACGAAATGTATAAGAAACACGATAATATGCAAAGCTGTAAAAGGGTTAAATCATGCGTGACAATACGAAACTTTGAGCAAAAGTTTAAATTGGACGTATTGACAAGGGACTTGGATCAGAGAATAAAGTAAAGAAATTAAAGTGAAAGTTTCTTATTTGGTTACCTCAAAATATTGAACAACTTCACTTCGGATCTTCTTCTCTCGGTCTTTACTGGAAATGTACCTTTCTTTCGCCATATTATACACCAATCTGTCCCGACAACGGATGATCAAGCTGTCACCGGCGAGTGACCACTCGAGAAAGGGGCCCAGGCTTTGGCACATTTGAGCCAGAAACAAACTTGCTGGAGCCCAATCCACTAGGGTGAAAACAACATTACAAATTCATTGCTTCACTATACTGTGTTTGTGAGCATTTGTTGAAACAAGTAGTTTTTCTGCTAAATTAACCCACAACTTTGATCGAAGAACTCAAAAGGAGTTCTGGTTTATTTATTTTTCCAAGGTGCATGCATAACATAATATACTGAAGGATGAAGGACTTTCCATGTTAAAAATTCCAACTTTATGGTGAGTGAGAAAAAATTACAGCGAAAGCGTCAAGAAAGATATGAAAAGTGCATAAACTTTCCTTCTCTTTAAAGTAGTTTAAAAGTTTCAAGGATTCTTACTATTTGGAAATGAAATGCTGGGAAACTGCTTTTTGGCAAATGTCCATATCAAGTTGATCAAAAGGGGGAAATTATACAAATGTTTGGAAAACATAAGCTCTCAGCTTGGGAAGGGTCAAGGGTTATATCTGCGACTTGTTTACTACTGAATGACATTCCTGACCAGAATGTTAATATTATAGATCTTGACTTTTTATGCATGCTTAAAAGTAAAGACGCAAATCAATAATACCAAGAAAAAGGTGATCAGTTTTCTTTATTTAGATTATGTCCTAGATCTTTTATGCATAGCAATATTGAAAAGATATATGCTTTAGTATTAAATATATACTTTTTTGTCGATTATCAAATAAAATATTTATATTATTCTTTCTTCTCACTTAACAGTTCCTAAACCTAAAAACGTTGGGTAGCATTTCGTCTCATTCATATTGGAAAGTTTTCTTCGATAAAGCATTATTTATAGCCAGAAAGTAATCAGAAAAAATGAAACTTACGAAAAGTAACTTTGGAGCAGAAAATTTGGCTTTGTGCGAGCAGGTCTAGAATTTCCGAGTCGCAAAGCCCATATCGAGACGCACAAATGAGAGCCATGGCTTGTTCAACCTAAAAAATAAACAGAGTTGGATCGTTAGGTATGTTATGAAATAGATAAACAAAAAAGATGAGCAAACGATCCATTTCAGCTCGTATTTTGTGACAGGTATAAATTTATGACATTAATCAACAATGATACACATAGCAGAGATAGCATATTACACCGACGATATCAAAAAACACTTTTAGGTATATGAAATCAGAATGTAGTCTGTTCGTTCAGGATCCATAAAAAGTTTATTCTATTGTACTAAATAATTATTTTTACTCCAGCGCAATCCCCACTGGAAAAGCAGACTCTGACGAGTAATACGTTATATAGAAGCATATGATTCCAAGTACTTCACAATAGGAACATGGTATTCCACGAAACGGATCCACTAGAGTAATCCCTCTTTTCTCATAATGTTCAATGCAAACTCATAAAAAATCGGGCTTGACAGCGGTGCTGTGGTGGGAAAGTACAGAATATAACAATGTATCCAAGCATATGGCTATCTCTCAAACGAATCATTTGCATTTCAACTTGGTCGGCCAGCTCATTTCTGATTCATCCACAATTATTGAAGTTACTACAAGCTTGCTGGAGTACAAAAGTCCATCTTCAACCACCTGCACCTGATATATGTAAGTATTTGCCCTTCAATTTCATGAAAATCTGTTCTTTCAATTTCCTCGTGTCATACAATGAAAAACGCTTATCCTATGTCAGATAACGTTTACACTTCCTATTATGTGCATATTTTCATATCAATGTGGAAAAAATCCCCGTTTCAGGAAGGTTTAATGGACTTCCTGCAGCTTTCTCTCTGCGGCAAAATCAACCTTTGACCTTTTTCACCTGAGTCGTGACTCCAGACACGGTTGTGGTGGTGGAACATCATTGCGTGAATAATCTGTCCGTGGTCATTCCCAGATTCCTTTGTTCCCAAGTTGAAATGTCTTATGCAATAACGCCTTGTAGACAATGTGAAAGCAAAGTGCAGAGACACTATATTTTAACTTGCTAACTCGAAACATATATTTTACTTCATTCAAACGACACGACCATGACAAGCATAAAAATCGCTTTTGCACTTTCACGTCTCAAATAATCACGATGGATGTCTGTAGTTCTTTTCCAGCATGGGGCATAATGCAACATATCATTGCAAAAAATAATTTCATTGAACACTTTGAAGAAATAAATTCATGTACCTTTTCTTTTCCCAGGGACTTCTCCAACAGCTCAAACAATCCACTAACTGCTGTCTTCATATCGGTTATACTGTTCAAATCAACTAGAGTTGATGTATCCATCGATGTTAGCCACGCTAGAATCTGCAATGATTTAAATCAATAAAGACATACTTCTTGGGGCACTATGAGACTCGGTGCTTAATAACACTTTATTTAAAACATTTCGGTGTGACAAATCAACGCTTTGTAAATACTTTGGTGCACATGAATTAATTTTATCCTCTAATTTAATAATCGTGTTATTAATCTAACGGTAGGAAGTGGCAACAAAATTTTTCATTAACGAACCACCTCTTTTTACTATTTGGACAACAACATGCCCTTTTGACATGCTGAATCAAACGGAAGAATCAACGGTTATGTCGGAATCTGATTTCGTAAAAACCGTTGGTCTCGTGGAGGATATTTTCATTGGTGAAGATTTCGAAAGTAGACATCACGAATACTTTACCAAGCATTGCACTAAATTTTCCAAAGGATCTGATTCAGAAAACCTTACAAAAGAAAGGTTCAATATATTTCGAATGTACTCTGTGGAGATGGCTTCTTTTCTGGAAGGAGAACTACAAAGGAGCTTAGGGGAACAATTTGAAATCGGCCACTTCATTCAGGAAGTCGAGTGGAGGACAAAGATGTCAGGAGGAGGAGGAGGTGGTGGAAATAGTTGTCTTATTTCACCCCTTAATGATTCAGCAGCCGAAGCCACAAACCAAGTTTACACTACTGATATCAAGGAAATAATGAACGGGGAAATATTTGAAATGCTTTTAACCCTGAAGGACTACGCACGCTTCCAGGAATTGATGGTAGACTATTTGGAAATGATTCAAGGGACAACACCTGATATGGAAGGGTTAGTTAACTGAGCAGAGAAATTATGTATATCTATTTTTATAATACTGTTTTACTTTTTAAGAATTTCATGTGTGATGTTTGAAACTAAATAAATAAGAAGGATCGGACTGTAAAAGTTACCTTGATGTACAATGGTAGGGAGCATTGTTTTAGCCTTGCACAAAGTCGCTTTTGTACTTCTGAATCCAAACTGTGGCTGTACTGCAATATGGATGTGGTCAACAGGCTTTCCGCAGCTTGTTGCGTTAACGGTGACAGCTAGTACCACAAGAATAATTGTTCAAAATGAGACTCTACGCATACTCTAATTAACTCTAATTGCATTAGACTTACCGATAAAAATGCTTCCTCTGGTTTCAAATTTGATTTGAGATGTTGAAAGACAGACGTGCCTTCAGAACAGGACAGGATCATTCGAATTCTCCCTGGAAGTGGCTCACATAACCATGCTAGCTCCGAGATATCCACTGGGCTTAGCTGGAAGCATTTATTAAGTACGGATAGGGATAAGAGAAAGTTTGATGGAGAAAATATTTATATTTGAGTTAATGGTCCAAAAGCTTACTTCATCAAGCCCATCAATGATTAGTATGAGACTAGGTGATGGATTTGTAGCAGATGTAATAAGCTTATGTAACTCCTTCTTGTACCAGTGAACATTCTATAAGAGAAATGGGTAAAAATCATATCAATCTGGTGACAAAAACAAAAATGTTAAGCTCATGAACGAACAAAAGTGAGACATGAGCACGCACATGAGGTATCCAGTAGTTTCTCCCTTTGAGCAGAAAAGTAAGTTGAGATAAAACCGTACGCAGAATCTGAACAAGCGATGAACTTTCTGGAGTAACACCAACAAATCTAAAGATGATGAACGCCTCAGGCAACCAGCTGCCACATTGCTGAATAACACGGGAAAGCAAACCCGTCTTCCCACTCCCCGTCTCCCCATGAATCACTAAAGGATAATTTTTGTCACTAGTAATATACCTATAGAGAAAAGGTACAAAAGAAAAGGCACATATATTTTTCCATCTCTCTTCCCATTATTTCTCCGTTCGCCCCGAAACTATAAAAGATAAGTTGTGATTGATAATGAGAAAGTTTTGATGCTTACTGTTTTATACTGCTGAGAACATTTTCAACAGATAACGAACACTTTGCAGACTGTTGGCAAAAAATGCTTTGTTGATTAAGTTCAGAACACAAGTGGCCATCCACACCATACCATGTTTTCCACACAGCCTGTCAAGACGGACAAGATTATGCATTGATAACGACCACTAAAAAATCGAGTACGTTGTACAATTCCCTTTCTTTCTAATTGCTGACCTTATTTTTGTCTTCCTCAATTATCTCATCAATGATGCCCCGCAACTGTGATGAGAGTTGTTTGGAAAGTTCATCTAGATATTGGCAATGCTCAGAAATATTGAGGGACAAGCCTCCCTCTTGCCATTTGACCAGCAAACGGAGAATGTGATCTGCTACCAGTTGGTTCTATAAAGATTGTTTATTATGACATGAGGCAGCTATTTTTATCCTCCCATGCTCAACATTTTCACGCTCAAAAAGTCTCTACCTTAAGTTCGTTATGTAGGGATTGGAGCCGTCTGTCCTTTTCATTTTGCAACGGGGACGAGCTTTCCGCATCTTGGCCAGCCTGAAGATGAGTGAATACTCGATTTACCCAAACACTTCGTTTTCCAGTGTCGCGGCTCATGAATATTGAGTTATGGATTTCCTATAGCATTATGTTAAAGAAGAGCAGTCAATTAGAATTAACGCCAAACTACTCGTTCGGAATACAAATTTTTTCTTTGCCATTTTTATGTACCTGTTCAATGACAGTGGTGAGATACGTATCTCGAAGTTCGGTGGTGAACACACGGAGCATTACTCCAAGGATTTCTTCCTTTACACCATGCCACTCACTTATTGCTGCCTGTCTTTCACTCTCGTTGTCAGACTGGATATTATGAATTAATTAGAAAATGTATGTACAGTAATTTAACCTTGTGTGCATGTAGCACTTTCCATATGGGTATTAACTATTAACGTACCGCTATTTTGGGAAAATGAGTTGATATGGGCTTTAGCCTGTAGCATGGGGGTTGGGAATGTGAGTCAAGCGTATACCATTTCTCCAGCAACTTTTTACTCTCCGGGTCACCCACATTTTTCAGAGCCGTCTCAAAGTCAGTTTTTTCAACAGTTTTTGGCAACAGAGAGGCTCCCAAGGAATTACTTAAAAATAACACCGGGATCACGTAGGACACCTCTTGCTCTCCTGTAGCAGCAAAAGTGAAAATGTGGTCAAATGTCTTACAACACCCCCATCCCAAAATAATTATCCATGTACACACAAGAGTCTTATAAAATGAAGTTTTGTGTACGCAAACATACGTCTCAGCTCATCCAAGCAAAGCTCTGGAAATTGATGATCTTCCTTGTCCTCCAACTCTGTTTTCCAATGGAGGTCTACAATATGTAGCTCATAGCCTTGGTTTGAGCAGTGCTCACGAAGTTTTGGATAGACTTCAGTGTGAAGCTTTCCTTTCTCCAGACGAAAGTCTATGGAAAACGAAAGGGATGTGTGAATAAGATAAATCCCAATTTCATTACTTTAAAGACAGCGGAGGAGACATCAGAGACCCACTATTGTTTTTTAAATGAATTCTTTTCGAGATGAGCATAGTATACGTACAAAAAACTACTGAATCTTAAAACTTATTAACACCTTGAATTAGGTGCACAAAGGTAGAGGCTAAAATTACCCAGAGACTAAAATTACAGTTTTCTCATCTCGATAAGTCTTCAAAATGAAATTAAACTAAAAATAGAGTATTTTATATAAGCCGCTTATAAATAATAATATTTAGGCAAAATTAAGAACCTTCTGGATTCTTTAAAGAAAATATTATATTTTAATAGCATTAGGCTCGTGAAAGGACATATACCTTCATATATGTGCATTATACATGAACGTACCTTGAGAATATGAAACACAGACATAAAGAGTGATTTTCCTTCCTTTGGCGACAACTTTTGTCTTTGAAATTCGGCCCAACATGAGATTCTGTATGTTATCCGTTTGCTTTTTCATTTCCAGTGGAAGAGCAAACGGGTGGGAGGAATCAACTCCTATGGCAGTGGGCGACTGGAGAGATTGTGAGTCACCTGCACATGGAGAAAGGGAGAATGAACCGAAAGTGGTTGCTTTATTATTAGAACTACTATACTTATTATTAATTGAAGCATTATTACTGTGAAGTCTGGAAATGAAGCTACTCATAATGACAGCCGCTTTTATCCTCTCTCACACGACTGACTCATTTTTTCATTAAAGCATCTTGATGAGAGCAAGAAAAGGTTTGCTGACCTTACGTCAGTACAGCTAGCCATAGGCTATTTATTACAAGAAAGAAAATGGATGTGGACGTTCCATCTTTCTTTCGCCTAAATGAACTATATTCCTATACTCGATAGTAATGGTAATTGTAACAACTCTCACTCAAAACTCCTACTAAATATTTATACTCCGTTACGTGAAAAAAAAAGAGAAATGAGTTGATGACAAAGACAAAAAGACAATGTCATCATATATCATTATAGTTAATGGTCAAACACATGTGAGTATGCATAATATTATGTTGTTGGAGGCACCCTAGCTCTGTTAAGAAAAATGCGATGAGAAGCTTTTGTTATACCAGATAAACTGGAGGGTTCCTCGGTCATGATCCGACCGCGTTGACCCGCTGCTCCTTTCAGCCCACTTGAGGACGCAGTAGGGTCACCAGAAGTTGCGCTGGTGCCGGCCTTGTCACCTTGTGATTGTCCATTTTGCTGACCACCCCGGGGGTCTTGTGAATGATTTGGGAGTGTTTCGGTGGTCTGCTGCGTTTTCTTCCCGTTCCCCGATCTGTAAAACATTTTACAAGTGACAAGTGGCATTGGCAAATATACTATTTGTGAAAATGAGGTCATACATTATTTCGTGCATATGTTACATTGTACACTCCTACAAGGATGTAATGCATGTATGTATTTACGTAGGTGGAAAATGAGAAAGCCCAAGTAAATTATGTACACTTACCCTTCCGATTTGACCGAGCAGCTATCGCTCCGCTTTCTCTTTGAGCACAAGTTCCCCATCTTTTCCCCTCCTCCAACGTGTGAAAGGGTAGATTAAGATGGAGAAAAATTCCTTGTCGAGTGCTATCTTCTAGCTCCACAATTAACTCTGCTCACAATAATTCTTCTCTGTCTTGGCACGCACCTCACAGGGAAAGTCGAATGAACTACCAACACACTTTGCACAACAGGAAGCTGTATCTGCAGTACTTGTTGCAAGCATTTTCACAGATCCACAATAACTGCCTAGTGTTCACTCTGTTTCTGCACATTTCAAGATGTGAATAAATAAACGACAGAAATTGTGTTATTTTTTCTTTCTCTTTACCTTGCTAGATAAGCCACATTCGAAAAGGGACTGGCCATTATATATGATACATAGAGATAACGCAATCACTCAAGACTTTAAATAGTGAGTTGTCAGGTATGGTGTTGTTGCTCACTGATGGTGAGTTGGGTGAAAAGATGGCAAGGGTAAAAAGTGGCGGTGAGCACGCTCTCCTGTCTCCAGTAGCTGGTTTACTTGTTGAGGTGCGTTGAATGTAGCAGTAACGCGCACGTTGCAGAACGTGAGAACCTGCATGAAAACGAGGTAAGGATTCCTCTCGCTCCTCTTGCCGTGTCGTATGGCAGTGGAAACAAGGATGGGAAAAGAAAGAGACGCCGATGATAATAAAACGTGTTCTATATAGGAGATTGGTAAAATAGTACTCAAGTCGTGGTAATCATATATTCTGACGGAAGAAGAGAAAGTCTTACAATAACACTATCAAAGAAGTAGTGTGGTAGAACACAGATACTGTGTCAAGGTCAGGTAAGACGTCTGTTGATCGTCCATAGACTTATTGTGCAAAATAAGGGCATATGCCCTCCAGGGCACCAAGTAAAAACTTTCACTTAAAAACGTACAGTTGCTCACTGATGATGAGCCTGAAATAAAGGTACAGTTTTATTTGGCATATGCATCATCTCATCGTATATCATCATACTAGGGAATCATACACATGAGTTGCGCAATTTTCCCTTTTGCGTAAATGTACTTATTTTAAGTGGAAAGAATATAAAGCACAAACATCCTGTTGCTTCTTTCCTCCTTGTTTCCAGTAAATTTGTGTTTTTCTTATTTTGTCACAAAACTAAAAGTAGAGCTTTCTTCGATTATTATCATCATGAACGTGTGCGCTTGTTATTATGAGCATGTAGTAGCAGCATTATCCAGTTAAGCGGGATCACGAGTCGCTTCGTACGTATTATATAATCATACAGAGGAGAAGTTAATTTATTGTGGTATGCCGTAACAGAGCACACTGGTGAGTAGGGATATCAAGAGCATCGTGGAACAAGTAGTTAGGAAAAGGTTTGAAATGAGTGCTATGTGTGGAGAATAGCGGTTTTTCGGGATATGGAACACAGCGAGAGAGTTGAGCGAGATGAAGAAGAAGTACTATATAGACACTTTTACGGACGTCATTCCGTACTCTTGACTTGAGGATGAAGTTGATGATGATGATGATGAACACAGCAGCAGCAGCAGAGGATTCCCAGAAAGTAGCTCTGCAAGCTTCAATGTCACAACTCACAACAACACACGCTCACTGTTTCATGTATATTATTATTATTATTTGTATTGTATTATCGTGCTGCCTGCTATCGCGTGTAGAGGAAATGTGTGTGTCTGTTTTATTATTATTTTCTTCTCTGCTTTAGTAGCTGGCTTCTGATGCCTTTATACTCGATGATGATGAGCT
Organism: Sinella curviseta; assembly: GCA_004115045.4. Taxonomy (NCBI): domain Eukaryota; kingdom Metazoa; phylum Arthropoda; class Collembola; order Entomobryomorpha; family Entomobryidae; genus Sinella; species Sinella curviseta. Next base: position 32,559,454 of record CM023201.3, read on the forward strand.
GTCGTTTGAAGTCTTCTTTTTTTCTGTGCTCTTTTCCTCTATACAATTTTATACTATCCTTGGGCTTCCTTCTTCCGTCAAGATGATCATGGTGATGATCGTCATCATTCCTGTGAGGAAATGAAAAACAAGTATAATCATATAGTAAATTAAGTATATTATGTAATGTAAAAAACAACTTTCCAGAAGGAAAAAAGGGAGAAAATTACATTTCAATATATTAAATGAGAAAAAAGAGACTGGAAAAGGAAACGTGAAAAGAATGAGAAAATTAGCATGTAAGAGAGACCTGCTTTTGTAACATTTTGTTGTCGTGCTACACACAGCCTATACATATAACGGGAAAGTAAAATGAAACACCAGAGAGTATATTAGAGTAATAGTAATGTGGCATGTTTTGCATTTTCATCTCTATTGAGCAAGCATATTACAAAGGAAATCAATTGGATTGAAGGAAAATGGTTATTGGTCGATTTTGACTTTCTTCTTCCTTTTTCTCTTCATCAGGTTGGATGAAATGAGTTGGAATAAGAAGAAGATGTGTACATAAAAGAGCAGCGTGGTGTGATGATAGTGATGATACTAGCAATTTGCATATATCTACGCAAATGTGTAGTGTGCAAAATGTAATAATCCACACAAGACAAGTCCACATTAAAAATCGACCTTGAAAATAAGATTTGGCTGATGGGTGAAGAAAGGATGGGAATGGAAATAGAGTTTTTTGTTATTGGTTGAATGAGAGCTGTAGAATCTAAAGGAATTTTAGAGAATGCTGTGCTGCTGCTGCTGCTGCTGAGCAGCTTTAACACATTTCGCATAATATTGAACTAAATCACTTTGTCTTCGTATATGTAGGTGTATCTATGTATTAATATTTATGTATACAAGTTTATAGGTATTCAGGAGTATTAGCGGGTTACTTCTAATTTGCATGCAGAACATTCCAACTCTATTTTGATTGCTCATGACAGCAGTGTAACATTGACAAGCAGGAATTTTCAGCTTTAAACAACTTTTTGCACTTTTTACTAGAATTCCCTTCTGTTAAAAGCAAAGTTCATTTAGAAGGACAAACTTTATCTTTGATACGTATTATATTATTATGATACGAAACTTTCCACAAACAACATTGCCTCATGATATGGGATAGTATATGGGAGTGGTTTTAGAGCCTCCTTTGTCAATAGAAAAAAAGGTTTGCTGAACCGTACTTATTATGGTATGTCACAAAAAACAATTTAGCAGATACTGTTTCACATTTTTATCAACTTATTATCGAATTACGAAAGAAGAAGAAAACCCTGCGAGCTCAACTCAGTCAGTCAACTGAAAAGTGACAGGTCTGAAACTGTATATAAGCTAACAAGAAAGTTCCAATATACTTTTCAAACATTAATGAGAGCATAATTATCGTAAACTCAAAGTAGCTCAATCAAATCCTCCGACAATATCATCTTTTTCGTCAAAAAGCTTGTCGCTTTTTATCGCACTTTTTAATCGTCTAGCCGTCTTATTTACCACACTTTTAGTCTGCTCATACAACTGCCTACTATGTACTAGTTTGTCTGCCTGTATCAAACACCAAACACCCAACCACCATGATCGTCGTCGTCATCATCATCATCGGCAGCAGAAGCATGCTCAGCAGAAAATGAAAAACACTTTAAACTAACGTACATACAAACTACTATCACTATACATGTTTCATAAAGAGAAAAAAAGTCATTTTCCTTCAGCTGTCACATCTCAAGAGTCAAGTGGAGGAAAACTCTTGAGATGCATAATATAAGAGTTTACGTGGTACGTGCAAACTGTAAAGATCCAAAGATCAACTTAATAAGCAGGCAAGTGCACATAACATTATGCACCTTACCCACACGTTGCCTACACGTTCGTATAATGTGGATTTATTAGTCCTAAAAGAAACAACCACAGCATCAGGCAGCAGCTATTATCATTCTACATACAAAAGTTTAAAATGTTTGTTAAAGATTTCTAGTTGGCGAAATCGGCCGAATCCAATTTCAGTAAAGATAAAGCACTAGACTACGGAAAATCGCTTGGCTTGTCAACTATTGTCATTTATAATTTTGCACGTTCATACATGCCGAGTTTAATATCGAAGATACAATGGGGAAAATTAAATGGATCGAAATTATACTTTTGGTTGTGTGCCTTTTCGCTTCTACGCAATAGGTATACACATGTTTTGTCCGTCTGTTCATGATTATGACAAAATGATGACGAGATGCTACATTATGAAGTTGGTATGTCGGCAGTTTCAGCGCAAAGTCAGTTCACAAAAAAGTATGTTTCTATTTCTACTCTTCATAATCATTACGTGTTATAGCCATCACTAAAGACAAATAGGCAAAACCAAAGTTTGTTTGTTTCATTACATTCATAAGCATTATTATTATTACAATTACATGCCTATGACGGAGTAGTAAAACAGAGTTTTTATGTCGAAGCATGCAGCAGCAGTCAGTCACCACATCATTGTAATGCACAAGCAATTTTCTAAGGTCAGCAGTCATATATACAACCGCTAATATCATCATCATTATAACTATACCGTCAGTCAAGTGAAGAAGACGAGAAAAAAGGAATTGCTATTTAGATCATTTTTACTACTCATCATCATCAACGTCGTCAGTAGGCATTACGTTATTATCGTTTACTACAAAGTGGCGTCAGAGCAGCAGCAGCATCATCACGGTAGCAGCGTGTTGTTTGCAGTTTGCGGTGGTTAAAAAGCTGTATTTTGTGGGGTTGGCAGGAGAGTAAAACTAACTTTACTACTACATCCGATTTCGTGGATAGGTATGCGATGAGAAGATGATATTTCTGTGTTACAATATAGAGCTAATAACTACCTATACTATAATATAGCGTTGTGATAGATAGTAACAATAAAACTGGAGATTTTTCAAGTGTTTTTACACTCCTCATGTGCATATTATTATGGCTTTCGCTACATAAAATGTAATGAAATGATCATGACGACGACTGTTATTGTGTCAGAGTCTGACTGAATCTTGAATACCTACTGTTATAGTCGTAGTCAGCCTCAATAATAGGAGCCGGATTAAAGGCTGTTATGCGATACTAGCTGATGGAGATTTATTGCTTTATTATGTTACGCAAGTCAACAACAACTGTCTATAATATTATGTCGCATGATGTGTCAAAACACTAGAAGACTTGAAACTATCATCTTTGTCATTTTCCAAGTGAATTTTGGGTGCTAATACTTTGATATTCTGATTACACAAAGTTGTATAATCTATAGTGTCTTTGAGTTACATAAAAAATCATTTTCTTTGATGTTTACTTGATCATTAACGTCCGTCTTGCTTTATTGTTAGTGATCATATATGCATAGAACGTTATATTTCTCTTGCAGTATGATGAAACCAAAGCCATGTCATGTTCGCATATAGTCATTGTTCAATTACAATAATTCGTCGAATCTGAATACAATAAAATCATAATTTTCCTCACAGAGTGCCTCTATTTTCAATCATCAATTATAAAATTCCTACTCACTATTCACAAATTGACACATGAAAATAAAAACTAATACATTTTCTTGACGTTTTGTCTTTTCATTGCATCCCTATAAAATTTCAACGCGTCGACCACTTCATTTGGAGCTGCCGCTGTGCTATCCAAGAGATTGTCCTTGACGATAGGTCCTGGTCTGTTCCTTACGGCATCTTCGCGCAAGGCCTTTCGAATATGACGAGCTTCCTTACGTAAACTCGACTTGTAATCATAGTTTAATCTATTATAGGTGCTGGTCGACTCGGAATCTGGCCAATATCTTGGAGGGCCTTGCAATTGTTTCAACGTCTTGTCCTTGTTTGCTTCCTCGGCTAGTTTCTCTTTAATTTCCCAAGGTTTGGGAAGCGTCAATAAAGTACCTGAAATTACCATCAATAGTAATGGCAAATCAGGCAAGTGTTCATTTTCAAATTTCACGAGGATGCTGACACAAACTGTGCCCCATAATCCATTTTTACAGTTACCTGGAGCTGCGCCTATTGGAAGCGTTGCTGGAATAGTCGCTGAAACTTTTGTACTTGCCTGTATCGGCTGTATAATGTCTCCCGCCTTTGCTAGAGCCAAGGTCGCTTCTGGATCAGCGTACTTGCTCACCATATCCCTAAATCTTGCATGTGTCATGGGTTGATAAGGTGTCTTCTCCCAAATTGACTTCATTCTCGTCGTGTTCACTGAAAACTTGCTGTTGATTACCTCTTCAATGTTCTTAAATTGCACATCTTGCCTTGGCGAACCAATACTAGTAATGTTGACTGGAGGTGTAGGTGGGCCTTTAGTTTTAATCACTTCGGGCTGCGTAACAGCCGAAGTCGGAATACTGGGGTTGGTGGATTGGGTACTTGGTTTTGTCGAAAAATCAGCATTTAGGATCTCGATAATATTTTCGCCATCTCCTTTATTATTTACCGGAGAAAATGGTTTGGGGCTACCGGATGCGACTGCCGTAGTGGAAATGTTGGATTTCATCTTGTGATGTTTCCCCTTGTCGGTACTGCCCTTTCTTGATTTCGATGATGACCTGTGCCAAGTTGTTGTCAACTGTTGACGTTGCAGAATCCGGGATGAGTCGACGATACTGTTTTGCTTGGTGACATCTTTTGAAACATTCACCTTAGACTGTCTACTAGAACCCAGGGAGGATTTCACAACTGACTGTTGAGAGGTTTTCTTTGTTGTCGGAATGGATCGTTTACTGGCTTTTTTTGATGGGGCGTTTGTTCCTGCAACCTTTTTACCCTTCTTTTTACCTTTTTTCTTTTTCGATGTTGTTGACGCTACATCGTCCTCCGCTGCAAGAGAATCAGTTTGGACAACCATATCCGTGCTAGATTTCTTATTCGCTAATCTAGTCGATTCTTCGAAATATTTTCTTAAAAATGCAGCGTTCTGCACCGGATCCTTGTCCAAACTAGTAACCGACGAACCGCCTTCATTGTAAGGCCTTCGAGAATTGAGTCGGTCTACCGATTTCCTCTTCGATCTACTTTTTCTTTTGGAGGTTTTGCTCTTGCTAGTCGCATTGCTAATCATTCGAGACTTTGATATTAAAACTGGCCTACTATTCCCAACAGAATATGTCGACGACTTTTTTACTTTTCGTTTCTTTTTCTTCCCTTTTCGAACCGAACCAGTGGCATTGACATCCTCGGCTGGAACATCCGCCTGGTTATTTTCCTCGTTGCTTTCCCTGTCATTGTTGTCGGCTTGCAAGCCAGAGGCCGAACCGGACTGTGCACTTTGTTCGTTACCCGGAAGATTATGAAGCGAAATCACGCGTGTGATGCTGCTTAGTAGCTGCTTCAGTTCGTCCCCCGAGAGGGGACGCTGAACTGCATGCCCTGCCAATTGACTTTCGTCTGTGCCTGGAATAGTTTTCCCGCGAGATGTACCTGTGCTAACTGGGTCGCTTCCAGCAGCAGAGGTTGACATACCATCATAGACATTGACAGCTTTTAAAATTTCTGTAATTTTGCTTAACTCTGATACATATTCAGCATCCAGAGGAGCAGGTTTAAATGCTTCCATGTTTTTGTCATCTTGAGATAATGAAGACTTTTTAGATTTTTTCAACTTGCCGGATTTTGTTCGTTTGGGATGTGCGCCCACGCTTCGACTAGATGGCTTTACTTGCATTTTTAATGGCGAATTCATTGATTTTAAATTAGGAATGACTTTGCACAATGGATTTTAAAGGAAGGGTTAACACACATTTTACATGGCGAATATAGGCCTAATAAAACTATGTACTACCGGAGAAATAAGCTGTCTACTTATTTTCTGTAAGAGTTGAATTGATCATTATAGTCGATGTTGTACAGTTGTAACTATATGAATTTTATACACCGTACAGATCAGATGGCGTTATTTTCATCTTGCATAATGTTACACAATAGTCACAAAAAACTGGAAATCACCAGACTTTTCACTTTCAATATTTTATAAATAATAACTACCAAAAGCGTACATATGCTGAGAAAATGGTTAATGCAATGATCATCCTGTCTGGCTCTATACAGTACTCCATGCACGACTGACAATAATGAATAATGTCCGATTCCGAATAAACGTGTAAATGCCCATACTTTCTTCTAAAAAATAGACATGTGTAGGGAATATTATGTACATGAACCACTATCAGCCAAATGAAATGATATGCCCATAATGGCTAACTGGGAACTACAGCAGTCGCATAAAAAACTGCCAATGAATACTGTTGAATGTATAATAGTCGATATCAAATCATACATACGTCAATGATGCATTTACATCACGATAATCAATCAAATATCACAACGTGAGTATTTATACTGTACGCATGAATGATCACGTTCATATTATTACTGATGCATGTTTTTCCTTTTTTTCTTTTCGAATGTTATGCTATTTCGCAAAGAGGGTTTGGGATATAAAGAAGAGATTTAGATTGCAGTTAGAGACGCCGTAGATTGTTTACATGTTGAATGTAGTAATAATTACTCCAGTCAATCTACTAATAGCACTAATGATACAGAATATACCTATGTAAGTGTGTCTCATCTATAGGTATGCGCACAGGGAACCAGTAAAGCATAACAGCGAAATGGCAGTTTCGTCGGAAGAACCCATGGCGAGACAGAAATGGAAGGTCATGCTTTCTCTGAATTCACTCGCTATATACTCATTTGACGTTTCCTAAAATGTTATGCGATTTTCAAACTGGCTAATAATATGATTCGTGAGAAGCCATGGGTGGACCAGAAAAGGAAAGAAATTAGTATGACTCAATGGGGGAAATCGTAATTATTGGAAACGGAGGTGTAGTGACTGTCTCGTGCTGGACAAATTAAAAGTTTTGGCGGTGCTTCTTCTCATACCAGTACTTTTCTTATTTAATTGAAAAAAATGCTAGAAATGATTAGCTGATATAATGATGTATACATATATACCATGTTACGTAACGTATAAAATACTTGTGTACGGAAGTGTCAATTTATTAGCAGTTGTGTGTGGGCTGGTTAGTATTCGGAAAAAATCCCAACGCCTAGCAGTGACATGAATTTTATCGCATTTTTCACTCATCAGGTAATTCAATGTTTACAAAAATGACGCCTTTTTGTTGCGTTGCTTTCTGGCAGTTTTTCTGTTATTTTTTTTCAAAAGTAAAAGACTCATCCCGTCGTCTTATTTTTCATAGTTAGGTAACATCATGCTACGTGCAAAGCTGCACGCATAACAGTTTGATTTCGAAACAAAGTTTTGGAGGAGCAACTTAAAGAGGGGAAATTATTAGGATACTTTTAGCCATACAACAGAATTATCCTCATCGTCATCGTCGTCACCTAAATTACTACCAACAGATTGAGCAGGATAACATTTGTAGTGTGCAGGATAGTGAGAAAGGTTTTGTCAACGACGATGCCTGCTCTGCTGAACATGGCCGCGTGATGATGATGAGTGCCATCGAAGCAAAAAATTTCTTGCTAACATGTAATTTATGAAGACTTATTTTGATGATGGTATGCAGAGTATATCGATAACGTGGCTTATTTTCCTACATGGTTAGTAATACACACACATCCATATGAAATGAAAGCAACAGATACGAAAAATATATATAAAACATATTTTAGAAAACTACATAATGCGCTTTAGTAGCAACTATCAACATCAGCAACAATATTCCCTCATCATCGTCACCGTCAAATTGTAGAGAAAAATGGTTTGCTACCAGAAGCGGATCATTGGGGAATATGTGGGTGATGATGGTTGTGGAATGCAAAACATTATGGCTTTTCCCTTCAATTTTTTTCTTAAAACTTTTTTTAGTATTGATGCAAAGCGCACGTATTTCCCCTTCGCATTTTTAATCGTGTGATTTTGTATATTCAATATTTGTGCTAGAATTCAAACATTATTTGAAACAATTCATATAATGAAATTACAAATTGAGGAAGAATGAATGAAATGTTACAATAAGGGAAATTGGAAGGAAGGTAGCTAATAAATATTGGAAAATGTGTGGACATACACCTACCTGCTTCGTGCTGCTCCTCACGTGATGTATGTATGCTATATATTATTAGGTATTCTTCAGGGGAATCCCTTGATTAAATGAATTGGACGACTTCAGCGAGGGGTGACACGTAACCGTTGTCTTGCTATTGTCAAAACAAAAGTAATGGTTCACAATTTCTACATGCAAGTTGGCTCAACCACTTTGTGATTGTCTTCGTTCCGACTGATTGCAATGCGAAATACAATATTTCGCTATATTAGAGGTTCCGTCGAATTTGCGAGCTCATCATCAGCAATGCCCGGCTAGAGCTCCTTCTTCATAACAAAAGTTTGGAACTTCAAAGTGACATGCAAAAAGCTGCAGCACAGCTACTAGTTGGTATGTTCAATGTTGTTGGGCTGTTGTGCAAGCAAGCACAACAGTTTTTTGGCTGTTTGTGTGAAACAAAACGCGACTAATAAAAATCGTTCTCGTTCAAAATGCACACAGAATATATTCACTCGGCGACTGTGTGCACATATTATTATTTTCCTTCACAGTAATAACCAGGAGCATATAGAAAAAAGTTTTTTTTTCGCTTGTTGTACTGGCCAAAATCAATACTTTTACAACCGTATCGATTATATGTCGTGCTATATGAGTTGAGTCTGAGTGTGTGTTCTTGGCCTCGTATTTATACCCAAGCAGTCATCATGGAACAAGTTCGCAGTTAACTTTTGTGTTACGATTTTTATTATAACAATATTTTGCATCTTGTCATCATCCTCGTAACATTATGCATGTATATACTTAGGTATCTGTTTTTTTCAAGAAGAAGAGGAAGGAAGGAAACAAGATATTGGATAAATCGTTGTGAATACGCGAAAAAAATCACATGTAAATATTATAGAGACGTATGCGTTGTTATCATTTCAGTGTGTCTACAATATTATTATCATGGGAATGCTGCAGAACAGGAACAGAAGAGCAATGCAGGCGATCTGCTCCTCCAACAACGTCACACAATTTTACTACCTCGCTCGCTCGCTTCTTCTTCTTGCACAATAATATTATTATCTGTTTTTTTCTCTTGCAGTGGAGCGCGTGTTGATCTCTTCTCTTTCGCCTGGCATAAGTTTTCTACGTGTAAAGTCGTTTCTAGTCTCTCTGTGTCTGGCTGATGGTGGTAATCATTTTCATAAAGATGTATAAAGTGTTATGAATAGAGAAAAAATATTTAAGAGTACATGTGCGTTTTTGCTTGTAAACGATCCTTGTGTTGGTGTGTTGGTACACTGTTTAACGCGCTGCTCGTTCGCTGCTGATCAAGTTGAAACTGTCTGTATGTTATTTCTTTCTCAGCGTTGCTAGTTTTCCGTTGATGATGATGACGATGCTGCCAAGAAAAAAGGCTTAAATCTGACTGAATTCCTACACGTCAAAAAATATCTAGAGTCCAAGATGACGATACATTTACTAGTGGAACCAATATGGAGATATATCCTCTGCTTATAGCGCGCAGTTTTTAGGCACTCACGAGAGAAGAGTTCACTTTTTATACGAATGTACTAGTAATGTATGTGTTGTACGTATTTGCATGCATATATATTCCATTGACGCATGCTATTGCAAATTTGTTGTTGTGATTGCCACTGCCACGGACTCGCAAGCACTTTATCATGGAGATAATTGTAATTTAATTTGTAAAGGAGAGGACGGCGACAACAACTCGTCCGGCAGTGTGTATTCAACAAGCACAACCAACAAATTCTTTCAATGCTTTACAAAGTCTCATTAAACTTTATGACAATTTCAAGTTCAGTGAGTTGAAAATAATGTGTCAAAAGTCAACAGTAATAATGGCGGCACCGGTGCTGATTTAATTCTGATAAGACTGATCAAAAACTTTCTCATTGAGTGGTTTCCTTTGCAAAATTGCAATATTTACATATTGTTATTTCTCGGCCTCTTTGATCCTTTAATTGAGTCCCATTAAATTAGCAGAAATACATACACTGGGGAGAATATTTTATAATTTTCGCTGGCATTGGCGAATAAAGACAGTGTTCAGGGGTATTTGATGAAAACACTTTCATTTAATGTGACTATAACTGCACAGAAAAATGCAAATTGGCCAATAAAGGAGGAAAGGAGACAAGATATTTGACAAGAAACATTGGCCAGCCGCTTTCTTATTCTTCCTTCTTTCACTAATTGATTATTACTCTGCTCCCCACGCGTTGTGAACAATTAATCCAACACAGAATATGTCACGGATAAAATTCTTTCACAGCAAGTTGGCCAAACCACAACAATAGCAACTTGCAACCACGAATATAGCGTATATAGATGTTCATCTATTTTTTAATGTGCTGATTTTGTTGCTGATTAACGTATAGTAACGGTAGTGGATACAGTGTGCAGTTGTGTGGCAGTGAGAAGATGATGATGATACTTTTTTTTCGCCCGCTACTCGTATTAACACTGTATGATTATTCCCACGAAATAGATGAAATAGAAAAAAGGAAATACACACTGTCTGGTTGGCCGGATCAGGCAGTAGGAAAATATTAATAGTAATAATAAGTAGGGAGGACGACAACTCGCCGAAACGAAATGCTGTCCGTCTCTGAGCGCTGTTATCTGTAGACCAGGTCCCTTTATAATGTATAAAAATGATTTTTGCCTTACAATAACATAACACTTTACAAGAGAGAAGGAGAAGAGATGTGTGTGTGTGAGGAAGCTTTAAATGGTAGTAAAGGTATAGGTATAAACGGTTACAAAAGTACTGGTAATGGAAGGAGCTAGCAGTACAGCAGTAGTGAAATGAGGCACAAACATCACAACATATATAGTGGCAATAGGAGTCTGTAGAAGTAGTAGTAAAATAGTTGTGCAAAGAAGATTGGCGAGCTTTTATAGTATCGCACACAAAACTGGAGTTATATGACTGTATAAACGCCAGTACAGGAGAAGAAGCTTAAAACTTTGTCCATGTTGATGATAACGATAACTTATAATATACGAACCAGGACAGGACAGAGAGAGTGGCAAAAAAGTGGGATACACACAAGTAGTAGTAGTGTGTGCAACTCTTGCTTAGAAGAGCATAGCACAAAAAATAGCATAATGTGGATGTTGATGATAAAGCACGAAAATACTACTAGAGTTTTTTTGTGCGAGTGGTGTGTGTGGAGTATATAGCTCAGCAAAAAGGGTAATGATGTGATGTGTAGCAGCAGAGGAGAAGGAAAAGTGTCGGGAGAGTCGGGATTTTTTGGAGAGAGAGAGAATGGAATTACAGTTGATATAACGGAGAGCTCTCTCCTTTCCCATCCGTCAGTTTTCGCGTCATGTCTTTTACAAGCTGGCTGTAAGAACTACGGATGATTGTTCTAGTATTAGGGATATTGGGTGCCTGCATTTTTACTGTCTGGTTGGGTTGGTATATAATAGATTCTTTCCCGTGTTCTCATGATCACAATCATCGTGTGCATACACGAAAAGGAACCAGGCGCAATAGAGAAAGGCATGCTTGTTTGTGTGTCCATGAGAAGAAATTTGGGGAAATATATAGGGATATAGAATTGTATGTATATTTTCCTTTATACCGTTTTGGATTGGAAAGTAAGTCTTATGCTCACTCTTGTAACGTAACGCATGCCACATTGTTCAAGTTTACCATGTGAAAAATCCGAGCACCGGAGAAAGGAGCATTAGTTGAGTTGAGCTGTTTCGTACGTACATGATACATGCATGGAGGATAGCTGTGGAGGTAAGCAAGCCAAGGCATGGTAAAATGAGAAAAGCCGATCCTTGCCACGTTGAAATTCCAAGATTGAAGGACAACAAAAAGCAACCATGAGCTTTTGTATCAAGCAAGCAAAAATATATATACCACCACTAGCACATACTATGACATGATCTCCCAATTTTCAAGTATTAAAATGTGTGTGCATAAAAATATTACACTGGCAGTGGCAGCACTAATTTTCTCCTTAGCTTTTTGTGTACATATGTAACTTCCTAATATCCTATACGGTATTGATATGATGAGGAATAATAGCTTGGTGGATGAAAATAATTTGTACATTTATTACAAAGGCAGCATACGTTATATATTATTAACGCCGTATGTATGTATATATATAGGTGCTTAAGAACTTTCTATGCCTACTTCCGAACGAATGTGGTCGCCACCGGACGATCTTAGGGAAGCAATGTTTGTGGAGTAACAGGCCACAACGTAAAGTTTCACTTGCTCAGACAGGATAAAAAAGGCTACTACTGTGCACTTGTGCAGTTACTTGGGAGAGATAATTTAACTAAAGTCGAGACTTGAGACAAAAAGTAGTAGGATCTATTTAGAGTGTTATTCGATGAATGAATTTATGTAATTCCTTCTGTACATACTTGAGACTTGGAAGGTAGGATTAGTTTTGGGAAAAAGTACTTCAACAAACAAATAAATTTCTTGTATATAAGTAAAAAATTTCTTTATAGTGTGTTCTACATATGACAACGTTATGATATGCTCTGTGTAGTAAAAAGAAAGCATGTAGTAAGTTTGTTTTTCGTTCATGAAAAAAAATCTCCCATCAATTTAAGATTTGCAGTCATGAATTTTTACACTACGATTGCAACTTAATATTATTTATAGTACACAAATACGGTTTTTTATTAATCTGGGAAACCCAAACTTTTTCACCAGTCATACACAGAGTAGTAATGTATGTAATGTAAAAGTATACATAATATTCCACATTTTTTTCACATGGATGCATAGCAAGTCAGCATGCATAACAACTGCAGCTCTACAAGTTTTCTCCTTGCAAATAATATGCAGTATGGCAATGGAAATGTCATTTGGGCAACAAAAAAGTAAATTGTTGTATGTGAAATGGAAATGAGGTGGTGTCGTTCCAACACAATGTTCGTTTTATATGACTGAACATGATCCCTCCATAATCGTGAAATTATGTATGTCTGGTGCACAGTTAATTTAACGGCAGCCTTTCTTTCGTCAGAATTGCATGTTTCCAATTATAGATTTGCATTTTTATATGTACACAATGTACGTCATTTTCAGGGACAAACGTTACCTAATAATCCTTATCATCAATTCCATTCAAACGACTTGAAGTTAATTTAACGAATAAAAAGTATGAAATTATGTACGCAGCAAAAAACTAACGTCTAACCCAACAAACACGATTAATTTTTCATTGAAAGTCATAAACAACTTTCACAATTCAGAGCCACATGCTCATGTATGTAACTATATCTATTTACAACACCTTTCAAAGTCGCAATTTTTTAATGCTTTTCGGAAAGTGCTGTAATTATGTTCACGTTTGACGTTATTAGCACGGTTAAAAAATGAGAGCGCTTCTTTTAAGCATCATTACCGCATAGATTTTTGGGTAGTGTCGCTCATTATTCCTCCAACAGCTTACGTCCAAAACTTTCTCATAAAAAATTCTGATGTAATTGTAGCATTGAATACGATCTTGTTCGTAAGTAAACATGAAAATCTCACGCACCATTGGCATTGACTAACTTTTATATAACCTGCAGTTTTTTTGAGACAGGAATGATTTTTTTTCATACTTTTATCATCATAAAAAATCTATAGACTGAGCTCCATGCTACCACCAACCAATGCTATAGTGTAATCTCCTGTATTGCCGCTGGTGGCGATGGAAGTAGAAAAAAAAAGTTGAGCACGAGTGAAAAAGAGAAAGCAGCTCAGCTCAAACTAGCTGGAGAAAGCGGTCGAGGAGAGAGAAGGAAAAGAAGGAGAGCAAGCAAGAGGAAGGAGGCAAATACCTGACGTCAGAGGAATACCGTTGACGTCAACCTCTGCGTCAGCAGACCCAACTAGAGCAGCCTTTTTCCACTGGTTACGTTGTTCCCGGTTTCACTGGGATAGTAATTACAGGCTGACACGAGCCACACAAAACGACAACGAGAATAAGACGACTGCTATTGCTCCGTCTTTCTCTTCCCTACTTGTACTTTCTAGTGTGTGTACTTGACGATGGCCCTGATCAGCCCAACAGGAACACTTGATATATGGCGGTCGTCCTAGTATTAGTGGCGATGATGACGGAATGGCGTAGTGGTTTAGATACGGCCCAACAGGATCACATACAAAAAAATCTTTGTAACGGTTTTCCTATAATGATCTATAATATTCCACAGCGGTCTGTTGTGTCTGTCTGTCAGATCTTTTTATGCATGTGTCTATATAGTAGGTACTTATGTAGATATGAGATGGGCATATACATTTACATCTTCTTCATTTCCTTCCGCTTCTGCTGATACACTCTCTCATCCCTTCTTTCTCTCCATTATTACCATTCGTTTGCTTTAATGCTTCTTCTGTGTCGTGGTTGAATTGAATTGAAAAAAGAGAGAAAACCAAGGGAAAGCACGTCAAGCATTCGATTCATGCCATGTGTGCGTACATATATATTTATTATGGCATGAAAAACATGTTTGGAACTTGTAAAGCTCCTTTGGTGGCGGTGTTGTTGTTGTAGGAAGGGAGAGGAGAGAGAGAGAAAAAAAACCGAGAAAGTGTGTCAAGCGTTTGTTAGGAAATCTGATTTCCTCCCTCTTTTCTCCCAGTTCCTTTTCTCTTTTTGTGTGCGTACCTTCTCATCATCAACAGATATTCGCTGACAATGATATGATGATGTTAGACAGGCATAATATACACGTTCTTGGAATAACATTACGTTTTTCAATTTCATCGTCTTCTTTGGTGGATTCCCATTGCTTTCAGAGAGAGAGAGAGAGTTTTTGTAATCAAAACTTGTGGTGAGTAAGTAAGCATCGTGTGGGAAAGCCAGGAAGAAAAGAAGATTTGCTGAGGGTGGGAAAAGTTAAGTCCTCGGGAGATGAAGAGATCTTATGTATCATTGAATTCAATTTTCGCAAATGTATCTCTAGACTGATTGGGAGTTCGATATGAGAACTCTAGAGTCGTCAATTTTTCAACATGTCAGTCAACAAATGATGCTTTCACTTTCGAGCCACGTACTTATGTAAATGACACTCTACTCTTATCTTGATGCCAAGCTATGACAATGTGTGAGATGAAATGGTGAAAGCGGTACTTTTGGGTGAAAGGACGTTCGTGTCTTGTTTACTAATTTTAATTCCGCAATTTTAACTTGCATGATGAATATTATAGTCTAAAGTATTTTATGATAAAGTGGTACAAGCTATTCATTTGTATTTTTCTATGAACATGAACGTTTATTCATGTTCAGTGCGTGGTGGAAGCACTGGACGCCATCTTTTCAGGTAAAAAATAGCATATATTTTGTAACACAATTGTAAAAACCAACTTTTTATGCACCTATGTCAAAATTGATAAGTATCTAATTGTCCACGTCCAAATAAAATGAAAAAGCTAATTTAAATGGAGATTTCAATCTGGTGAAAGTGGTATTAACATGAGAGCATATTAGAAAGAATATAATATACGGTTAAGTTCATTAAAACAAGATAACTAGCACTATTACATTTATTATTCCAATTATTTTTCATCGGTTTGCTCAAGGCCCACCAAATATACCCAATTGCAACTTTCTCCGTTCCGGGTCCCGTTGCTTTTCATGCTTCAAGTTGAGCCGATGATTATAATGACTCATTTGATCAATTAGTGGTAAATATTTGCTCAGCGCTGCATTATGAACTGCTTGGGTCTTGCCCGATGGCTCAATCTCAGAAATCCTTTCTTTCGTAATGTTCGAGAATCTGACAAATTTATCCACAGCTTTCTTTGCTTTCTTTATGGCATTCCTCCTCTCTTCTGTCGTATCTGTCTCGTAATTCTTTTCATACAAAGTGTTATCAGTAACAATATGGCTATGCAGGTACCTAATTTCCTCCTTGAGCTGATTAATGATTAGTCTCCGTTTACGAATCTCGTCTAATTGATACACTGCACCGGAAAAGGTGGCATCATATTCATCGTGCATCCACGGCTCGTCCATCTCCAAAAGTTTCAGATAGTCGTACTGACTCCTCGGTTCTCCGCCCGGTTTTCCCTCAGCTTCGGCAGCAGCAGTTTCCTCGGACTTCGGAGGTGCATCTTCGTCGTCGGAATCATCAGAAAGGATATCTTCGTCAAAATAGTAGTAAAACTTTTCATCGCCGAGCCTATGCTTCAGTAGTCGCGCCACTGCCTTTGGATTCGAGTCCCGAAACTGCAGCAGGTCATCGACATATTCCATCTCGTCCATGCCAAGGTCCATTTCATCGTAGTCCTCCTCCGTCAAGATATACATGGTGTAGTCTATTTTATTTATTGGAGGCTTGTAGGCCAAGTCGCATGGAACGTCCTCCAGGTTATCGTTTCGTAGGATGAATGGCAATTTCCAGGGCGTACGAGGCTCCAGAAAGTGGGGTGGAGCAATGAACCTTTGCCAGCGGATGTTGCTCAACTGTTCGTGAATGAGGACCCATCGTAGGAACATCTTCAGTGGTCCAAAAATGAAAAGCTTGCAAATATAGCTAACTTTAAAGGCAGCGTGGACCAAAAAGGCTCCTGTGATGGGTACAAGAATAACAAAGACAGCGAATATGACGCCAATTATTAGTGGCCATCCAGAGGGCATGTAGAGGCACGCTATGATGGTTTCATCAGTGGAGCCAATATGACGCCAACGTATGTGCAGCCCTTCTGCAAATTTGTGCCTGGCATGGTTGCCTGTGGTCAGCAGCGGTTGATAATTCCGTCGTTCGGAAAGCGTAGCTGGCGACTTATGGTACTGAAGTAGTTTGGCAGCACTGGGGACAAGTTGTCGATCCTTTGATGAAAGGGCCACGGGCTCCTGATTCGTGTGCGTGAAGCCATAACGTCGCTCTCCCGGAGGATACTTAACAAGCTTTCGAATACTTGATTTGTTCATAACTACAAACGTGTCGGTTCTAAAAGGTAAATGATGAAATCTATAAAAATATATTAAATATGAATCGATAATTGGACAGGTTTTTGAGGAGGTAGTTGTGTACATAAGCCATTGTGGAGTCACAAGCTTCCAGTCTACAAGCTCGTAAAAGGGACGGATTTTAGCTACCGGAGTGTTCCGAGCGACGTGAGAAGATCCAAGTGAACTACAAAGAAACCAAATTGCCACGTAGATGAAAAGACTCAAGGGAAACCGTTTCCCTGTAATTTCTACCATTCCAACTGCAGTAAGTTGACTAGGGTTCACAGCGATTACAGGGTAAAATTGAGACAATACAATATGTTTTGAAACTCCAACAAACTTGACCACAAGGAGAAAGACACTATTAAACCATTTCAGGTTATCAGAGGATGGATATCCTATGGTACATGGAAAGTCTACTTTTGTTTTTTGGAAGAAAATGACATGTTGGTGCCGTTAGTTACATTTACATACATTATTACGTTCAACTTGTGACCTATGGACTCGAACGGAAACAACCAATAGCCCGTGCGAAATATACTGCAAGGTTCACACATAATACCAAACAATACTTAATTCCTGTGAACTGATTGATAGGACTAAAACCACATTTCTAGAAAAGTATACAATTTTATTTTCGTTAATTACATTTAAGACAGAAAACAAAAGACACGCCAAAACAGACAAACGTGTTCTAAACGAGTAGATAAATTAATAATAAATCATGAAGGCTACTAAAACAAATCCGTTATCGTGCTATATACTATACATACAATGCTCATTTTTAATCTTCCGGCTTTTCCGGTCTTGGTCCACAAGGCTGGAGCATTTTTTCCACCAAATTAAATCTAATTCGTGCTTTTGTCTCATTTTCACAAATGGCCATGAAATTGAGGAGATCCGGATGTCCCAGAATGGACGCAAAGGTATCCCGGTGTTGATTTGTCAGCCATTCATGTTTCGTAGTGTCTGCATGACCCGTCCCAATGTACTTTGATTGGAGATGCTCCAGTTGACTGTGAATATTATAACGCTCCGCTCCAGCCATTTCTGATCCTTCAATTTCCGTACGCTTATCACGCCTTCAAAATAATCAGTCCTCCTTCCCTACACACGCCAGAATATCTGCAATGTACAAACATATAATAACATATTAAAACGCTATACATTAATCTTCCCACATCACATATATGTATATACAGAATATATAAAACATTATGAAGACTATCATTAATTAACTAGATCAATTTACCCTAAATCAATTCTTGGATATCAATAACACTGCTTTCCCCGAAAAAAGAAGAACCTGTGGCTTCACAACCTCACTGTCAACACCTCGATCAAGGTCTAACAAAACAGTCCAAAATTCGTTATAAACTGCATAAACGTTAGTTAACTAACACGTATTAAAATAACCGTCTTCAGTTAAAAAATGTATTTTTAGGAAAAGATTGCTTGTTTGACAACAAAAATAGAGGAGGTGTTTGAAGATTGCGGTGTTGTTGGGACAGCTTTGCGCACCGCTTGCGAGATGGAGCAGAGTTCCCACTTGAGTCGGCCTGTGGCCGGTTGAGTGCTGCGAGATTAACGTGGGGAGGACCAGAGCACCTGATCGTGTTGTGCTTTCTGTATTACAATTTGCTATTGAGCCAAAAAGTGAACCATTTCTTTTTCGCCACACTCTCCACACTTATCTTGCTGCCTTGTATGCCTTGTGTACGGTTCGTCTTATTACTTTGCTCCCATCTCTATTATATTTTTTTCTGTACCTGAAATCTGAATAATTTGATATTGGATTGTTGTAGTAGTTGTGGTGGATAATCGGGATAATAATTATTTTTTTGTAGTGCAGGCTGTGTAAGGGATTCTTGGCATTGTTGGAAAAGGACTAATATTTGGAAAAGGTTCCAGGGAAGGACTTGAAATTGGTGAAAAATGGCAGGATTACTCGCCCGCACTGCCTTCCGTCTTGGAAAGCGACCCAGTCTGATGGTGTGCAGTGTCCGAGGAGAGAAATGTAAGAAACGTAGTTTTACAATTAAAACGAATCATTAATGCGGTATTTAATTGGAGATTAGTAGTTTAGCTAAGGGTTTTGATGTTGATAAATGAGAATAGTTTTCGGAAAATGTTTTATGGCTCCAATGATAAAATGGCGGAAGGAAGAAAGGAAGATATATCAGCTGTTTTAATATTTAATATGTATAAGTCTTATTTTAGCATCAATTTATAATTAATTGTGGTCTAATAAGCGTGTCTTGCTGGATCAACGAGCTAAATGCACGTTATTGTTATTCGTTAATTTGCGCTTGCTTGCACTATATCCCTTACCGGACGCGATTAATTCTCAATACCACCAATTTCGATAATTAACTGCTAGATAGGAAGAAGTGTGTATGTATGTATATTTGCGGAGGGATGAACGCATTTAGAGTTAATTTTATGAAAACATATCTTGCAATAATGTTTTTACAACTTTGTTAGGTTTAAAAACAGACCAAGGTGGAAAAGTAGGTGTGTTTTGCTTAGTCAGATGAGAATTTTAACCGTTACGTTTTATTTTGCAGATATGGCTGATCCCTTGGAGCATGCCACCGGTTTGGAGAGGAAGGAATTGGAAGCCATCAAGAAAGGAAATCCGGTAATGACGCCAAATTTTCCTAGTACACTTGGATGAAGTGATTCTGTTTGTTTTACCTCTAAATCATCACATGCATTTGTAATTTATCCTTATTCCCTCAGGATCCCTTCATGATGAGAGTTATGAAGAGGGGCCCAGGTACCAAAACCGAACCCACGTCAGTTCCTTCTTTCCAAGAAAGCAGAATTATTGGATGCATTTGCCACGAAGAAGCATTTTATGTAAATTGGATGTGGTTGTACCGTGGAGAACCTAGACGATGTGAATGCGGCTACTGGTTCAAGCTTGTCGAAGCCGATGATCCTTTTAAATGAACCCGTAAAATCGCCTAAAACCTTCTTTTCATTCTTTGAATTTAGTTAGCAGGAATGAGTTAGTCAACAACGTAAGTGAAAGTATGAAAACTGTAGCTCTGTTCAACAAAAAAAAATTACTTCATAATAATTGTAACGGACTCTCAATATTATACATGCTGTAGACATGCCATATTTCAATGTGAAAATCAAGATACACACCCTTTAAAAATCATTGATGTGTATTTATTATCTATTGTAAAATAAAATGTTGTATGGGGTGTCCGCAGTTCATCCGACTGTAAAACATCGTTGTAAAAATCGGAAGTTACGAATAAATCTTATGTTTATTGTATAGATAATGTGAAGATGCTGGTTTTTATGCAGTTAATTGTTATGATGAGACAGAATATATTCACCCTTACACCGTAGTAATTAGTACTTGGAGAAAGATTTTAACTTTTATTTATTTTTTACTGCGAGATCACAACCACAAGACAAGATAACGTGCCTTATACGTACGAAATACAATAGTTTTAAATGTTTTGTTACACTGCTAACAAATAATATGGATAATATTTCTACTTAACATTGCGATTAAATTTATACGTACCTCTCAGTTCATTAAATAAATTAGACATTAATTGCTTTGTAGTAATTCAGCTAACTCTACGTTGACGTTGAATTGAATAGGTCCTTTCTGACGTTCTGTTATATTAATAATAACAAGATACACACATGAAATATCCTTTACATACATTCCACAAATTCTCTATAAACTTTGTTCAGCAGTTCAGCACATCTATCTACTCACTGAACAATATTTTCAAAACTACGACAAGTTTTAAAAGTAATCAACCGGCGACCTTTTAAACTTGCTATAAAGATTTTTGGTGTTTGAATGAAATTTCCATACTATTTTGTGTCAAATTCTTATCATCGCAAATGAAAAAACAAAGCACATCATAGTTTATGGACATTGGACATGTTTTCTTTAAATGTTGGCGTAATTTTTTATATTTTTTCAGTCTCAGAATGTTAAATATATTGTTGGTATACTTAGAAATAGGACAGTATCAACTCTGAATTTTCATTTGCACGCAAATTAAACTAACTACACGAAAAAATGACAATTTATCATTTATGTAGACTTTTTTATACCTGTTTGAAATGGAATGGGATACTATACTCTCTTCCTATTAACTGTCTGCTTTAAACAAAACCAAAATAATTCGAAACATAACCCACTCTCCTCCACTGGATAAAGTGATATGCGTTGCTACACATCGTAATATCATTCTTATGTCATACATCTCTGGTTTAGTAGTAATTTTGAGAAACAAGAAACAATCGCTCATTCATGGACTATTACGATACGTATAATATTTTTAATGTTAGATATTATTAGCTTCTATTTTTTTCCTCAGGTGCTTCAAACTTTTTGGTAAAAAAGACGAAGGCTTATATTTGACTAGTCATTTACTTAATTGTAATTTGTGATTAATCATCATCTTGATACGACAAGTATTCATCAAAAGTAATTACGTAGAGCAGACTTATTAAATAGACCGTTAAACTCGACATTTAAAAATTACGTTACAGTGAAATTATACTAATGTACAATGTGAATACCACGACATTTGCATATAACAATAATAAATTAGTTTGGTAGTTTTCAAAACTAAAATGATAGCACGACATTTCTTTAAATAATTATAAATATACATGTTCCCAAAAATTCACAAATTTTTGTGTCCCAACAAGCATGGCTTAGTTAATTTGTAAAATGGTGTTTGGACAACATGCAAACGTCACAGTGATGCTGAAATACCTAATAGAGTACATAGGTAGGTTAGATTTGTAATATAATGTGGCCCGTGAGCAAAAAGGTACACAACATCAGCTTAAACATAATAGTATTCATTTTTAATTGTAATTAGTAACGTTCCTTGTATATGTATACTATCGATACAAGAAAACTAACAAGACTATCTGGTGAACGTTTTTTAATTGATTGATACAATAAGCAGCATATACCTACATATAAATATCAAGGTAAAATAGCATTTAAAAAATATTAACGTAAGGACTAAACTATGATGATTTTAAAACTGTGTGAACTGGGGATGCAGACATGGAGGCAGGCTTGCTAGCGGGACCTCCTCCTGCGGCTCGTTTGGAAATAAATTCTTCCACTTCAGGATGCCTCATGCGAATCGCGTCAACCACGTCCAACAAATGTTTGGCATCCATCGCTAGTACATGAGCGGCTGAAAGCATTTGCCTGTTCATCAAAATTAATGGAGAAAAGGATATAAAAGGTCAGATTAGATTTGCCTTATCGCAAATGTCAATAATGGAGTATTATTAGAAGATTAGATGAAACGCATACTTGCGGTATTCTTGGTCAAGGGTCGTAGTGCTGTACTTCTCAGCCAGACGGTAAGCGTTGACTAATTCCTTCATGTCTGTGCTAAGAACTTGATGAGCCATCTCAACCTGAGAGAAATAAGGCACAAAAGTTGTCATTAAGAATCACACACGTGAATGTTCTATAAAATATTCAATGATGTGTATGTACTAAAAATGTTCGTTTCTAATGCTTGTAATAATCGCAACTGCTCATTTTTTACCTCATGCCTTGCAGTATCTGGAAAAACATTGACTAGTTCATCTACACTTCCCAGTAAGCCCCTGAGCTCAATTCCAACTTTCCTCACGAGATCCAGAAACTCAACTTTCCCCGGCTGTTGAACTCCTTGCGTCAACTCCATAATTGCTTTCACCACAAATGTTGTGCAGTCATACACTCGGTCATTAGCGCGATCCAAGTCAGCCGTGGGTGTGGGCTCCATTTTCTGCAAGAAGAAGAAAAGCGTACATAATCCAAGTCTATTAGCTGAACAAAGTTATTTGCCCAAGAATACTATTTTTCTTATAGATAAACATGGACAGGATTCTACGGAATTTCCTTTCATAGACTTGGTCGAGTAAGTGCAGACTCTGGATAAGTGGCTTACCTTAACAATAATGAGCTTTTTGTCTGAAGCGGAACCTCCTGTTTCCGAGCCGGAGTCTCCAAGTGGCACAAACCCTTGTTGGGAGCTGGGACCCGAAGAAGATCCATTAGGAACATCGCCACATTCACTATCAGATCGATCTGAAGTGCTGGTGGTGATGGATAAACGTTTTCTCTGTAAACAAAAACACAACAATAATAACATGAACAATGTGTACGTAGGTAGACAAACAATTTTTTTTACTACTATACTAACTAAGCTACTATCAAAACCAGCATCGCCGCCCAAAAAACCAACTTTGCTACAGCAGTTTTGCTAAAAAAAGAGTAGAGAAAAGAGAAACCAACAGTTTTCCAAAGTGAAAATTTAGGTCGGCTCGGCATCCCTCACTCTACTCCTCCTCCGAACCACATCATCTCACTTTTGGGTTCCCTTTCTCTCCGCTTATATGCTCCATATCACTCCAATTATGCGATATGTGACTGTGTGCCATTTACCTAAAGTGCTTTGCCAGCGAGTAAATGAGACTATCTTTATCTCCCCATTTGGGAATAGAAAAAGAAAGCTTGTATGCTCTGCTATCATCATCTTCATCATTCCACAAATTCACTTCCGCCACCAGGCCAAAAGCACATGAAAACCAGTAGCCATTCCTTGTTTTATGACAATACAAACTTTCTTTGAAGGATATAAATTGTGATGCTCTGTGAACTCAAGCCGTTCGTTACACACACACGTGAAGAAAAGCACACAAAACAACAACACGGAAGCATAAGCTACTTTCACTTTAGTTTGCACACATACATAACACGCATTTTTCATCCTTTCTCCATCGCACAACAGTGTAGTAAACTGATGAAAGGTGCTTTTTACATCATAAAAAAGGATGAAACAACAAGCAGTGATGAAAGAGAAAACTAAGGAAAAGCCTCTACTCTATATATCTATAATATTTAGTGTGGCATGCTAAGTAATGGGTTTCTCACCAAGTTATTTTCTTCTTCAGCAAGCCATTTGCCATCTTCTTCAGATTGCTTCTGCTGCTCTCGCAGCTTTTGCTCCAACTCAAGCTTATACCTGGATTCCAGATCGTTTCCATCAACGATTGCGCCTCTATTTCCCTTAGTATCCTGCTGGAGTCATCATCCAAGAAGAGGAAAGGAGAAAAAAAGAGAAAGAAGATTAAAGAGAGCTCAACACTACATAATATATTTTTGTTTATATTACTTATTATTGCGTATTTCGTAGTAAAGTAACCAACTGAAGAATACTGAACTGTACGTTTTAGCACAAAATAAAATATCATTTACACAAAATACGCAATGTACATGGCATTCGCAAGAAAGAGAGAAAAACATAAAACTGTCCTCTGTTTTTTTCACCGCCAGCAGGCGTACATGAAAGGTAAAAATATGCTAGTGGGATTATACTCTTGGATTGCAAAAAAAAAATATTTTATATCTTTTTGAAAGTATCTCAAAGCTGTGAGAGAGAACTACATCGTTTTGCTTTTGAATTTCAAAGTGCCAAACTATGTCAATGAACTTTACTTACGAACAAACATAAAGAACACCACGCATATTTTTTCTCCATAATATCTTTTTTAACGATTTTCTCTTTGTAAACCATCTCATCACCATACTCGTCATGCTTTCGCAACAAGGAAGCCTTTCATCTACGCCTCCAGCAAAAAATATTTATGTAATATTTTTATACACGAATGAAAAAAGCATAAAATACAAAAAAAAGTATGTTTGATCACCAAAAAAATAACCCAAACCAAATTCAATAGGTTGATCTGAACCAACTTAACAGGTAGGTAGGCAGGGAAGATTGGAATAATATAATAATAGTATATTTATGTAAATAATACAATACATTTACATCACAAAACGGGAGTAAGTAAGCGATGTATATAGTGTGCATATAACCCTTCACCTGAAGAAGTCCGCAAAAAAATGAAGGATGCAAAAAATATCACAAAAAAACTTACACGTTCGAAAAATCCGATAGAAATAATTATATGTACATGCTCACGTGTATACAAAAAAAATCTGACCAAAACCCATTCAAAAAAATGAGAACAGGTAAAAAATGCATATAATTCAAAGGATATAAATAAAAGTGGCAAATTGAAAATTGTAAGTTTATCATTCATTATCATTATACAACTATAGTTTGATGCATGAAATTTTTGGTGAAAAGTGAACCTTGTCCAACGTTCCATAATTGGAAGCCGGTTTTGAGCCTCCAGGTGTGCTGGATGACATATTAAAAATATCTGAACTAGAGCTAGTACTAATAGTGCCTAGACTGGATAAAGTGTTGCAATTGTGAGCGCCTCCACCACTTCCACCTTCAGCTCCTAAAACAACTGCAGTTGAACTACTACAAAGTGCAGCAGCATCCCCTAAGCTTTGAGTATGGAGAAAATGAAGCTGGGGTTGTAGCAGTTGCTGTTGTTGTTGATGCTGTTGTTGCTCTAATGCGGACACACTGGGGAACAATTTGGTTTTAAGTTTTCGTTTTGGTGATCCTAAAGTTCCACCAATAAAATCTACCGCAAGTGTGTTGAACGCCGAGGCTGGTGTGTTGTACGCTGCAGGATTGATACCGCGTTGTTCACTTTCTCGAAGGAGTTGCGACAGAATCTCGGGATTTTGAGCGACAATGTACGTGGTGGGGCCCACGACTGCCGTCTGCTGCTGAGCCGTTTGCTGCGATTCACCAAGAATTGTTGGACGCTCGATTCTGGGTGGTTTAGGTGGGGCAACTTCGTCCGATGTTGATGAAGCTAATAATACGGTCCAATTTATAAAATAAACTTATAGGTACACCGCTCCATAATAATAATATAATAATAATGCTCCCTAAAATCTACACACACGAAATAAAATGCTGAAAACGCTAAAAACTTACCCCAAGACATTGTCTGAAGTCTACGATTCTCCCTCCTAGCCATGTCTTTCTGTTGCTGCTTTTCTTCTTGTAAGATTTCACTACAAATGCATATTCCCAAAAGAAAAGTTTGTACTTTACCATTTTTTAAAAAGAACTCTCCATTCCCTTCTTCTCTCCAAACTGCTAAAACTCACTCATCCAAGAGAGATTTATTATTGCAATGCTACTTTGCATATCAAGCAACTAGATGATTCAGATGATACGTTCATGCAATGCAGAGAGGAAGAGAAGGAGAAAATAATAGGTTTTCTTTATAAAATATTGTTTTGTCCTGCTTACAATAATGCTTCCTTAAGATGCTGAAACCCAGGGCGCTTAGAGGCAAAAAAGAAACAGTAATATTAGTTTGTTTGTCTGTATGAAATAATATGCTCATAGACCTGTCCCTCTCAAGTCTAAATTTTGAAGCCTAAATCGCCTTACCTTGGAGGGCTCATAGTTCCAGCAATGGGACATTAGCGCGTAGAGTCTGGGAGGACAGTTTGGTGGTAACGGTAGTCGCTCTCCATTCTCAATCTTCCCTATCACATCATTATTTTGAACACCAGCAAAAGGTTTTACTCCGTACATCAAGATTTCCCAGATACACACGCCTGTAAAGTTAAACCAACAACCAGAAAAAAGTTAGACATACAAAATGTCAGTATAAATCGCAACCAGCCAGGTAATAAATTCTAACAAGTTGCATAAAAACTTTTGCTGTCACTCGTATCGTTTCTCTTCTCATCCATTTTATCCTATGCCTGTACCACACCACCTGCATAGGTATACCTGAATGAAGTTCATCTTCAGCAGCGATCAAGTCGACACACTTTAAACATCACAACATCAGAGACTATATATTATATCTTGTACCATAATAATATTCCCTTGCCTATAAAAACTTGCTGCAATCTATCATCCTGTTTTATTGCTGGTATATACAGAACATAACATACTTTATGGATTTAGCAGCAAATCTAAACTCATTCATCTTATCTCTCGTCTTCTTCTTACGCAATCATATCATCTCTACTCTACCAAAAGCTCTGTGTGTTTATTTATTTATTGATTTTAGCATGGGATCATTTGTACACGTATCAATTCTAATCGCACCTTATATGTCACGTCAATAGAACTCAGCAGGGGGAAGCTTTTTCTCATGGACAGATCATAACATATATAGGTTTACGTAACAAAATAGCTACGCATTAAATCTTTTTTTTCCTTTCGAAAGTGATATCATAAGATCGGAAATCATCATCGTCACGTCATCATGAAATGTCAGCGTATGGTATGGCAAATCAAATGGCAAATGCCTACTTGATATTTCATTAGACTGAACTTGACACTTTGTTCTCTGCTGAACCCATATAACGACAGTATACTATAGAGATGCGTAAAACAGTGAGTAGAGAGATTGTTCAATCCTTACCAAACATCCACACATCACTGGCATGGCTGAAGCGTCGGAAATTGATTGACTCAGGGGCCATCCATTTGATGGGAAGTTTACCTTTTGAGGCTTTGTAATAACACTGGTCTTCTCTTACCCACCTACGAACAAAAGGAATTTAACATTACATGTAGAGCATCATCTTTATCAGCATAATTTTCATGACCTGTGCGGGCATAAGGGCAGGCCGACAAATATAATTTTATGCGACAGGTCAAATTATATTGCCCACTTATTTTTGCAAGGAGTGTAAATCTTTTTAAAATAAGTTTTAATGGCTAACCTGCTTAACCCGAAATCACTTAGTTTAACACAGTCACGTGTTGAGACCAAGACGTTCCTCGCAGCAATGTCCCTGAAAAGTTCATTAATAAGGATTGCAATTTAATGACACATTCTTCCTGTTGCGTATGGCCTACGTGAAAGGAACTAAAGCCAGATCTTCCTACAATCATAAGCAGCCCATATAATTAACAAGTATAAATCACACGAAGGCATATATAGCTTGTTATATTAAATAGCGTGGCTTATTGCAATAATTAAATTGTCAGATCCTGCCATAAAGTGGTCACATTTTTAGAGATAACATGTACTAAAATTAAGCCATAAATCTGTCAAGTTTGCAGGAACACCAAAAAGTTACTCGCTGATTTGGTTTTGATGACGATTTCTTACCTGTGCACAAATTTTTTTGATTCCAAATAGGAAAGGGCCGTGGATAGTTGGTAGGCATAGTGGATGAGCGTTTCCAACTCGATCACTTGACGGTTCGCACGGAGGTAAGCTCGCATCTCACCATATTCAGCCAACTCCATTACGATCCAAATAGGTGCGTCCGAACATACCCCAATTAATTTGACGATGTGTGGATGGTCAAATTGTTGCATAATATCTGCGGGTGAGAATAATAAAATGGAGTACGTGTGTGAAGTGGAGGCCGAAAGACAAAGCAATAATAAGAAGAAAAACAAAACTGGCCTATAACATTTTATGGTACTATCATAATGTTTAATGAGAAAACTAAAAAGCCAAGAATATTTGCCGCAACCAGGATTTCCCTAAAACATGGAGACATACATGAACAAATAGTGTAAACCGTCGTTCTTCATTATAAAGAAAATACATAAAAGGTGACTTAATGTCAGATAATGATTCTCTTATTGAGCTATCAAATTTTAGCAAATGATGCACACATACATCGTACATGTAACCGCATCTTCTAAAAACAGATAAACAGACTCCTCCAGTATTATTTGCACGTTTATTCACAATAAACGTTTGCATTATCTTCAACTCCTTAACTTGGCTGACCAAACTTTGATGCAAATCAGATATATGAGTCATGCTTAAAAAGTACCTGCGCTGTCTAAAATGCTTTATATTGTACTATTATTATTCTAGAAACGTATGGATTTCTTTTCGTACCTCACATAAAGACAATAGGGATAGCATTTAACAAGTATCATATTACTTTCATGAAAAAAGTAGAGAATTAAACTGTGATTCAAATGAAAAAGTGTTTTTAACAACTTGACGCATTAGTTTTTTAGAACATAAAATTCAAGCAAAAAGGTTTACACAATCGTATTCTATTTCATCATCCCCTCCGTTGTTTATTTATACTTTTATATACGTACTGCAATAATGACATTTTTAATGGAATGAAATGGGGCAACTTGATAATAATCCTACGAGAAATACCGACAGCAAAATGAATAGACGGGAGTGTGTTACATTTTGACACTGATTTGTTTAGCAGGATTCATAGTGTAAACAATAATAGAACCCGGAAATGAATGAACAATATAAAGTTCAAGACCAAGATAAGGACTAAGCTAAACATCTTGATTGTAAAGGTGATACGAGGCTTAGAGAAAAACGTTCATCTTTTAAAATGAACCACTTTCGTTGAGGGTCGGTCATTTATTAAGCATTTACCTATAATAATACATGTTTCTCCAGTTGGTTGATGCATAATATCATTGACTTTTCACATTGTAAACATTCACAACCTATAAAGGTCAGCTTTAAGGTCAGGACAAGAACTGCATTCATTGTAACTAAAGCCGTGTAAATAATATGAGCAAAATCAGTTATGCTGATGATGAATATCTGATAGATTATAAAATATCGTGATTGCACGTGTGTCCTGCAGCATAACCAAAGAGCCTACACATAATTCATTTTCACATATCTACATAACTGGAGGAAATGCGAGCTTACAGATATAGATATGTGGAGATTTCTCGACTACAGAATAGGGCTGTATGCTGCATATCTTCCTTCCATTCTGTCAACTCTTGTTTCTGTCATGCTCTCCTTTTAAATCATAAACATTCAAATCTACACCGCAAGCCACAATACGAAAACAGCTTGTCTATGAGTTTGTGAAAACGCAGCAGTGATGATTTCAATGGTCTCTCTGATTGTGGTAAAAGCTTTCAGCAGTTTTCATACTATATCGCACATTTAACTAAAAGAAAATGAAAACCCTCCGCCACCACCACAAGTACAAAAGTAACCACCAAGTCTTGGAAAATGCAGATGAGTTCTCAACTTCTCTTCCCTATCTTCAGAGTGCATCAACAGTGGAATACTAATTTATAACCTCAATTGTCTATCTTCGAGTGTCTTTCAACAGAAGCTTATGCATGTTGTTGGTTAATCGAAAGCGTAGGAACAACATTGTTGTATGCATGTGTGTACAATATAATATACACTATGGCCAACTGCTACTTGTACAATTGATATGCACCACTATTGCTACCACCCACCCGGAGATTTTGATAGGAAGCATTTACTGCGCAGTTTATATGGAGGACTACATACTTGAAATTGGGAATGAGAAATAAAACCAACATTGTCTCATGAAGAATATTAATTATTGATTGTTCTCCAACTTACAAGCCTCTTCAAGGATTCGGTCAGCAGTGTTGGCATCCGCATCTAATTTACATGTCTTCACAGCCACGGGGATTTTATCATCTTTACTGTTGTAAACCCCTTGATGAACATCGCCAAACTGCCCCATGCCAATGATTTCGCCTAGCTGGACGTCATTTCTATCCAGTTCATAGTCGTGTGCTGGAAATTACAATAAGAAAAGAGATTTAGATAAACTTCCAAACGTACTTATACCATTAGGAATGATTTTCGCAGCAAGATTACACAATCGTATGTTACATGTACAACATCACAAATGACACAAACAACAAGACATTAATTTGCATTTTAAGTGGGCAACTTTTAAGAACAAATTTTGCCACGAACGAATAATCAAGCCTGCCATCAAGGATATAATGCGATACCCAAGTAGGTAAGATAATTTGTCAGGGGATTTATTGGATTTATAAATTATGCAAATTTTTCCGGTTTCTCTCCGTTTTTACTTACATGCTGGAATGGAATAGTCACCGTCCTCATCCACAATCTCTGCATAGTCGTCCATCGGATTATCTCGGAAATCTACAGGACTATTTGAACCGCTTGCGTTCCTACTCAAACTCCGGTGACGAGGAGGATGAGCATCTGAAAACATCATCATTATGAATGAGGCGTTGATTAGATTTTTCACTTTACTCACTCAATCCACGCGTTTATAACACACTTTATCACATAATCGCACAACATTGAAATTCTGTCACAGTAATAAAATCACATTTCTTCACTGTCATCCTATTATCATCCCGCATAAATCTCCTCATTCATAATATTGAATTTCTTCGAGAAAGCCACAGTCAACCAAAATGAAATGATTTTTATCGCAACTCTCATACAAAACTGAACAAACTGAGAACCCAAAATTATAGTGTATAGGCAAGCAAACAATAGTATCTTATGCCAAGTGGCATAGGTAGGTAAGGCAAAACTTGACAATTTTCACCTGAAATCATCATGATTACTTGATTGCTGACAATTCAAAACCCATCAAAACTGTAAACACAAGAAAATATTTTTTTTCTATCCCTTGCTTGACTTGTACTGCATCTATCCACAGCTCTATCTGCTCTTTGTCTTTTACAATGTGGATTGTACGATGCCCTTCTCAAGAAAAAACACCGAAACAAGGACAAGTACTGCTTTTGAAAAAGCCAGTTTCATCTTCAAAAGAAAAAAAAAGAAGAACAGAAAGGAACATTATTTCACGAGGAAACATGAAACATGCTCAACAACATAACAAAAAGAACTGAATGAAAAATACGGCAGCAGCAGATCAACAAGACTGCAGAGCTACATGCAGATATAATATTTTTTCTTCTCTTGTCATACAACCACATGTACAATACCTGGTTGGTATCAGGTCGCATCGCACTCTCATTCATTCATGTAAACTCGTACACATGCAAGCCATACATCTGCATTAAAATTATGTACATACATAATTTCACACAGTAACGAAATAACCAAAATGAAAACATACTAAAGTAAATTGAACCATGATCCGTTTACACCGCACTGTGAAGAAGATGTGTGGTTTGGAGTTAACAAAAATTCGTCAAAAGGTATAGCATGAACTAAATGTAAGAACAACGCAACGTAGGAAAAAGTAACATAAAACACCATCATCATCACCACCACCAACAAACCAACGTCATCGTCATCATCAAAACAGAACCAAAATGATACACAAGGTATTGTAATTCATTTTCTTATACGTACATAGTAGTAGCAGATAAGCAATATATATTGGAGTAGGTATATATTATTATGTACAAGTAAAATCTAACGAACCTTTCAGACAAGGACAATTCCTCAAGGTAGCAGCTTGCAATTGAGAAAAATAAAAAAGATTGTTGTAGTAAAATGGTTAAGTAAGTGGATGATGGAAGGAAGCTTACATATACGAATTGCACGGCGGAGTGATGTTATACATAAATATGTTGTATGTGTGCAAGCCCGCAAGATTTACGACTACTACGATTTACGGCAACGAACGAACGAACCAAAATATTAACAGAGAAATAGTAGCGAGCGATCCATTAAAATAATTCAATATTGTTGCATCTGCCGTTCACTATTGATAAAAAGGTGTGCAGCGAACACACGCACACACTCGTTGAGTAGAATAATGTTTGCTTGTGTGTAGGTACTACACAACTACACACTACATATACAGAGATTTAATCGTCTTGGCTGTGTCTTGGTCGGAGGAGAATGTGAAATGGAGTTGTGTTGTGAATAAGCTTATTTGTCTGTCGGTACATGAAATATGGCTGTAAACATGGCTCATCATAATCATCACAGTTTCAATAATATCGGCATTTACTACTTTTTCATACAGCGAGAGATCATTAAATAATGCATAACGTTCAATTGCACGATTAGCTCACACAGTATTTATATTATTTGAATTTCAATGATGATGCCGAAATTGAATAAATAAATTGACTGTCTACACGAATTCTATAGGTGAAGAGCAGAATGGAGGATAATGCAAGACAACATGTGTTGGCTTGCGGCTTTTAAGGTTTTGTTAAGACTTGAGTTTTGTTTTGCTTTGACTTGTTGGCTCGAGGCAACTTTTCGTAAGTCAATTTTTTATGCATGTTGTTTGTGATCAGTCCACAAGGTCAGTTATTATTCCTCTTACAACATATTATGTGCGTAATAAATAGACTTTCAATCAAATCAAGCAATAACACTGGCACTTGCTCGATGCGACGACTATAATTATACCAAAAACGATGTGGATGAGTTACTTTAAAATAACTCAATCATTTTGTTTGATATTGTCGAAAGGAAAGTCATCTTTGTATAGAAAAATTTCCCTTATCATGATACACTTTTTACATTTACCAATTCATCTGACAAATTAGAGTACAAAAGAACAGTAGAGAGAAGGTAAAAACGCGGCACAAAAATTGTTGCTTATTGTGCAATTTATTCGATTAAAGCTTAGATTACGCAAGATACGAAATTTCAATTTAGAAGATGGCGTACCGTCAGCTCTTCATTTGTGCAAACAACACTTCTTCAACAAGATTGTGTTTTCAAACACATCTATGCGCTAATGTTTCCAAAAGCTTGACTACACTATTGTATTGTTCGTATGCGTCTACTGAATCAGTTTAGTAGAAGATTGTACCTTACACAACAATCTTTCCTACAATGTGCATCAATTTTGTACTTTTACCAAGCTCACGTCAAAATCATAATGGGAAACTAAAACTACCTCGCTGTCATCTATGAATGTCTGAAGTAGCTGTTATTTGTAGTACTCCACAACACATTCCAAATCATGTTTTACATCTTCAGTTAATTGCTCTTTACTACCACCACAGCAGAGCAGCTGTAAAACTACCCGCATGCATGATGATACTCATATCCGTCATCATCATAATAACAATCATGAATCACTTATGCATTCTTCCCACTACTTTAATTTCTGGAATGAGGGTGGATTAACAGAGCATCTCACGGTGAACCTGGTGAGCACGCTAACATGTTGCATGGTAAAAATTGTGATATTCAGAGTACAATGTATTTACAAAAGATGTGAATCACACAACTCGGTCACCAAGAAGTAAAATCTCATCATTAATGCACTTACTACAACTGCTGCCTATCTCTTTGCCCATTCATGTATAACTTTACTAAACTGCAACTCTTGAAACTACATTTACATTGCTGCTGTGAGAACACTAAAAAAGCAATTTGAATGCATAATACGTATTTTAAAAAGCTACTTTTAATGACTTCCTAAAGCGTTATGCGTCATCGAGTTAATGAAACAGCTTTAATTATGACTGCTATTACTATTCCTGCATGTTTGCTGTAATGTAATTTTTCAGATGAGGACGAGTGACGAAGAAGATGGAGGAAGACTCACCCTACCTTTTCAACTCCCCGTAGCACGCCTCCTATTAAAACACAGCACTACTGCGATGGGTATTGCTTGTGAGTATTTATTATTACCTTCGTATATCATCGTTCATCGGCCTTATTTTCTCCCCTCTTGATAAAGATGAGAATACCTATGGTAAAATGTAGTGCAATTATGCACACGCTTAAATTAAGTTTGTTTTCCTTTCATACTGAAATAGGAAGGAAATTTTTGTTGTTCGTATATGCATGCACCATGTACAACGTATCAAACTGTTGCTGCTGGAAGAATATAGACAATGATGGCTAATTGCACTAACCAATATCTGCTTCGTCTATACCTATTACAAACTTAAGGTTTGGCAAATACAGGATATGCAAATTTAATGGGCAATTTCACGTGGATGGCCACCCCGAAAAGCAGAGTGAAAACAGGAAGGGTTTATAAATCATCAGACGCATCATCACTTTGGATCTATGCAGAATGGAGTACGTTAAATATTTTAACTGCATGCCGCATCGTTTGACTTCTGTTATTGAGATTAAGTACTAAACAACCCATCTACCGATGAACTACCCATATATCTACTAAAATAGTAGCGTTTAGAATAAATAAAACTACTGCTTTTCTCTTATCTGAACTTGAAAATTTAAAACTTTCAAGAAAAACATAGCGCACAGCATCAAAGTGCATGTTTCTTTCGTGAATGAGTACTTAATCTTTTATTTTGTTGCTAATGTGTGGTTCACGAAAATGAAAATGCAGTTTGCACTCTGTACTCTACGCACATATTGCGGACATTATAGGTACACGCATACGCAAAACACGCAGTAGACACCTCTCGCGTAATCCAACTGTCATGTCCTATGAATTTCATTTCACTCAACGAACCAAGGAATCTGCATGCCCTGCTGAATGGTAACGATGTTGCTGATGAAATGATGATAATGTTCGCTTACCAGAGAAGGACAGTTAACATCTGTACTTTGTATGCAGGTCGAATAACATCATCATCATGAAAACTTCTTTTTAAAAAATGTTCTGAGGAATCGCATGAATTTCGGTGCAATTTCATACAGCAAACATGTCGTCGTCTTCTTGAGGTAAAATCATTTCTTGAACACTGAGCACATGTACATGATGGTTCCATCACGAACACGAACTACGTCACGTTGACAAAAAACTTTATCGTTGCGTACAGGAAGTTTTTTTTTTTGCTTTTTATGGGATATGATGAAGTTAGCCGAAAGGGGAAGAAATTGGAAGCAGCAGGAAAAAAACAAGGAAGAAAGGAATATACGCGGTTCAGTGCACAGCGAGGAGAAAAGAAACAATTCAATATTCTTCATCTGTAGACTTTTCGAGATGCTGGAATGGAATGCAGGTACATTAAAAACGAAGAAGCTAAAACCATTCTCCAATATTTTACGTGAGAGCAGTGCTTAGAACAACGCAACATCTCACTAGAGTGAGAAGAAAATGTTTTCTTTCGATGCATACATACTACAAGCTCATTGTATGTAAGCATAATCATTTCTCTATAAATACGAATGCATTCCAACAATAGTATTCTTTCACGTTTTTGCTTGCATTCCATTTGGTATGCAGGGTGCTTGTTATTACTATACTGCCACATTGCAAGATGAGTGCAGTAGTGAGAGCAAAAATTCAATATAATTTTCTTTCGTGACTTGCGGTTTGTGGTTGCTTGGGATTGTTTGTAGGACCGACCAGTCGGCGGTGGTGCGAAAAGAAACATTTCGG
This sequence comes from Sinella curviseta, assembly GCA_004115045.4. Classification (NCBI taxonomy): domain Eukaryota; kingdom Metazoa; phylum Arthropoda; class Collembola; order Entomobryomorpha; family Entomobryidae; genus Sinella; species Sinella curviseta. The sequence continues at coordinate 32,595,386 of CM023201.3, forward strand.
CAATTTGAAGACCTAATCGCACGACTATTTTGCCTTTGCTCAGTGCTTCTTGGGAAATGATGAGAGAATGAGAGAGCGAGGGATTATTATTATTATAGACAAATAGACAGTTACACTCAATGTCAAATTTGTACTTGTTTCAAAGTTTCAAACATTGCTTGAATTCTGAGAGCCGAAATCGTTCTACTGTTACATGCATTCCTGCACATTTTTTCGGTGTTGTTAAAAGTAGCCCACGATTGTTCTTTTGTTCATCATTATTACTTCTTGTTTGACCAAAAACGAGAATGCACCAGCACGTTTGAATTTCGATTCTACCGGTTAATCAAGTGTTTTTGACAGTTGCATGTCTTGTCAGGAGAGTATCACGACAATATGAGACCGCAGCAACCTCCTACATGCATCCATCCTACATATTTGATTGAGGCAGTATTTTCTTTTGGAATGTTTCCTTGTAGTTCGCGTGGCATAAAATGCTTTGTATGTAAAATATGTATAACAACAACAACAGCCAAATTCATCCGATCCGACATGCCAGCATTCTGACAAGATAAATGCAATGTAATGTGTAAAATGAAAGTTCACAGGGATATGCCAGTATAAACCATTCATCTTTCCGATACGCGATATCGTACTTTCATTCTTCCTGGAAAGTCATCATGGTATCATTCCAAAACATTCCCCTCTACTTCCACAATGCCTCTACCTTGCCAGTGTACAAAACATCCCCTTCTTCCCGAAATCTTCAAATTCGGCTCACTGGTCATTGAGCGCATAAATACGGTGACTCGGTACGAGATATTATTATGCTTTCCCATTTTAGGAACTGTACCGCTGCTACTACTACTACTACTAGATTTCAGTTTCATAACGAAAGCCCGTATTACTTTTCCAGAGTGAAAGGCAAAGCCAAGTCGACAACAGAGAAACCCCAGTGAAAGCAATATATCAAAACCCAATGCTTTTTCAGGTCTTTGGGGGAATCGGGATCCTGCTGTTTAATAATATTACTATACTGCTGTGTGTGTCTCCCTCCTTGTACCTACCCCCACTTCATTTTTGGAAATGATATGTAGGAAATTCAGGAGTGTTGGGGGAGCGTGAGTATATATTATAGTCCATAAGCCACATTTGGACGGAGAGGTATGATTACAATTACGTGATTATGGTTCTGACGATGTTCAGCCGCATTTTCACTACAAAACCTTTTTTCGCCGTTTTTATAGAATTTTAAATTTTCCACAACACTGTGCTTACAGTGTCGCTCAGCAGAGAGAAAATTCTTTAATTCAGTTTTTCATATCCATTTAGAAAAGCTATCCGTTTCCCCGTCGTCATATTTCATGTATGAACTTTCATTCTTTTAATTCAAAGTTCCGTTTAGTGCTTTTGATACATACACGAATACTCTTCCTGAAAAATCATCCATGCCTGAGTAAGCTTAATAAATTAGTATTTGCCTTTCCCTATAAACATTGTTTTAAAGTTCATTTTGTTTGACAAAAACATTTTCTCTGGATTTAATGTGTTTTAATCAGCTAACGCTAAATAACTTTTACGTTTTGTTGGTAGTACCAAGCTTACCTTTTCTGTTCCAAAGGGTGGCGTGGGTGGGGGAGAAAAGCCGGCAATAACCGTCTATGAGATCCGCCATGCTCTCGGCTTCTGTCAAAGAGGGGCATGTGATTGTGAGACACTCGGAAGCCCCAGATATTCGTAGCTGGAGTAAAGCTTTTTTATGCTGCTCGCATTCAGAGACCAAGGTATGTATACTCTTCACTGCAGTAAAGTCAGCAGCTTTCGTTGACTGAAAAAAGAGATAAGCAAAGTTACATAAATAAATAGTAAATCAGCATGAGCGAAGCATTTTACAACAGTATAACCACTCATAACAATTCTCTGAAGAAAAACGTTTGCCAAATCACAATACGACAATGATTCATTTCGGACTAGCCAAAATTTGCTGATCAGACAATGAAATCATTTTTGGTAATGAATCACCAGCGTACTTAACTAACTACAAGTTATCTTTGATTTAATGATGACCCTTGCAGGTCTCCAAAAATTGCCGATGTCGAGAGTATTTCATCTCAACATGGCGGGGCATTGGGTAAAGTTTTCAACTAGCAATAATCGCACCTCGGTAAGAACCTCATTGGTTACGATATTGCCACTGCGCAAAGATAACTCTACTACTGACTTGTAACAAGTACCAGGTTTATTGCTGTATGAATACCAGATTGGATGCAATATTCACATGCGTTTAAGCCTAATTCGGAATTTGTCAAAATACAAAATATCTATACCACCAAAAAAATCATTATTTCATCTTGCCATTTATGTATCAACTATTAGTAACTAATTAGAGATAGTACCCAAAAAATAGCTTAATTGTGAATGTTCAGTAACATAAGCTGATAAAAAATGAGCAGCTTTTTATATTCTGGTTGTTCGCGCTTTGAGCGGGCTACCCCCTTTCATGAGAGATGCAAGCACAACAAGCATGCATAGGAATGTAGAATAGGTAAATACGAACTATTACACACTGTGACTTGTGAATGAAAAGAGGATCTTATGGTATGGTACTTGTTATCTTGCTCCATTGGCATCCGATCCACTTTAAATGAGCTGGTGATATATACCAATGTATATAAACGTATCAGGCACATAGGTAATAAACACGTTATATTTATTTTATGCATCTATCTGTTGTGATATGCTATGCAAATGCTATAATGAATCATGAAACCTTTTTGATTCGTAGTTAACGTCAATATCACTCCACATTATATTATGATCTTCTTGTGTTCGTTTATTCCTTTAACATAAATGCTGCTCTAACTCTTTTGCTTTCCTAATTAGCAACGAATCAATATTTCTATCTCTATCACTAAAATTGTATATATTTGTTAGTAAAATGCATTGAAAAATCTTGTGGGGTATACAAAATACACGGTGACAATGTTTTAAGTGAGGATAAACAAAGAGATGCGTTGGCAGAATTAACCGTCAGCCGCATGTCATCTATCTAGCTTCTATTGTATTTAATAGCTATGTAAATATTCGGTTTCCTTCTTTGTTTGCTGCTAGCTCTTCTTCACTTTACTAATTACTAATGCAAGTCTACATCGTCACCAGCGCCGATTGTTTAAGTGACATTCGATAAGCGTTTAAATAGCTGTTTCCAAAACACAATGGCTCGCACTTCTCACTCACATTTCAAATCTCCTGGCCTTAAACCGTTGACGTTTGTTTGCACTGTTCACGATAATGATGACTAGGCTATTATTACCAGTAAAAGTTAAAATTAAAAGTCCGAAGAGGTTTCACGCTACACGAACTCAGCTTTCAAGATCGGAACAATGATTTCATTCTAAATGGCATATTATTATTGATGTCCGCATTAGCATGTCATGTAACATCACGATAATTCTTTCAAATAAATATTATGCATGAAACGTCCTGTGGCGTCCTCGTGTCAACTGTCAATTAGTTAGCATTGAAGTTTGCAACTTTACAATTTGTAGTTCTTCAAGCATCTCAGCGTGTTCTTTTCACACCTTGCTCCAAAACAAACTTGTTTACATTTTAACGCTAGCAAATTTTCATGGCGTGACATAACAATGTCCATGTATCCAATTTGCTGAGAAGTAAACTAAACTTTTAAGTATAAAGTGCATAAATATGACTAAAAAATTATAAATACACATTGACTACTTTCAACAAACTGCGATGAATGTACACTAATTTATCAAAAATTCAACTTTGCAATTGCACAAGTTTCACAATCACCTTTACACAATTAAAAAAGTCAGATCTAATATACTGGCCGCAAATTATGATAGTTTTACGTATTTTAATTTCTAATCTTGATCAATATATCTAATCTTAATGTCATATCATTCACAGCAAAATAAACATATACCTATGATTAGTTTCTAATTTATGCACAAACGCTTCTATAGTTCTCGTATTTACCGTAAACTATTATGAGCATCTTAAAGCGGTTAGCAAGACCAGAGCGAACTAATTATAATACCACACCATTCTATTCTGTTTTTTGTCAAGCATCTTCTTTCTCAAGTGCTTGACTGTGAAATGTTTTGGTTTCTATTTTCACTGCTTCCTTGGCCTACAACGTTCTATTTCGGGATTCTTCTCAGGATTCACATAGAATCTCTTTCGGTGGAAACAGTGAATGAGCACATGCATTTTACATGCATGATTCTACTTCCACCACCACCACCCAAAATGTACATACAAACATGTGCATACTTGCGTAATGTTTATGTAAATTTTTAGTGTTTTTCAGTGAATCCTCAATCTTGTTCCTCACAGTCACACTCACAGCGAGGAAAGCCTACTTAGGAAAAATTCGTACGTCTGGGAAGATCAATGTTGTATGCTGAGTGAATGAAATATAATATGCATAAACCACCGCACCGTGTCCGTCCATGTTTCTTTTCCCTTTCTTTCTAGTTTTTTTTTCCTCCTTTCCTCAAGTTTATTCCATACGTCATCTTGTAAGGCAGTGAGCAAGAACGGGTTATCTTTACTTTTTCGTACAACTACACAAAAGTGTAATGATGATATGTATAACATAAATACAACCGATAGCTACTCACCAGATGAAAGTAAATACAGATATTTATATACTTTTTAGTACACAGGGCAGCACTCTTAAAAAGAAAGACAAGTAAAGATGATACAGCATTTTAGGTGTCTCAAATAGTAAGCCTTTGGAATCTTAAAAAATCGTCTTTATTTTCATGTAAAAAACTTGCGTAGTGTAGCGTAACGTATCGCAATGCACCACACAACATCATACAAAATACAGACACCGTGCAGTAATAGTAGTAGTATTTTGTATTTGAGGAAGTTGTTAAATGAGGCTTTTACATAAATCTTTGTAATCTATCATGTTTACATGTCTGTTTGAAATTGTACAATGGGATTTTATACTGTATACACGCTACACGACTACATGCATTTTTATGACTTGCTGTTAGCAGCAGCGTTTCGTTTGATTATGCTAATAAGGACAGATCTAAAGATTCGTGTGATTTTCTCCATCACTTTTGTAGAGTCGGGTGAAATGTATGCAGTGTATACACATGGACACGTTTGCGGTAGAAATAAAAATAATTATATGTATACCTATCTCTGTTTACAGATCTAGTTTTAACGTAAAAAAAACATATAAGAGAAAAAACGTGACGTACCGAAATACTTACATTACGTATTTTCTGAGAGTATGCTGAGGAGTTTTTACAATGTACGCCAATTTTGCAACTGTGAAAGGCACATGTGTGTAGGTATTTAGGTATTCGTTTGCATCGTAAAACCAGCTATGCGTCGGAATATTAGTCATTCACGCTAACAATAAAATAAAAATCTGTGGAATTTCTTTAAGAATGTGAAAATAAATGCGTAACGCAGGTGCTCAATTTGAATCTACATCTTCATTCCATTATATGGTATGCAAAACTATATCTGGTGCATTCTTATTTGATATCCCGAGAAAATAGGAAGAACATATTATACTTGATTTGCTTTCTTTCAAGTAAATGTGGATAGGTTAGCGTTGGATATTTTCGTATCACTTTTAGTGGTTATTAATGGTGCTAATTTCGTACTATTTCAATTGTATTTTAAAGAATCTCGAACCAGTCTATAAACTATGATGATAATGTACACGAGTGGTTTATAAAGTTCCATTTTTGTAGAAAAATGACCCCAGCAAGAAAAAGGTAATCATGGGCCGTCAATTCACATAGGCATAGTGTATCATTTTAGAACATTATAGAAACGCGGTTAGAATCGGAAATCTCAGTTTGAGCCGAAAAAGATCAGAAAAAGCATACAAATTATTACGTAAAAGTTTCGTTTATTGTATTGACTACCATACTGTATATACTGCGGGGAAAAACTTTGCTAAACTAAATTGAGATTTTATTCACTGAAGTTAAGTTAAAACGATCTTTTTCTTGGCTGTTGGAAACTTTGCCAAACTGCCAAGTGCTAACCAGCTTAACTTATCGCAACTTGTACGAAAAATGCCATATGGGTCCTGTGAATAGATTGTGTGTGCAAACATAGCAGACACACAGTCACCCTTTACAAAAATGCTGGGAAACACCGGCTGGATTCATGAATCAACATTTGCACGGTCTCACTACTGCGTATATGCAAAATACCTTCAACCAACAAAATCCATAAAAATGTTTTCACGGTTCCAAAGTGTGGACGTATGTACACTTGTACACTCACAAAATTCACAAAAGTGTGAAACTTGTTATAATATCATAGCGTGCGTTTTGACCTTTTATCACATTAGCCAAATGACAGGCATTCCTTTCCACACCGGAATTTAGCTGTTTATCAGAGTTGAGCAGTTTTTCGATTTCATCCCACAACACAGTTCATCGCCACTTTACCACGCACCATAATGATCTAACCCATGAAATCGTTGACACCTGAATTCACCCACAACACCGATTCAATCACTCACAATGTAAACGAACTCTTATCCTAATTTCCTCCTCTGTACAATGTATGTTGTGTATATTCTACTAACTAGGCATAAGGCACGACAATATACAGCAATTTGACAAGAGAACTGAAAAATTAACATTTTAGTAGTAATTTTCTCTCTGGCCTTTTCACCACGTCTTTCAGGGAAACGCTTAAACACATGTAGGTGAACGAACTATAATTACTAGCAATTCTTTACCACAAAAAGGTAGAAAGAACAATTGACTTTTGACACATCGGGTACGCCACAAGGCACACGCAACTACATAAACTTTTCATTTTGGCACTAATACTTTTGTATTATTTTCGTTTACACGTATCAACCAGGTATGTTGGTTTTACCAAAATCGCATCTTTATTACGATGAATAATATCAGATCAAAGTTATAATTGAATAGGCGATCAAAGGGTTTGTTAATTACCTCTATGGCTCTCTCCGTAAGATAGGATATACCATCTTCAGCTCCAACAACGAGCTCGATTGGGACGGACCAACCAGACTGAAAAGAGAAAAATGATCATGAAAAGGTTATGATAGCACTTTAAAATGGTAGGCAATATAGGCAGAATGGGCAATTAAATAAATATAATGAACAGTTTGGATTGATGAGTTTAATTTGCTCGAATGTCCACTCTTCACCAATAGATTAATTATGCATGATATATTTCACGACGTATGCTACACATATAATAATTAAATTCAGCTTGAGCAATGTCGGCAAAATTATTTGCAAGTATAATATTCTGTATGAGTAAATACGGTCATATCTTTGGTGTAATAATGTCATAAAAATCCTTTAAATTGATGATGTGATTGAATTGGCATGACTTTTACACATAGACAACTACAACATGCGAATGTATGACTAAGCAAGCGCATTTAGCAAATACATAAATAAATAGGTCAAACGTGCATTAACCCTACGGAAAAAGGAAGACCATGTAAACACCGTAATATTGATAATATAAAATATTTTAATTCTAGCATTAAAATATTAATGCGTCATTTTTATTATGTATCATATGACATGGCATTTAACATTGCTTGTTTGTGCAGTCTTTTATTACAGTGCTTCATTGATATTAATCCAAATTTTATACACACATAAATAAATAAAAATACTAGGCATGAGTGTTCTTTAAGCCTAACATTTACAATGTTTGTTTTTTATTGTTAAACATTTTGCTTTGTGGAGTAATCTCTAAATTTAACTTTGATCACATAAAACATATGAAAGCAACATAATAAGTACATGATCTCATACCTAAAGGTCAAACAAAAGTATTGCTGTCATCAAATCTTCTACGCAGTTGCCTAATGTATTTGTGATGAAATTTTGTCCCATTGGAAGAAACGCTCCAAATGAAAATTTAATACACATCAGAGCTTTGGCTCTCTTCAAAGCAATCAAGTTGGCACGTGTCTGTGCTACACAGTAGTACTTTCTCCGCATGTCTTTATACTTAAATTTTGGCAAGAAAGTAATCAGTTCTCCCACTCGACTGACTTTCGGCATGAAAACCACAACTGCAAGTATCATTTGTAAAGAAAATGCAAAGAAAAGTGAGTAGACCAAAGGATGCAACTTTCCCCAACCTTGAATAACAATCCAAAATGTTTGAATGAGCATAAAATAGACTAGTGTAATCGTAATAAAGAATGCTCTCGTTATTACTTGCTCTGTCAAATTGCTAACAAGGCTTAGTTGCAAGTAGTAGTGAAAAAAGTGTTTCGAGTTCTTGACTCTGTATGCCAGTATAAGAAGGATTTCATTAACGGAATATATTCCAATGAGAAATATGATCGACATGGACATTATGAAGCGAGCCGCTTCTAAAAAGCCAACTAGTAGAAAAATGCTGCGAACAATCCATAGTAGCACAGAGACAATTGCGGTACGATGTGCAGAATCTGGAGCAAAATCTTCTATAACCCAATAAGGACCATCCAAGTTCCAAAATACACACGCTACATAAATACCATACGGCATCACTGAGCCAAGTAAGACGAGGTAACAGTAGACATCGAAGCTGGTCCATTGCTGATGGTTATCTATAAGCAAGCCTGGTTTGAACTCTAACCAAATATAAGTTAAATAGTTTTAGATTAGGTTAAAGTGCAGGAGCATTCCTATAACTAACAAGAATTTTCATATTGTGCATTATTTGTTGGTACAAAATGCGTAGTTTGCTAACTTTTGAGTAATTCCCGTTCAAGATGAATAAGACTATTTACTCCGAAAATATTCCATTGCATGTTGGAGACGATCGACTCTGATATGGACAAAACTGCAGTGAAAGCACAAAAGCCTGTGGTTAGTACACAAAACTGCAAAACTCCAAACCCTTTCCGGTGATGAAATAATTCTGTGAGCAATGTGTAAACACAGGTGAACCATAAGGAGAATACAAAGCCAAGTCCTATGTACCAATAGATAAACTTTCTCCGCGGACTGGGAACAATGAGCAAATTGTTGTGGTCCCATCTGATTGGTACGTCGTACATGAAACTGTAAGCTCTTCCTATTAAGACGAGAACCTGTGCTTGTCGTCGTGTCCACATATTACCGCAAAAACTAAATCGGGAGATCGGGTCTCCCGAAAGATCATTTGGTGGAAAGAGTTATACGTGTCGCTACCAAAAAAAAAGAATTTGTGAGGACTCTAATATGACATGGCTCAACATTTTCTATCTTTTGCTGATTAAATTTCATGCATAAGTTACTAAATAGATATATAATAACTTTAGTTAAACAACCAAATGTAATTATGAAAGAAAAAAACCATATCTATTTTCATGTAAATTGAATATTTTATTAAAGAATCAATTTTTGTTACTAGCTGGATTCTTGCCGAGTAGAAGCAGCATTTACAAGGCTTTTTCAGTACCAGTGCAATTTTAGAAAATTCATAAATAATGTATTAGGATTGTACAATTTATTTTTTATTAAATTAATTTAATCGATAATGCTTTTTAAAATTTGCCGTTGAGAATATTCTTATCAAATTAAAAAGCTCATGTATGTACCTATTCATTAGAAGAAAAGCGAATAATAATGTCTTTCTTGTTCATGTGCTCAGTAGTAGAATATTTATTTGTCAACGTTCATCGATTCCATTAAGCTGACGGTTGTTGTTAAAAATCTATTTGTGGTTTTTGTCGTGTATGGTTCCAAGACACTGCAATAGTATGAATGATGATGTGCAGATAGAGGCTCAAAATTGACAAAAGAAAAACGTAAAGAATGGCATTATAGTTACTTTGAAGTTAAATGTAATTGTGAAAAGATAACGCGACCATGAACATCTGTCTACACACAGTGTGAACTGGGAACAGAAGGGCAATAATATAGAATGACTTTGCAAAAATATATTCAGCAGATTAACATTGTATTGCATTGTAAAATTCCATGCTGGCTACCGACCATTGTTAGCACAGTCATTCTTGATTTTTTTTTGGAATTTATCCATGCACAATGGTCTCTTTCTTAACAGATAAATTATCTTTTTGCTTATTCTCGTCTGCGGCTTTCCATTGCACAAACCCGATGTGTGCACATAGCTTTGTAGACAAACTACATATGACGAAAAAGGGAAAAACGAAACATATATTGCAATAAGTGATAGATGAATAATAATTGCACATTCTAAAAATAAGAAAATAATCATAAAATCAGAGAATGACATAACACAAGTTTTGATAATGACACAAGGTACAAAAGTCTTTTATTTTTCCAACCCTTTTTATATTTCTTCCTCTTCAGACTAATAAGAGGTTTTGTCTTTAGCAGATGTTCATATCTTTGTTAACTTGCAATTATCTGTCAATTGTAGAAATAAAGATAGAAAATCTGCATAAATTACCTTACCGAAATCAACTTTTATCTATTAAACTCATCCAATAAAATGCAAAGAACACAATCGTTGACCTTGGATTAAATTAAAGATACACCTCTTTTTCCCTCATAGATCTATTAGGAAAACGCAAATCCGACATCGGAATTGGAATGTACGGCATGTCAATGCCAAAATGCCAACCTCCAACCTACGTACATGCATATTATCCATTAGACATTATGATCAACCCATAAAACTCTTGCTGTCAGCCTTTTATGGATACCCTGTTTCGGTCAATGTAATTTAGAAAAGGTGCAAAATCCTCCCACTTTAGATTTGGAGCATTTTGCTCATTAAGTCTACAATGCCTTTTTGCCATTTTATGAGCATTAAATATGTATGAAAAGATTGCAGGCTGGGCTGATTTTGAAAGTTTAAGATTTTTGATTCTAGCTGAGTAAATGAAAATAACAATGTATGTCGTGATAAATAGAGTACGATTTTTTGTAATCATAATAATTAATGTTCCGTGAAAAATATACGTGGTTTTTGCTTGTTTTTTTCTTCATGCATACAACAATTTTGGTGAAACAATGGACAATAAGAAGCTTGTAATGAGGAGGTCAGAAAATGTGAAAAGGTCACTTACCCCAAGTGCGCATCGAAATTTCTCCTGATCGTAGCGAAACACTGTTCTCACTGCATCCAAAAACTGAATCATACACTCTTTATCACTGAGAGTCACAAACTTTTTAAAATTTGACTGAATCACTTTCCTCAGCGCTTTCCTTTTTGTTGAGCTGAGAATGGGAGCTGGAAGAAATTTATGTAGGCCAATGTCCTTCTCAATGTAATCAAAATTACTCTTTTTGTCTAGCGCAGCGTCTTGAAGGTTTATAAAATAGTGTCTTAACGCAAGACAACATATTTGGATCGCTTTGTCCTGAGCAAGGCTGGCATGCTCCTTTGATAAATATTCTTCCTTCACCTGAAATAAATTAAATCAAGTTTACAAATCTCGTCCATATTAATTTTATGCTTATTTTCAAGAAAATTACAAATCCACCACACAAAAAAATGCTCATCATCATAAGCATCATCGTCAAAAGTTTAAATGAGCCTATGTCAGCATAATTTTCCCGTAACCTCTCTTCTCACACAACTCCATGAAGCAGAAATAACAAGCTTAAATACGACGTATCCTTTTTCACTTATTATTTCCTTTTTTATTATTTACATATGCCACCATTCATCTTCATCTAGTGAAAAAGTAGCATCATCGTGGTTCCATCCAACACTGTACTGTGAAGCACTTTCCGTCGCAGACAAAAAGTCACTCTCTCTCCCTCTTTTTCTAAGCTACCAAAAAAACTAGGTATTAAACAAAGTGAACAGACATGGATCGAATTTCCACAGTTTTTAGCGCGTTCAATTATTTCCAGTTTGCTCATACAATAAACTCATCTACTTGTAGGTTGCATGTCGCATTAATACCAACGAACAATGCAACAAAGTTACCCACGTCTATTTTTATACATCATGCAAGTAACTTCATCTTCATCATCATGTCTTGTCGTGTCGTAAAGTGTTGATGGAAAGATAGAACACAATCTCATGTACTCATAAGTACGCTATAAATACAAAATGCAGAGAATAAAGCCACTCTAGTGCAGTCAGTCAATCATACTACACAGATAATGCAATCCTTTAGGTTTGGCATGATACGATAACATCATTTACGCTGCAGAAATGCCTAAGCCTTGTACTTCTGGTGAATGTCTTTCAGATTTTTTGTGTATCCTTTCGAATAATACTACTACAGAGACTGCTGAGGCAGACATGAGCAAAAATACATAAAAAATTGTTCAAATCATCGGCTGGCTTCATAAGAAGAGCACGTCAATATGCCTTCATCAGATTTTCAGTGTACTGGATTTATGCATTACTTTTTTCATTTATGTTCTATCTAACCCTTCTTCAGCTTCATCAAACTTATCATCATCACCATAACCCTAGTGGGCAGATCTTACGCACAGATACAAGCTTGGTATTCACACAAATTATTTACTTGGTTCATTCTTTTTTTTTGTGTCGACTGACTAGACTCATTTCAGTCTCTCTTGTGATGATGAAGCCGAAATGTGAGCTCAAAAGGAGATAATAGCTTTCATCTTTTAAGGGTCCACCAAACTGTGTATACTCTTTCATACTGTACACAAACAGTCATTTCATGTTTTACTTTGGCCTTTTCCCCAATCAGAAAAAACTGAACGTGAGATACGATACTCTATAATAAAAAATAAGAGTCTGCAGTCTCTAGCGCTGCTGCTAGCTGCAATGAATGTGCAACGGAGTTGCAGTAAAATAAATAAATAAAATGGATACTTACTATATTTGTTGTATGCACATTCAACATCCAAACCGTGTAGATACATAAATGGATGCAGTCAAGTGCATCGTATCATCACATCGTACTAACGTACTAAAATAGTGGACTGGAATAATAATATAGAATATTGTACGTACCTGATCGTAAAGATAATGGAAAGTAACGTTATCGTTCTCGTAAAGATCCCTCAATTCGGAAATGAAATAGCGGATGCGAAGCTCGTACCTCCACTCTGAGCTGGGATGTTTCTTTTCATATTTCTCCCGAACCTAAGGCAAAAAATAAAAAGAATAATAATAACATCGTAATAACAAACCATTCCTCTTAAAGACTCCACTCTTTTTACGTAAGAAAAAAATGCTACAAAAATAAATATTGTAGAAAGTACACAAGCAAACCACAATTCAAGAACAGGAACATTCTCATGCCATCGTTATGATCTTCATCACCGTCATATACTCATAACCTAGCGAACAAAATGAAATCCTCTCCTCGGAATATAATGCAAGGATGAGAGATTTTTTCGTAGATTTATTTTGTGCATTTCGGACGTTTTACTCGCTTTGCCTTATCATATGACTAAGCGCAGTATGGTAACTTGAATTATAATACAAATGAAAGTTATTATCACAATCAGTAAAGTGGGATGATAGTAAGTTTCCAAATGCCAGTACCTAATGCACATTCAGACAGACGAAAACTGTATCATTTTTATTGTACCAATAAACATTTGTGCAGCCAATCCTACAGTGCATTGTGTGCACTCCACATGGGGATCCCAGCAGTTTTTATGTTTTTGTAGTTTTTAAGGATGTGGCTTACAAAACATGAGCAGTAGTCTACTAGAGAAACTCGAACTACGAGAAAGAAAAACCGCTTCAAAAGTTGCAAGCGTAGTCATTGTCGTAAGTTGTAAGCACTACAAGAATAATTGTTTACTGCACAAAGAAACAATTTAATAGGAACGATGAACGATGCATAAGTTGCATATTATTTCAATGACATAGGCTTTATTGTAAAGCCCTTATGGCACAATGACAAGTTTCAGCAACAGCCATCATGCAGCGAATTTATCCAGAGATGGGAAGACAGTGCAAACCTCTTGTTGTTTTTGTGCTACTTCTCATCATTACTGACTTGCAAGTTGCAACAAGCAACTCTTTTGGCTAAGAATTTGTTAAAATGGAATAACAATAGACTATTGAGTGATTAAAGTTACTGAAAAAAGGTTTGAAAAGGACAACTTATTAGGCTACTTTTTTTAAACAAAGAACGTGTTCATTTTAATGCAAGCTTGAGTAGAAACGAAAATTGATAGAAGGAACTAACTTTTTTCATAATCTCAGATGTCATTCGCCTTGTCAGTTGACATAAGCGCATTTCTCATCTGTGCTAGAGTTTAACTTTGCACTCTTGACTCGAGGGTTCTTACATTCCCTAGCCGCTCTTTCCCTTCAAGCTTCATCAGGTTCTTTTGATACCTATATATTCTCTGTAAAAAAGACGAGTCAACTGTAGTTGCTAATTTATAGTAATCATTGGTATTGACAAATGAAGTCTCTCTAATTCATACAAGGATCCATCCAAGTGCATAATTTCTACATTTTTGAACAATCAACTAGCAATAGCTCGTGCCCGAGCAGACTTGTGGTTCGTCAATATATTATGCCAACGCTAATTTGATTCCCAATGTCGCACAAGTAACAGAAACGAAACAGAATGATTAATTGCAATGGGAATATTGTCGCTGTTGGCTTCTAAAGCAATGATTTGTTCACCGAACTGGCATGATGTTTATTCATGCTTAATGAATAACTATGTATAAACATACGTATTTGTACTTTGACTCGTCCGTGTAAACTACAGGCATTATCATAATACATGATTATTGGACATTTCCTGTATTTCAAGTTATCTAACAAGTTAGTTAAATGCTCCAAGCAATGATTTATTATAACCCATTCAAAGACACTTAGGAGCAACACGATAACACGATGCAGTCAATAAAAAATCAAATGTATAAAAGCTAATACGCTTGGCAATTATACTTGTGACTTTGAAAAATTCAATACATTATTTAAATGTTGATACAAACTACATGAACGCAGTAGAGTATAGAGGTTTGTATTTGTACACGGCCAACAGCAGTATCACTTACTTGATAAATGGTCATGTACGGGTGAAGCCAGTAAGCCTCTTTGGTCTCAGGGTGGCTAAGTCGGAGCGTGAACAAATGCTGATATGCTCGAGTACTGGAAGCAGCCAGTCTTGATGTAAGAAGTTGAATTATGCCCTGGAAAGAAAGAAAAAAATATGAAGAATTAGATAATACATTGTTACAAAAAATCATATCTTCAAGTACTACACGATAGGTACATTAAATTACAAATGGATTTATGCAGAATGCTAAAGTAGACACTTATTCAGCAGAGAAAATGAGAGAAATGGTATTAAAATATCTTATGGGAAGGAAATGAAATACAGATATGGATCCAGGCAGATTTTCAATATTAATTCAAAAAGGGAAAAATTGCAGACTCAGTTTCATTTATGTATTTATTTGATTCCGACTCTTCTTCTTCTTCAAAAAATTCTTGTGAGATTCTACATTCATCTATACAAATGTACTTACATGCACACACTTATAAGGATTAGAACGATATGGAATCAAAATCAATTGTGCGGCTGGAATAAACGAATGCAACCTGCTGTGCTCTGTTGAATCTAATTTAATGAACTCAGCCAGACAAATACCTACACTATTTTTCTAGCCTTTCCCAAATTCCCACAGAGTATATACATCAAAGTAGAGCAGATTACTGTGTACAGCACGAAAGGCAAGAGGGTTTCCTTAACAAGCCTGATATGTAAACCTATTATTTACTTGATCGGGAAAAGGTATTCTCGCGTAACCCTACCTGAAGGCTTGCTTGTGACTTCCTATTTATTTGATTTACCACGCAAGTTAGGTAAAGGTGCACCTTGCACATGTATCTAATATCATATTGTCTACTTCCAACCGTCTTAATCATCATGCTCATAAAGTGTAAAGTGAGATTCCATATAGTACCCTTTTGTGCATCGCTGTCATCATCATCAAATTCCTCTTCAAGGAAAACCTTGAACTTGACAGGTTGGCTTTTTTATTCCCATTCTTGCATTTTTATATGGAATATTGTAACGTCTCAAGCACCACGGCGTTTGTAAAAACAACTTTTATTTCGATTTTTAAAAACTTTGAAGATGTAGAAACTAGAAAGAGAAGTGCACAAAGAGGTCTTTTCATACATTTCTTCAATAACATAACCTCTCTTTCGATCAGGGATTTAGATCTTACAGTTCACAGTCGACCATTTTTGGGATTCCTTTATCTTCCCTTTTGAAAAAAACTGCTCACAAGATAAAGTTATCTTGTATTAGACACACTAAAATTCCCCTGATCCAATTTGATTTTCCCTTTTTCCAACGCTCATATGGTGAGAGCAGACTGTTGTTAGTTTGACGTGATTGGAATGAGAATATATATTGGAATTGAAATCTTGTTTTCTTCTTCAAATCCAATCGTCGCCGCGAGTACGTACGATCTACATCCCGAACCACTGCCACTCTACCGGCATATTATGCGAAATGCGCTCACTTCATCTTACACTAACTCCGCGGAGGTCATGTCATCATCATGTCTGTATATATACTAGATTCAACACCGCCATCACCTGTGCAATGGGAAGAAGAATCAACAGCTAATGCTAGGATGAGTCCTGTTTGATGGAGAAATAATCCATCCGGGATATTTCATTTCCATATAGAACAGTTTGCAGCCAGTTCAACTGCGTGTGCCTGAAAGCTCGAGATATATTCTCGTTCCCACTTCCTATAACATGCTTTCCATTTTTACTTAGAATGCAAGCGTTCACCATAAAAATGAACATTTTATCGACTGGAGAATATGTGGAAAGACAGTTGGTTGTAGGGAATAGCAAGCATTTTTTTGAGTTTGAATGACTTTTCTAGCACAAGTAATGTTCTTTTTAATACATTGAACTGTCAAGAAAAAACTTTCACTGCTTCCTCCACTCTCCCTTCTTTCCTTCCTTTTCACACGACGTCGAAAGACTTTATCGATGGAAAGCTTTTTAGACATTCGATTGCTACTGCTGAGTAGTCGTGACAGTACACTTTAGCAGCTTTTTAAAATTTACTGCCTTTTACATCAGTCGATCACCGACAGACAACCTACATGTGTACCTTAATAGGTATGAACTATGTAGGTCTATACCTTCCACATCGGGAGTGCTTTTAAATGGAATAGTAAAAATGATAGTAAAACCATCATAACTCACCTTTACATCCGTCGTATCACTGCATTTAACAACATTAAAGCCTCCATCAACGAGATGAATTTTCAGTGTCGTTTTATTATCCAGGCCCCCTTCGTCTCCAGAAGGATCGAATGATTTTGAGCTGGACATTGGAAGCTCACTGGCAGGTCTTGGGTTTACTATAGGAGCCCCACCACTACCTCCAACCCCATCTTGTCTGCTGCTCCCTCCTCCTCCAGAGTTCTGTTTGACACGGGAGGTGAGGGAAGGTGAATTGTGGATGGAGGTTGTTGGTGCCGAGCCCTTTCTCGCAGGGCTGGCAAGCCTGTCTTTGGCATTCATCACTGACAACTTTGCCGTTGGCTCATCCTCTCTGAAAAAAAACAAGAAAATTTAAGATTATTCTCCCTATTTTCAAATTTATGTCGCATAATAATGAATACAACAATTAAACACATATGAATTCAGCTTAGGTTAGAGTCTTATTGCTAATAAATTACACGAAATATCGCCAAGTAGGATTGGCATTATTGTTCACAGTAAAACACCAATTCATTCTTATAAACTTCACCCAGTCATATTATTATCACATTTTTTTGCTTTCAAACGAACAATATTGCTCTTTTCGCCTTTTTAAAAACCATTCATCACATCCCAGACTACCCAGAAAAATCACAATTTATACAGTATGTAGCCAAAATTATGTTATTTGTTCTGCTTTTCAGCCAAGCATAGTCCCAGTCAGACGAGTGTACTGTCAAAAGGCAACTCTCAAACTCTTTTTGTGTGACAAAACAACAAGACGTTTAACTAGTATTATTTTTCATTGGATTCAAACAACCAAACAACAACGAGCCAGAAGGGATTTAACTTAAGTGGTAAAAAATCATCCATTTTCATTTTAAAGCCGACATAAAACACGACATGTAACAACAATACAAATGACGAGGATACATATAACAAAACATGCCGGCGGTTTCTGTCCTTTTCCGCATACACTTTTCAGAGTAGATCAAAGTCACAAGAAAAACTTGACCAAAATGTATTACAGAAACCTTTGTTACAAATAAGCGCATTCATACTTTCATACAACAATATGCTAGTAAGCTTGTCCGTGTCTGCATTTCAAGCAAAAAACAAGTAGTGTGACGCACACAATCAAGTGTCCTTTGCATAATTCACTTGATTATAATCATAATGACAAAATCAACCGACCATCAATTCTGTCCTACCTAATTTTTATCCATCTTCTGGATCTGGTCTGTCACGATTGCAATATTTCTAAATGTTCGCTGTCTTTTCGCATAAAAGAAATCGACTAAAAAAAGTAATACCGACTGATGAAACAAAAGCTCTCAAGTGTCTATGCTTTTGAATGAAGAGAGAAAAATGTAAATTTTACTCGCCTTTCAAATCCAATGTCAAATTAATGATCGAAAATTGCGGAATACGCCAATTAACGCTTGCAAAGCTTTGTTATAACAAAGATTGATAATATCCTCATGAAGAAGCATCACGTTACGCTTGAGGAGACAAGAGGCCAGGCACAATTCATTTGCGCATTACATTGCACTATCCTGGCCGAGTTGCGAGGAATTATTGCGCAATTCTAGTTCAATGAATGCATAAATCGTGAGCTCGATTAAAATCTCACGCATGCATACCTACCTACCCACATACGCAATGTGTACGCACTCGATAATGTGACTGCCAGTTCGTTAACGTTGAAACATGCCACCATCATCAGATACCCTTGAGAAACAGGAATCAAAAGGAAAAAGACAGATAGAGAGAGCGAGTCATGTTTTTTGATGATATTGTCGATGATCATTCTAAAGATGATGAGGAGGAGGACGACGGAGGATGTGAGGCAACTTTTCCTTCTCTCTCACTCTGAAATATGCTACACTACATTATAAATCGAGATGAGTATCAGTGATGAATTCATTCACGTCTCATCTCTGGAATTTAATACCGTATATATTCTTACTCACTTTATATCTTACAGCTCATAAATGCAAACATTCCATTTATGATTACGATTAAGCACAAAAAACAGAGTTAAAATGGTAATTTTAAAACTATGCTTTGCTTTTACTGTGTAAATACCGGCTTTTATGTTACTTGTGAATACCCAATGACATGATATGAAGTAATAAAGAATAACATTATCAAAACCTGGTAGGATTACAACACAACGTGCTTCCTACATCTTACAACCACCGCCATGAAACTAATATCAGATGGAAGACGAAGTGAATAGACGGGAGAAGAGGCAGACGGCATGGCAGGTCAGAGAAAACCAGTTGACTAATCACTTCGCCTCTGGTAACCCTTTCTTCCTCTTCTCTTGCAATTCTCATCAATTATCATGCGTATTATTATTTCGCTTCGCAGTCTTGATAGCCTCATACATACGCAATGCAATATTATATTTTTTTGCTTCCCTATCATCATAGCCATCATAATATCATGATGCTGATGATGATGATGATAATAATCTACTGCTGCTCCTTGCACGCATCCGTCTGTCAAAGTGTGAATAGCTCCAACAATTTAGCGATCACTCATTCTACATCAAGAAGAAGAAAAGACTCATTCACTCACTCAGGGGAACTCACACATTTTGAATTGCCTTGCCTTCATGTTAATTTCCTTTTAACTACATAAACTATCAACTACACCTTTTTCAAAATGGTGGTTGGGAGAATTGCCGAGTGTGAGAGTGAGAGAAGGGAGAGGAGACGCGCGCGATGATGATGAATTTATATGAATAAAATATATAAAACCCACCTGCAACATATGTAAATAAATTCTGCCTTTTAGAAGAAACTTGAGGGAAGCAAGAGGGATAGATGTACAAACACCACACACATCATATCATCGCAATCATCATCATCACCATGTCCTCAAAGAACAAAACGACAACAACTTTTGTAGAATAGCAAAAATCTAAAGGTCTCTCTTGCGTCGTTCCTCTTCCTCTTCTATTTGTCTGTGTGTGTAGTGATTTAAGTATAACTTTTTTATGCAGAAACATAACATATCATCAGCAGCATCAAGAGTTCTAGAAGGAACAGAAAAGCCAAGCCCATCAAAATCTTCTCATTCTCCAAACGAAAGTGTTGTGTTGTAACTTGTGATGTTTTGAGCCCACAAAGTCTGGTTGACTTGATTCTTGGTTAAGCCCAAGGGAGGGAGGACGGACGGTTGGATAAATTCATCGAGAAGAAGAGATGCAAAATGCAAATGAAAGGCAAATTCATTCATTCACACGATAATGTTATTTAATACACGTGAACACGCCATATAATACGCTACTGCGTACCTTACCTTTTCGAATACGTTAACTTATTTAAATGGATGAAAGCGAGAAGAAAAAACCGTACATGATGCATGGTAGTGGCATTATAATAACATTTAGGCAACGAAAGGTACACCAAACATCAAAACCAGCAGAAATAAATTCCCAAGAGAAAGGTAATCGTAGCAGTTTTTTGCTGCTGTTGTTACAGCCACACCACCATCACCACGAATAAATAGAAACTACATAAAATGCAGACGAGAAGGTTTCTAATAGAGTAATAGGAACAGCCAGCCAGCAGCTCAGATTTTTGACTCTCTTCTGTTCTTCTGTGTAATGTTATGTAAATGTAATACAACTCAAAGAGGTGGATTTTCTAATGATGTGATCAAGAAGGCAAGATCCGTTGCCTTGCATTCTCTTCTCTTCATTCACGCAAGATAAATAAATCTGTTGGGTGCGTATGCGTAGACTGCATAATATCAAGCAATAATAATATCATCAAAAAATATATATCCTCCTCTCATCTCACACATCACACATCCGTCTCCTTTTCACATTCAAATAATAATAACACATTTACTTCAAACTTTATGCTCTTGTGAACACAGCAGTTGTTTATTATGACTTTTAACCCATATACCTAATGTAACGCACAGGGAGAGGGAAAAAGAGAGATCCGATATGGTACATCTATCTACGCACATTAATTTTGAGCTGGGTGTGTAGAATGTAGAATAGGTAACTTGGAGAGTCAGATTGTAATATCGACTATAGCGACTGTGCTGAAAATTGAGAGACCAATAACGTTTCCTACTTACTTTGCTTAAAATAATAAAAGTGGGAATGATTTAAAGTAACTACACGTCAAACAGTAGTTGGCTTATAGACATATCGTAAAAGATAAATTAAAATTTTCACCTCTCTGTTCTGTCATTATTGCTGGCGTGGCGTATCATTGGCATTGAAGAGGTCGCATGTAGAATGCAAAAGTAGCTTGAAACGAATGAGACGTCATTATTACAAACTACCGTCACATTACTAACAGCAGTTTTTTTATTACACCACTTTTACATTGAAAATGTGCTTGAGTACGAATAAGGGAGGAAATAAGATTCTCGCTTCACTTTTTGTCCTTTTTCAATCGATATACTGTATTAGTAGCAAAGATACTAATGACTTTGGTATTCAATTACATTAGAAACGGTATCTTTTTCCCTGTATGCACTAAATGCATTTGGCTCGCAGCAACAATAACCGTGTGACATATTCCTGCAGAAACTTTCACAATGCACTGCTCTTTGACGTTTTTATGACCTCTGATGACTTTTGCTTTTTGTCTGTTTGATTCCCTCAATAAATGCTAAAAGCCTTGTCAGTGTAACGTGAACGTTAAATCGCTTCAGCCAAAATCCGATAGTTTGATACCGACCGAGCAGGCAACAACCTCATTCATGCCAAACGAAATTATGTTTGCGCATGTATTATTTGTAAAATAATAATAATAATATCGCTGCTATCACCTCGAAAAATCATCTTTCTTGCCCTGCAAAAGACGAAGCCAGCCAGCCATCGAGCAGTAAGGAACAACAACCAGTTTTTATGCCCATCCCATAAAAATACTGAACATTCTGAGTGCCTCCTAGTCCGTGCAGTCCACATATCCATTCATTCATTCATGAACATTATGACGGTAAAAAAACATTAGAATCTCTGAAGTGAAAAGGAAATTACTCACGATCGTTTAGACTGAAGATTTATATCTGGAAAATCCGTGGCATCCAGCCATCATTTAGAATCATTAGGCGACTCACACAAAAGCGAAAAGGAAGATTTAAAAAACATACATAGAGCTCTACATGCACACAGAACAGGGACTTATCATTTTGACAACAAGAGGCGAACAAAGGCATTAAGGTAAGTTACGCTAAGAAGGAGTGCACGTTGCTTTTTTGCTTTTCATTTCAGGACATAAAAAAGTTCCATGCAATATGGGCTTTGCATAACCATATCCCCCGGTTGGTCGGTAGGTAAAATGATAGGAAGTACAACAAAATGTTGTTGTTGTGTGTCAGTGTCCCATCATAATTCCGTGAGCTGTATAAAAAGGAACAACAGCTGCACCTCTCCACACTCGTTGCACTGCAAAAAATCTTTTTACTTACTTGCTGCTACTGCTGTTTCGATAAATAAAATTTTATTATATCCTCAATCCCTTGTCTGCTGGGAGGAATTATGAAATATTAACAACGACAACAAAAATGTGACGTAAAAAACCTAAAGCCTTTTCGCAAGAAAGATTGTATGTGACAATCCAAATGACAGGAAGGAAAACGAAAAGATAGCCATGTTGCGTATGCTTGGATTTGTGTACAAAAACAACAACAGGACCAATGATAATAGAGACGCGAGATAAAAGCTTCTAAACGTTTTGAAAATTGTTAAATTGGTAAATCCTGAAACTTGTATTTTCATTGGAAAGCACTCTCTTTGTCAATGCTTGGCAGATTATAATGTGAATATGGTGACAAATTACTGCTATCAAAATATCCAATCATGATAATAACGTAACGTTCAAAAATGCTATTTGTCAACTTGGAATACGAAGAAGGTATAGGTTTAAGCAACATTAACCACAATGACCACATAAATATTCCATTGATTTCTCATATTTCATTGAAGCTGGAGAATTTTCCTCAAAATGAGCATGAAATTGACCATTTAGCTGTTTACTCAAGGTTTTTGCTCGCGTTAAGAGATTGCCGAAATGACAAGAGTGTAATTTGCAGGTTACATCAGAAAGTTGACTTTATTACTGACTATTAGAACCTCGTGGGCCCTAGGAATAACATTTTACCGATATTACTTAGCACATAGCCCTATGCTCTTTTGTGTATAGCTTTCTATTTTCCGGTAAATTTGAATAATGCAATATATATGATTTTCCTTTGTGCTTTGAAATTTTCCTTGTGTAAATTAGTTTGCTCCAACTACTACTACCACATTTTTCACTTTCTTTTGCTTGCCAAGTTTTAAAAGAACACGGGTACTTTGTATAACAGCCAACATAGCTTCCAGCTTATTGGCGTTATGATGTAATCTACATAAATACCAACAAGAGTACCACTAAACATGTTAAAGCGTGCGCAATAACATTACGCTTATAATACTCTTGTACATGCAATCCATAAGTTTCGTAAGGTAAATGACGCAAACGGGAAAACATTTCAGTTTGATGGAAATGTGTCTCATGTGGTGAAAGTTAAAGAAGAATGAAGATGTATACATGAGTATGTGACATACCCGAATGCAGGACCGGATGCCAATATGTTCCTTCACATCACTTTTCACTGTCGTTCCCTCCCTGTACCCGAACAAAATACCAGTACAGTGAAAGCTAAATTAAGTAAATACTTTTAAATGTTTTACTTATGTTGAAGTAATAGAAATAGACTTGTCATTTCACATTGGTGACAGACTCCCAGCGACAACAAAATTTAATGATGACAACATAAGAGGGACTCCCTACGCTCGTAGCTGTCGTTCGTTATTCAATCTTTTATTTTTACACACGAGAGGAAAAGAATTATTCTATTATGTTGATCTCTTTGGTGTTCGGTGCCTACCACATTATAATTAAGTGAGGAGCCAGATGTCTTACCACATGTACGTCAAGCTTTTAGTAGTGTATAGTAATAACAACTTAACCAAATCGTAACAAACGGCTTGGAGGAGGAGAAGGCGGAGGAGTACGTTAAGAGGTTAAAAAGTCAAAAACGAAGGGCACCCAACCGAGACTTCTTAGATAAACCTGGCTTTTCATGTACTGTACAAACTTCAAATGTCGAGACTAATGGGATCTAAAAATAAGTGAGCATACGTTAATATCTTCAAGCAACAATACTTGCACTACGATAAGTTTAACAAATACATTTTTTTACTATCCGCAAGATGCGTATGTACATGTTACATATCATACAGTTATTGTGAAATACGTCAAACAGCAATAATACAACCTATACTTTGGATATACGAGGCAATGTGTCTACACTACACAGACGTAAATATTCTTTGCCACTTATTCGCTAGTAAAAGAATTCTGGTGAATGAATTCATCTTCCTCGTGCGTCGCCACCGCTAGTACATTTCACATAACTTATACCAAGAGTCTTGCTTATGCGTGGTCTTGACATCAGAAAGCGCAAAGGAGAAGGGGAGAAAATAGCCATAAAAGTAAGAATCCACTAAAAAACGGGCATCAGAGAAAAACATCTATATAGTAAAGCTGAAGAGGGCCAGGGCTAGAACACAGCGCTGTTAAACAGCTACTGTTCCGGAATGTCCATAAAAATCATTTACATGCACTCACTCCGCTCAGATCACCGACCGAACAGAACAGCAAAGGAGGAAGAAATAGCAAGCGGTTACGCTTTCAACCAAGCCAGAAAAAAACCAAGAGTACAAAAAGCGGAAAAATTGTAGAAGGAAGGGAAAAAGAGAGATGCGAAAGGAGCTACGCCTAACAAGGATTGACTTTTAAATGTGTGCATACATAATTTTCTTTCCGGATAAGGAAAAAAGAGAAAATCCAAAGGAAGAAATATTCTATATATTGCATAATAATAAGCTATGCATTGAAGTATAGACAAATAGACACCCACCCCCACAACACAACGAATAAAGAATTGTATATGCTGCAGTCTGCCTGTGTGCATATTTCCATTTTGTACGGGTAGTTTACAAGCTCCTAAGAGACCTCCTCATCGTCATTTCTTCTTTGCTTACTCCATATGTTAGCACCATGTGATGCAGGCTGATTCCCAAAAGAAATCCGGGAAATGCTTCATGATCACATTAGACATTTACAATTTTTCCGACGACGAAGAAAAAAGGAAAGAAGGCTCGCTTGTCATAGAAAGCTTGATTTTTGCTCTTGGCACCCGAGACGTAATAAAAATCGTTCCGGATGAATAAGAGCCTGTTTCAGTAGTTGTTATCGGATGCATGCATGCATACAATGCAAGTTTTATTAGCTGCCACATACCTTCCGTATTAGCAGAGTAATGGTGGGATGGGAAACAATATCTTGCACCCTTCTCTCGCTTTTCAATGTTATACAATTTCCCATGCAAAAGTTTATGCCTGAAAGTCTACTAAATAAGTACGCAGCATCCGAATCCATTCATTATTCAATATTTCATCAACAAAAATGCTTAAAATGAATGGGATTGAACACTATTAGAAAAAAACCGAACGTGTGGATATGATGCTTTTCCTGCCTTTTCCATTGTTTTCTTTGGTGAAACAGTAGCTGAGTGGGAACGGACGGGAATCGGAAAAAGTAGGTTGTGCTTTTAGGAAACCGAAAAATTGTACAAACATACGACTCGGATCGTATAGTAAACCTGTTCTGCTGACGACCTTTTGTCAATAGTGGTAATGGTAATGGGCCACCAAACTTTCACATGAAAAAAGTGAATGCTCAACGGGAATCATCATCCGAAAAAGGAGGATTTACTTTTCATAACATTTTGTTTCTGAAATGGATGATACCCTAGAATAAACGATTTTTCCCATACAAGCTGTAACCGAATGCATGGCTTATGAAACAATTGCATTAACATTAAAGCCACTTGTCACGTTGACACTTGCACTCGGCTTGTGAAGTGGTGAGAGAGATGGAGAGTGGCGCAAGTAAAAACGGAGTTATCCATATAGAGTAGGCGATTTTATGTTATGTGTGGAAGATAGAATGTATGAGAACAAATGGAAAGGACCTGACACTGGACCCTTCTCATATTTCATTCCTTTTTCATTTGGCAGAAAAGCTGCATTGCATTAAAACTGTGATATACCTAAATACATATATTGGATCAATAATAGTTATGTATGAATGTATGTATTATGATCCACTTT
This sequence comes from Sinella curviseta, assembly GCA_004115045.4. NCBI lineage: Eukaryota > Metazoa > Arthropoda > Collembola > Entomobryomorpha > Entomobryidae > Sinella > Sinella curviseta. Next base: position 32,621,685 of record CM023201.3, read on the forward strand.
GTCCAATATCAGCACGGTCGCAATCCATTTTATTTGTTATGATAGATGAATATGGTTGTGCCACACTATAAATGATGGGATTTAAGGGGAACGTGGGTACAATGAAAAATTGTCCAGCGAATAAGAAGTGAAACAGTGTGCGAATTTCAACCACTTTGGATTCTCATGATAACATATTTATTAGATAATCCAAATCCAAAATCAGAGTAAAAAAGATCAGTTCATCCTTATCAAAGATGTTTATTCAAATTCCATCTATCTTTACTTCTGCGTGCGTTACTTTAGTGTTTGTGTCTTTGGTGTAGTTAAATAAATGGCCTGTTCAGGCTGTTCGTAAAAAATATATGAAAAGTTATAGTCGTTTTTTCAATGTGCTTTGACGGGATTGTTTGTCGTAATTTACTTAAATTCGGCTTTAAACAGACAATGCTGAACCCAAGAATACCGGTTTCCTGTCTTCACGTTTTTCAAAGGTAACGAAGAAAACACTTCCCATAGTTCATAATCATAAAATGATTGCATTACGATCTCTAATATAACTATTGTTCGCTGGCTTGATTAAAAATAATAAACCAAAGCGAGCACAGATGAACGCATGTTTCTTTTGGCGAGTTAGCAATGGAAAGACAGACACGCATACAATAATAAAAGTTCCTTTCATCCTTCCTTTTTCTCATGCACACCTGACCTTTATCTCATTAAATCATTAATTTAAATCCTATAAAAATCCTGAGCTTATTGTATTCGCCCATTTTACGCATTGTTACCTTACATTTCATAAGAAAAATTATATTACACGCACTAACTCTTGCCTATTCTGGTCAGCTAAACTCGGCAACTACTCCAATAAATAAACAAGGAAGGAATCACGAATCCCATATTTATGTCAGCTTGTCATCGTTTACAACGCTAACTGGAATATAATACACATGCAAACGCCCAATAAAATCACCTGAAAGGAATCATAAAGTGACCCCATATGTTGTAAATTCTAATCCAATCGCGTATAATAGCCATAATAATCTAACAATATCTCTTGTATTTCATTATACAGGACTTTATATAATCCCGCAGCAGAAACCGAAATCGCCTTCTTATTCTTCTAGGCACACATTACAATACAAGTTTTATTCACGACCATTCTATTCCCTAAATTCGTTTACTATTTTCATTTCCATGTTGTTGGTGCCACCTCAATGCAAAGCAAGTTTCATAGCTCTCCATTCACAATTTTTATATGCGGGATTCTCTCATTCACATTTGCCACGAAATGTTATAAACCATATGAATTTGGACATTTAGACTGACACATAAAAACGTAATTTTTTATTGTTTGCACAAATCCAACAATGTAAATGTACTTTTTGGTGTTGTTGAGCGTCTGGAGTCTGAGCTCTGGACTCATTGGTGGTGTGCATACCCATATCAACTACTGGACGGGTATAACACACGAGCAAACAGCCTACATTAATTTTGAACCCTCTTTCTTTCATTACCAAAAACTGTTACTATTTCATACAGACACAGACAGACCCTTACTAATATTCCTGTTTTAGAGTATTCCTTCCCCCAACACCACACCATCAACCACCACACAATCTGATTAGGGAAACAAGTCCAGTTTTATTGTATAATATTGTATTACATTGCAACTTTTTTGAGATGGGGAGAAGAGAAAGGCAATAATCCACGGAGTCAAGTAATATAGTGCATAAAGTTTTATACAACATAATATTATATCCAACAAACGTGCTCGTCTGCCTGCCTGTTGGGATCGCTGAAGCAGCACAAAAAACCGTCATCGTCCACCAAAAACACATTTTAGATTCCGTTTTGGCCTGGCTATATAAAAATCATCATATATACTGCAGATGCATAATTCGAACAATATGCAACTCATTTATTGCAGCTTGAGCCATTATATACTCCTCCAGCGTTGGCTTAATTGCTAGGATTAAGTAATACAGTCATTATCTCAATAATAATCGTTCACGAATGCGTGGTTATCACAAATAACCAGCAAACAAATTAAAATGCAGCATGATTATGAACAGAAAACGTGCATTCATACCTCAAGATACATGACATGAGAAAACTGATACCGTACGAGAGGGAGAGAGAGAGAAAAATCGTTTGATTAAATGTTGTACAAATTATACGTATCTACGCACTACGCATCCATAAATTTAACATGATATTACATTAATGTTTTAGTGGACAGGTCCACTTTATGTATTCACTTAACTAATTTATCGACTTACATTTCCAGGTACTGAAAACCTCGGTAGACAGGTTTCTTGAAAATAAACATGACTCCGTCAACGCGCTCCATTTTTATACTTGTATATATTGTTTAATACGTACAAACGATGAACTTGGCAGCTGGATTAGTACAAAATAAATAACTTCACCATCCAACTAAAGTAATCACAGATAACGGAACATATATACATCGCAATGTACCATGTACTGTCTATTGTTCATCCGGTCAACCAATTCATCCAGCATTAATCTCTTTTTGAGGTTCATCGAAGCATTAAAGAAAATGACCGAGTTATCTTGGCTAAGCATGTCTTTTCTCATATAAAGTACATCATACACAATGGCAATCTTGTTTTGAGTTAATAATCGTAAAATTTCTCATATTTTTCGTTACATGCACAACAGCAGCAGATTAGAATGCTTCTTTTCCTTTATGTCGTCTGTCCTCTGTGGTCGCCACAATCAAATGACAATGTTTTATCCTGAACGCTTCAAATATAAACGAATGAAATGAACCATTCAAAGAACAGAACGTTTGCTGTTGATGACGATATTATTTTTAATCGTGCCTGCCTACATTTATAAAGGAAACGGATATTAGCGGTTTTATCACTGCAAACATTCCTAGTAGAGGTTTGTCCTCTCGTCCTTTGGATGATTACAAAATAATAAACATCACATCAACAGTGTACGAGCTCAATAGTAATAACAATTACAACAGTACGACATTCTACAGAGTAGTTTAACTAAACGTGTACCGAGCACAATAGTTCAATAGGTAAGTGGTTCAAGCACACGCTGAAATAATGGCGTCAACAGGCAATATACACAAGGTTTTCCTGTGTAGATATTTATATTCTGCCTACTTTCCGCCTTGCTTTTTAATGAAAGTTTTCTCTGCACTCTGCGAGGAAACTACAGAGCTTAACGAAACTGTGTTTGCAGATTGCATACAAATTACTGCTACTTTGCTTGTTTTCTTATTTATTACGGTGCCCCGCATGCCACACGTTCATATTTATATCCTCTGGCAATCCACAGGGAACTGGTGGTGGTCAGAAAGAATTTAATGATGGCTTGTGTTTCAGAACAAGTTTCTTTTCCGGGCTTTATCATGTGCTAGTATTTTGCTCTTTCTTCTCTAAACCTGCTTACCTAGTAAATATTTAATTCGTTTAAACGGGCTGCTCAATCTGCAGCCAGTGCCAGAGTCTATTATTACATACGTGTACCTCAACAACAGCAGTAGAAGGCGTGAATTGGGGTATATGAGCTACCTCGCTCTCACTTCTTATTGATGATGTCGAATAAAGATAACAAAGTGCATAAAAACTGATATTTTTTTCATCATTTCATTTTGGCTCTCTAGAATACTGTATTGCTCCAGTTTCTCTTTCCCTAATCTACTTTCTTCCAAAAAAGGTTAAAACTGTCGTTATGTCCAAATTGAGATTAAATGGCATCGGGCACTTTATACATCTATCCTACAAAATTATCAATGTCTCAAATCTTCTAGCACAAGTTAGAAAGAAAAAAAGGAGAGCGCATATATGTATGTTATCAAACAGGAAGAAATAACTTTACCGGAGTATTTTTTTTCTATTTAGCTGTTCAATATGGTACATTCACTTGAGAGAACAAAGAGAAAAAACTCCAGAGAGAAAAACAATCGTCCCAAGATTACTCAAGAAAACATATAAACATTTCACAATGGAACGTGAAGCTAGAATTAAAATCGTCCATCACACGGCTAAAAAACTCTTACTCATTCACAAAAAGAACAACAACAGCAAAGAAGAACTATTTTTTGCTTCTAGTAAGTAGTAAATAGTTCGTTTTTTTTCTCTGCTCCTTTCTCCTCGAGCCTCTTTTTGTGAAATTATCCTATATGCATGCAGTCTTCTGCAAAAACATATCTACCTAGAGAGTCGTAGCAAGTTGAAAGCTCCGATGGATCGACAAGAAGAAGACACAAGAGTCATAAAGAAAACATGTGATGAGCCCCCCTGGAGTTTATGTATTTCTCTGCACTGTGTGAGGTAAAACGTTAATGTGCTAAGTACATAAATACAAGTAATTCGTTCGAAAGAAAAAAAATACAGCACAAAAACATTTTCTCTTGTGGTACATATTATATGTACAGCCATTATTTTATCGTCTATTTCTTCTGATACGCTGCACTTATACTTTTTACTCATGATGATGGTACGGAGAAACAGCATGAAAGATACAAGTTTTTCCTCGCTTCTTTACTGATGACAACAACAACACCGACGGCCACATAAAATAATATGCGAGGATGATGATGACGATGAAAATAATGGTGCAACTTGCACAATATCTTATTATTGTAATCCTAAGGATTTTTAAAAACATTTACCACATATTTTTCTGCAGCACGCACATCATCTTAAACAGTGGAAGAAGATTCTTTCGGAGAAAAAGAGAAAATAAATGGGTATAAATGCATTTTTGCAGAGAGAAGCATCTCTATGATAGCTAGATGTTCTATGAGTGAGTTTTATGGCTTTTTTTCTTTATACGACAAACAACAAACAAACGACCGCCGTTTCAGCCACTACTAATCAGCTAATCTGTATGAATGAATGAGAACCTAGGCTTTTGGTTCACTCGACTTGTATCGCTAAGCTAGTATATCACTTCAGTCTCCCTGATTCGTTGCTTCTCAGAAAAAAAGAAGGACGATTTACAGATCACTGAAGTCAAGTGCACACCACATTTACTCTGAATTATTGTCTCGTTGTGAGCTCTTTACTACTGTTGTTGTGATAAGAATTCTGATCTGATGATGATCATGACGAGGTATACCGACTCACTGTATGAGCAGTCACTCCTCCCGTAAGTAATCTTTATTGGTCTTGGACCAACATCTCTAAAAAGCAAGTGTTTCCATTATATTAGGCGATCGAGTCAACTTTTCATTTCCATTGAAATAATTATGCCACCTGATCGAATCCTCTATATAAATGATAGGTAAGATTATACAGATCACTCGTTATGGTCAAGCGGCAACACCTATAATGTCAAACGATCAAGGTACCACACCACTTCCTTTTGGAAGAAACATTACACTTAAAACGAAATCGACACAAGAAAATCAAAGATGTATCTGTGTACCACACACTCTGCACAGTTCACCAGGTAGTGCCACCACTCAAGTCAACGTTTGCGGACCTACTGAGAATTTCAGCGGTGTGTCTGTCTCTGGCCTATGCGTAAACTGTTTGTAAACCAAACCGGACCAACTTAATATTATCTCCTCTCTCCTTTTTTATTGTATCTTTGTGTAAAATCTAAAATGTGGGCAGACTCCACCGCACACTGCACAGAGAGTAGTGCTCCACACTCCCCACCCCACACCTTTTGACTTACTATTTTTAATATAGAGAAACTTTCAACTTGATTGCATACGTAGAGACGCACTATTACTTTTAACAACCGCACCACACTCACAACCGAGAAACAAAAGGTAGTGGAGGAGTAGTGAGGGAAAGTTTTTTATCCATTCTCCAACAACAATATTACTGCCCCACACTTTTTCATCCGAACAACAAAAGCAACTTTAGAAGAATGATGATAATGATATCATGAGCCGTACTTCCTGAGAAGTACTAAAAGTTGCCAAAAAAGCGGTTGCTCTCCAAGTCTGTGTATCATTCACTCTCTGTCTCTCTCACATTTACACAATTCCATGATAATGCCAATGGTGCCATTGCCATGCACTGCATTCCCATTCCTTCTTTCCTTCATGCATCTTCCACTTCCTCCGCTTTTTTTGCTACTACTTTTTCTTGCATGCAAGTTGATATAACAAAAACTGCATGCACCAAAATAAAGTACGAGAGAGAGAGAGAAAAAAAACTGGTAAAAACGCTAGGGTCGGGATCCAAACTATGATCTCTTCTTGCTACAAGGGCCAACAAAGCAGTCAAAGACACATGACTCGTTTTGATGGTTGTTTGGTAAGCTTTTTGTATGAGAGGAACTGTTTGCAAGTGGAGCAGAGGACCGCTCTCGCTGTCTGAGCCCTAACAACTTATGATACTGACTGATGCAGGAAAGTATATCAAGTGCTGGTGTTATGCAAGTAAAAAAGCCCCACAACAACACTGACTCAGCTCATCGCACCATCATGATCATCATCAACAAAAGAGCAGCAGCACCTCGTCGTAGTAAACTAAAAGCTGGCTATGACAGAAAAGAACGTCTGTCTAACTAAAGTCTGAACCTGAATGGTTTGCTCATACAGGCCTATTTACTCTATAAACTTTGGTTGTTTGTGGTCTTCTGTTGTGCTGCTGCTGATGCTGCAAATATGTACGCACTACTCACGACATCAGCAGTACATTTTCATACGCTTCCCTTTCTACTTCTCCCTAACCAAAATGTTGTCTTCTGTGTAGTTGTACACATGTAGTAAGTATGAATGCTATACAACTTTGCTTCTTGCAAAGTATCAATTGCTGGGTTCAATCTAATATCATTATTGTGCGTGCGTGTTTATATGTGCGTGTGATGATGATCCTGCCCGACTCACTCAGGCAGTTAGACTATACGACTACGTACGTTCTACATGTTACGTACTACTGACTGACACTATGCAAGTTCAGCAGTAAGGAAGTACGGAAAACTCTTATTATTATTCTCCCCGACTCATTCACACTGATGATCAAGAGAAAAAATTGTATTTCCTCCGTCTTGGTTTTGTTCTCTCGTCTTCCTCTACTACCACCGTTTTGATTGTCTTGTTATGTGCGTGTATTTCTCCTTCGCACCACCACCATAAGAATAGTAGTATAGTGTGTATGATAATAATAGTAAATAAAATGCAACAACAGAATTGAGAGGGGTAGAAGAGAAAAGAAAAGAATAAGAAAAGACGTGAGATGAGTATTTACAACCTTTGTCGCACTTATTTACTTGCAAGTGGGGATTTTCTTGGTTGCAGTTCCTATTTGTAGAATATCAGGATGTTGTAGGAGTGTTCGCACATTGATAGAAAAATTTAGATATGCTTGCTGCATACTCAATAGTCAAAACACACACGACATGAGAGACTTGCTGTTGTAAGTAAGGAGTATGCATCAACTCCAATTTACTGAACTTCTCCCGAGACATTTTTTTGTTTTACGTAGGCTTATGGATGAATGTACTCTACACTCGCACGTTAAAGAAGATCACATCGCATCTTATCACGCGAAAATGTGAATCAGTCAGATAAAATAAGTATACATATTAAGGTTGTAATAGGGATTTGTCATTGCTGTAATATATTGTTGTGGGTGTACCAAAGTATCATAACATGTATTCATAGTACAAGAATGAAGAAAGGAAAATATCATGAAAGCAAAAAATATATATCTCAAAGGTGAAAAAAGAAATTGAAAGGATTATGGGATGTTCTATTATCTACAGTGCGGTTTTATGTTTACTTTACTTGCCTCTCACCCTCACCTTCAATTCTTTTTTGTGTGAATACTGTGCTTTGTGTGATGTGATGAAATGCTTTTTCTCCACTTTTTTCTTGTTTTGATTTGGCAGAAACACAGAGAATTGCATGCTTGCCGTCATCATCAACAACAACCCAACACCATTCTTGCATCAATTTATTAAAGTTGAAAGTAAAGTTTGTTTTTCTACTGGGCACCGTCAGAATTAAAGAAGCATTCGTTTATGTATCCAAAGTAGGTAGGTGTAAAAAAATTGCTGTTGCTGTGTCGCTGTTGATTTTGCCGTTCTTCTTGATGACGATGATGAGACTGATGATGATGGGTTTTTGGAAGATTTTTTCTCTTTTGCAGCAGGGCTTACAAGAGGCAGCTTAGAAAATGAAAGAGAGAGATTATACTAAGGCATAAAAAGGTGGCAGAAATGGCAAAGAGGGCTTTGACTTGTGGATTTTTAGGTTTTTATTACGTAATATAAAGGAAGACATTAGTGCGAGTAGTGGTGGCGGAGAAGCGTGGAGATATTATTACACCAATGTAGTTAGTTCATAGTTAGCCGATAGGCATTTCATTAAGAATACTTCTTACATTTATGGGGAAGTAAGACATTATCCAATATTGTTTCAAGTCAGTGCCCTTGCTAGTGCATTTTACGTATAACTTTGAAATATTTGTTTGTTTGCTACAACGTAGTTTATAAAAAACACTGAAAATTGAGCACATGATTTGACAATCGTGTGGGCGAGCTCTATAAAGTTATGGACCTTTTTTACTTTCAATACGTGAGAAACCTTTTAAGCCAATTTGAAAGGGCGTATTAAAAATAATCTAGTTGTATGAAAAGATAAGTAGTTAAAATAGAAAAACGTCATCTATCGATAAATGAGTTCATGTTTAAAATGACCCTCTACTGTAGTAATACAAGCTTGTATTGAACTTTTTATTATTGTTGACTAAATGCAAATATTTTTAAAAGGTATTACTGGAACGGTCAAATAGAAAGTACCTTTTTTGTGAACTTGTTCATTCTTGTTACAATTGGCTATGTGAATGAGCAAGTATCGAGACGGAAACGGTAATAATATTTGACCTAAATAAATAACGAATAAAAGTGCTATTTGCATTTCCTTATTTGCTCATTCACTCAAAACTAATAACTGAAGGATTGTAACAAAAAAGTACCAATTATAGTTTTTGGTTCATATTATGAGAGAATATTTACGATGGGCAGCTGCACAGTCAACATTATTGACCATATTATTTTTATCTCATCCGTCTATATCAAAATATATCGACATTCGTAGTAAAACGCTGTGTGACTGATAACATCATTTGTTTAAATACAAGTGAAGTGCATCCAATCCGTTAATTGACTCTCTTTGACTCACTCAAAGTATTGATCACTATCTCATACTGGACTTTAACGCATGCGTAAAACTGGTCGTCATTACATTCTTTAAAATGAACTCACATTTTTTTTGCTAAATGAGACTATTTGCAACTTCCTACTTTTAATGAGTCAATTTTAAAGCCCCTTCCTTGCCCCAATTCTCAAACTTTCCGTGAAACTTGTTCTAGCACTCACTAATATTTAATGACAAATGTCAGTTGGTCTAGTTCATCCGTACATGCCAATTACTGATTCATTAATTGCAATAATCCTCAATTTGTCTGCCTTCCATTCATATACATAGGTTGCATTATGGAGAATTTTTTGCTTTAAAATATTTTGCCATGCGCCGCTGCTAATAATGCTATCTGGCTTTGTCTGAAGCGTTTCAGTATGGTTTTTTGCTATTGACGTGTCAGGCCTTTCAAACGGATAACAAATGTCATTTTAATTGGCCACTACTACTAACTACATCCGCTCGTATGCACACGGCTCGTTAGCGTAACTTGTTTGCTTTTGCCATTCTTCTTCTGCAAATGACATTAACATTGTAGGAGGAAAAGTGCCGCTATTAAACTCATGATCGCAAATGGACGGCATAAAATAGACGCTGCTAATCACGCTTATTGGATTGCATGCATGTAGCAGAGCAGATGCAGCGTTCCTTCTTTGCATATTGCTGTAAAAGGGCATACATCCGCACCATAATTTGCCATACGCGTGCTTTTCCAATTCCAGAGAAAAAATCAACCAACAACATTTGCACAGGAAAAAAACTGCTTCTCTCTCTTCAATTAAACTTGAATTTTCTCATAAGTTGTTGCTGCTTTTTTTACAACTGTGGTGTACAATCAGTTTATGGCTTCTGTTTACTCGCATGAGAACCGATTACGTCACAGAGAAAACAATGATAATTACGATTACGAGTGCTCTGCTGTTCCACTATCTTGTTTATTTCTATTTCTAGCCACGTTCTTCCTAGGAACAGTGTGAATCTCTAATTTTACCATGAATACTCCTCCTCCTCCACGCACACCAAGTAAAGTTTGTGACAGCATAACAAGCAATAAGACTACGAATTCGTAATCTCATTAGGATCCAATCTTTGTTTTTCCCAACTGTGCAATAGCTAGACAAAATTGAGCAAACAAGCAGGAAAACTTTGGAAATGTTTTGTCGATGTTTAGCCTACAATGTACAATATGTAGGTAGAATTCATTTTCAAGAGAAAAGCAAAGAAAATTACACAAATACAATCACATTTTTCCTGGTTGTTTTACATTCCTGAGAATTGCTTACAACAAAGTGCCTTTTTCTTCTGTGAGCCTCATCCTCCGCCAATTTTATGTTACATAAACAAAAGTATTGCATGTTTTACACCACAGAATACAAAACAAAAAGAGGAACACTAACGGCTTTTCACATCCCGCCTGCACTTTCGTAATTTTCCCCTATAGTGTTCTTTGTGTTTTTTAATAATCATAATGTTCCATGGTACATTACAGGAACGCTATAAAAATATGATCTGCTGCTGCTTTTATTACAAAATGCAAGGAAGCTGCCAATGCCAGCAACAACTCCCAATTCCAACCACACCAAATACTGAGGTATTGCAACATTCACCTCCTCATCCTTCTGCAAAGTTGTTGTTCTATACTTTCTATTCACTGTCATCATAAAAATACACTTTGTCTATGCCTATATCCAAATATTCATTATGATGAGATGCTGATGATGATCATCATCATCATCGCTGTATGAGTCAAAACTATCAATCTTCATTTACTATTTCCTGTAATATGTCATGTAAAAGTTCAGTCGGTTCAGTGCATCCATGCTATAATCAACCGTGCTATTTTTTATAGCATATGCGAGTGTAAAACTCACTTGAGTAGCAGAGTTTTTTCTTCGTAGTAGCAGCGTATTATATTGGCATATAAAACGGGCATGATAGGTTGAGTGCGTGTTTTATCTGTACCTGACACGCTTTATTTTGTGATGACGATCATTATGACGATGACGATCGTGTTGTTGAAGATGATTTCCCGTGCCATATATAACATCCTCTCTCTGATGCGAAAAGAAATTACACATTACCTCAAGTAAAGTAAAAAAAGAAGCAAAAACCACCACACATGGTACCACACACACGGTGGTAGTACTTACATCAGCGATCATTACTATCCCATTTCCACCATAAATTTTAAAGTTTTTCATGTGGTGGTGGTGGTAATACGGCAGTTTGCATGATCTCGTTTTTTGAAAAAGATCTTCAGCTTGCATGTTGATGATGCATATTAAAGAGCTTCCTTCTATCTGGATATTGATGCCTTACAAACGCATAGTTCCTGGCTTAATATAATGAAACTTGCTTGTATATACGATTTTAAAGAAGGATATGAGGCGTACATAAATTACAATAGTACAGTTCGTAGTCTGTGAAGAGAAACGGTTGCATATTGTTGTGGAAAAAATATCGCATAATACGATATTATGAAATATTATTACCTTATGCTGATCAGGTTTGAGGATGTCGATGAAATGATGTGTCATCAGTCTCACATTTGCAGTATATAGTTACCTACGCCCATATGCCCTAGACACAGGTATATTAAAGTCATTATCTCAAGATGCCAGATAAAAATGTAGTAAAAGTAATGCATGCCGAAAAGGATTAAGAAGGAGCGTTCCACTATCATGTCTGTAATTTCAAAGTGGCGACTTTTGAACGGCAGACGGCAAACAATTTTGAGAAATAGCATCCGTCAAAACACACATTAATTATTCGGATAACCTTCAATCCAAATATAATGACGACATATGACATAAGAAAATGACAATGCATAGTTTTAAGAACACGTCAATGCCAATAATATCTCAATTTTTCACTAATGGGATCGGAAAAGTAAGTTTGTAGAATTCTATACTATAAAACTTGACGCTCCAATATGAGACGAGTGATTATGATAATTGAGAAGTTCAATAATAACACAAAAACGGTGTTATTTTCCACAGTGACTTAATAAGATAAGTATTATTGTAAACTTATATAACTAGAAAACTTTTCTTCCAAATGATAAGGCCAAGAGTTTGTTATTAAACGTTGCATGTCAATCTTAGTTTTTTTATGTTGTAGACATGTATATTTGAGTAAAAAATTATGCTGCGAGTTTGGATGGGTGTACTACAAAAAGTTATTACCGAAAAAAATTGGATGATGACCTAAAAATGTTATGACTCAATTTTTTCAACCTCTCACTTTGTGTTAGTGCAACTCACTCAATCGAAAATCTACTTTCTACAATGATGCCTACTGTAATGACGGCAATGATGATGAGTTCTTGAAAAAACAACGATTTTTGGCAAGCTTGACGTATTTATGTAGTTTATACAGTATTCAAGCGTGTCCTTTAGGTACATATCACTGTTGAATGACTAATGTCTTTCAAATTATCTATTGAAAAACATACATTTGTTTATGGCCGTTAACAACTAGAGTGATTTCTTCTCTCGATTCCCTCAGAGGGAAATCCTAGTTCCTTTTGCCAAATTGGCAGTGGATAGTTTTTCTAACGTTTGAAAAAAATGTACTGTAAAAAAGTAGTGTCACGGATCATTCGTGGATAATTTTTTTTATCTGATCTTGCTAACATTCTATTTTCACCACATGTGTCTGCGCATTTTTGCTTGTAATGTTTACTCTGGAGTAAAATTAGCAATCTGCAAAGCGTTAAGTCAAGGCCATGTACTTGTACCGTACAACATCGAAATGTACGGTGCAGATCAGAATATTATGGCATATGGAGTAGCTAATGCCAATCACGTTTTATCTCCATCCGTTCTATCTCTCTACTTGTCCGCAATCTGTCGGTTGATAAAATAAAAAACCGCAAACTTGACAAAAAATCAGCAAACCAGCAGAAATACAATATTTCAAACACTTCTTTCCAATCTCCGCTTATAAACCATATCCGAGAAATGTTATTTACCACCAAGTTCTCATAATCAAAATGGAATTGGAAAATCCAACTCGACAAATATTAGCAGTTATTTCACGAACTGTACATATAGGATGGGCAAAGAAATTCTCAGATAACCGTACAATGAACCAATAATCAACCAATATACTACACAGTAGTATTGACGTGTTCAATCATTCGTATGTTCATTCACAAGTTTCAAGTTTCATTCTCTTTATCTACAAACAACCCACGACTGACTATTTTTTTTGCTTACCGCAATGACAACATGTGCTAACCATTCGCAATTGTCACATCACCACCACCCGTATAGGTTTTGTAATAATAATACTCGTAAGCCAAACAGGCAACGAAACGACACGTTTATCTCTGACCAGTAAGCTATATTATTATAAATTTTCCTGTTAAGAAAAAAAAACCCGACTTGGACATTAAAGTGGTGGTCAACGACAGGCACCTACTTTTACGTTTTGCTTCATTGAGTAATCGAATCCTTGTAAAAAGTAATGATTATTATGAATGCGGATGATGTTGATGATGCTGCCGCTGTTGCTTTTGCCATTGTTGTTGTGGCAGACAAGTTTCCATTCCAAACAAGGCAATGTATAAACATTGCGTATCATCCTCGTTCACCGAAACGACAAGATGAACAAGAAAAGTTAAGAAGCAACAAAACGCAAACATCCTTTCATCCTCTTCACTGTACAAACTTTATTCTGCCTTTTGGGCTTCTTCCACATATTATGGGGCAGTGATCCATATTCATCCCTAATCTTATTTCTTCTTCCTTGGGCCATCTTTTTCATACATGACAAGATGATATGATGACGATGACCATCGTGGAAAAGAAGAACTATTAGCTCAGCTCGATACATTAAATCTACTGCTGTGAAGTCCAGTTTAGTGGAAAAAAGCTTTTCCACTGAACCGAACAGTAATACAACTAGCGACGCGCATTACATTAGAATGTTCGGTAATAAGATATTAAGGAAACTGGATTGCTCTGGACCACGTATATAAGTCTGGGAAAACATTTGGAAGAAAGAAAAAGGAAACCAAGCCATTTAAGAACAGGGAAAAGGAGACCAAATGGCTAGAACAAATACATAAAAAAGTCTCTGTCTCTAAATGCATTCTGTTATACAGTTCTGGCTGTGAGCAGTAGTGAGAAGCTCAATTTTCGTTTGCATCTCTATGGTCTTGACTTGCCTTGTGTTAAATAATACAGAAAACCATGTCAGCTGAAATGAACTTTCCCCAGAAATTGTAGTTGCTTCTCTTCATCTTTATCGTCTCTTAGAGAAATGTTATATGTATGTAAGTATGAACCAAAACTATGATATCATCATCAACGGAGATAGTCGGTAGTGAGTGGTGTGCGTACTCGTCTCTCTGTCTCTCTCTGCTAATCATAAAAAGAAATGTAATGCGTTCCTCTCTTTCTGTTATGTTAGCTTGTGAGTGAACCATTAGAAATATTATTATTATGATGATGATGACTCTCTAGTCTGCCTGGCAATAGTTTTGTGAATATAAAGCGTTTTATGACTTCTCGTTTTTCGTCTTCTACTTTTGTGCTTGTTTGGCCAATTTCATTCAAGATGATAATGGTTCAGGCTGATCGTATCACATCTTTTTCTCTCCTCCTCACTAAATACATATGCACACATTTTTAGTGTAAATGTGTCTCACGCATTAACATCATCATCCTTTTATTATGCATATCGACTCATACCAACATACCTACATGCATCTTCCATTTCGACTCACGAAATGCGTATTTCAAGTAGTTCACCGTGAATGACTACAGGTAGGCATTTAATACTCATGTTTGTGGATTGCGTCACTTGGAAAAGCGTGAAATGAACTGGATGCTGATATATGTATGTATTTATGTACGTTTTATGAATGTATTATGTATTATGCATGCATGTTAAATGCCAATCTTTTTGCCGGTTGGTTGCCGAATGAATGTTATGAATGGGAACGTCGCGCACCATGATGGATGATTAAAAGAAGAGAAGTGGAAATAAATAAATAAAGTGCTTTTCAAATGCTGAAATGCTAGTGATAGTAGTATGGACGATAAAATTTATGTTATCTATTCACTAAAGTAATCCTATGGATTTGCTTCAGTTCCAACATACAATATCGACATCGTACTAATATTCTCTGTTGCCAACTAGTACGCGACATTGGGAGTCTATAATAAAGAACATGGCATGCAAAGGGAGGTCCGCTTCAAAAAATTAACGCTACGAACGTGTTAATTTAATCAGAACCACAAACATTAATTATAATAATTAATTAAACTATATAATAACATTTTCTTTATTTTGCACCAGTGCCAAGTTTGGCACTGCACTCCATTATTCTACTTTGCATACATCGTTCAAGATGTGACAAATGTGCTCCAATTTTTAAACATGCCAAACCAATAAAATAGCATTTTCATGCATAATTATATGTATGCCACGCCGAAACTAGCGAGAATAGCGAGTAAAGTCTAATAACATTATCTTTTACAATTTTAGTATCGTTCCACAATTACGTTTTGGTTACCCAATTATGAAGCTTTTGGTTTTTGAGCAGAATACAATAATTATGTATTATTATTCAGTTTTATAGATTGCACATTTAGTTAGTGTTTCCACGTCCATTTCCACTCTGTGGTCAGTCGTGGTACTTGTCATTATAAGCAGACAAACAAACATGACAATGACAAAGAAATTATGGAAAATCAGTATTACCCTGCGCACTTCAAACAGAACCGATGATATACTCTCATAATGATTGTTCCACGTGTAATATCACATCAATCAGGTATCCCTTTAAAATCCAAGAATCGAATAGAGTTGCGACGTCCGCTGTTAAGTTGTGTTCAAATTATAGTACTTTAAAATTACAAGTTAGGTTGATAATTTAGGTGAATCGATTCAGTAAAAAGTATCACGTTTGTAATTAATGTGAAAACAGGGACTGTTTTACTGAGAAGTAAAGCCATTTTTGTAGGTCATTCATTATTCTATTCATAATTGTTGTATTGTTTCCTCAAATGAATGGTGATTGATGCCAATGACTCACTGTCATTTCAATATATATTTTGCAGCAAGGCATGCGTCAAAAACCATGATTGCAAATGATGCAACCTTTATGGGTTTCTTGTGATGCACATATGTAGGTAATTGCATTTAATTTACAATCTTATTAATAAAAAACATCATAGAATTAAATCACTTACCAGCCCGGTTCAATTCCTTGAAAAGTGGAAAAAATGTATCAAATGCTATCTACCGTTGTGGCTCATAAAATTCACCATTTAGTGAGGTTAAAGCACAATAATATATTTCCAAATGAATGTCAAATGTCAGTACGGTAAAAAAATCCTTGCACGCTTAATGTGACATGGAACGGATTCAAAAATGCGGTCGGAATAAGTAGATAAGCCAATGTTTTCCTGTTTTGTGTTAATCAGTTAATAATTTATTCATCCATTAATGTCATGTGGAAGCGTTATTAGCATACAATAATAAGATTCTTTGTTTCACACATCACATCTGAATGAAATAAAAATCACCAAAACTTTTTTTCCTTGTTCCTTCTGATTCAGTCAGATTCCGCAAATTTCTGTGCACACACACATACATACACGCTCACATTTTCAAGTGTGTTTTCGCAATCACCACAAATGTCACTTGACTTTTCCGCGAAACCAGCTGACTTCCTGTGTGTCCACGATAATAAAACCAAACTACTCTACAACTACTTGACTACACACAACAGCACACAATTCACGGAAACTTTTACTTTACTCGTTTAGCCAAATGACACATGTTTGTCAGGGTATTTTCCCTTTCTCAAAATTTTACATTTCTTTACATCCTCTTTCTCTCTCTGTCAAACAGAGATTCCTTTCTCTTCTTATTTTTTCCGCAAAAATCTGTGTCGGTTCTTTCCAAGTTTTTTTCACAACGCTTGGCTCAGTCTGCGAAAAAAAAATTCTCCGTAGTACTTCACACACAAGCAGCACAAGTGTACTCACGGGAAATGAAATATGAATATAAGTAAAATAGCATCGGCACTTTCCTTTTTACCCACATATCCATCCATCCCAGGACAAAAAATATAATATAATAAAAATACACCACACACTTACATTGCCACACACCTTTGATTCACCTGTCTGATCTCATTTCGCTTTTCATTCGTAATGCAATATATGCAGCCAAAATCTGAAGAGAGCCCAGACAGACAACATGCAAGGATATACCTCTCAAGAGTCTAAGCAAAAAATATAACCAAAACACACAAGTGTACCATTTTTACTTTCCTCTCACTCTCTCGCTCATCATCCGTGTCGTCTCAATAAAGTGTTTTATCTCTCCATCCAAATCTTCCTTAAACACTGACAAGATATACTTGTCCAAAAAAAAAAGTCGGAAGAATCGGAAATAAAATGCATTGTGCAAGCACGATGATGCATACATTCATACATTATTATTATATTACATTTTACATTGTATGCCTGCCCGTGGTGGTGGTGATGTGTATTTATAAAAACCCTCTGCTGAAAATCAGCAGTAATGCACAGAAACCATGTTTTTACTTGCATGTGTTCAAAAGTATAATATCTCTGTCTGTGTAAGTAGTATTTACATGGAATACATTTGTGGGTGCATATCACGCTGTACATTTCTATATTTTTTCATCTTCATCTTTGTAACAAGTAAACTCTGCTTCCATTGTACAAAGCCCCGCAAGAAGGTGTAATATCATTTATTTGTAAAAGGAGAACATGTTAGAGCAGCAGCAGCGGAGAACAAGCAGAAGCTGAACAGTGTGCACACTTGAAAAGGCTATGATGATTAGGACCATGATCATCATCATGATTACCGATTCTGTTTACCGTACACACATTTATTTCACACAATGAATTGAGCAATCCAAAAAACATTCGGTCATTACAGCTGCAGAGTATATACATGGTAGTTTGTGCTGTGGTGGCAGTAGTAGTGGAAGGACACAGTTGCGTGAAATTGTATGAATATAAACATTGTATGCAACCATTTAGCCACAGAAAATGTAGGCAGGCAGCAGTCCAGAGAACTTGTGTTTGTGAGTAAATGCGTACTTAACACAACAGCGTGTCAAAGAAAAACAATGGTGACCGAAAGTAAAAAGTGGAATAGATGCTGAATTACATATTGCACTGTTACACACACCAACGCATAAATGGCAGGAGAAAAGTAAGAACTCTGGTAGAGCAAGTGAGTTGAGTTCCAAACTGCTATGATTGATAATACGTACCTATGTATTTATATTTGCTTCCCTTTTTTATATTCACGCTACTTGTTCCGTGCTGCAAGTGCAAGCTACAATGTGCCTACATAAAACTCGATAGCATGGATCAATGGAACTGTAGGAGCCATCTGCCTATTCAACTGAGGAGGCTTGCCAGGAAAACTTGTCGCTTTCATCCTTTCAGATTCCGTTTGGGGTTGCGTAATGTCAGAGACTTCACGTGAAGCTAACAAACTTTGTATTACCAGAGGAGAGAGAGCGTTGTGCTTGTGATGTCTATGACTATTTTGGTTGTATGTAGAATTTGTGGATGACTTTTGACTTTTGGAAAATTGTATGGTTATCGTTATCTGTTATCTCAAACTCCATAATATTCAATTGCAAACCGAATGTGCTATAAGTATGCATATCATCATATCAGGTTTTATAAAGCCTCTTATGAAAAAGGAAAATTTTAAATTAAGGCTACTTTGAATTGAGAAAATAGGGAATTTACTTATTCTATCGCCGTTAACATAGACATCAAAAGGAACTTTGGCTTTGCCAATCTATTTAGGCATTTGTAAGTCGGTAATATCGCCGTAAAATATAAAAGTTCAATCAATACTATTACGTTTACCTGCTTAAGCCTAAATAGAACAATAATGTAATTATCCTAATGAAGGAGCTGTTAATTTAATGATCGTGTTTTTGGTCTTTTCAACCATTCTAATTCTGTGTCGAGACTGTTTTTTGGAACTGCTTACCCCAGCAAGGAGGAAAACCACTGTAGTATGATATGAATTGGTGTAAAAACGTTCTTTTTATCGAAAAATAAAGTTTACTTTATTTGGAAACGTAAACCTTGAGTTCAGCATATTTTTGTCTAATGTGGAGAGAAAGTGCTGAATGTGGCAACCATAATTTGCACTTGTAACATGATTGATCAAGGTCGATGTTCTTTGGGCAATAAATGTTTATTTGCCGTAGGACATACCACCACATTGTCATTCAACGGTATTCCGTATTCCGGAACTGGAGACACTATTGAATATTGAAATTAGTAAATAGGACGACATAAGAATTGTGATATGGGGTATATGGAGATATTCTGGGAGAAAAAAAATGAAAAGTTCCCAGACTTTCTTCGATTGACACATTCCCTCGTGAATTAAGTGCTGTATATGGATTATCAACTGTGAATGCCTATTGTTCGTCTGCTTTCCTATCAGTTTTCCATTTAAATTATTTATTAAACATGGAAATAGGAAAACGTCTCAATTCATAATAAGAAAATTTACATTTAGAAAGGAATGTAACTCAAATCAAACCAAAACGTATAGCTATTTTCACTTTCGTCACATGATAATGTATTTCCTAGAAAAGTCATAATCAATATACACGTGTCATAAAAATGCCAACTTGTTTTCTATTGCTTCATTTCCTACCCACTCACACCAAACCTCCTTCCTTTCATTACTATTCAATTTCCACTTTTCTTCTTGTTTCTTTTTCTCTCTTTCTCTTTCCACCTTTCTAAAAGCATTTCATACTGTACCGTAGTCAGCCTACTGCGCTGCGGTGGTAGTTGTGATGCAATAAAAGTCCACGCATCATTTTCCGCAGAATCAATTTTTCATCCTTTTTTGCTACTTTCACTTCACAAGTTTCCTACTTCTCATGTCACACGTACGTATTCCTTTCACTCTTCTTCAACTCTTTACAGCATTTCGAAAGTGGAAAAAAATTGTTTTTATGTAAGGAATCCTTGAAAACCATAAACCTCAACAAGACGAAAGTCGACATGAGAATGGTTTTCTCCGTCGCGTCTCGACTCTTTTTATTTAAAAGCAACACAAAACCAGGATATAATATAAACTTCATTACTACACACAGAAGCGGTATACAAGAGAATTTCGTTGTAATTTCGTACATTTTCTATTTTCACAGGAAAGGACCTCGACGTCAACAGCACCACCTCAACAACAACAACAATACAGCTTTTTTCATATTTTCCAACATTCGTATTTATCATAAATGATATGCGTCGTGCGTCTCATATAATAATAAAAACGAAAACGACACTTTTTATTACTATTTCTCTCCACTTTTTGCAACACCTTTTATGCTTTTATGTTGATTCCTAGAGCTCCTCTTTGGTTACACATTCATCTATATATCCCATTTTATACCTAGTTATTCACGAGTAAAGAGAAAGCCCACGCCGAGCGGGAGACATTTTCATGGTTTATCTTTTCTGCGAACTTGAATGAATGTTTTACCATGAGCCATCCAAAAGTTTGTGCAAGACGGATTTATATCCACCTATGTATAAACATATTATCCAGACTACCGCTAAATATTTTGATAGACAAGAAACAAACTGAATGAATGAAAGTGTATACGAACTTGGTATGGCATAACCATTTCATTTCTTTGTGTTTCATGTACATGTACAGTAAAAAATTCACGTACATTTAAGTCTAGTAGTTTCCTGACTTTTTTTTTGCTGTTTTCATATAGACAGTGGCTGTATAGTAGCCTGGTTTTTAGCCAAAATCCCCAAGGCGTAGAAGAAAGAGAGAGCGAGAGGGAGAAAACGAAAAACTCTCTTTTGAAGTTAGTAAAACGAAGGATGCTGCTGCTTAAAGGCTACATCATAAGACTGTGTATGTAACAAATTCAAGCTTTAGCAAGTATGCATGGTTTACTGCATCGGGCAGGGTTCAAGATCTCTTTGAAAAATATCATACTTCAACTTCTTTTCTCATCTCTGCACAAGTCCCCTTTTTTCTAGTCTTGTTTTTCGTCTAACAAAGTAGCACGAGCACGCACAAAAAATATGCACATGCATGAGTACTGTTGCTAATGTTGCTGTTGTGGAGCCTGGAGGAGGCTGTTTAAGTAGAGAAACCATCCCAGTAAATCTGCTACAGAAAAAAGCCATCGTACCATAATGTAATATTATATCATAGAGAAAAAGATGCACATTACTTATACCCATACACTTTCACTTATTCTGTCTTGATTGCTGCTAGTCAGTTACATTGCCTTCAGCTTTCTCCAAGCAGCACAAAAAACAAGGAAGCAAAGAAAATGTATTTTATTCCCTTTTTCTGTGCTGCCGAGAAATAATGTTGTTTGGTAGCAGTAGTCATCCATTTTCTCTACTACTAGTTCTAGCAAGCAGGCAAACCATGGGATTCTACGAGTTGTCCCAGTCATTTCCTTAACTTTTTCCTCCCTATTTGTATTCTCGACATTTACTTGCTTTTGCTGCTTGTACACAGACGTTACACATACGCAAACATACAATCTGCATATATGCACTTGATTCGTGTTTTCGTTTCTCATAAAAAGCAGGAGCACAGGGAACACATGAACAGCGTTACAAGTTACAACGGAGTGCATAATAATAATATTGTCTACTACGTATTTACTTACAACAACGTCAAACGTGCTTATAATATCCTAATGTCAGAGAGAAAAGACAAAAGTTTTTGAACTCTCGAGTGGTAAATGGTGGGATACACACGCTCACTCAACACAGCTACTTTTGTAACAACGTGTGGAGTTTTCACTCTGACGCAATAATAAAGAGACACACATACACAACTTGCAATCATTTTTTTACCATTTCAAAAGAACAAGTCTTGTTGTGTTGTATATGATGATAAGCAATGATACAAAATCCCTAGTTGGTATATTTTTTAAAAAAGGTACATATTCCACTATACGCATTCCACTTCATTTTTGTCCTTTCCATCCTCATTCTGCCTTGATACTTTCTACTCTGCATTATCATCGTGCATGCTACTTGTGAACTTTTTCACTCTCTTTTGCTACTCTTCAGGGAGAGAATGGGGAGAAAACTACTTTTATTCTGTTGACTTTTTTCTACTCTTAATGGCATGCCATACTTATTGCTACTTCCATTAATATTATCGTTATTGGCAGTATAATATAAGTCAAAGTAATTTTAATATATTTTACAGTTACAAAGTCAAGTAGCAAAAATGCAAAACGAAATATGGAAGTAGTAGTTGTGTGTACTATAAAAATTAAATGAAGTTTCGTTGTATTCCATTCTATCATCTAATGTCTCACAGGACCAAAGAATGCGAAGCGAGGGAGGATTTACATCACGCTATACTTATGAAAAAGTAAAATATAATATGAACTCTCAACATGCAAAAATAAAAATAAAAAGTTTCAGTAGTACAACATTTTTTCCAACACGTACCTAAAATAGCTGGAGAATGGAGAGCTACAACGGAGATACACACAAACATGCCTGCTAATAAACAAACAGCAGCATAACAGAAGCTTTTTCAACAACTCGTATTACACATAATATGTTGTATGCGCATATAATAATAATGATAATATCGCCGTCTTGAAAAGTAATTTGCCTGAAGGGGGAAAGGGAAATTTTACGTGTCGCTTGGATCGTCGTCGCAGAACCCTTTTTGCAACTGAGAAAATGGAATGCGTAGTGCAGATATTGAATTTTATATAACCGCGTATACAGCACTAGAATCTCGTTATTATTGCTCCCGCTATTATTACATGTCAGAATAAGTTTCTAGTCTGAAGCCTGACCTGCTCCTTTTAGAGCGAACACACTTAAATAAAAATTGTCTCGTTCATTGCATTCGATTTTTGGTGCAAAATGGGACATAAACGTAAAGTTGCCAATGGTGGTTGTTAAATGATTTCTTTAATAAAACTCTTTCCAGCAGTTGGGGTGCGATAATATGGAGACCATTACATTGGTTCATGTACACAGCATTGTTGTGCAACACGCAGTACGCAGTAGTAGTTTTGTGTGCTGCTGTGTATGTTATGTACAGGAAAAAAATTCTCAGAATTATATTATTTTTATTGACTGTTGTTGCTGATGTTCGTTGCTTCTGCTGTACGTACGGATCAATTACTGCTTCTCGGAGAACCTTTTGTTTTGCCCTGGTTGTCTTGCTCTGCACTACACACCCGATTCCTGTTTTTTCAACTATGACATTCCACATCATCTATAAATATAAGCAGTAGTGTACTGTTCATTTGTGTTTCCTGGCTTTTGGTTCCTTTTGAACTTCTTTCCTTTCTTGTCTTTTTCACTTTCACTCCTCCATAAAATGTCGGAGCTACTAATTTCGTCTACGAATTAAACTCGCATTGTCGGATTATAGTATCCCTATAAATTGCAAAAAGGAAGTGGCTTGGATAGGCCGTGGTGGTGGTGGAATGAGAAAGCTTTCTATCTTGCAGAATGGGCTCGCCTGCACGCAGCCATATATCGTGTTAAAATTAAAACTGGGTAGCACCCACCAGCACCACCGCGCCACCTCCTTTTTCTTCCTCTATTTTCTTTTCATATGTATTATTTGTTTATAGTTAGGAAAATCCATTAGCGCTAGTTGTTGTAGTAGTGCTATATTATTACTGCATTATACCGACACCAAAATGTATAGTTAATACTGTTTAAATACCAGTAATAACGCCACCAGTACGTCTGTGCTCTATTTCTCTCCTTGCTGTTGATGAAGAAGGAAAAGTATTCACCTAAAAAAGGAATGGATGGAAAATGAAAAGGGCCATTGAAAAAGCTTTGTAGTATTTGGTAACTAAAAAGGAAATTATAACAAGGAGAAGCGTGTAGCGTGAATGGTAGCGAGAGGGTGTTGTATGAAAGAAGAGGAAGGAAGGAAGCTCTCCTTCTAGTAGAGTCTTCATTGCATTCCAT
This sequence comes from Sinella curviseta, assembly GCA_004115045.4. Lineage (NCBI taxonomy): Eukaryota > Metazoa > Arthropoda > Collembola > Entomobryomorpha > Entomobryidae > Sinella > Sinella curviseta. The sequence goes on from CM023201.3 coordinate 32,645,808, forward strand.
CTATCTAGCTTATTCATTCACCCTCAAAAAGTTATTCGCTTGTTCCCTTATTACAGAGTTCTATTTCTTCAAGTATTTTCCATTACTTTACTTTTCAGGACGAGGCGTGACCATATATGCTTGTCTATTACAATGCCCATCATTTATGCATGTGTGTATTATGTTGCTTTTTGTAACAGACACATTTATGACTGGTGGGGTACGAGTATGAGAACAAGAGAGGAAAGGAGCCCTTCATACATTTTTTCAAACGCAAAGACTATGTAGGTATTCCTTTATTCTAGCCTCCCCTCTCCTCGTATCCTCCATTTCTCTGATTCCATTTTCTTCCCAACACCATTTCACTCCTCCTTACTACGCAGCGAGGTTTGGGAGAGAAGAGAAAGGAACGGAAATGTTGTGAGTTCGGTTTCACGTGTATTCGACGAGAGATAGAGAGATGAACAAAAAGAAGTTGTTTTAAACGGAGTAAAGTAATAGTAATAACTGATACCATGTGTGCAGTAATGCGGTGGTGGGAATCTGCGGCACGGGACGGAAAGAAGGAATAACAGAGACACAGAGCAGCAAGCAGGCCTACATTGCTCAAATCCACACACGTACGTTTATGCATTGCGTAGAATAGAAAATGCTACATAATATGATCATCATCGTCAGCCATGAAAGTTTCTTGCCTTCATTTTGGAGAAAAGAAGTGAAACTCAAGACCGTTTTCAAAGTAAAAAGTAGACAGTGGAGAATTGGAATGGAGAGGGAGAGGCGGCAGAGGAGAAGTGGAAGAAGAAATACTCGTCACCATCAACTATGCTCATGGTCGTCACCGTCCTCGTCGCCAAGCTAGTAATCTTGTACTTTTCTGGAATTTTATGTTCGAATCTATCCATATTCCTTTATTTTTCTCATCTATATGTATACCATATGCATACGTTTCAAAACACGCGAATGTATTTAAGATAGATAACCAGCTCAAGTGTGTAGGGAGGGAGGGATGTTGGGTATTTGGGCATTGGCAGTTTGCTGCCGTAGTATATCATGGGAAATTGGAACCAAACCACTATTAAAACTTTTGCCGGTTGTTCGCTTCGTTTGTTTTCCCTCAGTCTGGATCCCTTTCTCGCAGGGCATAGACCTTGCACCAACAAGACCACCAACGAGACATCCATACAAACAGCATCATCATCAGCATAGCACGGCCAACAACACAAATACGTACGACGGTGATATATATTGTATGCTCAGATGCACTAATATAAGCCAATTCTTCTAAAAGTCTATAATGCACAGTAAAAACTGGGAGGAAAAAGAAAGCAAAAAAATAAATGAAGAAGGGAAACCCTCGTATATCGTCAGGGAAGACGCATACCAGCGGAGCCCAAAATAAATGCATGTTCATGAGCTAACAGCAGCGAAAGAGAAATGGCAAAACAAGAAAACTTTCTATAGTTTCTCGTTTTTTTTCTCGACTCTCTCTTCTTTCTCACAAACAAACGGCTCAAGTAACCAATTTCATTTTCCTCTCTACTGTTTTTAGTAAATACATATAATATGGTTTTACACTCACTTGCGTACTTGTGCCTGCTGCGTTTGGAACGAGCGCGTGCTTTCACGCATATGTACAATAATGCGGTCGTATCGACTCGATTCCACATGAATCATTCTGAATAAACAATATTACCTATCAAAACAGTTCACAAGTCAGGGTTTGAGCAAAAGGGCAGATGGACATAACAGTTTTCCAAAACTGGAAAAAAGTATTTTCTAAACTATCTGTATTACCCTTTCTATGCATATAACTAAGATGTGATAAATTCTCATCGTAAGTGAACTTTGCTATAAAGGAATAGATACTGATAAGCACAATAGTAATATTGCACAGTCCCACAGATTTTACAGTATAATATATGGTTGATGCTTTTATTCTCAATCTGGAAAATGTACACGTTAAAAACTGCCGAACTGAATAGAAAAATCGTAGCATCACCAATCGAACCAATACCCCGTTCATTTCTACTTTTTTTTTCTTTTCTTTCTCGTAGTCGATTTGTGGGCCGTTTTCATTTTTTCCATCCAAGTCTGCCAGAACAGCAAGTCCGACGTATGAAACAACCCATGAAGATATAAGATAATATGGTGGCCATAGTCATAATGGCAGCAATAATAATCGAGTTTTTTTTTCAGTTTTTTCTTTTTGGATTGGTCTTTGGATATTGCGTTTTAAGTATATATGAAAGGGTCAACAACAGCTTATAGGAATAATATCCTAGCAGCTGGAGCTTTTGTTTGGTGATGGCGGTGATGATTGCAGGAGTTTTCCTTTCAAATGAAACAGTGAAAGTCGCAATGCATTTATTGGCAGTGGACACGGCATGGCACACCATTTCCCCATTTACCACTGCCACAACTCCAGCCGTTGCTGCATAAAAATAAATAAATACGTTTTGATAGTAAATAACTGGTGCAGAAAGCAGATTTTTATACCATCGCCACACCACACACTACATTATTAAACCAGAGAAATCAGCCAAACCAACAAAGCGAAAGAGTCGTTGTCCGTGTGTGAGAGTAAATTAAAGTTTCACAACAACAGGAACAAGCACAGCGTTTTAGATTTGGCTGTTGCTGCCTCTATTATAGTTTCGCTGACCATAGTCCGGTTGTTGGCTCTCTAATTTCTACAGCTGTCCACAGGCATGCATTATATGGCACATATATAGCTCACATATGACATCATTTTCTAGAACAAAATAGATATTATCAAATCAGCACTTCCCACTCTTCCAACCAGCATACCAATAAAAACCTAGTTTATATGTATGTACCTAGTTAGCTCGTACAGTACCATCATCCGTTTGATATAAAGAATCAAACAAGCAGAAAATAAGAGGGTTTTATTTTGGGAAGACTGGTTAAGCAAAAACAAACAACGAGGCAACAGACCGTTCACAATTTATTTGTGCACAACGTTATTGTTGTGACGTTTATCAACGCATAAAATAATGGCATGCAGTGCAATATGTACATTTTACATACAAAGCCCAAAGGGAAAGCATTCATTCCTTCCTGCATAGACAGAAGGACAGACAGGGGACGAGGACAAAAGTGGTGCATACATACGTGGACCTGTTTTTCTGGTTACCTACCAGAGAAAGTTACACTATCAAACAATAACCTACAAACTGCACCGTCAGCAGCTGCCATCAACCAACAGCATCACGTTTACGGCTAATATGGCAATAACAGTAAAATACAGAATGAATAATATTATGCTCATTTAGTGAAATACAGAAAGGGAGAAAGTCTAAAGTAATAATAAATTGCTCCTCCGCATAAACACAGACAGACAGACTATTCCAAGTAATGTTTGATTAAACTCAAGTCGTTTTCGAACATCAAACAAAACACAGCACAGTGGGCATCCTGATCCAATCCTGATTGTTCAACTGATTGCATTTCACGTTATTGAGATACATGCATCAATTTAATACGTTATAGTAGTATCCAGTTTAAATGGAAACGACGGGAGATGGGCAAAGTGTGAGGGGACTGCTTTGTTGTGACAAGTTTGGAGAAAACGGACAGGAAGGAAATAAAGCCTTGATGTTGAATGAAAGCAATCTTGTTTTTACTGTTTTTGTTATGTATATCATTAAACAAGCATGTTTGTACATAAAATACACATAATTTGCAACACCATCAGCATCATCATCCGGTCCTCCGTGCTGGCTCGTTTAGGAAATGGGATACGTGATATGGCGGCTGGCCTTGCCTTGAGTAGTAGAGCATTGTCTTGTCTCGTCCAAGTCGTCAGCAGTCATCTCAGCCTATATGCCAGACTGGTCTCCGCTCACGACGACAACACAACATAATGTCCTAAAACTCTGGCTTGTTCATTAATTCATTTGCTCTCGAAACTCAACGAGGATGGCACAACAAAATGGAAAAAGAAAATGGATGGTTGGGTGGATGGAGGCGAGATGAATATAGTTGGATTAAGTATAATATCCATATGAATACTCACTTTATTTGTTTTTCTCACTTGCAAAATGAAAGTATAATGAGCTTATAGCGCTCCAAAAAGGGTAAAGTTTGTGTATCATCAAAAGACGTATCATCCGTATCTTCATCATTTTGATGATAGTCGTGTGATGGTGATGATGATGACAAACGAGAAAATGAGAAAAGTGTGTGGATGAAACAATAAGAGTAAGTAAAATTCATATGGACAAACAGACGGAGCAGAAGGAAATGGGAATGGAGTAACAATTTCCAAAAATACCACACAGCTGCCAGTAGGGAGTCAAACATGAAGTAAAATGGTAATTTATGGCAACTTGCTTGATTTAATCATCATCAGTCATTGAAAAAACGACCGTGAAAATAATCAAGATGAAACATGATGGCGATGGTGGTGTTTTATGGAGAGCCGTCTACAATAGAAAGCAAACGTGTATGTACTTATGTACGGAGGAGCATATAATAAGCAACCACTGTCATTACCGGATGCTACTGGATGCTCTTTTCTCTCGACTGACACAAAATACCCACGAGAGACCATGATGTTGTAGCTTTTAGTTTAGTTATTATACTTATGAGAAAATTCATGCGGTGGTGGTGGCGTAGTAGTTTATTCTTGGTCTTTGTAACTGGTTGTGCTTTCCAGAGAATCGTGGACGGATGAAAGGAGCGAGTTTTTACTCAGCGATGAGATGAAGACGGAGAATACATTGCACGGACAGAGGAAAGAGTAGATTTTCATTTGAAAATAAATATAGAACATCTGAACCAGATGAGATGAGTCAAGACAGCGAACTCTGATATAGTCTCTAAGTGTGTGTGTTGTGAGCTCATTCTCTCACTTTCCCTATCTTTCTCTGATTCTCTCTGTTAGTAGATGATGATATGATGAGGAGGAGGAGGACGAACTAAACAGCGGACGGACCCCCTGAGGCCTCTTTTTTGCCGATAAGTCGATACGATGAGATCCTGCTGTTTTATGTGTCTACTATTACTGTTACCTACATATCTACCTCTAGTTTCTACCATAACCGTGATCATCGTCAAAGTAGAAGGCTGCACGTATCAGACTAATAGGTTCTGCAAATGCATTTGCCAGGAAAGGAAACCTGACAAACTAGGAGACGGAGAAAGGGGCAGAAGGAGGATGGCTTTCACTTCAGGTTTTATAGATGTGTAAGTAAGTTACAAGAAAATCAGAGGATGATTTTCCTCCCCACTACTTCTATTATCATTTTCCAGAGATTCTCTTCGAAAATATACAACAATACAGATAAAGACATTGTCCTTGTCCTATGGATGTAGAGATGGAAAGAGACAGCCAAAAAGAGAATGAAGGTGAACTCTGGAGAGACAAGTCTTTTTTTTGGACACAAAAAGCCAGTCAACCTGAACCAGGGACTTCACTTTACGAGGACGACGTGAAACACGATATATTATGTAGGTAGGCACATATATGAAAGAGATTGTGAGCAAGTGAAATTTTCCGTTGAAAATAATCTTTCTCTTTTTGGTTCAAATGTTACCTATATGTCCTTATGCTTATCGTTATTGTGTACATTTTCCCTTTTTGTACTTATTGTGATAACATGAATATACCGTGATGACGTTGCTGACTCTGACAATCATGAGAACCAGATATTACTAAATATCTTTATGACTACATTACTTTTGATTCATCTGCATATATACATGCAAAGATAAAATCTAATGTAGTAGATCAAAGCGAAATGTGTACACTGCTCTAAATGCACTAAACATCATCCTACGCACTCCATCTACACAATAATAATGATCCTCATCCTCCTTTTCCTATCTTCTCATCCTCCAACAACTCACAAAAGAATAATATACAGATTCTGAAAGGTTCTCAATTTTTCTATTCATTTTCTCCCTCTCTCACTCTCCACCTCTTCCAATAGTACCTATGCTGTTTTGCAAAGCAAAAATCTCAAGCTATTTTGCCTTCTCTCCACTACTTACTTATGCTACAACTCGTCGTCCTGATGATAATGTGATGCATGCAGCTTTTTCTCTTATCTTCTTCATCTTCATCTACATCTCTTTTCCATTCCACCCTTTTCACTCCTCTCATATTATTGTACAAGTGTACTACAAGCATCAGTACCGGGAATGAAAAAAAAACTTGAGGGAAATCTATAATATATGTGTCGACTATTATTAGAAGTAACCCTACCTCGTATTTGCTAGCTTGAAAGATAGTAAGGATTCATAAAGACTCACATATAAAATACATAGTACACATGAATGCACATATTGGCTTTTTACTTGGCTTTTTCCCTTGTCGCTCCCATTTTCCTAGATTTCCGTTTTCCACCCAAAATCTCTATTTCCCTCTCTGTATTTTTCCCTCCTGTTACTTTTCTTCTGAGCGAATAACTAGCAACCAAACCGACACCATATGTCATCATACCTTTTCTCTTCTTCCTCATTGCATTTCTCAGTCTTGTTTGTAGTAAGTGGTAGTAGTAGTTTTACACATAAAAAGTCCACAACCACGAACCACTGCCGTACGCTCTCTACCTCTTCTCACAAACACACACACATACACACACACGACATGAATGTATTCAGTGAAGTGGAGATGTACAAAAATGGGAATAAATTATACCTTCTTCTGATTTCTCGTCTTTCCTTTTCCTTTCGCTTGTGCTCTCTCTCCCTCTCTTTATTGCATTTCCGCGGAAAAAAGAAATCCTTTAGCATTCTTTACCAGGAAAGAATATAAAAAGGCGGAGGATGGATGATGATGATCATGCTGATGATGATGATGGTGTGAAGCGATATAAAAGGGAGAAGGACGCCAAAAACCAAACCAAGGATGATATCTCTATATTATTGTAAAGGACACATAAAAAGTACGTGAATGCACATACATATCGGTACATTGGCATTATGCTCAGAATAAAATCTGCCACGACGATGATAGTGCAACTCCTCCAAGGTACCTAAACCAATGGTAACATATACAAAAGGACTACGACCCACCATCGTGAGAGACGATGAGAACGATAAGCACCAAAAACGACAAGAGTCCATGAATTTTCCCATTTTGCTTTTTTTCCTTTCTACATCTCTTCCCTTTTACTTTTGAAGGAGACAGTTCAGTTTATCTTTCGAGAGAGTTGCATAATATGAAGTAGTATTCGTTTCGTGGTGATGGTGAAAGAGTGTAGACTAGAATCTGTATGAAACTGCATATAAGGCAGGTTTTGCTTGGGTGTCTTTTTTATGAGCATAATAATGTCGTAGTGTCCCTCTGGTTCCAAACCCCTTCAACTACAATAAGCGTGACTATATTTCTATAGGGAAGCATGTACAATGTACATTATCAAGTATTCTTTTTTATATCCGCTTCTGATGTAGAAAATCATGATGATGATACCGTACCGTCGTGATGATTTTTACTCCAGGTCTTCCCAAATATTATCCTCCTTCAAGTTCTGTCTGCTCTTTCTTCTTCAAGTAGTTTTAGTCGTCTTCTCCTCCGCCTCCTCCTTTTTATATTTTTCCTCTGGTCAAAAAAAAACTTCTCGTGACTGTGAGAAGTCTGTGAGGTACAGAAGGGCAAGGGGAAATGTAGTAATGCGAAACGGGAAATCGGAAAAATGAGAACACAAAAGAAAAAAATGTAAGGGCGATGATGACGCGAGAAAGGAAGTAAGCAAAAGCAAACCAGTTCTGATGTATAAACTGTGAAGTTAGCAATTTTGGCTTTTGCTGGTAAAAGGGCTTGTAGTACTCGGTTGATGCTTTGCTTGCTTAACTTACTAAGCCGTGAAACAAGTTTATAAAAAACTCAATCCAAACCAAACACAAGGACAAGGTATGTACGTGTTGTTAGTATATTTTCGGCATTAGTCGAATCTCTTTCCCCAGATTAAACATATAGTTTGTGTGTAGGTATATACACACATACAAATACATATAGTACTTATTGGAAAACACAAAGTTTTTTCCCAAGTTTTTGCTTCCTGTGATCTGTCGGCGGAATGAAGCCAATATGAAACGAATGTGAGATACAAAGGAAGACATGCTTGGATCGCAAATCGCAATGCTATCCTTTTTACTGCCTGGCTGCTTTGGTCTTCTTACTAAAGATGATGACGATCACGACGAAGACTATGAACATAAAGGGAAAAAAAGGAATGAAAGCACAAAAAAAAGAAGAAGAAAAAAGTTTATTCCGTTTCTGTTCTTTTTTTTTATTTTTCTCAATATATAAGCACATTGTTCCCAAAATATATGCACTTAACGTGAGAAATATTTAGAAGAAAAATACAAAATTTTTTAGCTTCAAGGCTGTTTATACAAGTAAATTGTAGTGTGCCTCAAGGTACTTTGTAGTTTGCACCCAAAGTACGTTATTATTTGTAATGTAATGCCATATTAGAGTCTTCAACTTTCCCATTGAAAGAAAAGAATAAGCAAAAACGGCTAGTTTTGTCATGTCACACACACGAATGTATGTACATTTTTTTGTTAAAAAAAGTAAAGTGAAAGTGGTGAGCTCTCTCAAGTTGAGTTTCTTTAGAGTTGAGCTGAGTGAGTGGTGAGAAACACCTTTCCCCTATTGCTTTTCTTTCATCTCTCTCTCTCTCTTCGTCTGTCTCTCACACAATTTTTTGCTTTTCTCAGCCTTTTCTTATTTTTTGGGTCCTCCGGTGGTTTTCCCTGTGTGTTGGTAGTGGTGATGATGTTGATGCTCTTGATGCAGCAGCAGAGCAGCTTATATGTGTTTTCTACACCAAAGGCTTAGTTGGATTGCTTGCTGCTGTTATGTTTTCCAGAGAATAAGAATATTATTCCGTGTGCATGACTTGGCTTATTCCTTCCACCAACCACCATCTACTTGCTTTCCTAACTTCCCTTGTTTGGCACTGTTTTGTTAGTTGGTTTGTAAATTTTTTTACTCCATCTTCTCTCCTGCTGCTCCTTCTGCTATGCTTGCTTAGCGTGTAGTATTTGTATTTTGTTGTTGTTGTTGGTCTCTCTGGTTTAGCCTTTTCCTTTTTTGCTCTCTCACTGACTGACTATGGCTTTCTCTCTATTGAGCTTTCTCAAAGGGAAAGTCCAACGACGAATAATAATGCAATGGTAAACCACTGCTGTGCTACTACTGCTGCTCATGGTTTGGTTTACTGTTGATGGCAAAGTACAAAGTAATAATATATAACTTTGCTAAACTGGAAACAACGTGGATTTTGAACATGATATACAGTTATTTGTATGTAACATATATGCTCTATAAATATAACTACAGTGAAAAAGTAAAGCCTTGAGCCATGTATTGTGTTCCTTTGAAGACCTCTTTCAATCCATATTACTTACTCTCGTGTGTGCAAGCAACGGTAATACGTATGATCATTCTGATTCCATGAGTGATGATGATGCATGTGATGTGTTGTGTGTGTGTGCTGCCCATAGATGCATGCGATATTAGACTAGGAGCCCTATATAGTTCCAACTCTACCACCAACAATGTTATGCATCCCTTATACTTATTCTTTCCTTTTTTGTCTGCCCCATGTACTTCCATTGCATGAGAGAGAAAGAGCTCGCACTTCACAGCTCTCTTTTTTTATTATTATTCCAATGCTGCTGCTGCTCCTCCAAACGTCCAAACCATCCATGCACTGTACTTTTTCTGTACGTATAAGTATATCCCAAGAATACTCACGTCACCTCAGTCATTTCCTGGCCTTTGCTCATGCAGCTCCAGACGACTCCAACTCCACCAACTCCATTCCACCACCAACGAACGTCGCCGTACGCTGAAGGAACACCAGAACAGCTCTCTTTTTTTTCTCGTCGTGTGCTCCTCGTAGTAGTAGTCGGCTCTTCAACTTGTGTGCAAACGCTTTACTACAACTACGTCTACTATTGCTCCACTACTACCATTAATATTATATTTTTCAGCTTGCCTGTTCATTCAGCTGCTCTTCATCATCTTTTTCTTCTTCTGCTGCTGCTGCTGGCTGCTACTTCTGTTACGATATTATGTTATACGAAACACGCCATTCGTTCGTCTGCTAAACTCTCTCTATAGAGAACATACATAATATTCTGTGCTTATTGTTCGCAGTAGTGGCTTGTCTGCTGCTGCAAGAAGAAATGATAGCTGTTTCTTCTTAAGTACATTTGCTCATAAGTACGTATATGAAGAATCGCTCTCTCAACAGCATTGGCATTACAACATCATCCATCAGTCCGTCAGCCAGCTAGTTTCTCAAAAAGAGAATTTCTCCTTTTTTGGATGATGATGGAACAACTAGGAGTGTGTGAGTACATATTATAGGAAACTGCATGTGTATGTGTGATTGTCGTATACAATATTATAGCATTACTTACGGTAATCTTGGTTGTGCTGATGCTGGTGGTATAGAGTGGTGTAAACATCAACAACATTGAAATCTTTTAGTTTTTCTAGTGTTGCAATGTACACGAAATTATTATTGGATCCCCTCTTAAGGGAGATAAGTGTGTTGTGTGTGTAGGATTGTGACAGTGATGATGTAACTACATGAAGACATATGTAGGGCCAATGCAGTATGTGTAAAAGCCATACACCTAATATACCGATACACAACTCACAACACAATAACTAGAGACTTTTCGTGTAAAATGCTTTTGTTTTCATTGGGTTTACTCCTTAAATTGTCTTGAAAGATAATATTGGCCACGGCTCCATATAGCACTCTCTTACACACACACGTCAATAAATCCTTTCAAAATGATGATGATGTTGCTGATAAAAACTCTTGGTACTCCTTTTGTTTGCATTGCTGAAGTGAATTTCCTCATGATTTGGTAAGATAAATAAGTAAATAAATAAATAAAATTATCAAGTGTTCGGAAATCAAGTATCTGTTGACAGAGTGCTCTTCTCCAAAGTATAATATATAGTGCAAAGTGTAGCGCTTTGTGTATAACAGAATATATTGCAAATATATTTATGAGCTATTATTGTTTTGGCTGTGATTGGAAACGTGACAAGTGTCAATTTGTGTGAAACTGAAACGTGAAAGCTTGGTTTATTCATGTCACGTCAATCTCTGGTGGTGATTCCTGTGAATATGTGAATGATTTAAAGTGTACAAATCAAATTTAGGAAATGAGTATTAAAATAATACTTCAACAAGTGTAAAGGTACATAATTAAATGATTAACAAACTACTTGTTTTTTATTCGAAAAAAAAGTAACCTTTAACTTTGAGATGAATATAGTTGTACATACTTAATTTCCATGTATTTATAAAGAAGGTAGTACTACAAGATTATGTGTGGCTAAATTCTGAGATATCAGTGTTAAGTTATGAAGACATTTTAAATTGGCCAGACTAGTGTTCTATAATTTGAAATTCACGATTTGCTATTCATTCCCGTTGGCTAAATTCCAATAAATAAATAAATGGAAGTTGTCCCTGAAAGTATGTGAGAAAATAGGTCAACTTGAATAGGTAGGATAAAATACAGTTTAATGGGGATCTAATTAGGTATCCAACGTATGCATGACCAATCTAATACCATTTTTCCTTGGTCTGATTACTTTATTTTTCCCAACTCATCAGAGAGTATGGTGTCAATTACTGCCGCTACATCAACCATGAATCTTCCAACAAGTAGCTCCGTCGACTCTGAAGACTTATCTTTGCTCGTTCAAGAACTTCGCGAATTGGGTTTCGACGCCATCAGATTCGCATCCTACCGTACTGCCGCCAAACTTCGCTACATCCAGAAAAAATCCAATTGTAAGTAGCAACATGCCATTTTCTCTCTTTCTCTCCTCCTTTTTACCGCATCGTCTCTCTTCATTTCATCTTCAATTACATTCATCCTATTCCCTGCTGATACGCGTTAAAAAGTTTCCCTATTAAAATTCGCCATATTATCGTATCCACTTTACGCTTAAATGCCAACTTTGTATTCTCTCGTAAGGAAAAGGCAATCATCTTTATGTCATGTCATCATCTCATTTCCATACCAAGGGGTACGTACTGACAGTGAAAGGACTAGCAAAAAAACTATTTCCAGCATAATATGTATTTCTCTTTTTGCTTTTTTGACTGATTACACATTGATCGCATCATCCGACCGAATTGTACCACACGAGAACATGTGTAGTACGTACATATTTATACCATATATAGTTATAGGTACGCACATATTGTAATTCGCCGAATGTTTTCAAGGTCAAGAAAGGAAAGTTTTTTTTCTCTCTCTCTCTCTCCATGTTCTTTTTTTTCTTTTATTCTTCAACCCATCCCATCTTAACGAAATAGGCTAGCTGATGAAAGAAAAGTCGACCGTGTTGAATCCAAGCACGAAATTCAAGAAGATAAATGGATATCGATCAGTGTAGCTCGTACGTAAGATGTGTATATAAATAAATAGGTTACCATTTTCTAAAAGTAAGTAAGTCTTTCTCTCGGAGAGAGAGAGAGCCATATGCACACATCATGTGATAATAGGCAGGGTATATTCCCTCCTCGCTCCATTCCACTTTCTCCGTGGCTCATTGTTGGAATGCATGCAATGATGAGGGAATTTTTTTGCAATGTTCTTTCCCATTCCTTTCTTCCCGTATCACAGCTAACGAGAAATTGCTTTCCACTCCTTTTGCCCGCTAATAGAAAAGGTGTAAAGTTTCACTGGAGCTGTCTTCAACTTGAGACACTTTAAGAAAAAAAGGAAACGTAATATGCTATGTAGCACCGATGCCTAGCTAATTCTGAAACTGACGGTAATCTTTTCTCGGAGCGAAGGCAGCATGTGTATGTTTTAATGGAAACAATGTGCTCTCTCATTTTTATCTCGCTGATCGACTAAAACTTTTTAAAAAGAGCGTGTCGTCGTCGCAGGTACTTACATATATTAGCCCTTAAAGGAGAGGAAAAAAATAAAAGTTGGTTGGCCTTAAAAAACTTGCTCCAGTTTAGTTTAGTTCTTTTTGCGAAAAGGCATCATAATATGTATGTTTGTAGAGAAGAGGAGTACAATAGATAAATATTTTTTGTACTGGAAAAGCCTTTTCACTTTTACTGAAATATCGTTCAAGACCTTCTTTGTTCCAATATTATTCTTGCTGATGATGATTATTTGATGACGTCTCTCTCCACATCAAAGGGAAAAGTTACTAAAAGCTATTGTCAGTTTGTAGTTTCATCAAGGTCCCCTTTTCTCCATGAAAGCCTGTTTCGATTTTGTTGCCCACTTGTATATCTTTGGAATTCACCCTGTTACATATAGTTTGTTTGAACTTGCTCTTGTGCTGTTTACATTTTGCATTTATCATCCACACGGGAAAGGGATAAAATGAAACGAAAACATTTGCCATGGGCAGTTTAGTAACATGTTGTAGTACAAGGGTACGTCATACGTCAATTCATGGGTCGTAAAATGTATGGATCGTTGTGCCCACGCACGCTTATTTTTTATGGCTTTGTGTTTTCGATGAAGTATGTATAAAGTCAAAGTAAAGTATTTACAACATCGGCATTCTCCTCCTAAAACCGAGACCTAATAATAAAGACAATGTCAATACTGCTAATGTGATTACAATGCAATGGCATTGCTTTTCAAAGATCACATCATTTCTGATTTGCTTTCCGTATCTTTCTATAACACACAGTTATTCTCATTGACCTTTGGAATGTGATCGAGGGAATTCGCGAGAATGGGCTCAACGCGCTCGACCCATACTCAATTATAACAGTGCCAAAACTGGAGTCTGTCGTGACTTCACTGTACCACAACCTGAATAAACGTCTTCCTGTAAGTCAACAAGTAGACGTATTTAACTGTGCCCGATATTTACTCTCCTGGTTGCTCATTGCATATGACAAGTAAGTAAACATGAATCAGGAAAAATCATTTCAAACTTTTTTTGCCAAGATTCCTTACTTTTTTGGGTAATATATTCAAAAAAAAGTTGCTCGCTAATAAAAACATAATATATGGTACGTGTTGAATTTTTTATCAAAACTGTAAATGTGTTTTTGCGTTGCAGTGAGGGGAGTGGTCGTGTGCGAGTATTTTCTGTGAAAATAGGTTTAGTGACCCTTTGTAGTGGAAAACTTATCGACAAGCTCAGATGTAAGACGGGGAAAAGTTTTTTTATTTTATGGATACAAAATATTATAATAATATGTTTACTCACATCTGTTTCCGAACGACATACAATTTCATGCATGAGGACCACGATTTTTTCTTTTATCGATTTAGATATTTTTTCTCAAATTTCGGATTCCAACGGTTCTCTAGTTCTACCAAGGTTTGCAGAATATTTGCAGGAAGTTTTAGCCCTCACCACGATGGTGTTGGAGACGCCGACGTTTGGTTACACAGAGGGACTCGCGACGACAATATTTGATGGGGTTAGGAGAAAATGACAATCCAATTAAGAAGCATATACAATATAATACCAAATCATCAATGTGCCATAATATTCGTAATATTTGTAGACCAGTAAAGTTTCGATTAACGGATTTTTGGATGCTTTGTTGAATGACCCTGGGCCGCCTTGTATAATGTGGTTACCTCTAATGCACACTATGGCCAATGTTGAAGATGGTAAGCAACTCAATTCGTCGTAGTCTGTTTGCAGAAATTCTAGAAACCTTCGTGTTCTCCGTTATTTGTACCCATCAAAATGATGATTATGATGATGCAGCTTAAAGTTTTGGTTGTGTTCTTTCCCTGACAGTTAATCACGGGATTCAGTGTAGCATCTGCAAAATTGGGAATATTCAAGGATTTAGATACAAATGTCAGAAATGTTCCAATTTCAACATGTGTCAGAACTGTTTCTGGCAGGGTAAAACAATAGATAACCACAGAACGGATCACGAAGTAAAGGAATACTCTACAAATGTGAGTGACACATTGCGCAACATATAGCGACATTCATAATAATATGCCTTTCTCTTTCTCTCTCTAGCAATTTTATACATAATTGCGAAAGAGAAGTAGTAGTAGTGCAAAACTCAATCTAGTTAAATAGATGGCAACATAATTTGATGAAATTATTGCTTGCGTGCATGCATCTGGAAATGTGGAAAATGTTTGATAATAATGGTTCCCATTATCAATATTTAACCTACAGAAACCATCTGGGAAAGGCATACGGCATTCCTTTAGAAAATCTCTACGCTGTGTTCCAGAGAAATCGAAGAAAATGCCTAGATTTCCAGATGAGCCGGAGAGGTGCCTAAATCTGTCACACATTGTGTAAGTTACCTACTACATCCATGCATATATCTGCAGATAATCAATACAACTGGAAAGTTCTACATACCCCTCTTCAACCACACAAGTTACCACCATTTACCCAAAAGCAGTATTATTTCGTTTACTAAATGATTTGTATAGCGCACGAAATATGTCTATCTATCCTTCACTCATTCATGCATGACATGACGTATGAATACTTTTCTTTCTGATCCATTTGCGTCTGACATTTTTTTGATCGCTCGCTGCTACTCTTTGCTTTGCTCTTCTTCGAAGCTGTTTTCTCTGCAGAAAATGTTTTTTTCTTTCTCTCTTGTGAGCATTCTCTTTTTTTGCATTTTTTTTTTGCTTTTTGGATACTATTTTTGTGTTACTTTCTACTGCTCATGTACATTTTTTTTCTTTGGGGGATTTTTTGTTGTAAATGTATGCACATTATGTCTTTTACTTTTACTGGTATATATACCTATTATGCAAATAAATTCTAACAAAGAGGTAGTGTGTCATTGGGATTTTGTGAAATGTTATTATGTACTACTCAGACCCCCTTCACCTGTGCCAACTCATAACGGTTTTCCTTCATGTGAGCCTTTGGACGCTTATACTGACAGAAAAATGTTTGCTCTGGAGCTGGGACAAGAGTAAGTCTTGCACAACGTGTCTTTTTCTTCTTTTCTGTGTTCGCTTCACATTTAAATATATTACATGCCCGTATGCGCTTTCTCTTTACATTCACACGCTCTGGCTCTGGGTTGGTAAGGTGTAAACTGTATTGTATTCTCAGTAGAGCATATTTCTCTCGATGTGGACGCATTCCTAACGCCATTTTCACATATCAAATCATAATATGTCCAACAAACTTATTTATTATATGTAAAATATAATAACTCACTCACGACGAATTTTTTTTTATCAAACAATCATACGGACACTATAGGGGAGAAGAAGGTAAAAGTTAACTGCTCCGTTTTTATTATTCACGCAGAAGTAGCCAGAGACGTTTTCCTTTTCACTACTGTGTGGTTCAAGTTGAAAAGTTTCATGAACAAGACTCATAAATAAAAATTTTGCATATACGCACGGAACATTACTTTTACCCTCTGCTCCACATTACATAATATACTCTTCTCTGGTGTGGGATTAACTACCTATATCATTCCAGATTAGGTCACCGTCCATAAGAACGGTAAATGATTTAAACGATTTACAGATGTGGGCCAGCTCTTTTCCTCCTGGAGAAAAGCTTTAAAACGCACTACTGACTTTTTATACATGGTTTTAATATAGATGTTATGTAATTGCAGCAAGCGCAAGCTTTTAACTTATATTGTGGTTGTTGTTTCTGTTGTTGATGAATAATTCGGGTGGGTTTGTTGTTGTTGTTGTTCTAACTGTTGTTGTGAAATTTTGTATTGTAGTCCTAGCCGAATCCACAACAGTTATCCTGAGAGTGTGAGTGAAAGTGACGAGGAACATAGGCTGATTGCCAGATATACAGCGAGACTTGCTTCTGAGAGCAAGTACCCTGTAAGTGCAACTCAAACAAAAAAAAAATAAACTTTTACCGAAATTTCTAGACGTATCAGTAAGTAGGTACAAACACGCAGACATAGAAAGAAAGAAAACTAATTTAGATTTGTTCAGTAGATACTAAAGTAGGGGGAAAGTAGTAAACGACAAGTTGATTGTTTTGTATGTATAACTATTTATATTATTTAGGTATATAAATAACAATCTTTTGAGCTCAAGAGAGTATATCAACTAATGTAGGCACTAATTTACAGCGTAGCCGCGAGAGAGCCGAGAACAAGAGCGACGAGAGAGAAAAGCTCTCTGCTGCTGCTGGTCAAGCAGTAAAGTAGTTTCCTCCTTGTTAGATCTGATAATGTATGAATAATGAGGACAAAATGATTTATCAAAGAAACCTTTATATAATTTGTTTGACGTTGTTTGATAGTGTTATATAAATAAGTAATAATAATAGTGCCCACTTTCTTTCATATTATTATATATAATTAATATATATATTTTTCTTTTCCTCAAGCCTGCCCCGATGTTTCATACGATGCAGGTTGGTAATAATAATAATAACGAAAAAAATCTAAAAAGAAACAAAAAGTTTTTTTTTTCTCAAATGGATTATGTGTGAGCTCTATTTCTTGTTTTTTTTGTTTTGTTGTTTCTTGCTCGTTATATGTTACATGTACACGTGTCTCCCTTTCTTTTTTTGTTTGTTTATTGTGATGATGTGCTTTTCCTTCTTGTAACATCTCTATATATTATAGGTACACAATGACATGTATGTAGTGTACAAACATTTTTTGTTGTAAGCTCCAACTAAAAAGTCATTGTTTTTTATGAGTTTTTTATTATATGTATGGGTTTATTATTATTATCACTACTACGAAGCATGTTCTCTTTACGGAAGTGAAAGTTTTCTCTTTTTATTTATGTTTCAACTTGGAAGTATTTGTTTACATGCATTTCATGACTACTGTATAGTTGTAAGAAAATGTAACAAGTTATTTTAACGCAGGTTGAACATGTGAACGCGTAAACGTAAAATGTAACGATAATAATGCTGATTTACTCTCATTTTTACAGCATAGCCGCACAATGTCGCAGACGAGTATGAATTTCTACGAGACGACCCAAACGCAGAGGGACATAATTGCTCAGTTGGAAGCGAAAAACAGAGAAATTATGAGGGAAATTGCACGTCTCAAGTAAGTAGTTGATTTGAATGTGTTCATGAAAAGAGGATATAATAATGTTCGTGTTTGTAATGACGAGGAATATAAATGGCAAATGAATATGTTTGTCTGTGTGGGAACATGCTATTCAACTTGTAACATTTAGTGTCCTGTCTGAATGTCTTGATATGAATACGTGCTTGGTTTTTGGAACGTTTTGCAGGGCTCAACAAGAATTGGACTCCATGAATGGAGATCACGTCGATCCGATCCTTATGGAAGAACTTCAGGCTCTGCGTTACCACAAATCGGACCTAGAAATAAAATTGGACGAACTTCAGGATTCACGACGGCACCTAATGGGACAGCTTGAAGGGTTGATGAAGGTGTTGAAGGTGAGCTGAACTTGAACAGCTCTCTCGCGGGTGAAAGGGAATGAATACTGTTTTCTTGATTACGTATTCCATCTGCAAACCATTTCACCATTCTCATCGTAATGGTCGTGTGATTTTGGCATATGCGCGTCTTTTTTATGGGAAGACAAATTGTGAATTCTCTGCTGTTTGATTCGTTTAATGATGGTGGTATTTTTATAGTTGCAGCAAATGACTCCAAAGTCAACGCCAGAGTCTTCACCGAGATCTGGCAAATCTCCGCCTATTTACAATCATCCAATGTCACACGGTGAAGGACATTATCGTTCCGCCCCTGCAACACCTCACCATTCAGACACTTACACGAGTCTCACCGGAGAATTACGCTCAGGTAAAAATTCTCGTAAATACTGATTTTAAAGAAGGAAAAATTATGTTTTACCATCAATTTAATTATTATTATTGCAGCGTTCAGTAACTCTGAAGATTATGGACCCGCTTCCTTGGGCTCCTCCCAGAATAATCCCAACAATACTCGACTAAGGAATGACTTGTTACTCGCCGCAGATTCAGTCACAAACGCCATGTCAAGTTTGGTGAAAGAACTAAACTCTGGATCGGATGAAGATAATAATGTTGAAGGTCACATAATGAAACCTCTTGGTGAGCGAGGCACATTTTATTTTTGTAAAATTTTCCAAGCGCTGGCAGTTAATCTCTGTGTCTGTCATCGTCATGTCAGTCTGTCTTTTTTGGATGTCTGTAGTGAAGACGAGGTTATTTCATTTCATCTTTTCTAATCCCTATCACAGATTACAACCCTCCAATTCCTGATAACTTGAAAGAGAGTCAGTGGCACTCGAAAAAGTACATGTACAGTGAGGATGGTATCAAAAAATATTCCACTGAGCCCCGCACTAGAAAATTATCTAATGGAGGTATAGCCAATGTCGAGTATGGTAGTCGCCCAACACAATTAAGTAGAACTAATGGAGATAGTTTTCCACAAAAAGAGTCGGACGCTTATGCAGCGGCTTATGACAACGGCGGTGACGTAAGCAGCAGTAGTTCTTGAAGTAGTCCTTAAAAACTAGTTGTACAAAATCATCAATATAATAATAACGAACAATATATAATTATCTAAACGTACATTCCTATTTGTAACAATAAGTGTATTTAATGTGCACCATATATAGTTATCGTACTCTATTATTATTTTATGAATCATTACCTTTATACATGCTTTTGTAATTTGACACTTTTCACTTTACACACGCACCAATTTGTATATAATATTGTGCCTGTAATTCTTGTATATACTATCAATGTAATGTATATTATATCGTAGATTATATGCTATTTAAACCGTCATTTCGTGTTGTGCTGTCTTGTGCTCTTGTGCCAGTGCTGTCCGCTGTAAAAAAATTATGGTAAAGTGAAAGTCTGTATATATATATTTTAGTCGGTTCACTTTTAATCCCTGCGCAACTTATCAATCAACATCATCACTACCACCTTCACAAGTAGTAAACTATTAGTTTTAGTATATCTATGTCCTTATATAATATCAGTTTTTTTTTGTATTTTTCGATATGGATGTTTGAAATGTGTAGTCGAGTAGAAAGCGAAAACTGAAAAAAATGTAAAGAAGTTTTATGTTATCCTATTCATATAGGATTTTAGAGATCACCGCCGTACAGCTAGCTATCATCGACGTGCTTCTCTTGACAGTAATGATAGCTATCACCGGAAAGCAACTAACGGTGATACAGTACCCGGCAAACCTGAAGATGCGAACGGAATTGCGGATTGGGAAGACGGACTTAAACGCTGGGGTAATCGGTAATAAAGTTTGTGCAGTTTTTAGTAATAATGATGTCGTAATAAAATGAAACTTAGCAGTGTAGAGACTCGTTCTACAAAATGAAAAATATCTCTTGTGCCGTGTGTGGTAAAATAAAGACCATGTGCGCATCGTTAGAATTCCTGGAGAACCGAATAAAAATAATAAAGTAGACGTTTAGTGCCCCGGATAATGTATTTGTATGTAAAAATAGGATATAAAAGAAAATTAATACCTAAGCAGTCTAAAAAAATACAAAATTAACTATATGAAATACTACGCCGGAATATTGATGAATGACGATATAAATTCTATGCCTAATCTAAAATTGAAAATGTCCTATACATATATGTAAGTATACAGAATACAGTTTTTGCTTATTGTTTTGTCTTTGATTGTCTTTTGTAAAAATGTTTTTAATATTTTGTATGCATAACATTTTTGTTGTAAAGAGTCGAAAGTTGGAAAGATAGTCTGATAGTCATTATTATAAACTTAATTTCATTTATTAACGGTATTATTAACCTCCTATTTGTTTAAGTTGGTTGAATGTATGCATGGAATGATGCGGAACAAAGTAATGAATCTGTAGACAATATATAAACGTTTCAGAAGACGTTTTCAGTTGAGCATGAAATAGTAAAGTATAAAGAAAGACATGACATTCGATTCATGTAAATAAATTAAGACTTTAGTTTTGATGATTAGATAGAGCATTCACGGAATCACATAATATTTAGATAATTATTTTCCATGATAGAATGTAACTGGAAATTCTTTTATAAAATACTAGTTTCTGTTAATTTAACCAAAAAATGAAATCATTCCATAATGTTATTATAATAATAATAAATAATGGTGCTTTGTTTTGTTTAACTATTTTTTTATAAATGTTGTATTAAACTATTTCATTTTTAGAGAAAGTGGGAGTTTACTCATTGCCAGTTTATATATCCTTTAATTTTGATTGTCGTACTAAAATATGTACTAAGAAAACAATGTCCAAAGTCAGGAGATCAGTTTCTCATGTAATGTAACTCGTGCATGCAAAATTCAGGGTTTTAAAAGTTTTAAAAACTGTCAAATGATTGGTTAATGGAAATAAATGCTACAACAGTGTCCAAAAAAGACTGTATATTTTGTGAATGAAAACACACACATTTTGGTTTACATATTATAATTGATTTATAGTCATATTAAAACGACTATTATGATACGATATATTATGGACTGTTGTACCACAAAGTTAGTTGTTTTGTTCAGTTTTGTGTAATATTTGAACTTTTTCAAAAACCGAAAGTTGTTGGATTATGTTACAAATATATATGTATTTTACTACAATTAGTATGAAAAAGTATTTATTGTATTTGATACAATTGAAGTGAAATTACATTTTAAAAAACACAAAACTATCCTCACACGTTTCATCTACAATTTTACTGATTAAAATACTGAGTACTCTTATCACTATCACCGTTGCCCTAAACTAAATTAATATATTATGTACCAAATGAACAAAATAATTGTTCTAGGAAAGGTGTAAATGCAATTTCTTGTGTAAATTGATGAATGTTGACTGTTTCGGGAACAGAGACTTATAACTGGATAATAATAATCAATAAAATGACTATAACTGTCCAATATAATGGCAAATTTCATATAAAATTCATTTCTTTAAACTGGTCATCCGATATGATCATTCCTGATGATGCATTAATAAAGTTTGCTCAATTGAACATTTTTTTTCTCTGGAACAGGTTGGTATTTATTTTATCAGTATATATTCTGTTTTTATAAGTTACATCAGTTTTATAGTGCGATACAGCCACTCAAGTAGTACTTTAATAGATTAAAAATTATTAATTTCCTACATCTAGCATATAATGTACATAACTCCCTATTGGAATTTTTACATGAAATTACATACATGGTTTTGTTACAAAGAAAGTACAATTTAAGCTCTACAAAATAATAACAGTTACAATTTAGCCTAACTTATTATTAACATTGCCCTTTTCGTCCAGTTTCAACTTTATCCCAACAATCAACATTAAACAATTGATTGTCTGGGTTGATAGCTACAAAAGAAAACATTTTAGGTATGTATGTCTAGTTCTCATTGTTGACAAAACAGTGTAATTACATTCAACAAAATTTATATGTTACAACCTCTCCGAAAAAATTGTTCTGTTTTGCAGTAATGAGTATATATTTTTTTTCTCTAAAAATCAACAAGGAATGTTAATCACCTAAATTGTAAAATACTTGCAAAAAAAAATTCTAGAAACAGTAAACAAGCTTCTTGGCATTTGAGAATTTCAAATTGAATCAGCGGCGAAGCCATAATTCTTCCATCAGCGATTGAAACGGAATGCGATGTTGATTAAAAAGTCTATTTAATTCAAGTGAAATGCCTAGTAAAATATAGGAAAGAAGTAAAAGAATTTGGTGGCTGCTGCTCCTACTTACACTCTGTCTTACTGACATGTTAATTAACTGCACGACATATTTTTTAACAATTTCATACAACACCAGTATCGTCTATGCTGCATATTTTAAAGTAACTTCTATATAGTTCTCTTAATTAAAAGGTTGCTTCGATTACGGCGTGTAGGTACAGTGCAACAATCAGTCATTGTCAAAATATTGATCCATCCAAGCTATAGCCGTTTTGTTGGCTTCTTTCGAAACCTCTTACGCCTACAAGTATACTTTCATCATCACGGTACATTTATTTTTTCCTTCCACTTCACTGTTTTCCGTTCAAAAATTAAAATCCAATTGACGTGAGGTTTTTTTCCTCATTACTTATTTACCTAATTAGGCTCATGCACGTGTACGAAAAAAATATCTAAACGAACTGAGCTAAATTAACATATTATTATATATGCTCTTATACATAATGCTCTTATTTGAACACAATCATTTAAAAAGAAAAAAAATGCTTACATTTTTAATAACAATGAACTACAAGTACTATGTACAGAGGGGTCGGTAATTACACCATCACTCAATTGCTACTGGCTCCGTAATAAAAGAAGTACTTTTACTGAGACTTAATGAATGAATAGTAGTTAAAAATAAAAATTCCGCTGTTGGTTCACACGCAGTCAACAACCATATAACATTTATGCATATCACTATATTCATTATGACTTTTGTTTCATACTTGCGAAATGCACATATTCAACATGAAAAAACGGAGATTGTTTTTGGCACTGGAGAGAAAAAACTGGATAAAATAATAATCACTATTTACATTATCAAAAAGTGTTTGCTGAACTTTTTTAGACAAATAAAATATATAATCAAATTACTTAAAAACCTACATGATTTAAATTTACCAAGCCTAAGTAACGTATTTACATATACATGATAATAGCCGTTATATACTGATTAAAAATATGGAAATGCTTGGTATTATATTTGAACCGGGTTTCATTTTCTAACAAAATATAACCTATTTAGTTTTACAATATTATTAAATAGCTCAGCCACTGAAAAGCGGTTAATTTGGAAGAAGATAGATCCTAATACGCACATTTTCATGTAAATACTTTGTACACTTATTCGTAAATACATAATACATTATCATTTCATTGATATACTTATAAATTACTTGGTGGAATTCGCTAATTCTACCAGAGTAAATTTTTTTTTTGGTTCCGTGTAAATATACAAGTTTTATTTGGCATTCAACAAGACTTATATATAAAGCAGTAAGTGGGATTGGTAGTGTGAAGACATTTCATGAAAAGAGAAAGCTGTTTTCATTGCACATTTCTTCATGAGAAGGTTTTTTTTAAGAAAAGAGAGGAACGTATAAGAGAAACTTTTCAGGTTAGTTTGGTAAATCGGGTTAAAAAAGTTTTGAGTTGTTAACGGATAAAAAATTGAGGATAGATTGAATTAAGAGAGGAGCTAGTCCTTTTTTTAAATGCAATAATAACATATATTATTATATACGCCTTATCATCATAACCCTATACGTTCCTATTATACTTTTATGATGTAAATGTAACCTGTTTTTTTTTCAGTTTTCTTTTTCATTTGGCAAGCTAATACAAAAATTGTGTACGTTCAGGTTGAAACACTTTATTATTAGATTTTGATTCATATATCTTTATAACTTTTCATTATGACATGCATGAATACCAATATTTTCTTCTTTTTTCCCTTGCTTTTTAAGCGCTTGAAAGGAACTGCATGTATAAGGTACACTCTCACTATAGCTATACACACAATCTTGAACGATGTAAATCAATTAAATTTTAATTGCATATATACTCTTAATTACATACATGTATAATAGTATATGGAGTAGGTTGTAATTAATCCCCGTAAGGATCAATTCCAAGTATACTTAAATAGAAGAAGTACTTCATTATCTCTTAACTTAAAAGGTATATAATTTTTAGACAATGACGCAGCAACGCTTCCCTCCGTCTGGATCACCAAGAGTTTCCGCTGGATCACCAACATATCGTCTGAGTGACATTGTAGGACTAGCAGGCGGATGATACTTTGTCATCGCATCATTCATTCCTCCTGTTAAATTATTCAGGTAACAACAGTGTTGGTTATTACTGAAAGGATTATTATTGGTGTTAGTTGAACAAGAATTACTACTGGTATTGTAAGAAGAAGCAGAATTGTAGGGAATAGTATTACTACCACCACCACCTCCGTTATTTCCGCCAACACTAGAATTAAAGTAATAAGACCCAAGGGGGAATAAAGTGGAAGAAGTAGCGGAAGTAGGCAATACAGGTACACCTCCAACAATACTACAGCCACTAACACCACCGTTGGGCTTGGTATTACTACCAAGTCCAGAGTGCTGTTGTTGTTGTGGCTTCTGATGACTAGGAGAAGGGTATTCAGTGGAGGAGCAGGTGGAAGGTAAAGTATTTGAGGAGAAAGCAGCGCTATCAAATTGTGACTGGGAATAGGTAAAACCATTTCTCCAGTCACTCCAGTAATAATGCCACGAGGAAGCGGCTGACTGAGAACAATTGGCAAAAGATGTGGAGGTGTTCTTTTGATTGTTCTGTAAAAGCAATGCAGCAGGTGAAAGGGAAGCTACTTCTCCACAGGAGGAAGTGTTTTTGGCGCAAGCATTTGTTGTACAAGTGGAAGCAGAAGCAGAGGAAGTACTAGTAACAAATGATTGTGAGGTAGCAACAGAGTTGGCGGAAGACATGGAAGAAGAAGAAGGCTTGAAAGTTTCAAAAGATGGAGAATAACTGGATGTTGTTGTAGTGGTTGGAAGAATTGGAAGAGCAATCAAGTTAGTGAGTGTACCATTAGTTAAGGGATTAGAACTGGTGCGGATGAGGGAGCGTTGTTTCTTCAGATCCGAGAGCGTTCCAGGGGGTGTAAAAATTGAGCTTCCCGGAGATAGCGGGATACTGTGTGGACCTCCATTTGAGTGACCATGAATACTTGCAACGCCAGATCCTGGTGTGTTGTTTGGCGTACCCAGGCCACCACCATTTGTAAGCGTCGAGACGGGACTATTTGTATTGATTGTTACCGAGACGTGAATGTCAATTGTACTATTTCCGGCGCTGCTGCTCAAACCCACGAGATTATCCCGACTTCCACTTAATGGCATTCCACTGGCGAGACCAAGTCCACCACCACCGCCTTCATTTGTACGTGTTTTTGTTTCATCGGGGATTTTTAGGGTTTGCGTGCGTGATTTAGCAGTTTATTGCATTCATTGCATGAAAAAACATGGACATATTGCACACACATTTTGGCATACACACATATCAGCAACGGTAAAAGGAACACAGGGGATGTCGTCACACAATAGACATTCATGGTATTTTTTTGGAGAGCAAGCGACAAACCAATAAAATATCGGCAAAAACGAAAAAAAAAACAAAATAAATAAAAAAATAAAGTTATTTTGTGTAACTTGCAAAAAAGGGGGAGAATTATAGCGCTGTAACGCTATAAACTCACCTATAGGAACTTTATTGTCCACAGAAGGATTAATTTCCGGTTTTGGCAACAAATTCCCGTTGTCATCAGGCGATGACAAAACGGCCACGGGTGAGTTACCCTCCCCGCTTCCGCCACCGTTGTTCAAGTTTTTGTGAATATTATTCTGATTTTTCATGAGCGACCCATTGGCCTGGTTCTGCTCGCTGTACAATAAATTATTCATCTTAATCCCGCCATTGCTCCCCACATTGGTTGTATTGTTATGATGATTGTTGTGATTATTCAGGTGATTGTTATGGTTCATGGCTCCACTCTTGACAGCAATTTCGCGAAGTCTATTCATCTCATCCTGCTTCATTTTCATGTTGCCCACAGAGTCCCTTCCGAGCACGTGTGGTGGCAATGCAGTCCTTTCCTCGGGATCCTCTTCCGAACTCACGTTCTCGTTACCATTTGAAAGAACATTGTTCTGGCTATCTCCGCTCAGAGGATGATTTGCTACTCCATTTGGTGCATTTCCATTCACGGCAGCATTTGTGGTAGCAGCAGTACCATTAGTACTTGCGTTTTTGTTGGCACCTGTGACATCGGTTGTTGGCGAAGGGCTGTTTTCCTGTTGAAAAAAAAGAACAAGAAAACTTGTAAAAGCTAAAATTAAAACTCGCCGCCGCGACTTCTCTTGGCAGAACAGTTGGCTGAGACAAGGACAAGACGAGAAAACCATGCCGTTTTTATGAACTTTCTCTGTTATGATGAAGGGAACGTTTTTGTACGCAAAGTTTGAGAATAATAAATCCTTGCAATTTTTTTATTTCCAACTGAATGCTTATAACGATCATCCTATTTCCCTATAAAACAATTGCGGCTCGTGTAATGTGTGCGGTGGATGCTTCAGGCTTCAACAATTCTTTTCAAGGTTGTTCATCCTATTTTCTCTCCCTTTTCTTCTGGGAGTCAATTCACTGTAAAGTTTCACCATGTGTGATTCTCTAGTAGTGATACACTTGAGAAGAAAGTGAGTTCATATCAGACCTATTATTATCTTCATTTTCCTAGTAAACCTGTTCATGGTCCATTATAATGACATTTTAAAGATAAAATATTCATATTTCATCTCACTTCACGCGTAGCGTAGCGTATGTAGTGGGTAGGTATAGCTTTTGTACACTTTGTGGGTTTGAGAAAATGGGAAACACCGCATGCCAAAAGATAAACTCTTTGTATGTATGTAGTTTTTACTATCATCTTTTATAAGGACAATCAACTACTAAATAGCATATTATGCATATTTTTTTTTGCTTAACTGTAGATTTCAATTTGGGAATAATAATGTACATACCTTGTGAAGTTCCTCTCTAGCCCTGAGCATTTGTGCTTCATCAGCAGCATCCCGTTTTGACGTGAGCCCTTTGTCCCGTTGCGAAGTACGGCGTATGCTCTGTGTCCGTGAGTTGGTGGAGTGCGTTCTCGAAGGTCTTTTACGTCCCTCATTTTGGCGTTTTGTTTGCTGTTCTGTTCGTAACTGGATAATTCTCTCCTTGATCTCGGGATCCTCACAGATGGCTAAAATTGTATAAAAAATACGTAATGGTTTTATGATTAGAACACATTATCGGATGGGTTGTGCAGCCGCCGCTGGTTTAATAATGTCATAGGTCAGTTTTATTGCTGTACAACAGCAATGAGTTTTTCATTTCACAACTCTGATCCATATTATCAGTGCAAACAAAAGTGTCGATATGCATACCAAAACAAGTTAGGAAAATGATGATGTATGGAATCTGGAGGAGAAAAGTGTTTTAAATTACACAAGGGATAGACGCTGCAGAAGTTAGCTTACTCCATTCACCATTCACCTTTTATGTTTGTACACCTACGCAAAATATTCTAGCCGAGTCGATTAATTACTCTGTAGAGAGACTTAAAATGAGTGCATGCTTACTTAATAATTCAATTTATATAAAAAGACCTCGGGTGCTTCAACTGAAGGGTACAAAGTAAATACATTGTAATAATACCCACTTGAGCACAGTTTGAACTTTGAAGAGGCAAATTACATGATGATGAAAATGAAAGGTATGGATGTAATAAGCTTTAGTGGATGGATCGATAGGCGCTCGTATAATGGATAGATTTTGAAATTCAATTCAATTACTTATAAATGCCAGACAGACTTTGACTTTTTCATATGACTTGTTTTGCTAGCATATTTGTGTGTAGATTATCATCATGCCTTTGATAACATCAACATTTTTTCGTGTCACGCATTCCTTCCAAGAAAATCCACTTGTCTGAAGTACAAAGTCAACACAGAGTGCAGGAGTGCACGAGTCGAGGGATCACATTCATGCAAACGGTAATGGTAATTGGCCAAAGTTGGAAACTGAAATTTCCAGACGTTTAAAAGTAGACACATCGTAGTAGATGCTGATTCAGAATTTCTTTACTTGCTTTCACCGGGTCCGGGTTTTAGCAGATAAAATCTACAAATGGGAGTTGGGAGCAGAAAATTAGTTTTTAAAAGTCTATTGATATAACTTTTTATTTATGCATATGTATTCATAAAACTGATGCAGAGCGAGACAAAACTATAAAAATGGATGCGTGGGATTGGAAAGAAACTTATTCTCTAAATATATCTAATCTATATGCATTTACTAAAATAATTTTTGGTAAAGTTACTTTCTTCGACGCAACGAGACTCTATCCCATCACGTGCGACGGGTCTTTACATGATTGAATTGATTAATCAACTGTATGAATGGTTTAGAGACTTTTCATGCTCATCAATCCCTTTTGCAAACACAATCCCAAGGCCAATACCATTCCCGGCATATTTTGGGTGGAGTATGGAGTCAAAGGCTCAACGCAGACTAGAGAAACAGGAAAAATCTCCTGCTGTAACTCCAAAATTCCAGAAACTTTTTTTGTTCAATTTGCTGCCTTATTGGCTGGATGTTCTGTCAGGAGAGAAAATGATTGAACCCCTTTTCTCTTAAGCTTATAAGCGTCGACCTTTTTTTTACTAATAAAAGGAAACTGCCACTAGAAAAGTTTCCAGCCAAAATACTTTATATACTTTAGTGAAAATTGGTAAAAAGTGGCTAAACCACAATAAAATATTAAAGTATATTACCTACCTACAAGCTAAATAGGTATTGTAAAAGTTGGTCTGTTGTGAGATATACACAAGGCTAAATTGTGGAAAGTCTATGTCTTGACTGAGTAGTTAAGGCAGAATCAATATTCCATTAATATTTTATACATATTTTTTATTGTGAAATTGAACTCATGGACATTTCTTGTGACGCCACAACAAGATTAATCTTATTCTATTAAACTGTTGACTATACAGTCAGTAGAGTTTTGCAAAGTTATTATTCGCAAAGGTGGTTCTATCATCATCACACGTTGAACAATGGTACGTAGGCGTACCTCATTGAAGGTTCATTCACGCCACGCCATCCAAGAAAATGCGGTAGGTGGTACCACGTACCTCTAGACGACTTTGTTTATAGAAATGATTGATTGCCTGAATCCTGACAAAAAATAATAACTTAGTTGAGCTGAGCTAATAAATTTGGACATTTGATACTTTTAGCAGATTTCGCACACGTGGCCTATATAGATGAAAACTTTTTTGTTTTTCTACCTACCACCAATTTAATTTTCGGTCCATCACCGCAAAAGCACTTTAATGGAATCTATACAAAAGACAAAGCGCGCGGCAGCATAATAACTTTTTTATAATATAATATATATTTGCAAGTGTTCCCGAGTCATCACGCCATGAGCCGTCAGGCCATCGTAAAATATGGAAACACGGAGAATTTTCACGGAATTTGCAATAAAATGCGACGCATCTTAACCTCACAGCTGCATATACAACGCAACGGTTTGGCTTCCATAGTTCATTTATTAAAGCAATAATATATAGGTAATGTAATCACATTTACATACGCTACTTACCATATGGAGTCTCATTATTTTTCGTTCTCGCATCCAAGTCGGCTCCGTTCTGAACCAGCAATTCCAGCACGTCCAGCTGTTCAAGCATGAAAAGAGAAAGGAAAGGGAAAAGTCATAAAAATGGAAGCATGTTGAGTTGAGTTTCCACTATTACACATTTATCTTGCCTCCCATACAATAATAATAATAATAATAATAAAACCATAATCTATATAATTTCTTAATGTCTGTATTTTCCTTTAGCTACTACCACCACCGGGAACCATCAAAAAAGGATTTCACCAACCAAAACCGTTTTTTCTTCTTTGCTATTCACCGCAACTAACGTCGCATTTTTTTCTCCAGTATAATGGTCACGGATTAAGTTTTCTCTTGAGAGAAAGGCACACAAAAAAAACTGCTACTCTCTTGTACTCTTCTTCATGAGAGAAAAGGATAAGTACATGGTGTTGGGTAACATGCACGTTCATGACGCGCTTCCCCTTTCTTTTCCGTGCTCTTGTTGTTTTGTTAATGTCTGTCATTCAACAATACCCATAAGGAGAGAGAGAAAAAAAATGATTGAAACTGACAGTTTGGATTTTTCCTGACTTCTTGAAGATTTTTTTTTTGTTTCCTGTGCATTCTTAAGCCTTTCCAAGAGGTTTTTTTTGCTTCATTTCCGGGTATGCTTATTTTTTTTGCAATTGAACTTTCACGAGTACATTCGCTCTTTGCAATTATCGCTTTCCGCGCCAGTTTACATGATAAATGTAGTAATAACTGTCACGTAACTGTAAAGTATTCGGACAGAGTAATTACAATTTACTGTTGATTTTTTTCTTGTTTTTCTCTTCTTTTCTCCTAAGCGAAATGTTGACCTCCCGTAAAGTTTCATTCTCAAAGTAATCTTTTGCAACAATGTTGTGTAATTTTTAATAACTAACAGGATGGTGCAGAACAATAATGGCCTTTTCTCTCACGGAGCGTTATGCAATAAGTGCACATGAATTAGTCTACCTACTTTAAATCTCAGAATTCTCAGGGGATCGGCTTCCTTCCAAGAAAACTACTACAGTAAATATCAGAATAAACATGTATGGGGAAAGCACGCGGCATGAAATGTTACTTCATGGGTTGACTGGCTATGCGACACAAAGACATGCAAGGAAGAGAAAGTGACTGGAGTGATTAGTTTTATGGCCATGAAAAATGATAATGTGACGGAAGTCCTTTCAAAAGGATAAATTAAATGAAGTGAAAAAATCGTTGACAAGTAATGACGTATTTTGAGTCCTTGATAAATTATAAATTATGGAGAGTGAATCGCCTGTTGATGACGTGACTAGGGACATGGTTGATAGACTGGACTTTCGCAACATAACTTTGGTAATAATTATAAATCAGAAAGTTTTGATAGTCAAGTTGACTTTGACATTTACACGTACACACATACCCAATACACAGAACTTCATCTTCATAATTGCAACTGTCAATTTATATTCATTTCTTTATCGATTTGGTGCACTTGAATCACAGACTTGACATTCACTTCATAATATATACATAATGTTTATTAGTTTACTTACATGCCCCCAGCAAGAAGCTGCATGTATCGGTTGCCAGAAATCCTTGTCCTGAACGTCGGTTGCAACATGGTTATCCAGAAGGAACTCTGCTACACGGTAGTACCCATTGGCTGATGCAATGTGAAGCTGGAAAGAAATAAAAAGAAATTAGAAGAGTTAGAAAACTTTAGAAAAAAAGTGATTCATTTTCCAAACTAAACAATGGAAACTTTTTTCTGTATTGCCTAAATGGAGGAAACAAGGCAGCGTGGGCAAAAAAAATAATTTTCTTGGAAAAATCTATTCATTATTGTTGCTTGATATTCTGTTCGCTTTGTGCTCTTTTTTTATTTCTTTGTCTTCTTTTTTTTACATTTTGTTCACGTTTCCATTCAGTTCCTAGTACTTTATCAAGGGCATCACCGGAAGAGGAAAAAAGTAAATACATTTGCACGACTTCCTCTCGGCTCACCTCATACTAATAAGCATGTATATACATTATGGGTGCCACTGTTGTTTGTTGTTGCCTATTATGAGTATACTCACCCAACAAATAAACAGATAGGAAATGCACAGTCGGAATGTTTGTTTTTACTTCTTTTTTCCAGACTAATTTAAAGTTCCCATAACATGTGCTAAATATACCGGCAGCAGCCGGGATGTGGTACCAGACAAATCTTAATGACAAATCTGTTCCAATAAAGTAGAAACAGGGGACAGGGGAAGGAACGGATGCCTCAAAATGCTCGTATTCGTTTGTTTTGTGAGAAAAACATGAACTTCTTTTTTTTTTTGGTTGGTAGAGAAAAGTTCACTTCCTCTCCTGTCACTTGCTGTAACACGATTCACCCAAAAGTTTTTGAATCCCAAACAAACAAGAAGAAGGGCAATACTGGGAACCTATACGAGCAGTCACAAAGGTACATTTCATGCACATCAATGATGTTTATAAGCGCTATGGTGGTGAACGTCGTGTCATCTGTATATTATTCTTGATTCTTCATGACTGGCATGATGTTCTTTCCCTCTAGCTTTCTCTTTCCCCTCTGTACCAAAAATAAAACTGTCCAAAAAGGACAGAGAACTAAAAATTTGCATGATTATATTCAACCCAAGTGGAACTTTTTGGTTCTAAAGCTTTCATATAAAACTCTCCACTACTTTAGAGAGATGTGTGAATAGCAGAATTTATATTTTGAAAAACTCATGGAATAAAAGTAGGAAGTAAAGAGGACTCTTGAGGGCTCCCTTTCGACGACGTCCCTTCAAGCCATTTGATATCATGTATATTTTTCTGTGGGGTCCATTCTTGACAAAAACGAGACACTTGAGAAATTCACCGTAATCATCGTCGTTTGCATGAAAGGAGAAACTAAAAGTCAACATTAATTTCTTTTCTTTCCTTTTTTTGTATCATAGGGGAAAGTAGAACAACGGGTGTGATACGACTACTCTACTACCTCGAGTAAAACTACTGGAGAAAAATTTTGCATGTTCTACTTGTGGTGTGACTGCGCATAATTTTAGAGTCTTTTAAATGTCTCCTTTTGCTTCACATAATAATATTAGCAAATCAGCAGGAGTAATAGTTACTGTTTAAATTTCCCTTGTGAATAAAATAGAACAAAAAGCCTTGAGCTGGAAATGTTACAAGCTGTATTTTGCGACCACAAAATAAAGCAAAATGATATTAAAATTTATATTTTATTCTACAAAGCATCTATCACACACACACTATAACCTTAATGGCTCATTATTAGGCTCCTGAACTAGTGCTCCACAGTGTTCCATTTTGTTTCACAAAAGTGTTCTATAAATAACACTAAGCTTAATGTAAAGATCATCATCCAATGTTTGCGTGGTAAAAGTGTAATAGTGATGTGCATTATATATCACAACGTCATCATCATAATTATCACTCTACTTAGTGCTTTCACTTTGCATAACGATGAAGCAAAATGCGAAATCAATAAATGGTGTTCTTGATGGCGTGACGAAATAATGTACCAGATGGGATTATGGCTAAATAATATGGCATAGGGATGATTATGCTCCTAAAAAGTCATGTATATCTGTTTCCGTTTCGATTTTTCGATATGATACGGGCTAATTGGAATAAAGAAGGCAGATGTTCTTATCAAGCCATTATGATATCCTAAATCGCTAGATAACTTGAGCGATGTGGTAATGGTAATGCACAAACACAAACTGTATCCTTAATCCAAATCGGATAAAACACACTTAATAATATTACAATTTATTGTTTGCTTGAATATCAGGTCATGTTGGTAAAACTATAAATCTTGTATGTTCAATAAATCAATTGCCCATGCAAAGAAGATCATTCATCATTAATTATGGAAAGAGATCCTTTCCAAAGCATCTCTCATTTTTCTATAATGTAGCGTGAACGGAAGAAATTCAAATTGTTTCCCGAGTGTGTTTTTGTCATCATCAACTTACCGGAGTTGCTCCATCCACATCACGGCTCTCGAGATCGCCACCATGAGCATGAACACGTTGTATATCCTGAAGCATCTTGGTTTCTGGCAAAGCTCGAATCTCCTCTATCAGCTCCTGTGTCACACCACGCTTTGCCATCTCAGACTCGATGTAGTCCAGGGTTGTCTCTGCAAATTATCAGTAAATGGCATTTTGAATGAAGTCTGTCTACCAAAGAGACCCCTAACAAAAACATTTTCTTCTTTTCTAGTTCAATTCCCCATCGTTTCATTCATGCATGTTCATCCCACTTTTCTTCTATTAGGGAAAAAAGACTAAACAGTCCTATAAAATAAGTATACTTCACTAAGCAGGGTTTGTCTGTCTGCAAAGGATCCTGCTGCTATTTTTCTTCTAAATGAGAAAAGTCAACCGGATGACATGGTGTGGTAAAAGTAGGATTTTCCTTTTCTATCGCGTTATTTCCTAACACGGTTGGAAGTTTGGTGGTTCGCTCCTGCACACCAGATATAACTACCCATGTAGTCGCACTCTGTGACGTGAAGGACCGAATTGAGGACAAACTTGGACAAGTGAATTGGATTCGCTCACGAAATCCATATATACTGAGCTTAAGCATAAACTTAAGAAACATGTCCACTATGAACCAGTGCAGCGAACCAATACACACACTGTGTATTGATTCGTTACGCAACCCAAGTCGTTTTACTGAGGAAATGTAGTGAAATAAGCAATTAGCGGCTACATTGCAAACTACTTTCATCACACTTGGGTGGAAAAATGGAAATTAGGGAAAGTACGAAGGCTGTGTAGCCTGTAATCTTTCACTAAACTAGAGAGACTAACTCAAATGGGCTTGAAGATTTAATTAGCTTCCGCTTTCTATACTGGCACTCAAAATAAGAGATACCCATGCATTTGGAAAGTTTATGCAGCTAAACTGGCCGGCAAAAGTGTCATAGACTCTGCTGCCGTATTTCTTCTAATTATTGGCAGGGCGGATCTTTGAATTTCTTCAAAGCGGCTACTATCCTTAAAAGGTCGGGGGGGGGGGGTTATGATCGAATTCAGGTTTTAATGATAGAATTCGGGTTTTAATGACAGAAATAGGGTTTTATTCGGGGTTTAATGACAGAATTCGGGTTTTAATGACAGAATTCGGGTTTTAATGACAGAATTCGGGTTTTAATGACAG
This sequence comes from Sinella curviseta, assembly GCA_004115045.4. NCBI lineage: Eukaryota > Metazoa > Arthropoda > Collembola > Entomobryomorpha > Entomobryidae > Sinella > Sinella curviseta. The sequence goes on from CM023201.3 coordinate 32,681,111, forward strand.
AATTCGGGTTTTAATGACAGAATTCGGGTTTTAATGACAGAATTCGGGTTTTAATGACAGAATTCGGGTTTTAATGACAGAATTCGGGTTTTAATGACAGAATTCGGGTTTTAATGACAGAATTCGGGTTTTAATGACAGAATTCGGGTTTTAATGACAGAATTCGGGTTTTAATGACAGAATTCGGGTTTTAATGACAGAATTCGGGTTTTAATGACAGAATTCGGGTTTTAATGACAGAATTCGGGTTTTAATGACAGAATTCGGGTTTTAATGACAGAATTCGGGTTTTAATGACAGAATTCGGGTTTTAATGACAGAATTCGGGTTTTAATGACAGAATTCGGGTTTTAATGACAGAATTCGGGTTTTAATGACAGAATTCGGGTTTTAATGACAGAATTCGGGTTTTAATGACAGAATTCGGGTTTTAATGACAGAATTCGGGTTTTAATGACAGAATTCGGGTGTTAATGACAGAATTCGGGTTTTCATGACAGAATTCGGGTTTTCATGACAGAATTCGGGTTTTAATGACAGAATTCGGTTATAATGACAGAATTCGTTTTAATGTTTGCTTCCTTGAATATTTCTGTGGCAATACATGGAAGAATTAATAAAATAATAATAAATAATAACACCCCACGATTCCGGGGGTTTCCGGCTTACCCTCATCACATATATCATAAGACATATTTCCTTCAGCGTTCACGGCCAGTAGGTTCGCCCCCCTGTGGAAAAAAGAAAAAAATTTAAAAGTTAAAATCAAGTCAAGTGAAAGTCCGGTCAGTGTAGGGCAAGAGGTGCCACTATATGGGCATGATTTATCGCACAAATCGAGTTGTAATCGTCTGTAGGATCTAATTTTCGTTAAAGCATCTCTTTCCGATGCATATATATCTATAAATTTGAAGGTAGATACTAGAAATCACATTTACACTTGAAATGTGCAATAAACGAATTTCATACCAGATTCTTTATTTCGCTACTTTTATACTTTTCATGAATGCACACACATAATATTGAAGTGGAAATTGCGTTAATTTCATAATTACAATACAATACAGAATGTGCTTATGTCATCTTTGTCACATATTTAATTCAAACTTTTTTTTTTAAAAATTCTCAAGACCGTATCTTGCAACATGTAGGTGCAACAAATTTCGAAAAACTGCCAGATTTGGAGAGAGAAATTACTATCCCTTTTCAAATTTCCCCAACCCTGACCGAATTTTCGGTTTGGTTTCATGATGATCCATACCACAAGTTTTAATTAAAAACTTTATAGATTTATGAACATGAACATAGTCGTATGTACTACAAACTCCATATGCTGACACCACTCACGTCCGTCTCTTGCTCTATTCGTGCCACGCTATCTGAAAGTTCAATAATTCTCGCTTTCCACCCCTAACCCCCCCCCCCCTCCCTTGTTTTGTTTTTCATTTATTCTTTACAACATGGCTGTACAACTCTACTACTGCTTGACTTTAGGCGGCTGAATTTATAATGAGATCACATTTTTGTAAGGAAACATTTCGTCGTCAAAAAAGTTGGAACATTAGAGCGAAGTAGCTATTTTTTAAAACTAAAATTGCCATTTGAAGAATTTCGGATGTTACCAGTAACAGTTCAGTTACATAAAGACATGATGCTGATTAATATGTACACTGTGGATGTGTGAATGTTATGTGGATACAACGTAGTATTTTCTCAGGATTCAGGAATCACATTGGGTCGACTTTCTCAGAAAAAAGTGGTTTTCGAAAAAAGTTGTAATTCAGAACTGATCAAATGGAACTTTTAGTTTTACAAACAGTCATTTCATTCTTTGCATACGGTTGTGTGATTTGTTAAAACATGATGCACGATTTAAAATAAAAGTAATCAAATAGCTTCACTGCACGAGCGTGAAGCGCAAAAGTGAAGCACGAGACAGTGCTTCACTTTTGTAATTAGAGATAAAACATGTCATTTCAATACAATTTATTTTTCTATCTCGATTACTCCAGTAAAAATCTCTGACGTAAAACTTATAGTGTGAACTACACCAACGCTAGAAAAAACTAGTGATTTTCAGGTGATTGCAGTTCTTTTAATTGATGTCTATTAAAGTAAACTTACCTAGCAATCAGGATCTGTACAAGATGCAGATGCCCACACGTGGCTGCGGCATGGAGAGGCGTCCATTTTTCACTGTCCTCCGAGTTTACGTTTGCTCCATAGTCCAAGAGTATCTTCATCATCTCCTCGTTGTCATCAATGCAACACTATATATCAGAAAGGAAAAAATCATTAGCAAAAAGCGTTTACATGGATGTACATTAGCCACAATCTCATCAACCGTTACATCTTTTTCTTCTGTACGTTTCTATATTATGTACAACGTATTCGTCATCGTGCTTGCGTGGTGGTTTTAGCGAAACTGGCATTCACGTCATCAAAACGATCTAATTTTGGGTTAAATTTAATTCTTCAGAAATGTCTTGGCTTATTTGACGACGCTGGTCTGAGCGTCTCCATTTCCTAGGATGCACCCTTTTATCAAAAACGTAGTTCAAGTGCACTTTTAAGCTGAAGTAAAGCAATAATGATACCACGAACGAATGCAGTAAGCATCTCTATATATTTACTTTGAAAGAGTATAGAGCCCTTTATCATTCCTTGAAAAGTACTCAAGTTTGAAGACGTGACAGGAGCTGGAGGAAAGCTATTTTCGTTACGGATCTAACCTATGAGTGGTGCAAAGTGGCAAAAGTTACTCGCATGACTCACATGTGATACAGCAATATAACAAATGTACATATCCCCAAAGTCACAGCCCAAAGCAAAGCCAGTACAGAAGAGAAGAAGATTGATACGGTTGCGTTATCTCGAGCAGGCTATACTTGTAATGGTAAAGTGGAGCTTTTGTAATTACGCAGAGTTTAATTAAATGTTTTGTTCAAGGAAGTCATAATATGCAGACCAGGATAAACGGTTACGCAACGTGCAATTAATCAATGTATACCCGCGACCTATAAAACCGAAACAAGCTAATTTCATCTTGCGAATTTTGAAGGAATCCTTCAGGCTTCAATCATGCTAGAAATGTTTGTGGGATTGCAAGCGTATGGAATATTATAGAATATTAGACAAGACACAACTGAAATTTATTTTTAGCTGCACACAAGCCACAGGGTTTTTACAACGACGACTTGGGAACTCTTAAAATTTAATGAGTTTAATAACAACAATCATTAATCTTGGATAAAAAGATTGTTTTTATCTTGGTAAAGAGGACTGACAGAACAATAACGTTTGTTTTCATTTCATTATATCTTACTTAAGCTGTTTTCACAAATAGAAACTTTACCCTTTGCCTTCAAAATTAAAGTCGCGAACAAAGTCTATTTGATTCACCCAGAGTCTTTGAGAGCCAAAGCAAATATTTTTGTTTACTCGAGAGAGAAAGAAGAGGAGGAGGAGAAAGTCATTCCTTTCTCCTGCTTATATACCATACACAGTTGGGTGTGCAAAATGTATACATAATATTACTTTTACGACTCGTAATCTCTTTAATTCACTCCCACCACACGCAGTCGTTTTGACTCATGGTTCATAGTCCAAGTCATGTATTCAAGTTTACATTGGCCATAACACCCCTTCCGCGGTGATGACTTTTCTCCTATGGGCCGTCTCACGATTACTATTGTACATTTTGTTTACGTTCATTCCACTTCAACTGAACCTTTCAAGAGAGAGATCCATGATGGTCACTGACTGTGTGTAATATAATTAATCTTGCTTGCCAGCACACAGTATCATATATACACACTTGTCTTAATGAGGAAAGTCAGGTTGAATGAACTATAAAACTATAGGAAAATAGTTCCGCATGCTCTTTTGATAAATTCGCGAAGAGAGAAAAAAAGAGTCTAACTATCCTAAAGTAACATAATACGCCCTATTTGACAAAAAGCCTATTATTCATTCAAGTTTATAGACGTATCTCTTCCATTACACAAGGTCGTTACATTTAAGTAATTGAAATATGTCCTCAGCAATGTGACAGTCGCCCACCACCACCATCATAGTCCCCTTTATGCTCGTTCACCTTTGTTTTTGAAGTACGTAGCATAAGGTTGACTTGCTTTGTCTAAGTTTATCTATGTATCGTTGTGTAGTGCGCAATAATGCTGTCTAATGAAAGCACTCAATTTGCCAAAAGTGTTTACAAATCTGAAACTTACTACAGAAAGGGAAAAATACATGGAACTGTTGCGACGATGAACAGCTTTTCTAATATTACCAAAGTAAATGGGTTTTATATGAGAGTGCTGCTCCAACATTTCTCTCATTAATGTATTCCATTGCAAACGTGTACGCCTTTTGTTCCAGTACTTTCACATAGGTATTCCTGGTAGTAGACTCAATTCAAAGGCCTTTCCACACTTTGGTTTCTGTATTTTGCAAACATATTTAGCAAGAGCCCTAATAAATAAAAGCAATACATGGTTGCAAAACGAAAATTTACTGGTTTTGTACTACACCACTACAAATAGATTACCTAAATGGACTAATTAAATAGTTTAACCAATACTTCAAAAGAAAATATGAATAGCACTAATAGCAGTAGCACGAAATGCTATAATCTGGATATAAAATCACTGAAACGGTGACCTTTGTTGAACCCACCAGCCACATTCTGTACTTATGTTTGATTAAAGTCATCGGCACGTATCTACATACTTAAATCTACAATCTTTTCAACAGTTTTACAAGCATATTTATGTACCCGGAAGTAGTCAGTACTAATAAACTAGCATTTATACAGGAAGAAAAGAAACCTGATACAAAAAGAAGGCGACAGTTACGTAAGCTCTAAGACAATGTGCCAAAATTATAATAATGCCGTTCCTTCCTCTTCCCTGTCTTGCATGAATTTTGGCTGAGACGAGAAGAAATTAAATATGCTTGACTGATTTAGCAAGCGTAATTGACGTTGGCTGGCCTCAAGTATCATGCAAAATACCTACCAACTGGAGTATATTTTATTGCACGAAAAGCTGGCAACGAAATCAAAAGAGAAAGCAAGTCATCTCATGTTCTGTTTTCTGTGTAATATTCCTCGTCGTTTGCTTTGATGTCATACATACTTCACGTTGCCTGCCATGTAATTCTAGCAGTTCTCTCATGATGCGACGGAAAGTAAGTGCCCTGCTTTCCAAGATTGGGGCAAAACTAGAAGACAGTGACTCTTTCTCAGCCCAGTCAAGCGAATTTATTTCTAGTTCCGTTCTTTTTCCCAGAGGTTTCATTTCTCTCTATATAGTATATTATTACGTCTTGATGTAATTTGACTCGTTTAAAAAATCACGATATCACCTTACATTTATTTTGGTGTTGGCACACTACCCGTTCTGTCTGTCTACAAATAGCGAGCGAGCGTGTATGATGATATTTTGTGCACATCTTCAAAATATCCTAAATAACTATCCAACAAAAACGACGCTTTTGTGACTGTCGTTCTTTCACTTTTCCATTGTGTCTAGATAATAATGACTCTAGCAGCCAACTGAGCTGAGCAAATGAAAGAAAATGATCCGATTTTCTCTTATAATAAAAGAAAGTTGATGTCTATCGACAGCGTCTTCATCACATGAAACGGGGGAAATTTTCTTGTTTCTCCATTTAATAGACATTACCAGCTATTATAGTTCTTGTAAATATTTTCCCATCATTGTCCCTTTTGTTGTGCATACCTACATATCCAATTATGTATCGGTTATTTGTATTCATGTCATGCATTTATTCCATCAATTTATAAATTGAGATGGTTATCTGCTTAGAGTAAATAAAGCCCTCTCTGCTGTTAAATAAAAGTGGCGATATAACTAGTTGAAACAAATTTAACTCACTATCGATAATATCTATTTTTAGAATATGGACAAGAACCGTAATGTCTTATTAGCATTCTTTTCCCGTCACCCACACAATATAAAGTAAAATGCCAAACTAGCTGAATATATATGCGAGTTCACTTATTTGAGCGTACACGACAACTGTAAAAAATGAGAAATCCAATAAGTAAGTCTCGAAAAGCTACTAACAAAAGACAACGAAAGTCAATACCAGCCATGACGAGTGACGGGTACACGCAGTGGTGAGCGAATAAGCAAGTACCCAGGGAAAAGTTTGGTATGCTATTCACCACAATCACAACAACCCATATTATGCATATGTAGACGCTCCTGTCGAGAACACTGGGTAACTTATGAGAGGAGCAAAAGGGAAAGACTAAAAGTTCCTTGAATAAATACCAACCTCTCTCTATATTTCCTATTTATGCATAAGAGATTTATTGGGTCTTACACAAGCCAAAATTGCATCTAGAGAGAGGTGGTAGTCTTTTCAAAGAGTAGGAAGCTAAAATGAACTTTTTTTTACGCTTGACATTTTGTACAGATAGCAAGTGTATATGCATGTATTATCTCTCTACTTTTACGATGATGATCAGCAAGATCACGCAAGAACCAATGCAAGGGCGAAAAGAAAAAAAAATCAAGTTGACTACTACTGATTCCTTTTCTCGCACACAACACGACAAGAATCTATTTTATCGTTCGGGTGAGGACAAAACAGGATGTTGTTTGTTGCTGTTGTTATATAAAGGGGAACGATGATGATACTGATAGAGAGAAAAAAAGTAGATCACTAGATTTCCATTTTATTTTGGCGAATCTGCGAATCTTATGCAGCAACTAGTCTCTACCCTATATACAGTGTGCTTATAGGTAATCAGCAATGGTGTCGCTGAATATAATAAAAAAAGTTTGCCAGTAAAAGTGATTCGGTTACAGGAGGAAAACTAACAGAGAAAATGTAGATTGTCTTCCAGCAGTCGACAAACAAGAAAAATACTTGGTAATATGATTGTGCAAGTCAACTAGAAACAAAGCTTTTTTTCCTACACGAGGACTGAGCAGCAGCAATGTAGCGAAGCCAAAAAAAAAAAGATATTAAATTTGCACGGTGAATGTACGATTTGGGCTGTTCCTTATTTGCTTTCACTGAGCACACTTTCCCTTTACTCGAGCTTTTGTCTTTTTGTCTTCATCTCATCTCCTGCCTTTTTTCAGGAAAATAATGGGCGAGATTTCTTTGCCAATCAAGCATAAAAGAAAAGAGCTTTTGCTTTATACTATCGATCTTCCTTGTACTTCAGAGGAAAAGGGTAGGGTGCGAGATACGTAGATAGGACAGAGACGACAAATAGGAAATATCGAGTAAGTATTCGCAAAAGAGGAAAGAAAATAGCAAAGTGAAATCCGAGGAGCTTCTTCCTATATTATAAATTTTGGGAGAAATAAAAAAATGAGAGAAAAATAACGAGGTAGAAGGAGAAAAGTTACACGGTATAGCAATAGCCCTGTGAAATAATATTGCATCACCGTTCTAGATGCTAGATTGCCCATAATAACTCATCTTTCTCAATTCATTTCGTTTACACTGTCAGATTTTAAAGGGATACGAAGGAACCGAAGAAAAGGAACTGCTTTTACGTGTACCTATATTCTGCTGCGATATTTGAATCTCAATATTTAGGGCAACGAATTATTTACACAGATTTTGCATTATATGTAATTCTGCGATAGTGAGTGCACTGCACTGTGTGAACGCTCTTCGTTTTTGAGTGTCCCACTTTTATCATCCATTCCTCACTTCACTTCCCTCGGCCGATTTTATTACAGTCTCTCTTTCTCCCCTGCAAATGATTTAAGGTTTCGAAATAGGAAAATGAACCAAGAGCGCAAGCCGCAAGAACCAATAAACCACGACCAAAATATTAAAACTATTTATCCATCTCTCTCATTTCTCGTCGTCCCTTCATGTATGCCTTCCACACATAATAGCATCGCTCTTGCATACAGTTGTTAGCTATATGTGCTTTAGCTTTGACCACAATATTAACATGCAGAAAATTGTAAATATAAATTGGAAAATTTATGATTACTTTCCAATAATCTTTCCCTTTCATTCTTCCCGTTTACTCAAAAGAAAATCTACAGCCCTTCCCTATTACATAAGGATCAGCAGAGGATATTACGTTGGTCGGAACGTAATAAGGAACTGGCTGTAGCCGTTGGCGGTGCGGCGTTTGGTCTGCTGATGGGTGTCAGGAATGCTGTATTCTAATATAACTGGATAAGGTACGTTATTTGTAGAATAAGAAAGATTTGGCTAAGAAACAAGTGTTTGGCATCTTCCTGTCATGATTATTATTTTCTCCCAATTACCTTCAGATAATGGCAGTTTTCTCATCATACTAAAATAAAATACACATAAATTTTTGATGGAATAAAATATGTATGTGAAGTGTGTTATATTTATCATATATTAAGTTATGGACAAAATGTTGTATTGAGACTTGACTGCTCGACAGTCCCCCAAACATGCAACGTAATAAAAAAAAATAAAGGACTCGAGTATGCTTTCTCTGTAGTTACACAATACGAATGTAGTGCTAGATGAATAGCTGAATGAATGAAAAATGTAGAAGATAGAAATTGCTTTTTATCGCACACAACACAGTAGTGGATGTGGATAAAATTATGATGATGACGACAATGATGTTTATGGTTTTATGTACATCTGGGACACTATAACTGTGTTTGTATGACAGCTAAAAGAAGCATCGGGGATGATGCGATGGCCCATAGTGAAAAATATACAGAGAGAGAAATTAGGTTTATTGGCACAAGTTCACAAGGAACAAATGAAAGAGTTCCAGACTGCCGCTAATGTAATATGCTGGTAATATAATAGAAAAGCCGACTAGTTTTTTTTATATTAAACACGCCATCCATACAAGTGAGAATTGCGTTTTATTTTAACTGGAACAGGACCGTAGTGGTCGCAAAATAAGTGGTAGCATCAGTGAACCAACAAATAAAAAAAGGAAGCTGAAAATAAAAGTGAAGCGCAATAATATACAATCGCACGACGAGAGATTCTCTACACATTTACAGAATTCATTTTCGGAAGGAGGGAGCAGTTGGCAGTCAGTCACGCAGACTATTTCGTTTATTTTTTCATCTTGTTCATTTAGGAACTATACTTTCTTTTATATTTTCATCTTGTGTGGGCTTTCCTCTGGTCTTGAAAGTTTCTTTTAATCCGAAACAACCACATTCATACTACAATCCCATAAAATTGTACCAGCGTTCACAGGATTACTGCTAAACCTTTTACTTACAATCCAATGTATGAAAAAAGAAAAGTATTGCCTTTGAAATTGCAAACATGCACGTCTCCAATAAAAAGATGTAATTATCGTCATATATCTTATTATTACATTGAGAAGAGCAGCACCTTTCTATATTTGGAGAACAGTCGAGATGTAATTAAGAATTCCAAACAGGTACAGTAGTGAAATAGTAGTTGCTATTGCTGTAGCCAATTCCCAAAAGACAAGAAAAGATAAACTGACAGAGTTATATCATGGAACGTCCTCGTATATAACAAGCCGAAAAAGTACTACATGGTATGAATAATTGATCATCTTTTTTTTTCTCATCAAGCAAAGCACTGTTTCCGAGTTACATAAGAAGCAGGTTGGAAGGAATTCGGTTCCGTATTATCAGATCATACACATTATTTGGAAAGCCCAAGAAACCACATTTTCACGTCTCTTTGGTACCATTATCATTAATAAAATGCACCCTAGTCACCATAAAACACGAGAGTCGTAGTTTATCTTGATTGAGAAAATTTATACACTGGACTGACTGGACCACATCCCACATCTCTAGATTTTGTTTACATTTTCGCACAGGCATATAAGCACACATTTCCTATACAAGCCTAGTCTCCTCTGATTCCTGACCTCATATAAAAAGGAAATCAAAGATTTTCCATCATAACATCTTAAACTAGCACAAAAATTTAATTACTGCTGCTGCTATACGCAGTCAAGGACACTTATCAAAGTGTTAATGAGAAAAAGGAGAGAGAGAGAGAGAGAGAACGAGTCAGTCCATAAATGAGAACGCTGTCTTTGAACAAAATAGGTATATGCAATTTGCATACATTCAACATTGATATAGAAGTGAGATTATGCTTAAATTCCTTGAGACATTTGACGTAAACACGTCAGTTCTTGTTCTCCTTCTCATCAATGATGATATGTGAAATACAGGAGGGAGATAAATATTTAGGAATATATCCTTTGCATAATAAACACCCACCAGAACTAACTAATCAAATATTCATGCTTTCACGCTTGTCGTAGCCTTTCACCTCCACTTTCCATTTTACTATTTTATTTTAAATGTTGCTCTATATCTAACCACTCCTGGATGACACCTTACCGCCTTGAGGAACGTCGGATATTACTAAATTGAAAGCGCTCTGGTCGACACGAGCTTTTTCTTCATTAAAAATGTTATGTGTATCCATATAACATGCAACTATATATTTGTATTTAATATGTATATGTGTTCCATTTTCTCTTCAAAGGCAAGCTCCGCCACACCTACCTCACTAATATGTAGTATACATGGTGGCAGGTTTCGCGTTTCCTGTCATTTCAGAATTAATTGAGCCTATCACCTCCTCATTTTCATCTTTCCCGCTGTACTCGTATTCCTGGACTTTTGTATTTCCTTTCCAGCTGCGCGCACGATAATGATGTTGTTCGCATTGCAATTTATAGGAACTCGAACGTCGCATCGTTATCATGACCCAATATCCTCGCTTGTTCAAAATGAACGGCACTACTAATGAAGGAAAAGGCGAAATAAAATGAAAATGATTCATGTTTTTACAGTCTCATCATCATTTCTGTCCCGGTAATTTTCTACTTTTTATTAACAACTCATGGTTCATTGGCGATTATAAAATGACTTTGTGAACGGTATCAATGACATGTATATACACCGTCTAAACATCTTTTGACATGCACCCATGAGCATTCAGATAATATGTTAAACCTAGTTCACCCTTATTACCCATTATTCCATCTACACCAATCGGACAGATATATTTTGCTTTTTGTTAGTGTGAACGCCAAGTGAGTCAACAACTTACAAGCAAAGCACTGCTATCAACGCGTGGCGCACTGGGAAAATTAACTCGATCCTTTGGTGCAGCCGAGCCGCTATATCAGAAAAGTGTGCTGATATGATACAAAGAGAGAGAGAAAGGAACAAAGTAAAAGGGCACAGCGGGATCACGTACGTTGTTTGTAGGCAGGCACACACATAAACTAAACTGCACCGGCGGGTAGCGGTGAAAGAAGAAGTGAGTGAAAGAAATTAATGGATGAATGAATGGCCTATAATGATGGGAGCTCGAGGAGCAAAGTGAAGATACAGCATCTTTATTGCTTCCCCATGTGTAATGTGTAATATGAAGTGTGAATATGTACCTCCATAATATATTGCAGTTTGGCATATACTCTCACAAGGACACAGCTTGCTTTATATAAAGTGTTCAAAAATAATTGTTTTACCGTTTTATCTTCTGTGGTAAAATGCATGTATATATTATTTTGTGCTTTACGTAAAGTGTGAAAGTAGTTGTTCATAATGTTTTATTATTAGACACGTACACGAGTTGCGGTAATGACCCTCAAATTAATGAACAAAAATGACAAGCGAGAACTGAGCGAACAACCAGACACTGGGATGCAGACACGTTACGTTCGTATAGACATGCGCATGTTACCACATTGCCTTTTCAAAGCAATGCCGAGGATTGTTTGTTAGTCCAACGGGATAAAAATGAATGGAGATTTAAGATGCTGATGACGTGAGTTTGTGCTCGCTCGTGTGTCTTTATGATTTTGCTGTGTAAGCAAAACTGTAGGATTTTTTGTTAAATGAATGCATCCTGCAAGACATCATTTCTTGCTAACAAGAAAGTATGTTCCGCAAGCTTAAGCAATGTCATGTGGGTCTAGTCTTTTAGTAACTTTTTAAAGGAGAATAGAGTCATTGAGTCATCCTTTCATGTACATAAGACAAACACTTTGTTTTTACAAAAAATGGCTTCATATTATAGTGATGATGACATATATCGTGGTATAGTACAGTTATGAAGAGTAAAGGTATGTCAATTTTTCTTTCAATCATCTTACCTGGTGTAGAGCTGTGAGACCGTCTTCATTTGCCACGTCTGGATTGACGCCCGATTCGAGGAGGAGACGCACTGAAAATAAATTATTAAAAAATAAATGAGATTTTTTTCTTTTTATACAAATAGAATTTGCGAACGAGAGAGAGAGAGAGAGAAAATGAAAGAACTTTACATAACACTTATGTAAGATCTTTACTTCCACTGCTAGGTTTACTCAGTTTTGTCTGGATTTTTTTCTTGTGAAAGCTTCTGAACTAAAGACTCGGAGGATAAATTCCAAGGAGAAAGACGAGAAGAGTCTCGGGAAAGAAGCCAGTTTATAATAAAAGGTTTTTGAAAAGATAAATGGAAAGCATGTACATATAAGGATCTGGCTCGCAGCAATAGTGCCATAGAACGACGGTATAGTAAATTGAAAAAGGATTGAAGGGATTGTTGAGGAAAGGTGTAGGCATAAAAAGTAAACATATCTATGTTGTGATTTGCCTTTTTAAACAGTAGTGCCCCGTGTCTTGTGTAAAGTAATTTTTGCACATAAATATTAGGATCCATACACACGTACACATATAATTCAACAGAGTGTCTGGTTCCCAGCCATACTCCTGGCTTCGAAGTTTCGAGCCAACAGCACGTTTGTAACATTGGGTTATAAAATAAATAGAAACAGATTGTATTGGAAAGAAGAAATGAAATGGGAACGCTTTGTTCTCACAACCCTTTCCCTTGCAGTTTATATGTGAGATGTCAAATTGGCTAGGACGTCAGCAAAATAGTAGCAGTAGTGAGTTTTATTGTATGAAATTTGAATTGGAACAGGATGTATAAATACATCTTCAACCTGACTCTCACAATTCGTAAAAAACTTTCAGATATATATGCGTAGATTCTCCAATTTTTTCTGGATGAATGTACAATAGCAAGTTTGAAATGATGGGACAAAGGGACTGACAGGAGAGTGATGATATATATAAAGTATCCGACAAGATTTCGATACAGCTAGAGAAGGGATTGCTTTCACCAGGACGAGCAATGTTGTCAACTCCCTTTTGGATTGAAAATAAAACCAAGAGCATGGGACCTTCAAAGGGAGACCCCCAGGCAATTTTGTAATTATAATGTTAATAAAAATGATTTTGAATGGAACGGAACACTGGAAGAGCTGTGAGCAAGAAATGATCATGTTTTGCATAACATTTTTATGACAACAATGGGAGTCTGCCTGCTGCGACAGAAGAAAGAACTCACACGGCCTTATTTACATTTACCGTTTAGAATTCAATTCAAATTCAAGTTTTATTCAGAAAACAGAATCATAATGATGATACATTTTTCATAGCACAAAAAATGTTCCTTTCAATAATAAATAACAAAACATGCTTATTGAATCGACAAAAAGTTGTTTTTCCTTTGCCCCATTAAGTACTAATTAGTGTAATGAGTATCTAACAAGATGTTTTTTATGATTTTTATCAGTTGACGTTCATAGTAATGAAAATTTGATTTACTGATCATTCTATATTTAGAAAGCTAGGTATATTGGATTTTTTCATACTGTAATGATGGCGTTGTAGAAAAATGAGATTGCCAAAAATATCCAAAGGACAAGATGAAAGCCTATAAGCGTAAGCCTACCATAATAAATTGAACACGTTACAGGTAATTTTTAGCATGGCGAAAAAGGCAAAAGGGTGAATGCACTGCAAACATAGGGGAAATTCAGAGCCCCTCCGGAAAGTGTGTTGATTGCCATTACTGCAAATCTTGTTAAAATTGTCCTCACCATTTACCTTGGAAAAGTTTCATAACAAGGAACGGTAAAACTACGCACTTGCCACTTGTATGTAATATGCGCTTTTTGGTTCTTACACAAGTTGCTCATTATTTTTCGGAAACGCGATCCAACAGCAGCTTGTTACTCAAGAGCAAATAGGATATTGTTACGACGGGGTATGGAATCGAGAAAACAAAATGTCGAAATAAAGGGAAACGTCTCCTCAAAATTTTTCCCAAACAACAACGTTTTCATGGATTTTACTTGAAATTTCTTTATCGTGAGTGACATGTCAGCAGAACAGGATTCGATATTTTCGAGCTTCTACGCTTTAACAGACTTTTATTGTATGTACAATGAAAGTTGTATATAAAAGCTGCTGATTGTCTTTTTTGGATCATTCAACCATATCTCAAATCTTGGAAGAATTTAATAATAATATTTGCTCGTAAAAGCCTGGTTTCTTATTATCATGCATTCTTTCAATTCATTTTACGGTACTTTTACTAATGCTGACAGTACAGAGTACAAGAACAGGTACGTGCAGCGCAACGGATGAGCAAGCACAATGATGACACGACAATCTTTCTGTCAACTGTCTATATATCTTTTTCCAATGACGCTGACACAAAAGATTCTTTTTTTCTGCTATTTTTTTGGTATTTCAATATGAAACTGACATGCCAAATCATACTTTTTTTTCTGCCGAGTGAGCAAGAATTGATTCATAGAAACAGAACTAACAGTTAAATCGCGTAAATAATTATACTAGTATAGTTTAACTGTTTATCTCTTTCGTGTAACCCATCTACTATAATTGCTTAATACTTTTGCAACTGCTAAACACCATTTTTTCCATCCTTATTTTGCGAGTGTGACCTTCAAGGACGTGTAAATATTAAAGAAATGAATGAAATTACGGTTTTCATTTTGCAACGATAGGTATAATATCATTGACAGCTTTCCGTTTCACGTGCATTGTTCGCTGTCATCATGTAGGCCATGCATTTCATAGGATACAAGGTGAAAGGAACAAATCTAATTTTCTCGTCTCATTCATATTACGAACAGCTTATTTGCATATTGTGTACTCTTCTGCTCAGCCATACAAATTCATATGCTAATTTCCCTTCTTTCATCATCGTTATAATAAACCTCATTTTGTAGGGAAAGGAGGATCTACGATACCTCCGAAAATCCTCCTACTTACTTTCAATTTAAATAAGCCTGTGAGACAACCAGAATTACAAGCACTTGTAACAAAAACCACAAAACACCCCTTCTTCCTTCTCTACATAAATAAACTACATTCTCTCTGGCTCATTTTCCCACACTAGATTTTCCTGCTGACTAGGCAAAAGTCTTTTTTTAGTCTCTCATAAAATAATTCACTTTAAAACTCATTTTAAAGCGTATTACACATCCCACAGTCTGTCAGTACTACACAAGGTAGATGATACTTTCGTCGAAAATAGAGTACTAGGCAGACATCATTATATCATCAAATATTTACATGCATGCCTGCACTTGTCAATCATATTTACATACGGTACCATTCTGGGAGAAGGATAATTTGGAGCACCTTTTTAATGCATTTGACGTTATAAAGACAGATGTACAAGTATATCTGCTCGTTTTTTCAAGAGGAAATGAGCATATTTCAGAACACGTGAGCCATCAAAGATTACGGTCATGGACAACGTTTTAAACCACAAATAAACTACGTGTTGTGTTTATCCCTTATTTTATTCGTGTATGAATCCGTCTCGTAGTAAATCTTTCTTATAACCATTCTGCTTTATTAGTCTTACCTTTCACAATGGTATACCTTTTTGCATTAACAGATCCACAAGGTGCAGTAAAAATATCTCGTTTGAAGGAAACGGCCTGCGGAACGGTTGTTTAAGTGCCATCATCATCATTCAAAACACATACAGAAATTTCCTGTTTTCTCCTGTTTTCATGCATGAGCTACCACAGAGCATGGGTAGTTTTGTGCAGTTAAAGATATACAGTGAAAGTATTTTGGCAAGTATTATTCATTCAACTATATTAAACTTTATTTTTGCTATTTGCACTTGGACGGATGTTCCCTGTAGATCCCGAGTCTGCACGTCCTTCCTCCAACTATCTGTCCTGTATGTTTGCTTTATCATTCAACCAGAAACCTGGCCGTTTGCGTTTGTAAGATAGAAAAGGCAAGTTGAAAACGATGATATTATGATATGATGATGAAGAGCGAAGACGGAGTAAAAGTAAATATATGGAAAATATCTCAAATCTTTCAAAGTGCATCCCAGCATGAACGGAGCAACCATCTTCGAGCTCCTACCTGGTGTACTAAATTTTTAAAACCAGAGAGTGATACTTCAAAAAAATAAGGAGAAAGTGCAAAACGGGAAAATGGAATCAAAAATTAGTTGGGTAGGATTTACCACCAAGTTTTCCCACTTTTGAGAAAGTGTTCTCACCACAGTCAGCCTTTTTACATTCATCTTATATAAAGTGCTATATATATCTATACATACATGTAACTACAAACTTCAACAAAGAAATTGAAAACATTTATTTCTCCTCATTCTTCGTACTCTACTCCTGTGCCCATTTTTTATGCCTAGTGCACTCAACCGACTTATTGCTAGTGTTTGCTGTAGACTGCACGGTGCTATCTGACGAAGGAAACTGGGTAAATGGGTATAAATGTGCTTGTCATGCTCTTCTTTCTTTCCCCTTTTATTTATGAACTCAACTTTGTGCTTGCTCATACTCCTACATGGAACTTTGTAAAAAAAGGATACAGAACAGAGCGCTTATGCAATATAATATAAAAGTTGTATAAAATGCGTTCAAAGCTGGCCAACTACTACTATTACCTACACTTGTTAGTAAGAGGAACACTTTTTTAGACGAGACCACTACTACCACCGCATTGCACACCTTATCTCAACTCCCCAATAAACTGCACACGGGAAATTACATAAATGCTCTTTTGATTTATTTCTTCACTTCCTCTCGGCTACTCCCATTCTCTTGTCATCATTCATTTAAAAAACTTGGTTTTGGATTATGCCATCATGTTCATTTATTTTTTATTGTTCCCCACTGACTATTCTAGGGAGACAGAAAAAAAAGTGGGATTCCGTCTTTTTTTATTCCTAGCACTCATCACCACTCTTACATATTGTCCTCATGTCTCTGTCGTCGCGCAGTAAAAACTCCTTAATGCGTATAATGCATAGTTAGAATCTCAAAAGATTCAATTTTTTTCCTTATCCCTGACCCAAATAAATGAACGGGATGCAAATTTTCTCCTCTCTTATTCCACTTTTCTACACGCTTTCTCCGTATTCATTTCGTGGCACAGTAATGGCAGTTTCGAGGATGACACGGCGCGCGCGGTTCGTTTTCTTTTTATATTTTCTCAAGAGCAGCATGTGAGGACCACCGCCTACCTACTACCAAGAACAAGCCGTGACAAAAACGTCTCAATTTCCCATTATCTTCTCTTTTTTTTCACTTTTCCCGGCTTCACTATTCTCAGCTTTCAGTGACGTATGTATATTATTATGCAAAGGTAAATGGAAAACATTTTTGGTCATGTCATGTTATATCACTTGCACCTGCCGGTTTCCGTTATTTTTTTTGAAAGGGAGCGACAATTCCAGCCCAAAGAAAAGATGAGAATCGGAGGATGTGGGTAAATGGGAACGCCGACTTTGTAGCATCATGATTATCGACATGATCAGGAAAAGGGGGAAAAGCAACACAAGGTGAAAAGCATCAAAGAAGAAAGATAAGGGATCTCTTTCATAGAAACTCGGAAAAAGCAATATAAATGGCAAATGTACGCCGATAAACAGCAGCAAGCTATATGTAGTAGAAAAAATTCAAAGGAAAACGAAGGGTTTCAAAAAGAAAAAGTATAAAGGGAAGATAATATTGTGTACATAGTGGAGAGAGAAGACGACGAAAAACAACGTGCCTTTTCTCCCCTATTTTGGCTAAATGTAAAACAGTTTTAGTAGCAATTTCTTTCTTTCAACTTGATCTTCATGTAAAATTCAGAGAGATTTTCAAAAACAAGAAAACTTTTGCGTCTTATTTTTAAACGACTATATGCATAACATAATAACATAGCATAGAAATACTTGAGTACATAGGTATATTGTATTTTCGGGAAAGCTATCTTTTAGTTGCACCGACATGTATGCTGCCGCAAGCGACATAATAGAAACTTTTGTAGCATAAAAATAACGGATGCGTGAATTTCACTCACTCATGCTTTTTTCCTCCATTTCTTCTCTCTAGCTTTTTTTTTTTAAAAAAGGCTTTGGTACTCTTTCTCTCTCAACTCTCAACTCGTTCTACTTTTTTATACTTTACTTACCTTCTTCAACGTCATTGCGTCCAGCTGCTTCCAGGAGCATAATGCTATTCCTAAACCGGATTCTTCTTGACCCTTTCCGAACTCCGCCATGATGATGATTGCTATTATGCTTGCCTGGCAAGTTTCTTCTGACTAGGTCGCTATCTGCACGATGCTTCTTGGAGTTGCTGTTCAGGTCCTTTTCGTACTGTTGGAATTTTTTCAATTGGAGCATTCGCCGTTTGTGGGCCAAGCGAAGCCGCTCCTGATTGCTCAGCTTCTCAATTTGTGGAAGCTCGCGAATTAAATCTTCGTGATCCATGGTGGCCCAGAGTCGAAGCTCAGCCTTTGTAGGACCTCGACTAGTAGCCTCCTTGGTGAGTTTCAATAACTGCCGTCGTCTTCGCGCTCGCTTATTGAATTTTCGACTATTGTTATTGTTCGCTTTATTATTACTGCCTCCACTACTGCTACAGTTATTATTATTATTCAATGACGTAGGGGAAGACGAATATGAAGGAGAAACGGACAATGATACTCTATTATTCTTGTTGTGTTGGCGTCTGCTATTCCGACGACGATGGAAAATGGCAGATAAAAGTTTTTTCGGGCCGCCTATAAGACTAAACCCTTTTGTACACAGTAAGTATTGAATAATACAGGAGAAACGCTTTCTTTTCCTGCTTTCT
This sequence comes from Sinella curviseta, assembly GCA_004115045.4. Classification (NCBI taxonomy): domain Eukaryota; kingdom Metazoa; phylum Arthropoda; class Collembola; order Entomobryomorpha; family Entomobryidae; genus Sinella; species Sinella curviseta. The sequence continues at coordinate 32,700,057 of CM023201.3, forward strand.
CCCCTTTCACTCTTTACAATTTCACTGCTACTACTATTACTATAATTACTTCTATTATAATTGCTAATACTTTTCTTTCGCTGGTTTACTTTGTGGCTGCAACTGAGTCCTTCAACAAATAGGACGCCACCACTATTACTAGAACCACCGGTTATAACTTTTGAGTTACTGCCACTACGATCGTTGAATAGGGGAAGCACATCAACGTTTGTGATTGTTGAAGTTGATGTTTGGGATAAAAGTGTTGAAATTGAAGATGTGGATGAGCTGAATGGGGAAACGGGGACAACAGGTGCACTGACACTACTGCTCTGCTCTTGTAGAAATTCTTCAGAGGGAGATGCGGTAACGAGAACAACACTCGCCAAATCAGATACACTACTGACAGGAGAGTCAAAAAAGGTGCCGCTGCTACTGCTTCTTCTACTACTACTTCTGCTGTTGTTGCTGCTTGATGTAGTAGTGCTACTAGTGGTGCTGCTGGAGCAGTGTGCGTCTCTGGTGAAAGTCGTGGTACGACTGGAGCAACTCTGAGAGCTCTGATCTTGGCTACTTGTCCGTGTAGCTTTTTCTGCCTCGTCTAACTCTAATGCTTTTCTGGCTGCACCAGCTTCTCCGCTTGCTGATGATTTAGGAGACCTGGATAAAGTTGGTGGAGGATCAGGAAACTTTAACTTTTCCTGAATATCTTTATCTTCCTCTGTTGCTGCTGCTGCTCCTTCTAATACACTTTTTTCACTCGCTACAACTACGCTTTTGCCGCTACTTTTGCTAATGCTTTCTCCGTCATACTCTTGCCTTTCAGCCCTTGCTCGGCAGCTTTGAATTTGCCTTCGTACCTCGAATTTATTGTTGCTACTGCTGCTACTATTCCGATCCCTTATTCTTCCAGCTGCATGTGTGGCTTCCCAATAGAGAGACGATGATGAGCCTGGGTTGTTACAAGCAATGCTACTTCTTCTCGGCTGCCAGTTTTTTGTCGTAGGTGTGCTTATTCTTCTTCGTGTGGGTGCTCTTTGTCTGTTGGTGATGGCGTTGTTCTTGTCAATCCTTTTCTCAACAAAAGATGAGAGCTGCTCCTGTTGTTGTTTTTGCAATGATAGTAATGTTGTTTCATCAGATTGAATCTCAGGTAAAGTTATTATACAACCTGGTTGAGTTGTTGATGATGATGATGATGAAGTGGATGTGTCTAGAGTAGTCCCACTTGTTACAACAAAAATGCTGTTTTTATTGATATTGTTGCTGATGATGTAGTTATTACTACTACTACGTCTTGTTGATGTTGTTGTTGTAGTGGTTGTACTCTCATTTGTCTCTTTTGAAGCGTCAGCAACAAAAACATTCTCGTTGTCATCAATCTCGTGGGTACTACTACTACTATTACTTGTACTAGAACAACAACTGTCCTTCCGTCTTTTTTCAATTTTCTCTCTCTTTTCCTCAGGTACTTTCTCTTCCTTGTTCCTCTTGTCCTCGTCACTGTTTGCTTGAACAATTCTGCTTCCCTTTTCAAGTGTTTGAAGCACTGGATCATCCACTAGTAACAATGAGCTTTGCTTTTCGTGATCTGCCTGCTGATGATGTAAAGTAGGCGACGAAGAGAAAATTGCTCTTGTTCTATTTACACTGAAGCTACAATTGTTTTCTTTCCAGATATTTTCTGTAACTCTGTCTTTTAAAAGCTGCTCGTTTTTGTCATCCGAGTCATTATTTTTCAAAAATTGCGTTTTTGTTACTAAAGATGGGGAATTGGTAGACGAGGGAAGAAAAAGATTTGTAATTCCAGGACTATTCGTAATACTGTTATTACTACTCTTGCAGTATTCTCTTTTTTCAGATTTACTCAACGGGGTAAGCGATAAAATTATAGGCTGAAATTGACTATTCCTTGTTGAAGATGATGAAAAACTGGAACTTCGTTTTTTGGAAGACTGCTGAAAACTGGAACAGATTATCTCTTCAGCATTTCGCCTTTCTCCACGAGTTACAGAGCTGCAAACTCGATTCTTATGCCGTCTGGGGCTATTGTTGTAAGGAAAGCTGCTACCACTTTTAATCTCAGGGACGGTTTCGATTGAAGAAGGATGCCGTTTCTTGCTTCTACTATTTCTAGAGGAGGACGTCGACGTTACTTGTGCAGAAGGGAGGAGGATGTTGTTGTCGTTAGTAGGATAACTCGTGCTAGTATTGGGTTGTACGTGCACGTGCAAGTCTACAAAGTGTGGAACTACCGTCTTGATTGTTATCGGGGTATTATGAGTCTCCTTTCTATTTTTACTGCGACTTTGGGATGAATAAGGTGAATTAGCGGTTGTGAAAGTAGAGAATCGTGTAGTCTCCGAGCTGCTAATAACGCTAATGTTGCTATCATTAAAATCTCCTTGTTTATTTGGCTCTCTATGGCTTCTAATCCATAGACTTTGACTTAGCTGACTTTGCAGATTTCTCAGATATTGCATATGCGTGGAATTTGTATCTTCGCCGCCTTGTGACTATCCAGTAGCATATTACATTCACTTGCTGGCAGTAGTAATATGCAAAACAGCAGTAGGTAGACTTTTATTGAGATTGTAAGTCTGGCTTTGTCTGAGAATGACCACCCGCGTGTTTTTAACAGACAAGGTATATGTTTTTGGAAGATAAACTCGTGTATCTCCTTTGGGAGACAGACAGGAGCAATAACTTTTGACGACAATGTTTTCCTTCTTTACTTTATCCTTACGCCATATTTATCATGATAAATGTGGTCATTTTTTTCTTGTTCTCTCCTTCTATTTTTTTTAAACAATAGAGTAATATTTTAATAATCTTTGTAAGTCTGATTTATGAGACCTTGTGGTCTGGTGCAGTTGATTACTCTTTGGTAATGTATTAAGAAAACTTTCACTAAACAGCAAAATGAATCCATAAACTACGTGCACGTGTCGACTCACATTGATGTAATATAACATACTTTTAATTTGGACTAGTGCACGATTCACAAAAGTACCAGGAGCAAACTTTCTCTCCCAATCCAATAAAGATTATTTTATATTTATTACACATTCTCACAGCGCCCCTACTCCTCTTTTCTTGCAATGATGATTCCGTAAGACGCTGCGCAGCCAACGAACCCTGTAAAAGAAGAAAAATATGTAATGTAATTGTGTTTTCTTTAGCAAAACTACTGGTTGATTTGATACAATAGCGGTGTAAGTTTGTGTTGATTTTTTATTACAAGCAATAGAATGGCCCAAGTGTGTTTACAGAATTTTAAACAAGCCAGCAAGCATTTCACTATACCAGAGAACTGGTAGACATAATATCAAAGTTTCGAACGTCACGTTCCTCCTTCCTATAGTGCACCCCTTTCACTTTCTTGAATTGCTTCTCTTATTCCTGCTTTCACCTATAACTAGCAAGCCTGTTGTTGGCATTTGTTCTCTTATAACATACCTTGTGTAATACTGCACAGAAATACCAACGTGCAGACGGCAGGTGTTCCGACTAACTGAAGTATATACAAATGTCCATATATGCAGTATGTACCATGAAGAAATAACTAAGCCAGCAATTGAATGCTTTTACTTCCACTGATGCCGCAAGGAGCAAGCAGAAAAATGTAGCCAATTCCCTTGCAATTTTTCCTCTACATTTTTTCTTGCTTACTTGAGTAATGCTCTTTTGTACCCCACTCTTGTAGTTGTTCTGATTTCCAGCTTGTTAAATATAAACTTTTCCTTTTCAAAAAATATATATTCAGTTTAAAAGAGAAAAAATCACGTCCATGCTTACACAGACAAAAAAGAGCAAAGAAACAGAGTATGAACAAACATATGCTGGTGTTTCCAGTTTTTTCCAGTCATTTTACCAAAGGGATTGCTCCTTGTTTGCTTATCTATATACAAAGTTCGCCATCATGATAGACACTTGTATGAGTTTATCATAAGTGCAAACATTTCTGTCCAGGAGCGCTCCTCAGACCGAGCAAAATAATGATGTAATAACAGTAAAAAAAGTATAATCTCATTTGAATATACATACAACATAGATATACAACATTTGTGTGTATTGGTATCACATACATACATGTCCACATGTATGATGAATGGTGGCATATGTGTAACTCGACAGGATTTTTTCACAATCAAATTTCCTCGTAATTTCCTCTTTCCTTCTATGAATTGGTTTGCTCAACTACCATACACGAATATGAGAGAAAAGGGAGGAAGTATTTTCCAATATCACCCTACTACTACCGACTCATATAATTTCGTTGCTCTCTCACACACAAAAGAAAAAGAGGCCAACAAAACTATGTGATAGATGATGACTTTTGGTAAACTCTGCGCTATGTACATTCACGTAGTACTTTATATTATGGACATTGGGCAAGTATATACAATCCACGTACAATTGGATCTTCAATCAAACTGTCGCGATGTGAAGTGAAGAGAAGAAAGCAACGACTGCGTATGTAGCTGATGACATATCTGCCGAACAGTAGTGATGCTGCTCTCTGTACAGGACAAAATACCCCTTTGAGAATTTACTTTCTCTAGCGCATTTTTATTTAGTCTTTGAACTCTTCATTGCTTGAAGAGATTCGCAGCACGTTATTGTTGACGGACGACACAATTGTAATTGAAGGTTCAGTTCAGGTGTCCATCTTTAGAAGTACTATGTAGTATATAGGTTGTATCACTGATTGAATGCTTATTGTATTTTTTTAGGAAATTAGTATTTTCCCAGAGTTTCCACCACTGGATGAGAGTATTATCCTCTCAAAGAACTTTTGATGTTTTGCTCAACTCGCACTATGATTTCAGATCGAAAAAGTACAAAATAGACATACGTAAATACATGCTCATTTTGATTTGGCGATGACGACAGCGACGACGACACTTTTAGAATTAAAAGTGACGTCCTTTTTACAAAATATGTACATAGCTTGTGTAACTGAATTATGAGAGGCGGTAAAAAATTCAATAGATGATTTACACGTATTTTGCCTCTTTTCATCCACGCGTCGTCGCCTATAAATAGACAACAAATAAAAAGAATATACATTCGCAAATTAAGATATTTATGTAAAAAATAATTTATACGTTGAACGTTGAACGATAGTATATCAATAGTACAATCTAGAACGCATGAACCGGGACAATGGTAAACGCTTCAGTGGAGAGAGAAAGCAGTGATAACACAAACATTACGAGAGCGTCATGTATAAATAAACATGAGTTAAGCCTTTTCTCATTGCACCCAACTGCGGCTATGCTCCCATATATTTTTTTTCGGTCTTGGAACATTGCTTGAAGCTAGACAAGATCAATCAGAAGTAATTTATCTCGGCCAAACAAAACCTTGCTCGTGGCAACATTTACTCTGAGTACATAATTCACAGTTTACACGTACGTACGTCAGGTCCGACAGAAATTTTTATAGATTTGTGCCTAAGATCGTATTACTGATATACAATTTGCGCCTTCATAGATTCTCGCCCGTTTATTTACCACGCACGTGTTTCGTTACGAGTCTATTTTTACGCTACCAAACAGCATACGGCAATGCTATGCATAAACAAAGCTGTGTATCACAATTTTTAGTAGTCGAAAAAAGTCATTATTAGTTTTACGTGTGCATGTTTGGGGATCCTTGTATTGGATTTAGTACCGTCAACAAAACAAGCGAGATCGAAGAGCAGCTACAGGAAAAAGGCGAAAGAAACTACAGCGAGACTATTACTGCTGTTGACCAGATAATCCCCCATAAAAACAAAATAAGCTCAATGGAGACCACAGAGGACTAGTGCCGACGCAATCATTTTCGTCTGTCAAATAATCAAAACTGAATGGTTCAGGGTCAATGTTGGATATCAAGGATATATAAATTGTATATACTTTTGTACGCATATTATATATGTATACGTGTTGTCCCTGTAATCATTATTTGTCAAAACGGAAGCAGGGAGAAAAGAGAAAATGGCAAGTTGAGCAGAAAAACCGGAAAATTTAATGACATGGTGGAAAGCCTATGGAACGTAACATTACGTGAATTGCGTATGGGTCAACATACATATTAAGGTAAGTACATTTTCAGGCCATGTAATGATTTGGACGATTATTGCCGTGCTTTCTTCCTGGGAAAGCCGCGACTTTCACTCGAACCTAGTTATTTTCATAATAAAAGAAATGATATTCTAAAAATACTCCATTATGAGGTATTCATACGCCACCTGACATGCCACCACAGCCTTCATTATATTGTGTCGTAATTCTATTTCTTTAATCCACCGATCACACCCTAGACCGTGTAAATGAATAGAACCTATTGTTAGTTATTATGTCATGTGACGTGCTTCATGGTGAAATCGGAAAATGATGGAAATGCACATGACTCGATATTATTATACCTATACCTACGTAGATTTCCAGCAATTCACGATCACCCTAAGCGATCGGCAGCCAAAAACTAGGCAAAACTATTTTTGTTCAGTTATTTCTTGTCTTTGCGTGGATAAGGATATTTATTATTTTTTCAATTGTGTAACTTTTCCTGAAGAACGCAGACAAACTATAAATCTGATTGATTCCCTGCTAGCACGTTTCGCACGATGATAAAGGAAACAAAGTTGTCAAAGAAAAACTTTTTCTTTCTTCTTGTGTGGCTACATACATACTTTTAGCTTTTACATAACAATTTAGGTACACCTGCTCCGTTCCGTCTCTTTTGTGAATTTTGCCCCTATTTTTGGCTACGATGGGATATTTAATAGCAAAATAATCACGCTCTTGGGAGATTCAATAGATTTCTACCTCCAGCACAGGCCCACATTCTCATGGCATTAGCATTTGTACGCGGCTGTTTACTACGGCCGTACTTGGCAGAGAGGGGATGTTGAATAGCGTAAACCTTGATAGTTTCTCCCCTTAAGGAAAACAAACTTACCAATTGCCGTTTTACACGAAACCGATACTCTGATTTTCCACTGTTTTTTTCTGTTAGGTAGATTGGTATGTATGGTCAAACTTTTTTTTTGGCGAATACAAACAAACAGCCATAACATGTTAAACAGCCGAACAAAGTTATTTATTGCCATTCCGGAATGAATGAATTTATTACACTGCCAAGTATCACATCTGTTGCCAAATCACTAACTTGACCTGCTCCATATCTTCCGTATTGTTCACTTCCAGTTTTCTGTAATTAAAGTGCAGCGTGAAACAGAGAGTATTTATTAAAAGACATGCCTTTTTTCCGCTCTTTGATCTTTACCGCTTCTGGCTATTGTTTTCCAACGAGTGAGAATCAACGGGTACTTGAGAGAGCGAGAGATAAAAAAGAGCACGCTGCCTTGTTTTTAAAGTTATTATCAATGGATTTTCTTTTTAGATGCGCAGAAAAAACTCGGATCGAGGAGACAGACAGAGAAAGAAAAAGTTTTTGGCACAATTGGTTTGATGCCTATACACATGCAAAAGTGGTACGTGGTATTTATATGAACTTCCTACAAAAATATATTATATTCAGATGACTGAACATAAAAACATTAAAAAGACAATTTGCTGGAAGCTGTCTCTTCACATATGCAATGTACCTACTTTGTTTCGAGAAGAAAGTTGAGAGAGTTCAATAACTTTTACCATGTACATTTTCGCGCTGCTGGTTAAGCTAGTGAGTAAATGGCAAAAATCGATTGTGTTAGATATGATGGTACTTTTCCAAAGTATCTATTTTATATTTGCTGATCCTATATATTTTTTGATACGATCATGATCTATATAAAATCCTGTTGTTGGGCGATGCTGGCGTATCAAAATATCGTATTACGGTTTGTAGTAATGCGATGATGACACGTAGTCGACTGGTGCTTTAATAGCAGTAAGTAAAGTGTGTAAAACACTAATGGAAAAACCACAAAGCGATCATCATCACTTTCGCCTTTCCACGGTTGAGTATTTAGACAGACTGGAATCCTATACCCAAAGAGAAAGGAAACCTATTTGTTGTATTACAGGAGCGAAAACGCTTCAGGGACGGCAGAACGATGTGAACAAAGTATATTTAGGCATTAGTAGTGCACATTGGAGTTGAGCATTTGAGTAAAGTGTTGGATGATAGGTGCGCGGTGAAACTAATGTTGTCTGATACAGATATATACAGGAAGCACCATCTGCAAAAGCTTATTGATGTTATCTCAAAATAATTCCATTACTTGTCCTGATAGCCGAGGGAAAAAAAGTGCAAAAGCATCTTCAAGTCTCGTGCCAGATTCTGTCTAACCGTCCGACATTCATTCCATATTAGTTACTCCTAGAGGGAAAAATATTGAACAAAGTTTTGCAATAAATTTCGACAGCACTCATTTTGGCAACAGAGGAGGAAACATTTTTCACAACTAAATAAATTAATCACGGTTCATATTTGGGGTTCAAATCTATTTCAGAAAAATCGACTTTTAGTCAGTAAAATTCTTTATACAAAAAAATATGTTCTTATACATTTCTTTGAAACAGTTAAATCACTTGAACAAATAAATAAACGCCTACTAGAAAGCATTTTACTCAAACGATGTGTTCAAAGTTGTAGTTAAGATGCAAAGTAATGAAATATTGTAAAGACAAAATATAACACAACAACAAAAAATAATATATAAGGAAGCTATTGTATGAAAAAGTATACAGATAAATAATGTGCTGCCTTTAACTGAAGTGATTTAACTTAAAATTTATGATGAATCATACTTGTTAGATACATAATGTGAATTTGTTTTTTGGCATTTGCAGCTGTATACTTATGCATATATCGTTCCAAAACCGATAGGAAAAGTCAAATGCGCTCGTCTGATATTATTAGTACCTGGAATCTGGAGCAGTATCTGCTTTAAAAATACAATCAGGGTTGCATACGCAGGAACGTGATTTTGTATATATAATACCAAAAACACGACGTGAAACAAAAATGTGTATCACCTAAAAATAATGCATCGAATTATGTCATTCATCTTCGACGGGATAACACGGAAATAATTAGCTGGCAACATTTGTTATACTACAACAAGCCCTTAAAATTTGTCACGCGCCGGTTTGTAAACAACGAGTAGCATGACATTGAACGTCGGGATTGTTCTTCTTTGTCGATCATTATGTTGCATAATGTAGTAGTACATATTATGTTTTATATAACCTTACATAACAGATACACGAAATGACAAATACGGGAAAACTGTGAAGCATATATTATATTGTTGTATTTCATGACTCAAAATGCATAGTGGAGCCTAGGGTGTTGTGCAGCCAAAATTTGCACAGTGGGAGTGAGCATCTATCTGTAGTATTTACAATTTCCTCATGATAAGATAAGTGATAAGCGTATACTGTAGTTTACGTGACAATTCACTGAAAAAAATCCCGTTCGGTTTTTATCAGTTCTTTCACATGCACTGCGCTGTCGCGCTGATTATGTCGAACATTATCAAAATGCGGGGTTCATAGAGACTTTTTCCGTTTCATGCATGAGATGGAACTGATGCTGATGATGATATATGTGTGCATTATTACAAGACAATGCGGGGGAATGGTTGCGTATTGTGAGACTAATGCTTTTTGTTTCTCTCTGCTTTTATGGTTAGACAGTAGTATTCAATGAGACAACTTTTCACACGATTATTACACTGATCTCATTGTTCTTGTTTTCTGGCGCATTAAAAAACGAGTACAGATCCAAATACACAAGAGATAAACTAACTCTTGTAGCTTGACTGTTCAACAAAAAACAAAATGACGACAAAAATATATACCTATCTATTACTGAAAGCTTATTTTATTGGGGTTGAAAAGATATACATGCCTATAATTTATTTCTATTTTTATTAAATGTACCAAGTAACTCGTCAAGTGTGACTAGATATACAACATTCCATCCCTTTTCATAAGATGACAGACTGTTATTGGGGATGACTAGGTTTGTGCGTCACACTGTGTATCATCGAAAGGAGTACATAAAAACGACGGCGATGACGATGCTGATGATCACAGAGGACAGTTACATAACATGAAAGAAGTTAATGCTTTAAATCCATTACTACACGCTTCTCCCTTCTTCCTGTTCCCTTTTATAGGAGAAAAGGCAAAAGAGGCAGGATGAATGGTGCAAAGATGTAAAGATGACAATATAAGAAGCTTTTAATACCATGAATAGGGTTATAACAAAGGATTCGTGTATTTCACACTTTTGTACGCTTGGAAATGGTATGATTTACCGCAAAAATCTCCATTATATCTCTATTTATGGTATTTATATATGTTTGCACATTATAAAATGTACAGAATATGTAGTATAGCAGTGTTGACAGTGGCTCCACTTCATATTTTGACTTAATACTGCTTCAGAATATGTCCTCTGTTGGGACTATAAATCCAGCATCATGTCTGTGGGCGACTGGCTAAACAAAATGTATTTACTAGCCATATTTTTTCGTTTGCTGAATGAAATGTAGAGTAACTCCAGTAAAAGCTTGTCATACCTAATCAATCTTTTTTCGACAGACAGGAGGTCTTCTCCTTCTTCCTGTCACGTCGTCATTTCAGTTTTTCTCAACGAGAAAAGGCTTCTGCCGCCTTCGACATAACAGCCAAAAATTCGCTGTCCGTAGTGGTGTTCGAAGTTTCCTTTATATAATCATCCGGGAAGATTCGAGAGAAAAATATGAAGTGACAATAAATCTGAAGCGCTGAAAAAACATTAGCACGTGAGGAAACGACGTAGTTTTGAAACTGCTATATGCGCTGTTATATAGCATTGCAAAAAATAAAATTGAACATGCTGAGGCTTGATAATCTTATCCTCCTTTTACGACATGAACATAACCGCAAAACGCTTACTATTATCTCTTCAAAGTTGGGGAAGGAATGGGGCAGCGAGATAATTTTAACGACAACGGTGAAGAAGCGAGAGAGGAAGAGAGGTATCAAACAATTAATGCAGCAGAAAAACTTGTATACTAGCAATAAAAATAGGCTTGTTCGTCACAGCCATTATTGCTCCGGTTACCGTGGATATAATTTACGACGAGGCCGAGGACATACGTAAAACATTAACATCAAGTTGATGATGCCAACCCACTCACTTTCACAAATAAGGTTATCTTGAGCCTTAAGCCATGTACACATTATATGCATGCAATATCCTATCCCAATGCAGCTTTTATTAGCTTTGACATAACACGTCAACAAACAAGAAAGTAGTCCCGGGTCGCCTTCTACTACCCAGTCAATTTCCTCAAAAAGCATCTCCTCTTCAAATCTGACAATTTGCATATGTGAGTTCTTTTTGTGAGCTCGGTATTCATCGATTTCTTAGTGGGATATCATTTACCTTTTATCCATCAGCCGGTTCTTCATTTTTTCAAGTGGTAATAGAAATATAAGACCTTGAAGAAACTCCCTGATGTAGGCAGCGGGACACCCCCGCCATAAATACACAATGCGCTGATATTTGATATCGACAATAGCAAATGCTCATACATTTGACATTCTCTCGAAAAAATGTCCCTCCGTACCAAATTACATTACTTTTACATGAAATATAACTTTGGGTGAGTTTCTTTCGTTTATCTTGTTTACGGGAAAATCGATCTACTAAAAAGCAAGCGAAAGCAGAAGCTTATCTACAATGAAAAGTAGTACAACAAAAGTAGTAATATTATTCTTTACTACTACTGTGTGGCATATTAGGTAATAATACATTCGTATTTTTGAATTTTATTATGGCATCATAACAATGATAGTAACGGTTTTTATCTGTTCACATTTGAAATCCATAGACCTTTGATCCCTGTCCTTGTGTACCTTTCTTTGATCCAAAGGATCTTTCGGAGAAATTTTGGGTAAAACGTTTTCGCTGAATTACAGTATTAATGCCATCCAATATCTTTTATTAAAACTACTAGTTGTTGTAACCCATTCTCATGAAAATTTTCACCCTGGCAAGAAAAATATGAAAAGCTATATTATACTAAGCAGTGCTAGATAGGGATACTAGTGCCGAATTGGAAAATGGTGCGAAGGATATTATGGTGAAATATTATATGAAATATCCTTCCACTGTCAAAACATGTTTCGACTCTCTGCTTCCACGTAAATTTCGTTTTTGCGTATTACCTGGTCAGGATGAAACATACGCTCTATATCATCCTCCCACACAGATCACTATGCGTATTAATAACAATCCCATACAACTGTCCACTGATCAAAACTCCACATAATGTGCATTATTATTGCATAGTGCATCCCTAATCAAACGGCATTGTTATATATAGTCGTTTCAATACACTTTAGTTCCACACCAGTACTATTAGTTACATAATGCTTTGTGTGTGGATGTGCGCATCGTTTTTTTTCTAAACGAACAAAATTTGCTTCGTTACAACTTTGCGGTTTTTGTAAAGCAAAAAAACGCCCACGTCTTTAATGTGTTTTTGTGCAGCTCTTTCATATCTGCTTAGGAGCAACCTACGTGTTTGCTTTTTTTGCCATTACTTGCTTCCCTTTTTCTCTCATCCCATCATGATTACATTACATATTTTTATATACGTCTGTGCATTCTCACTTCTTTTCTTCAACTTGTCCCAAAGGACATTTACTTCTTGCAGCAAAAGATAAAGAGAGAAAAAAAGAAAGAACAGGTTTCCCTTCTTGCATTTTTTCTGGTTTTACTCCTTCCTTTTTGTACTCCACAGCAGAAAAAGAAAATAAGACACAAGAATTTTTTTTACCTTTTTTGTGTGACTGACAATGAGAATGCATTTACGACTGCACAAGTATTTTGTAAAAGTATTACGTGCAAAAATCTGTCTTTTATGCTGACTCAAACAGAAACCTGTGAAGGAAAAGACTTAAAGGAGACTAGATATACATACATAAGATGAACAAAGCGTTGAAACGGAGAAAACCGTATAAAATCGCCTCTTGAATTATCTTGTTATATAAGAATTGCATATATTGTAACAATTCCCTAATGCCCAATGTATTATATTTAAACTCATACGACTACCAGTAAGCCATGCTAAATGTTTGTTATGCATATTTGTTCTTTGCGAGATTTTTTTCTCAAGAATTTTCAGTACAACGCTCATTCCTCCATATCATTCCATCTTGTTCCTCTTTTTCAGATTTTTTTCCTCCGTGTTACTATTACTGTTTTCCTTTCCCATGAAAATTTCATCTCTCTTTTCATCTCACTGCAGTGTAAACTAGATGCTTATAAACTACAAGTTAGTACAATGCATCTAGCACCTCAACTGCTTACGTCTTTTTCTTAAGAAGCTGTTACGGAATTAAATGAGTGCACGGGCTTTTAACGCTCGTTCCTGTTAGTACGGTATACATTACCTGCTTGGGTAAACCACCGAGAAAATTCCAACGTAGTATAGTAGCTAACTTAACCGGCAACTCTAGCTTTGAATGATCTTTCATCCCTTTTGATGTGGTTGGAAAGACTGGATTCTGTTTTCTTGGAAAAGGAAGAAAAGTAATACATCACAGCACCCTATCCAAGGAGAAGTGAAAGGTGGTGATAAGAAGCTTTCTTGAAGTTCTATAGGCATTAGAACATAATGTAAGATAAATATAACTTGCACGCAAAATATAAATTTCAACCTTATTGAAGCCAAACAATTCAGATGCACAGATTTTGTTCCCAGAAATCCAGATATGATCTTTGATGGATCAAATCGGTAAAAAGTGGAGATGCATAAAAAACTTTGGTTGTGTCCATGAAAATTTTATGAGAACCATTGTACTTGAAAATAGTATATTTACATAATATTATGTACGTGTATTATTGGTGTATTATATTGCATATCGTTCCTTATGCTTTGGTGAAAGAATTATATATGTTCCCTTCTCTGCTGACAAGAACATGCACAAGATTTTCTCACAAGTAAATTTGAAATCAGATCAGTTCAGAACGAAGGGATATTTGATTACTACTGCACCTCATCATGTGCCATCCAAAGTATGTATGTATTCCTTCTTTTCTCCCTTTTTATGCTAAGCCATATAATATATTCAATATATTTTAACTTGACAAATATAATATTGACGCAAAAAAGATGTGATGCTCTCTACAAAGTGATGTCCTATTGTCAAGTTTTGTACACAGTCTGACAAAAAAAATATCAGCATTATTATTGCATCATGTCAAGTATCATCATCTCTGTTTGAGCTTCCTGTTGAGAATTAAGGGCGACAATGGTTATAAAAATGATTGAATTTAAAACGTTCCAATATTGGAAACTAGAAATAGATAACATTATGCGTGCTTCTTTTTTCTAATCCTGTCATATACATTTGCAAAAGATATCTGCGTATGTCAGTGACGTTACACTGCCTAGAAATACGATGGTTGCGCAATTTTTATTTGCTGCAACAAAATTCCTCGAACTTCGATCAAATCAAAATGCCTAGCAAATCCAACCAACTGTGAAAACTGATCACCATCAACAATATGTACTTTTATACAATACATAAATCCGTAACAATATATGGCATGAGGACATTGGTTTACCGCAGTAAACAATATTATTATTTTATTCGATGCTGCTGTAATCATCTATCCATTTTGCGGAACCACCAGCCCAAGAATGGCATCAATCGCTTTTCGTTTTTCACTCTGAAACTTGATTCAACACTTTTGCGCAGCATACTTTATTTTATAAAATGTGTAGAGCACAGTTGGATAAAAGTTTTATATCATTTTTTCGGAGACAACATATAAATCTGCGATCAGCAAGGTTCTTTTCTCAGGTGTTTTTACCACATACCATAAAGACACATCCGTGAAACAAAGTTTATTATTAACTATGTGTACCTAAATAGGAAAATGATCTAGTTTTTATTGTCCTTATCAAACTGATCTTGCCGACAACATTTTTTCTTGGCCTTCCTCCATTTTTGTGCACCATGCTGTAATGCTGTCGGCGGTTTAAGCGCTTATACCACACAAGGTACTACCTAGTACTAATCTGGTGGCGAGAGAAAATAAATACCTAATAGGTACGCTGTTTGTATTCGCCAGGAGACTCTGCTTCGCAGCTTGCAGCGTTGTTTTGCTTTGTGGTGCACCTCAGTTTACGATACGCTTGCAACAACTTTGTCATGGCCGGAGAAGTGGAAGAAGGAGGAAACCTCTTAAATATGTTGACGTAGGTATGTATTTTATATTAAAATCAGACCAGACATGGCATGGCTTGATAACAATACCAAACGATAATACAATGTGCAACTGTTTTTTGTTCTTTCTTGTCTTCTAGCAAAAAAAGCTGTACTTGAGAATAATACCATGTTTTGTCCTCGTCGTCGTCGCCAGTTTGAAAACTATGTTAATGATGATGCATGGCAGCAGCAAACAGCAACAAGAAATCATTTGACAGGCCGTAAAACATGGTATTGGGATGAGCAGAAAAAAAGTCGGTAACCGGCAATAGTAAATCGCGATCGAGAGACCATCCCTCTATAAAAATGCATTATAAATAAGATAATATCCAACAGGCTTTTAAACATGTTCCTGCTCGTCAATCCTCCCTTTTTATCATTTTCATATCATGAATAATTCTCCTTATCTCAACATTGTTATTACGCTCAAATACATAATCAGCACGTGTTTACCCACAAATTGAACAAATGGAAAATAATATTAAATTCATTATCATCATAATCATCATCATCGTGATCATCCTCATGATTGCGCTGTAGTACATTATTATATTCACACAGAGAAAAATCGCCTTTGGTTGGATTTAGATTGGATATTACAGGCAAGCCACCAATCCACTTTACATAACTGTTTTCATTTTTTTTCTTCAGTGCTATACTCTCATCACCGCACAAACACCATCACTTCTTTTTAGGTAAAGTAGATGAATATGAAATATGACAAAATTGATGAAAAATCTCGTCGGCTTGGTTCTAAATTCCACCTGTTGGCAAATTGAGGATCACGACGTCTTCAATTCAACAAAGTCCTTCTTATAAAAAACAATCCTCTTTCTTCCTTGGTCACTATTGATGCTACGGCCACTTAATTCTCAAAAGGATGAAACTCTAGTAGGTGATCTGCATAACCATAATTTGCTATAATACGTACGTATGTAATCACGGTACAGTAGCCCGAACGAACGAAAAGCCCCACTCCACTCATCGAGCGACCGAACGACCTTATCAACGCTTTACGATCTGGTAATTTCCTTCCTAAAAGTGGGATACAACAGTCGCGGTTTTTTTCTATTATTTATTGCCACTACTTTTTTCGATTGCTTCTTTTTAGCATTCGGGTAAGAAAAAGCTGTTTTTACAACACTCTGAAAAGGGAATGGTACCAGAGACCAGGCTTTAACACCAAATAGGATTGAAATATACAGTTATTGGAGTTTTGCACGAAAAATCTCACAAAAGCAAAAACTTTACGCTATACACGCAGATATTTTGTTGTTGTGGACTTGGATGACTTATTGTGTGTTTGTATGAATAGCTTTTTCTGCGATCTTTGTGAGCGGATGGATTTGATGGACAGATGGATCCTTCAAAAAAAAGACGGGTAGACAGCAGAAAACAGCCCCATCATCATTATCAGTCAACAAAAACCAATCAAGTTGTTTATTACCCATCATATCAATAATCATTATTAGTAGTTCTTATTCTTCTCAAAGAAAAGTTGAAAAGGATTTTTTCATGCCAAATTTTCATGTGAAAATCAAAATAATAATAATAAAATGTTTTTTTCTTTTTGCGTTTTGTACACTGCGTAGGTCTGCAAATCATCCATTCTAATAATTGCTGGTACTACAGCTGCCATTCAAAACTGTCCATCATATAAAATGTTCTCCTTTTAATATCACACATGTATAAGCTAGACTCAAACCCCCAAAAAACTGACCATCAGTATTTACTCACAGTACAACCGTCGACAGCAACATTCGTTATTAATAATAATCGTGCTTTTATTAATGTTAGAGTGATGGAGTAAAGAGATAAAACGTATTATGTTTGGATGGAGCGCGATGAGTGGGTCAACTCACCAAAGATCTTGTCAGTTAGTTCACTATACCTACTCGAATCTGAAAACGATAGTTCTTTTCAGCAGCAACAGCACTTCTCTAAGCGTACCAACAGCAGCAGGTTGTTGGTTGAAAGTAAGTTGAAAATGATGACGATCATAATATGTTAATAGGCATCTCTGCCGATTATATTAATGGTGATGCGAGAGAAGAGACGCAGGCAAACTGCAAACGCATGCAAATTACAGATATTTTGCCAAGTTATACGAAAAGGAGGAAAACTGTTATAAAGTTTGTCAGTTCTCTGTCGTGCCACCGCAACATATACAGCTACGCCACAACACCAACCACCATCACTACTACTACTACCGCTTTCTTTGTTGCTGTTTACATATTGATTATTCCCAGGAAAATTCTGTAGGAGCATCTTCAGAGTAAAATTGCCTATGCAAAGCTGTCGGTTGTCGGATAATGAGTGCTTTTCTTCGCTTGGTGTGTGAGAGAAAGATTAAAACATAATATGAGTAGCATTCATTCATAAATTCCGTGTTATATTTATAGTTAGGTGTACTATAACTCAGGAAGAAGGCAACTTTTTGTAGTGTTTTTCTCTTTTGTCTGACTATCTAGTGTCAGCCAGAATGCTCATCCTTCCTTTCCTTGTCATCATTTTGTTCTCTTAACTATAATGACGATGAATAAGTGGTGAGTAAATAAATAACATCAGAATATTTTGTCGTCGCGCCTCATCTGATGAAAATGAAACACTGCTTGAGAGTAGAAACCGAACAATGCAAGCAAAATGGCATCATGAATACAACAACGTTGCACTGTGACGCTTCCTTCATACTTCACTCATCAAAAATTCGCCTGCTGCTTCCTACAAGTTTGCAAGCGGTTGTCGTTGAGAAGAAAATGAAGAATGCAGTACGTGCCACTCAGTCGGTTTACTTAAATGAGTGGAAACCACGATCCGATTCTTGAGATGAACAACCCACTTACAGCTCGATATGACGGTGCGAGTAAAAGAAAGAGATAATGTGAAGAGTTAATTAGTGGCAAATGGAGGCATGAGCTGACATATCCAAATATTTTATGAATATGAATAGAGGCATATTGTAATTAAAACAAAAATATCAGACAGCAAAGAATAAGGCTATATTGACAGTGCTTTTATGATAATAATATGTTGACGAGATGGAAAAGACGCCTGCTGTTGCCTAAATCGTACGTGTCAGAGGTACTTTAAAGTTTTTGATTTATGGACTAGCGGCTATTATTATAGAAGTAAATTAAAACTAGTGAAATCCGCTTTTGTATAACATAAATTTTGAACATTTTTGTGCAATACTTGCATTAAATTGATTAGGGGAACGAGGTAAACCAGTTTTGCAGGGGAATACATTTGCAATATACCCACCCATGTTCCATGTTGAATTAAATGCACCAATATTCATCTTCTTGATAAAATTGTTATAAGAGGGTAAATCTACTCACTATAACAAAATTAAATCCATTTAAATAATTCATTTAAACGAAAAAAACGTCCGTCCATATCATGTACACACTGTCATACAAGTCTACCCGGAATCCAGATTACGGAAATGTGCAAAAGCATAATAGATCCATCAGTAAATTGCTGCTGCATGTTACCTCTATAGACTATCAGGAATTTAGTTATAATAAGCTGTCATTCTATTTTCTTTTAAATGAATACAACCCTATACGGATGCATATTATTGTTCGCAATTTGTTAGCGATTCTTGTTGAAAGGGCTCCCGCTGGGAACAACGGAATTTTAAAGGGTTGTGTCGAGATTCAGGTATCGACAATCGACATACGTAAGTGCATGCAAAAGTAACACTGTCTTATAAGAATAAACTAAGCAATTGAAATATAGAAAGCGGCGAAAGCGGAGAATATAATTATTATTCAGCTACGCTGATCGAGTTCAGAGTGTCAGTCGAATTGTTTTATTTGCTGTTTGCGTTAGTATGCTCCGCTCGGGATTGAATTCACTGTCACATATTGACCCATTGTCGTTTGATAAAAACATCAGAATGTCAAACCTTACAGGAACGGTCAGAAATGAACGGCTTGACAAACAAATGTAAGGTATCTTGTTAGTAATAATGCTTATTATTTTTCTTTCCCCTGCATTCCTCAGTTACTTCAATAAACAATTAACTCAAATAAAAAGAAACCGCAGATTCTATAGTCAGGCAGGCATACAACTCCTCCTGTTATATCATTATAGTACATCTTAGCAGGAGTTTAGTTATCTCCCCAGGAAATAATTTTGTCAAGATCGCCGCTTTCTTCTTGGTCGATTCCATGATGTCTACTTGGGTACATATATATGTAAAACGTCTGTTTTGAATTCTCTTATGATGATGACACTGATATGGTGATTGTAGGCTTGCTGAATTGTATAACAAAACAATGTATGTATGTATAGGATCTCTTACATACATCTCTCTAGGAGCTTCAGTAATTCCTACACAATTCTTATATGCATTTACGGTGAAAATACAATGGAATCTGCAAACATTTTATAACATAGCGTATGTTATTGCAGGGAGGCGGAGGGTGGCTGGCATTTCTTCTGATTTGATGCGGCGATGGTTTCTGCAACGGCTGCCGTTGAGAAATTGTCACCAGCTGGTCTAAATATGTTTGGTTGTCCTTGCCATATAATAAATATTACAACAATGTACCCTGTAGTAAAAAGCAACAGCTGCTCGTTTCTTCCTGCCAATTCTCTTAAATGTAATCACAATCTGAATTATTACCATTGTCATGTCCAATAGCCCAGCGCCACTGCCACTTGTGTCATTGTGTCTCTTTCAACTGCTGTACAAATCGACTCTTATGGTTACGTTATATATTGTTGCTACACAGCCATCAACGACAAGTCATATTTGAGCATGTCGCATAAAAAGCAGCCGAGATTTTTCGAAATGTCCCCTGAAGATAACTGGATGGCATAGTGATTGTGAAAATTGGATTAATTCTGGGGTCATTTCGAAAAATCTCGGCTGCTTTTTATGCGACATGCTCAAATACGACTTGTCGTTGATGGCTGTGTAGCAACAATAACATGATACAGGCCTCCTGTGAAACTATGAACAGCACAATGGTTGACATTAGAAAAACTACTGCACCAGAATAATGTTTAATGTAACGACAACAGAGTGACAGCTAACGGACGGGGGGAAATGATACGTATTGTGTATTATTTTCGTGTTGGAAAGATAATTGTATACGAACATCAATTGTCCATAGATGGAAATGGAATGCACCTCTTCCTTTAGTTTCAAGGACATTTGTATATACTTGTGGAGAAAAGAATCTGTTGGAGTTGGAGAGACGAGGAAAAATATCAAGGAAAGGAATGCACAAAAAGAAGGACAATTATTCACCCTGGCTTCTCCTTCGTCTGTTGTCTCACCGGAAAAGTTTTTGCGAAAACGATGCATGTAGTATTTACCTACCTATGTGCAGTTACGAGGATGATGAATGATTTATAAGAAAAATGTCTCCCGCTGCTAATGAATATTTCATCAGCAATCAAAATTATGTCCGTTGTACTTTTTCAGGGATCAGGATAATAGAGGCACATACATGACTTGTCGAAATCCCTATAAGACTTCACGCTACTTGGACAACACGTCGTAACAGGAGACAAGACAAATCTATTAACTCCTGACCGCGCTGCTTCAATGTCGAGGTTTTTCGCAATCTGTCATATCACATGTTACACCTTGGGCATTTGTTCCAGTGGCAAGTGCTAACAACTTTGCGTGTCCTACAAACTACATTCCACGCTATCGATTTGCCTTCTCGAAAAAATTCCTTGTATTCCGTAATATGCGTCAAGGCATTCATGTGTAAACAACAATATCGAGCAGGGGTCAAATTATATAAAATATAGTTAAAAGGTTATTGTGTGGTCACCTTGAAAAATGCTTTTGATATTATACAGGACTCTAGGTTTCATAGAATATTGTGGTG
Source organism: Sinella curviseta (assembly GCA_004115045.4). Lineage (NCBI taxonomy): Eukaryota > Metazoa > Arthropoda > Collembola > Entomobryomorpha > Entomobryidae > Sinella > Sinella curviseta. The sequence continues at coordinate 32,721,112 of CM023201.3, forward strand.
GATAAAAATGCAAACGGTTTTTTTTTCTTTATTTTTTGTGAGATAGCATAATATTCGTTTTCATAATCTATTTAGCCTTTAAAAACGAGATCAAAACCTTTTCCTGGTATCTATTTCATTTCAAATATTAACTTTTTTAGTCTTCTGCTTTGACTCATAGTTTCTTGAACCCTTGAACTTCCAAAAGTAGGCTTCCTACACAAAATCCGGAGAAAAAATTCTTAAACTGTGACGTCTGGCTTCGCAGACATGAAATGCTATTGGCAATTGGCTTCCGTTTTCGCAACTCTCTTGTTTGCAGATTTACAGTATTCCAAAAATCCAATAAATCGATAAAAATTGGGGAAAAACAATTCCAATGCTTTTGGTTGCACCCCAGTTTACTTTTTGACTTTTTGCTGAAAAGCTCGTCTTACCCACCTACATATATAACAGGAACGACTTAATCGTACATGACTACCTTGTGTACTTGTAGGTTTTTTTGGCATACATGGCTATACTGGCTGCATGAGGCAATAGGCAATGATGACTGCTGCGCTGTTGCACCGAGAGAACGAAATGAGCACACAAGCACTTTACGAAATTAAAATCAATATTTTGTTGAGTTACTTCGTGATTACCGGAATTTCTACATATTTTTACGCGACATACCAGTCAACTTTACGATTTTTCCCATTGGAGTTGTATAATATTTTCAGCAAACAAGACACAAAAATAATTTTGCAAAATTACCAGCATAAAATATAAAAGTACCTACCTAAACAACTTTGTGATCTTTTACTTGTTTAAAAGTTCAGTTAAAACTGTTCCAGTTAAAACTTTCACAAAGCTGCTCCGTTTTTCTAAAAGTAGCTTTCCTCTGTCAATCATCCTATTCTTTTCTCTGCAATTTTGTTCATTCCTTTTGGTTTACAATGCTTGAGCTTCTTCTTCCACTTCCTTACGCCCCCTCATATCTCTAATATCTTGCGTATTTTGAGTGATATCAGTAACAAGATTAGCGTTAAAGCCGTCCGTCTGTGTAGGGGCATCCAGTCAGAGTGAGACACTAGCAGCGAGCATTATTATCACGTTCATAAAGTGTAAAGTGATCCATGCGAATATTTATGCATGAATGAGTAAAGGAATGTTTCACAGTAGGCAGTTTATGGGGCATTTCACTGTAGCAGCTTTCTGTATATATGCATAGCGTATAAACAAAATATGATACTTTTTCTATACAATACACATAGGTATTTTGCCAGCAGCAGACTTATGATGATTCATCAACGAGAGAGATTCATGTATAATGTACACACGAACCACCTCCGTCGTCCCTTCCCATTCCTTTTCTTCTTCTTTTTCATTATGTACATAGCACACCCACACGCGTTCCACTCCATTCTCCTCGCACCTTTAATGAATGTTATCAACGGCAACACCACGCCGCCTCACCTGCCTCCTTCCTACTTGTTCCTTTCCTATATAGATAACAATATGTCGTGTGTTGGATCCACCACCACCCAAAAAAGTATCATATCAAAAGGAGGGACGAAACCAATATTTATGGAAGGTCTCTACCTCCATTATCGTCACAACGAGCTCTGATAGCTAAACAAACACACGCACACAAGGACTATAAATTTATCAACTTTTTTTCTTGAGCCTGACACGTTCCAAACGGCAGAAAAATGGAAAGAAAGAAAGTAGTGTAATGAAATGGTAGAGGAAAACACCTTCAGCCTTCGACTGCTTCCCTCCTCACTCAACCAGGTGATGATTATGACAAGACAAGTGCTTTACTATAAAATATATAGGACAAGTGGGACACATGCATTTTTACCCGCACGCCATAACTTGTCATATCGTATTTATTTTTGTTAACACCTCCGACAACTTCCACCATCAGCTTATGGCCTTCATCCACTTTCTATATCGCCACAACTCGCACTTTTCTAGATATCATCGTTATTCTAACTTCTTTATTTTTCAAGATACATACCATGTTTACTTAGAGTCAACACAAGGAAAGAGGAAAATTAATGGGTGCCCAGACTTACTTAAATGTTGACACCAGACATCATAACACAAGGTGAAGTTGGCCTGCTTTCCGTGCTATCGAGACAGTGACAGAATGATGTCATTATTACCGTTAAAGCGGAAGGGAAACGCTGTGGATACTTATGGACAGGTCACTAGTTACATACTAGTAGCATATATAATATTGGTTGATATATTTGCTTATGTCACTTTCAGCCGTTTTCCCAGCGATAAATGATACAGCCTTAACGATTCAGATATCATGATTGTTGAATTATTAAAGATGTTTGCTGAAGTAAATCCATTAGCGCTTGAATCAATTATAGACAAATGAAAAACATTTCGATACTATCCAATGATCCTCTCAGTCCATAACTTTCTACGAGCTACCTAATAAAGTACATATTCTATAGATTTTAAACGTAATTTATGTAAGTGCTGTTATCACTTTGTTTCCCTGTTTAAATGTATGGGAAATAAAAATATATTTCAGCGTGAATAATTTTTATGGGATGAGATAACTGAAACTGATGAGCTGACTATAATCAGCATTCCTCTCTCCCATAAATAATTTAGATATGGATGGAAGACAGAGGATGCAGTTTGTAATTAAAATGTAACAGATAAAAAATAACAGGATTCAAACAAACTATAATCTCTCTTTTGTCACGAATCATGAATTACCGGTGAAGGTAGCCATAAATTCCTGTTTGTCACTTTGTAATTTTTCAACTACAGCGACTACTATTAGGGGGCAAAATGCAAATAATAAAAAAATAATGTAGTGTGTAGTGGGATCGCCATAAAGTACCATATGTATCAGGTACAATAACTTACCAAGTAAGTAACCCTTTTGCGATATATCAATCATAATAACAATATTATCATCGTGATAACATTTATAACATAACATGAATTACAAGGTGGTGCAGTGCGTAAGTATGCTGCACTGTATAAGGCTTATGCGTTTGCAAGAGTAATTTACCTGAAAAGATAAGGATTTGAAAGGACAAGTGGGAGACAAAAAATGCACCATACGCCACTTGAATTTCATTCAATGTCCATCTCATGCACACGACATCGTTTTATTTTCAGGTGCCATTGTCTTCCTGTCTAGCATTCTTCATTTTACAAAAAACAATGACTACAATGATAATAATTACGGAGTAGACTTTAGCTAAACACAGGGTGTGGTAATGTGTCTCGTTTTGGAGTTTGATGTTCTTGTGAAGAGTAATAAGAATATTTACTGGGCAATGCCTGTAGGGAGGAAGACGCACTACTCACCACTCATGTTGGCTTGAAGCACATGCATACTTAAACTGCATTGTTGTTAAAGGTTTGAATGACCATGACACTTGGAATTATTATTGCTTTATTTGTCATTTAAGCACACACCGTTTGTGGTCTTTATCTTTTCTTTCTCGTATGAAAGTTGAAGGACTAGTACCATAAGGCATTCATAAATGGCGACAACGCAAATTAAGGAAATTGCTTTCTTTCATGCAATGAATGCAAGGTTTTAATCCTGTCAGTGACAGGATCAAGGGAACTGATTAGCGAGCGCTACTCAACGAGATGACAAGGTGCACTACATACACACATGTATACATATTATAAGGTGTTTCGTGCTGAACTGTTGGGAATCTCTTGTCCTTCGGCAAATCATAGTCCGCATTCGCATTCCCCGTGTTGCATTAAGTATGTATGTATGCATTGCTTCGGTAAAACCTTTCCCACTTATGAATTCAGTTTCTGTATGTGCACGTGATTGCACCCACACACAACAAATTATTTGTAAGTACCACAGAGAAGACATAAATCATAATCAAATCATGGAGTATTCCGTTGGTTCAAATTATTAACGTCAGAGTCCTTTGATGTGACGTCGAACGTCGTGCCAAACAGGGAATGTAATGAAATTGTAATGGAGGTTAAAGGAAAGAATTCAACATTTATGAGGTCCAACAAAAGTCACCTTGATCATCATAGCTTGTCCCAACTTTTACTAGTGTGTACTTCAGATAAAAACAGTAAATTGGATTTTTCAACTTTCCCCTGTAAGAGTGCATTGCAATGACACTGGAATTGAATTTATTGTAAAACGGTACGCAAGGGCATTAACTAATCATAAAACCGCCTCCGCGTTCACTGTCATTGCCATCTGCCATTTTTTCTGTCACGCACACCTCTTAATTTTCATCTCTTTTGTAGAAATAACTTCTCAAACAGAGAACAGTAAATCCCACGACGTCTAGCATCCAAGGCATTAGTTGAAACACATTCATAACGTGTTTTAAATAGTACCCTGATACATTTTATGGGAAACTTAATCTTTGTAATCTCTAATCTGATTATGCAAATCAAAACCTGTCAAAAAATTTGTGCAACTTGTGACATGATAATGCAGCCATCAACTCCCTACCGGGTAGCAGTTATAAACACTTAAAATTTTCACGAGAACGGGTTTCCTCTTAGACATTAGAAGTGGATGAAACTTTTCGAGTTCACATATGGGAAAAATGTACAAGACCACCATCACAACAAGCCAGCGAGGACACATTTTTGTGTACTTTCGTTTAGAAGCTCACCTTTCCTTTGGTTGATAATGACGAGTATTCTACTACACTTCTCACGTCTCCTTTGTTTAGCCGTGTGTATTTACTCGGTAAATCATATCTCACGCCGTGATAAAAACCCATTTCCTGCTCTATTGGTATCTGCACCTGTCATTTCTAGCGTTTGCAAATACAGCCGAAATAGCAAAAGAAAATGAAGTCAAAAACATAAATACTACGGCGTCTCGCGTAAATGTTGGTGAAATACCAACGAGCACAGCCATCATCAGACAAACACCGTATATGACAACGTGCAAGACCACGCACTAGACTGTTGCTAAAGAATGTATCATTCATGCAAAATGTCATAATAAAGTCGCACCATAAAGTTTATTGAACTCTGTCACATGAAATGATAGTACGGTAGCTGTTTTAGCAGCAGCAAGTGTAACAAGAACAATGTACAAGTATATCATGTTACATTATTTCGATTACTCTTGGTTTCAAGCTGTCATTTGTCACAACACAACGCAATCATCCTTGAAACCACTTCTTAACTCACAATGTCAAAAATCATTGTTCAGTAAATACTAAATACCTATCCAGTTTAGTGAAATGTGATTTATAATAATAAGCAAATTCAAGGTATTTGATGTTTTTGCAGGTGGTCTTAAACACTGGTAGTAATCCGTGTTAGTTTAACTATAAAAAATAAGTTTTGTTACGACGTGACGAGAGTAAATTTCGCTCTCTATGCTTTCCGATTTTAGCGTTTTATCGCTTATTTGATATATTTTATGCGTTTTCAGAGCTCAAAAACTGACTGTTTTACAACGAAGTTATAATACGGATGTCTGTTTTGGTCAGAAAGCGAATTAATTTGCTCATAAATTCACAGGAAATACAAGGGAAATGCATTACGAGCAAGCCCATAACGAGCGTATTTCTCTATTTCTGTGTCTATATTATTAGAATTTAATTATTCATAATGGATTCATTACAGAGGATGTAGTTTTATCCTTTTGCTCAGCAACTCAATTACGATGAAAAAGTATGAAACGAAAACTCTTACAAGATAGATAATTAATGCATTCGCCTTGCAAGAACTTTTGCACATACTGCATTAGCTACCGTCAGACAATAATGACCAACATCATCATAAGAATCCATTTGAATAGTTCCATTATTGTAGCGTTGCTTATTGTGATTTTAACATTCTTCGCGGTCATTATTACAAATAAGGATTGTTCACATTAACTTCGTAATGAAGCATTACTTACGGGTACATGTTTTGTGTTTGTCTTTCGTTTATAATCTGTTGAAATTTAATTGATCCCCACACTAATTGCGTTTTATTTGTTAATGCAGCAGGTAAATAAATATTTACAAGATTTACAATTAAGATATGTAAATATCCCATAAAAACATAGATACTTAATATAGAAAATGAATTATTACACTACAGTCTCCTACACAGCTTCAAATTACGAATGCTATATCACGCCAACAACTTTCAAAGGCAGATTTTTTATCGAAAACGAATTCGTTCATGTAATCGAGATTTTTGAAGGTTTTGGTATATTTCTTGGTTCTCAAGAGAAAAATAATTGAAAACTGATACTTTTGAGTTGCGTATGCATTATCATTAATTGATAATTACCCACTCCTGAACCCAACGAAATCAATAACAAAGTAACCATTTTATTCATCAAATCCAATTAAATTTGTGAAAATAGACCTGCCGCGTTAGAATGTCGCCATATATTCCAATGAGTTCTCCTCTAGAACATTACTTCATCTAATAGTTATATAATATTATATACGTTTTCATGATATTGCATGGACAATTATTTTCGCTAATATCACTTTTAATGGTAATAGTCATTCGTTTAATGACTAAAACCCGGTATGCACAACGAGCGTGATCATATTATATAGCTACGACGTTGCATGATTGCTTATATCAATTAGGATGTCATCCTCCGAGTCCCAAAGGGAATGAAGATTATGAAGGGACGTTGATGAAGAGGAATTATATGTTTTACTTTACAACTCCGTGCCTTCGTAGTTCCCCGCATTTCATGTAGGTAGAAATGTTCTCTTCTACATAGGTAATATTTAAACTTGGATCCTAAAGCTTTAGCCGATATGGCCAACGATTTCAATGTGATTTGACATATGACTTAAGGAACCTGCATGTAAGATCCAAAAAGGACGAATCTTGCTTCAAGGCAGGAAAATAGTCATCTGTCAGTGCCAATAATAGGCTGTAAGTTGTCAATTAGATGTCAGTGGTATGCAATATTTAAGCCGTGCTTGATATACACCGTGAAATGTTCGATGCATCCTCCTTTCTGTCCTACTCAATATTCGTAGAAGGATAGGTACCTACTTTTTTTCCCACTGATATTTTTCCTAGTTCATATACTGCGTGAACAGTTTTCGGTGGGTTACTGATTTTTATGCACTAACTACCTAATTAAATGACCGTAAATACCATGATACTTATTTTTATCGTAATAACCGTCATTATATATGCAATACCAGCTTTTTAAAATGATTCTGAACAAAAATGACTATAAAATAAGAGTAGAATAATAATACCCTAATGTGCCTTTTAATTATAGCTATTTATTTAGTTTCTAATTTAATTTATGAACTCAACTGGAGTAGGTGTAACAATGCAAACTGTTTTCAATGGAGACAGATCCGGGCACGAACGATAGACGAATGCACTAATAGAATGTGAACCGAACGTGAACATTAATTTCATATCCTAGAGTAGCAATTAATAACATATGCAAAAAATAAAATACACTGACAACGAGTCTGTGATAAACATATAGCCATTCAGACGAAGCATTACAGCATCATGTCATGTTAATTTAAAACCCATCATTACCAAGATTTTACAAATCTTAAATACAAACAATAAGCAGAGATTCTCCTCCCAAAAACCATGATTCTTGGTTTTTATAAAATGAAAAGAAGTCTGTCACGGTTTGATTAGCAAAGAATTAAAAGTGCTAAAACTAGCTATTAAGATAAGCTTACAAATATAATAAATAGCATGTACCAATGTGTAGTTTTCAAAAACATTTTGCAAAAAAAATATTGTAAGATTACATGACATGCATATAATATTACTTACCCAAGCATGCAAGTCCAATATTGATTCCTTCTCTCATGCGTCGTTCCACAAACTCTTTTTACTCCGTAGCCGGCTTCTTTTGATCATGACATCAGCAAAACTTTTTGTTTCGCTTCGGTAGGTACCATTTGGCTCTTCACGAGGCACTACAAGTAATTGTGTCACAGTGTAGCACAAACACTGCCAAAAGCCAAGCCTAGAATCAAAATATTAACAAAATGTAAGTAAATTTGCAAGAACAACAAAGGAATGGTCAGTTTTGACAAGCCGATTAAAAGAAATCAACAACGAACAAGGTTTGTGGAATTGATATCTTTAAAGAAAGAGATATGCACATAGTTTGCAAAAAAATAACATGCCGGTCAATCATATATTTTTTATCTTTATGCCAGAAACTGTGAGTTCATCGGGCACGCATTGCAGATCCCAGCTAAATATTTTTTACTTGTCTTAAGCATACCGCATACCAAATTCCAAACAGATTTTCAATCAGGTACGCACACTCCTTCGACGGTGTATGAAAATCATGCCAACACCATAATCATTATCGTATCGAATCATATTTTTCATTAGGGTCTCGTATGCCTATCCTACCATAAATACCTCCTCTGAACGGTATGAAATTAAATTTATTCATATTTTTGCTCGTTGACAAGTCCCCATTTTATTTATTCACGTTATGTGCAAAAAAATGTGAGCCTTGCCGTTGTTTTATGTAGAAAAACGTTATTGCGTCATCATCATCATCCTCCTCTAAACAAACCTATTGTTTAAGCCAACTGAACTGCCAAGAAGCTTTCAACAGTCATGATCATGATTATGGGTAGTAGTAGTGCTTTTAAGGCTCCCATTCTGCTCGGCTCGTACATCATCATCATTTGTAATATAAAACAGCTATTTAATATTCACTCACCAAAGGCAAAAAAAGACAACGAAGAATAAGAAGAAGCATGCATTCCATGAACATTTTTTTATTCTTGTGCACATTTCATGCAGATTAGCATCACGAGCCAAAAAAGTCGTAATAGTTATATTATAGCAGTTTATTGTTAGCTGTCTGTTGTATATAAATGAATACATATTATTATCCGTATTTATTCAACACTTCACAATCAGTCGCAGTATTAGTCCATGAAAAGAACGTACAGTTGACCCCACAACTATATTATAACTCGTTTTTTGTGTGTGTAATATGCACAGTGTGCTTGTGCCAAAAATAAGATTTTTAGGACCACGTTATCGGCTCGGTATACATACCTACACATAATCATTATGAATTTAATAGTGTATATTGAAGTCATTATGTCCACGCTTTTTCATTGTTATTATCATCATCAGCAGTTTGCGTACAAAAATGAATTCATCGGGGGTCGGCAAGCTGTGTGTCTTTATCTCTGCAAAATGGAAAATGGACTAGTAGTCATCTTGGCATGTGTGGAAGAGGAATGTGGAACCGACCGACTATGTAAAATGAATAGCTTGTCAAAAACTTAAACCATATGATGATAAATCTTCCGCTGACTTCATGAACCTCATTGTTTCTCCTCCTTTTCGATTTTTTTAAATGTACGCTTGAATTGTGCATTCCAAACTGTTCAAGATTACATTCGTTTTTACTCAAGGTCATGATTTCAGCAAGACACTTGCCGAGTCGACTCGCCGAATGTCAAGTCAATGACCAAGAAAAATGTAACTTATTAGTAATATAGACACAGTCTAATGATGAAAGGGAAATATTTACTGTGTGTGTAGGTATTACCATTATTACTACAGCGTGGAATATTGAAATCAGTAGCTGAGTAGCTTCTACAGCGCACCACCACAGCATGTATCATGTAGTGCCACGGGTAAAAATTAATTTTGATGTAATTACATAGTTCAGATTTGGATCACGTCGACAAGCTATATGTCACTGTCGACGACGGTGATTCTTTCCATAGTTCATTACATTATTTCTACATACCCCATATGATGAAGTGATATGTATGTACCATTATTACGTACGTAGGTATTAGAAAGTTAATAAGTTAATAATATTATTGAGTGGGGATCATTCATACTCAAGTGAACGTAAATTACGGAATAGACTAGTAGTTTGGTGAGATTACCTTTGGCGTAGTATTTTAAATAATGAAAAGTAATACAATAAAAATAATAATAACATGGACATATAACATTATTATTGGCGTGCTCTACTTTTCAGAAGGGAGAAATACAAGTTTCAGGTGTGTCATACTACGACTACTAAACCACTTGTCGTGAGAAAAAGCAACAAGAAAATTTCAGTTTCAAGTCTGCAGAAATGTGTAATTTTCGTCTAGAACAACAATTACAACAAAAACAAGACGACCACACTGCAAGATATTATGTACTTGAAACGACTTGTTGTGTGTGCTTTCGGCAGGCTTGGCATGTGCCAAAGTGAACTCTGTTTGTCACGTCCACGGTTCTCTCTGCTAGTCTCCCCATTCTACTACACATATTGCCTATAAGCATTTAATATGTAATTTTCAAGATGTAATATAAGTATAGACACAATTAAAGTGTGAAGTAGAGGAGGAGGAGGGTAACAATATTATACTAGCAACAACAAAGCAATCATAATTGCAATAAAATTGAAATTGAGGTTTATTTTCTAATAAGCCTCCTCCTCCTCCTGAAAAGAATAGTAATTACTAGGCTGGTGATTTTCTGATTTCATTTCATCAATGCAACTGAAAGTATACCAAAGATTGTTGATTTACACACACACACAACAACAAAAAGTCGTGCACCATGCACTTGATTTAACCTGTGAAATAGTTCATTGTTATCATGTACCGGCGTATACCATAAATAGTAACATAATAGTGAGAAGAGATTACTCGTCTTTGTGGTAATTGTTTAAAACAATAAGGCAGGCGAAAAGGTCTTTGAATGGTAGAATAAATTGCGGCACAGCACAACAAAAACAAATGGATTGAAAACAATAAGGCACACCAACAACGTGAACAGAACACGATTTATGCTTCTTCTTCATTATTTGTCAACTGGTCGCTTATTGTAAAGTGGAGAATAGGACAAAAAATGGATTGTTTCTGTATTGCAAAAATTAAACCCTGATCCTGATCATAAATGAACTTCACACCATTACTCAGAGTAATCACCTGTAAATTATTAATGACTGTTGCGAGATTGGAGTTGGCGCATTGTACTGAGAATAATAAAAGAGCACGAGTGTGTCGACAAGAGAAATAGAAAAAGGTACGAATTTTCAAGTATATAGAAACTACCAATATGCATTATTGAGAGATGCACAAATGCGAGCAAAAGTTTTTACCAAGTGAAAACAATGGAAAAGTGTTAATAAATAACAAGGACGTGATGAATGACGTTATTATTGAAGTTGATTTTAGGGTTGAAGTTGAAAATTAATGTACATATAGGCGACTGCTAGAAATTCGCAATGTTTATAGTTTGAAGAGAGTTTACTAGTAGGCAATCGTTAAAAATTAATTTTTACTTTCAGGCCAGAATGCTAAGCTCCTCTGGTTTTTCCACAAAGATTTTTGAGTTTCACACATATTCATGGATGGAAGACATCTTACATTTGTTTTATTTTTACTTCGGCAGCAATGGCACAATGATTCTCTCTGTCTGTTTCGGAATTAATCTAAAGACATACAATGTGTAACGGTGGAACACTGTTCTACTGTGGCTTCAACTATCGGTTCTGCATTTTTATACGCTCACCATTGTCCCTTTTGGCTCAAAGCCAGTCAAAATCTATTCTTCTTACAATTCCAAGAAATATAATGCATTGATTGTAGAATCACAATGACAAACTCGATAAATATTCATGCACCCATGTTGGGCAATATTTATGAAATCTATTTAAAAGAATGAGCATAACATTGAAATGTGTATAGAAATTGTTAACTGCCATTGTCGGTGTATTTATAGTTTATTTAGCATCGTCCAGTACGAAAATTTTCCGCAGAAATTTTAGTGACGTCATACGACTCAAAAGCCGCAAAAAGGAAACACGGATTTTCATTCAAAATAAGAGGAAGAAAGAATGCAAATTGAGTATGCATATGGTACCAAATATTTTACGTTCATTAGTTTTCATGACAAGCATCCTCCACATAAAAAGCCGATCCATCATATATGGAATCAAGTTTCATATTTGCACCAAGTTCGTAAGCAAGAAACAAACAAACTTGTCACGATAAATTAACGTCTTAAAAACATTGGCTGAATAATAGCGTTTTAACGGGAATTCCAACGCCACATCTGGTAGTGTGAAGATAAACAGGTGAAAGAATCAATGTCTTACGTCTAAATTACAAATGGATGTGCTTAACTCTAGACTGATCATTGAGGGAAACTCTAGCTCTTGTGGTCATAAGAAAAGTTATTCACCATGCATGCATATATTAAACCATTGCGGCAAGATAAACCGACACACAAACCTTATCGCTTTGGCCTCAAATATAATATAACAAATTGTATGTATTTTAGTGAATTTATTTCACTGTTTATGCTATTTATTAAACCATATCCCATAAACTAGAGCATTATGTGGCCATTTGTCAGGGAAAGAGCGAGAGTGTTTATTTGTCTATGGGCAAACAAAATTGGGCATTCTAGTTTTCATGTTGTACTACTGAATGTGCTTATCACTTCACACAAGCTATTTCGTTAACAAAAGACGAGAGACGCGTCTTTATCTTGGCTGGAAGATAGAAGTGAGAAGAATCTTAAAGGAATTGAATAAGTTTTTTAGTATTCAAAGAAGCATCCTCTTCTCGTCTTTATCACTCACAGCTCGCAAATACCTACTTACTACAGAATGGAAAAGGTAGACTGGTTTTCTTCCTTTTGCATTAATCATCAGTAAAATAAGTCTTTAGATGCTAATTATATTCAGCACACAAACTGACGATGTAATGGATGCTTCCTTTTTTCCTTATATTTATTCATGTTATTGGTAGGTATACTGTACAGGTATGCACATGGTTATGCTTCATAATAATGTCATGTAATGAAGGCTTCTTCATCATCGTCAAAATCAACAACCAGAACACGAACGCATCACAGTAGGTATTATCTTTTCATAAAAAAGGCTATAGCTCTGCTCATCCTAGTATAATAATATTATGATTCTGTTGCAGGCAACTTCATCTTCTACCGGAATATAAATCTAGGAAGGAAGGCTATAACTTTAGCTTCAACCATTACGTAAGTAATTGCGTCAGTTCACTCATCTTTACGCTGGGATCTGTCCGTATAACAAAGTTGTTTATTAATATGTTTATAGATTTTATTCAATCAGTGTGTAAAGAAATGACTTTAGTCATCCACGTCCTTATGACAGGACACGCTAAAAGCCAATAACACTAAAGTAGGTCTATACACTAGAATGCTAGATAAATTGCTTTTTTGCTTCTGCACTACTACAGGTTTAATTGAAATGATGCTATAGTGTGTGCTGATGAATTTTCAAAGACGTCAGCGATATTGTATTGTTAATTGCTCCGACGTAACTCGGTAAAATATCTTTGGATATGCATAAGTAGCAAACGTCGAAAATTAGTAGCTGGGGATGACTAGTTGGTGAGTGAAAAAGACACTGGATTTTATCCGTCAGTGGTGCCGACTCCATCATCTTCGTAATCGAAAAGCAATCAATCAGAATTGATTTCATGGAACGTCATCTAACAATGAGCACTGGGCAGTGTACGTAGTAACTCGTTCATTTCACAAAATGGTTTTCCTTGGACCGTCATACTTTAGATTGAACTGAATGAAACTAGATTTTTTGTGTAATCACTAGTTCAGCAGCAAAATTGTTTTTCTACAAAGAAGCCACATATATGTAGTATTGATAAACAATGGTAATGATTGTATATAATAGTGGGTACCACTGGCTTTACTCATATATATTGATATTTACAAAGTGCGAAACTGAATTCTTTATGTATGGAATCCATATTATAGATGCATGCCATCAACAACGGTATAATGATTGATATATTAGTGTAATATCAATCAGCATTGACAAGAGACATTAAGACCACTAACCGGTAATTAGACACACCAACGACCTAGATATTTATGGACGGTGCAACAATGTAAAAAATCTGTGACAATGTAACTATATGGGAAATCGAAAAAATTACCAAAAAATCGAATGTTAGCAACGAATTGCCATCTACGAAACATGGAAAAGACCTTAGAAACATTTGCAAGTACCTGAGCAACTACATAACAGTCACAGAAAAATTTAGTTTTCTACACTGCATTGTCTCCTCTATAAAACTATTTACCTCAATGAGACACACAATATATAATTAATCCACATCTTTCAAGTCACTTGTTCGTTGTTCTTATAAAAATAAATGTATTTTGCTTATACAATCGGAACGAATCACCAGGAAAACGCTCAATCATTGGCTTGCTGTTGCACTTTGAAATATGTACACTAACAATGGCATATTTTTCGTCTAGTCTACTTTATTAATTTGTACTATATCCAGATCCCAATCATACGTGCATTAAATTGTTTCCTTTCATCCTGCCATCATTAGTCCTTATTTGCACACAGTAATAACCTATCATCAACCATATTTTATTATTGTGTTAACAATTAAAACCGAGAGATGTTATTGTTCGTTGAATTAAATATGCTAATAGTAAGTATATTTAACACACGTATATTACCTATGCTGAAACCATTCAATTAACACACTTGTTTTAATTAAGATACTAATTACACGGTACAATATTTTCCATAAATTAATGTACACTCTTGAACCGTTGTCGTTTGCTATGCATTCACTGAACTCGTCGCAAGGTTTAATAGATACACTTCAGTTTATAACGAAACGTGTGCCGTTATAACAGTGGGAAGAATGAATTGCTTAATATGTAATTATGATACGCATTTATTGTGTAATATTATTATGAGCATTATAATATTGTAAACTACATCTACCATCACAACTGACCGGCTGACATATACACACATATAATATATTTCAAGCTTACTAATAAAAAATGTTCATTCACATTCCATTCCACCTTTCCACTTGCATTCACAAATATTCTCCGTCCATACAGGTGAGGTATGTACCCATTATTCGGCTTATCACAGAGAGAAATCACAAAAGCGATTTCAGAACAAGCAATTTTATGATTATTATGATGAATGAATGTATGAGTTTTTTATGCAGATGAAACAGCTCCACCAAAAAATTCAAATCAATATGAGCCATCATCATCATTATCCAATCAGTATAGTCCGGCGCGGCGGAGTGGGCTAATAACATTCAACTAGATCATTACACTGCAATATTTCTCCTATATATCATCAGGTGTCATTATTTAATCAACAAAAAGATAATTTTCAAGTATACAAATATCCATTGGTAAAAATTCGATTGTTCCTATCTATATGGCATTATATACAAGTTTACAAACACGATTGAATGTATGTTTGTTTGCATATTTTACTATCAGGGAGGCAAACAGTTTTTGTCATAACTATTTTTTGTTGTAAATTTGCACATCATATCAAGTCTATATTATATATTTATTCCACTTTTAAAAATTGTTTCTTGCTGTTCACTTTACATTAAATACTCTCTCTTATAATACGTGTTGTAAAAACAACGGTATTGTATTCATATGAACAAGATGAGAAGGCATAAGAAGAGTATTTCGTGGTTGCAAAATGTAAAATGCAGACAAGCAAACCAAAAAGTAAACACAGCTCCATTTTGATATTTCGTTTTCATCTACCCATTCACCCTTTTATTTAATCTCTTATAGTCTGACATTTGACTGTCGGTTTGTTTTTAATCAACCACATCATCATAATGATGATGATGATAAACATAATGGAACTTCCATCCTCTTTTAACCATATACAGGAAGGCAACTTGTATGTTCTTTACTTCAATTACATGCTAAATTGCTAGTCATGAGTAATTCGACATCACCACTACCACCAGATAGAAACATTATTTCGCATAAAAGGTAAACCAAGCCTGTATTTTGCAACAGGAGAGAAGTAAAAGGGCATGCAGATTATAATATGTACAATGTATGCACATTACGCGTACTCTGAAATCTGAAGAGTGTGCACTCCAAAGACGACAACGAAATCCTAATAAAAGTTGAGTCAAATTACTTTATCAAGCGCAAAATAATAATATGCCATCGTCAGCAAGGCAAGGGCAGGGTTTAAAATCTTCAATAGTTTGTTAATATTACAAAAGAAAATCTCTTCTCGTCTACTGACTCCCAGTGAAGAAGGTAAACAATTTCTACAGACACTTACCTATACAACCATTCATATATGATAATGATATTACGTTTCATATGAAAATTAGCAAAGAGCTTTGGCTCAAATAATGAATCTATACGTGCAATTTTGCGAGCAAGAAATTAACAGAGTCCATCAAAAAACCCTCAAGAGAGTTTATTTCATGTGCACCGTCGTGAACACAATCAAAGTTGGTTAAATAATAATTATCATCAACAATCTCCCCGCAAATAAAGAAGTAAACATCACTAACACACTGCCGCAGCGCAAAAGCCATCTCTACCAACCACACCGCTCACCGGAGATACGGCCACGCTCAGCATCATAGTGTGTAACAATATATGCTACAGGTAATGCAGGTGCCTATAGATGTATTTTGTGGCTATATTGTATACATTTTTTACGCTGTGTAGATTCAATTATAGTTGGTAAATAAGCCCACAATGTCATTTCACATTGCAAACAAAAATTATTTCCACCCTGAGGAGAAGACAAGTTTTATACAACATCATATTATTGAAAAAAATTATAATGGAGCTTTTTTACCCAAAAAACCAGAGTTGTATGTACCGAGAAATACAAAATTGTTACATTTTAAATGGCATGTTCTTGTGCGTATTTGTGTTTGTACAGCTGGATGACATTGCCGCAACAGTTTTGCATTACCAATTCGTACAAATGACCTTCCTCCTTCCTTACATGAATTTACTCTCGTGTTGTCGTTTGTAAATGCCACAACACAACCTTGTCAGCAGTCAACATTATCATTGTACGAAGGAGAGCTACACGAAGAAACAAAATTAGAAAAAAGAAGAAAAATAGTCGACGTTAACGACAAAGTATAGACTTCATGAAATACAAGTTATGCCATGCCTATAAATGTACGTAATGTAGTATACATTATTATACGTATGTTTCTACTTGACTTGTTTCCTTTCAATTGAGAACATCTCCGATCCCAATCATTGCACAGCAGTCAACTATTTGGCGTCAGCAAAGCAGAGATGATCATACTAATCCCTCTGAAAAAGAAGTGCACAATGATGTAATGATGACGAAAATGACAAATCAAAAAATAAATACCTACGCTTGCCTCACTTGACTTGTTGCGATTGAAAGCTAATTTTGAATAAATAAGACAGACACAACACAATAAACTACAACGTTAGCTATGCTGATAATATTAATCCTCTGTGATGCCGATGACGAAAACACCTTGATGTGACAAGAAAGCATCAAAGTTCATTAATAACGTGGCTCAATCATCCCATTATTATCCGATGCATAACTGTCTTCATGTACGCAACATGCAAAAGGTTTTGTCAATTCAATTTGACAAGGAATGTTATTGTTATCAAAGGCTTAACACTTCTCGATTGTCAGATCATTCTTGGGCAACACAGATGAAAATACCTGAAATGAAAGCAATTGACATAAAATGGTTCATCTCCTCTCCGACCGACCATGAACACAGTTGTTGCCGTGCATTGTGCAGAAGTTGTTCGATACGCCAGCAATAAGCAAATGATGTCCGATGCCGTGTGCCATAGCCTTTAGCTTAACTTTTTAAAACAAAACTTTTTTATGTTTGTTCAAATTGATTCATGGATCACGACAGCAAATTGAGATGCGAAATGAGACAGACAGGCGAAAAAATATGTTGACGGGTATAGGTAAAGGTAAAACTAGGTAGGCACTTTATGCAATCAGCTCAGCGGTAGATTATTGCAACTTGCAACCACGTTCGTGTTGTGTCATATATATTAGAAAACGAAAGGAAGTGCAATGAAATGTTAATAATATAATTTGCCTTTCTTCTTTGGTATTATCGTCGGTAGTGATTTAAAGATTAGATAAGTTTAACAGTCAAAATAATTGCATTAAATGCTTTCGAATGTGCGAAATAAAGGAATTTAGCTAGAAATAGAAAAATGGCTTTTTGATTTGTACATACATAGTGGGTACAGTACAACATGGCATGATCATTCATGATGGATATGAGCGGGGACAATATAATGCATGCTTAATCAATCATCTCCATACGTTTTTTAACTAACGCATAAATGTGTCACCAGTCACCGGTATTATACTCGCAGCAACACGTATACTTTTTTTTTCTTGGGATTATCATAAATTATCAAAAACTGTCCACTACTATCAGATCATATCAGCATTTAGTAGTATCATTAACATCGCCATTCAGTTTTTTCACATAATAATATAAACTATCGTACACATAGGTAGTTAATACTATAGTTAACCCCTACTATTCAATCTTTTCTTCGTGTTCTAACAACTAGTTAAGTTCAACCACTACTGCGTACACACACACAGCGATGATAATTCTGCTGTGCAATTCAATTGTCGTCGTCGGTCGTGATGAAGTGATAAAGCCAGCCCACCTGTTTGTTACTTTTTTAGCAAATGAATATATATGTATCCCACTCACTACACTACACACAGTTTTTGCCGTGCTTGACTGATGATTTAAGATTTAAGCTTTCAAAGTCACATTGCATTTTTTTGTGCAAGTCAAGTAACCTGACTGACTTCACTCACCATCTCTGCATCCGTACTCAACAAATGGCATCGTCTTCGTTGTTGTATATTTTTAAACCAGCACTTCATCGCTGTTTACTTTATGCAGCAGTAACACCAGATGCCGTCTAGCAAAGAATTACTTAACGGTAATGTACAATTTACCATTATATCCCCTTTTATCCTTAACTAGATACCACCTTCATCAGCAAACCACCTGCATACCACCGTGCACTTCTGCCGCCACCAACGCATTATGAAGAAATTTATTGTATGAAGTGAAGATAAAACTGTTACATACTCTGTTGTGTAGCGTATCTTGAATGTATGATGTAAAAATTCAAGTTTGGAATCTAATCAGCATAATAATATAATCATCATGATCATTTTAATATCCTATTTTGAATGGCCTTTAAAAATATGCTCTCTGAAGTTTAACTTGTTTTTAGTCGCAGACACACAGAGATACGTAAATCGAGATAAAAGGAATCCCTGTGAAGATGTCAGGTAGGTGGCAAAAAAGAATTCTCATGTGGAAATTTAGTAATAACAGTTTGGGTCAGCGGGGTAACAAACTTGTCATGTTGGTACTGTTGCAGGTGGTGGTGGTGGAATGCATTATCTTCTTTGCAATTTACGTCAAAGTTGGTTAACCAAAATTATCAATGAGTAATAATAGAATTGTAACAATGTAATGGTTGTAGCATGTACCTGGATTATCATAAGCATAGCAAACCGACCGCTTCTGAGATGCGATGGTTTTTATGACGTGATTGTGTATGCATCTTTGAAACCGCATATTTATCCACACAGGATGAGCATACTGTAAATTTGCAATTGCTCACGCTCCAATTGCGCAATAAAGCAATCCAACTTTTGCATATAAGGGACAACAACGCCTAATCAAATTATGGGATGAATAATAATTGCAGATTAATATATCTAGGTACGCTTATTTGTATTTTATCATATTTATAGACTTGGAGCTGTCATCACTCATCAAATCACACTGTTTGATGTAGAAGAAGTGTGAAACATAATTACAGAGATTAATGATCGCCACTGCAGTCAACTTTCTAGGAAGTTGTGTAACTTTGATTTTAATGTGCTTTTTATCGACTGAGAACAAGATAGCAGTAAAAAGGATGGACAGATAGCAATAAAGTCTACTTCTAGAGACCTATGTCATCTAATCTTAAAAAGGTATACACGTGTCCGTGTGCGCCTTAAAGTTTAGTGCATTGGTTGGTCCTCAACAGCCTCTGAAAGCATATGGAAGTATGGAATTTAAAAACGGAGACGAATTTATGTGTAGGGTTCGTAAAAGCTTAATTTACGCCACTCGCACAGAAATTCATGGCAATGACATTAGCAAATGTACATATGTAAGTAATGACTTAAAATTAGGTGCATTCAACTCCGCAATTCTAACTGTCCTTAAAAGCAATGAAATTTTAAGAAAACTTCCAACCTACACATTATTATGCCATTAAAAAATTCAGTCTCAAAGCCCCCCAATAAACGTCTGCAGCACGTTACGCTAATTGTAAGTACTTCATAAAAATCGGCTAAACCTTATAATGTTTTACATAATTCATTTGTCAAGCTATAGCCACACCTACTCGTTCTTTTGCGTCCATTCTCTCAACCCTTTTCCTCGGAGAACCAAAAACATTGAGTGAGGTTCAGAGACCGGTTTTAGAGGTATAAGAGATGAATTTTACCATGAACTACATTTATTATATCTTAAGGCCCTCTTTCTGGCAGGTTCTTGAACTTTACCTAGTAGCGTAAATCACCTATTATTCATATCCCTTATTGTTTTGGAAGAACATGTTACCGTTTATATTACATAAAACATTTGTCTTGTATTTTTATGACAAATCTCCCAGAGACCATTATTCACATGGTCAATTAATGGTAAACTGCAACTGCATACTGTCATATTGCAAGATTCATTACTGTGCATGAAAACATATTTCCAGACTTTTTTTACATTGATATATGAATGATAACGAACCATTTTCACATCAAACAACGCTGCATGTTTTTTGTTATTGCTGTTATATAATGAATGCTTATGCAGTTTTAGTCATTATTATGATTTATGAATATTAATAGGCTCATCTGTGATGCTATCATTTTTATGTTCATGATTAGCTACCTCTTCTACAGTGTCATTCTTGATTGTTAAAATTACACAGATTACAGTTACGCGACAAAAGAGTTTGTTGTACTCTGTTTTTACGCACACAGGTGTCTCACCTATTTGTATAAATATTTATTCCTATTCACAAGTAAAAGGAAATTCGACATAAATGCATGTGAACGTAAAGATTACCGTAATGTTGTTGTAGGTTATAAGAAAATAATATGCGGATAAACCAGTGAGCCTTCAAAAATGAATTGTGAGTAGCACAATACACACAAGCTCATAAAGGCATACTTCCAATTACCTTATTTCATTCATAACATTTTATGTTTAGGTGTATTATTATGTAGCTGCACATTATTGCATGCCATAAATTCTATAATTTAGAGAAGGAGCTAAATGATGGGAAGTTTTTAAATCCGGATTCACCCCTGCTTGTACTGTGACTGATTGTGCTTAGCTGTTATTTACACCTTCGAGAATTTAAATACCACATGCATGGGCTACCCATACATGTATAGAATGGATGCTGCCGATTTTATTTAACAAATAAGAAACTCATACCACCATAATACTCTCGTATACGTGCATATTATGTATTAAATGTTTTCTTCATTAAAAAATCTTGTATGTCAGCAGCGGTGCTAACGGAAGGAAGAATTATGCTTCACTCAAATCACAGTTTTTTCTTCAAGATTACGCACAAATTAACATACCATATTATCAGGGACTCATAGCACAGCTATAGTACTTGCTTCATGAAGCACTTTTTAATAATGAGATGGTATACGGTTTTTATGCGTCATAAGAAAAGGTTAAAAAAAAGTTGTTTATCGTCATGAACGAGACCGTATTTCACTTCACAGTAAAAGCTTTGCATGAGTAAATAGTAAAAATGGTTTATTTGTGTGCGCAAGCAGGTGTGTATAGAAAAATGATTACGCATAAAAGTATATAACATTGCATTTTACACCGCTTAAACATTATGATCAGAAATGAATCCGTTGACGAAGTAGAATATTGTTTAATACGCAAAAATCATCATTTGTAACCTGAAGCTATATTAATATTTTTATACCTAACAGCCCATTATAATATAGTAAACGAAAGAAAGCATATTAGATGATATTATTTGTGCTTGCATGAAAGATGAAACGGGATTCATTAGACTTTTCCTCTTTCCACGACGCGACGATAAAAAAGCGTACCTGCATTTTGCAAAGTCGACTACGTAGACTCAACAGGAACTCCGAACATTATACCATCCCACTTGATTGGAGGAGGAGGAAGCAGTTGACATGCACACTGCTCATCATCAAAATTCAAGCTTGAATTGAATATAGCAAAACCAACGTTGGTTGTTGTTACTCTTCTAATATGTTTAGCATAATTGCTAGTTTTGAGCATAATAGTACATCAACTATAATATTATCATCATCATAATAATAATTTATGAGTGTATCTTTGGGAAAGTTTTGCCTCCTTGCCTGTCTCATCTCATCAGCTAGCCTACTGCATGAAACGGCAATAACATTTTGTCATGCCCGCAGCCTTGTCGCAGTTACCTACATTTTATGGGATATTATAATCAGACATGTGCGTACCTACCAGTATAGTTTAATTTGTTAATTTTGGTACAGCAGGGTCGGTAGCATCGAGAAGGGAAAATCCCCAAGTCACTACCGCAGGCTGATTACTATAAGGGCAAATATTATATTTTTTAGGGAAAAAATAAGGTACGGTCGGTCTCAAATTTCGTTTGAAAAACCAACTGATACTCTCGGATTACCTAATTAAAATGCATCTATGTACGACGGCGACGGGATTATTATGATTTTATGATGATGGCATTCCTTTTATTACCAGAAACGGATCTTCCCCAGCAGGGAGGCGAATACCAAACAAGTGACTGAGGAAAGACGGCAGGCTACCAAACCAGAAGCTGTAAACTCTTACTCAAGCATATTTTTTGCCGTATGGGCCAAGACGAATCGGTTTGTACTAGCAGACAGTTGGTTGTAATGTAACAAGATAATTATGACTATATGAGAACTCATCTTAAAAGAGTAATTAGATAATTCAATGAGGGTTCACTTCACGCTCGTCGAAAAAAAAAAGTTGTTGAACTTGTCATTGACGTGACTGTGTTTATAGGGACATGCTTTCGTATTGAATTTTTTGCGTTTGTGCGTATATTTGGCAATAAGTTTGAGTTGTACAAAATGATGAAGTCGTAAATAAGTAAATTGTGTTCAGGGTTATCACGAATATCATGATGATCATGACCAATTCCTTCAATAATTCCCATCATCATCGTCATCTGTGCATCAATTGGCAATATCGGTAAAGTAGTTTTAATCAGAGTGGTCAAGTAATGAGTTTATAAGGTTTACACGGTATCTTGGAGTGATCCTCCTCTTCATCATCTCTCTCCGTTTTGCACGATTCAGTTACATTAGGTTTGCATTAGGTTTCATTATGTAGTCATAAAAAGTGTAATCAGATTTCTGCTTTTTTAAACTTTTTTATGTGTTATAGTAATTAAAAATCAATTTAAATGGTCGGTTAGACAAAAGGAAGACCTCAAAAATTGTTGGCCGAGAAAGTGTGTAGTTTGGTATTTGGCCTTTTATTACCACCAAAGTACATGATCATTAAACAAAGTCAATTACATTCCCTGCTTTTAAGTGCATGCTTCTCATTTTACTAACTTTTTTAGGGTTAGAGATCGATTCGTGATAATTGCTGTATTGACATTGGTCATTTTGCCAACAAAATATTCGATCCGCTTGTATGTACCATACTAAATTTGCATTGTTGCAATGTCAGTGAGAATATGAATTATTTAGTGGAGGGGCTACGCAGACACCTATGTAATCAATGAAATGCATAATATGGAGTTACCTTTACAATTCACACCAAAAGCACATGTAAATGCATATACCTAGGTATGTCAAGTAGAAGTTAACACTGAAATGAAAATTGCAATTTTTTGGCATTCAGTTTTATTACTAGTTTACATGTGTACGTACACAAATATGTGGGATAGATAGAAGCATAAGCATGCACACAAAATAGTTTATGAGGAGAGGAGTAGTATTTTTTAGCAACAACGTGTTGATTTCCGTGTCAGGGCTGTTCTAGCAAACAAATCATATTATCGCTTGGCATTTTAGACTACGCTTCGGCTTGGCTACACTTGCGACTATGACAGACCTGTCGGCAGCGTTATAGTACTTCTTTTATTAGAGGGAGAACATGTAAGACCAAGATCACTTCATCGTTGCCATCATAATATTAACACCATACTATTTTCTGCTATGATCAGAAGGCAAACAAAACTGTTACACTTGAGAACTTGGAGAAGAGAATCAGATCTGTTGCATTGTTGAAGCATGAATTATGCGTCCATTCATGGAGGTTGTTCTCTGTTGTGGACTGGCCAACCTAGAGACGAGACTAGAGCACGGAATACGTACTAATAAAAGTAGGTGGAAAAGTGGCAGTCAGGTTCAGGTTTGCAGTATCGCATGCTACAAAAACATTAGCATTTTTGGATGGTGATTGATAGCGAATTGCAATGAAAATGAAACAGTGATGAAGAAGGGCTATGACAAAGTCAAACCTACTTGCAACAGTGTTAGCAAGCATTTTAAACTACATGTACTACATGTTTGCTTCAAGTTTAATCACATCATAGGTTGTCAATAGTTCGCTACGAAAAAAATCAATTTCAATGTTATATCTAAAGTCCAAACCATGTTACGTTGTGATTTAATATGGGCATTTCAACCCCTCCCTCTGTCCACTACTCGCCAGTGGTTTTGTTTTTCGATTTTAATTTGGATTTATCGATACCTACTCCTCAAATTATCATGCAATCAAGTAATTAAATAATACCAACTAAGCTACCTGTAACAAAATTACGATATGAGTAATCAGTGGGAATGAATTAACATAATATTATTGTTTGGTGTAAAAAAGCGCATTTCAGACAGGTATTTCAAAATCTCCACATGTATGAATACGATTTCTCTGTTCTCACACGTATTCAATTTATCGATGTCATCATTACAATAGGTGCCTTCTCAATTCCTATTGTACCACAACCACATGTATGAGTGCAAAATAAACAGTAGAAACTAGAATTTTGGGACTTGCCATCGCATGGAGTAATAGCTTGTCAGAGATGGTGCATAGTGCACGTACGTACGTAGTACGTGTGCAATAATAACGCAACGCCTTTTTATGTGAGCGGAAGATAAGATTTAAAAACTTGGTACAAATCATATTTTTATTTGTTTGCTTACAGTTGGTACTAGTAAAATTAAACCTAGCTTATTACTACTCATTAAATATTTTAATTCAAAATAAAATAGCAAGATTTTCCTTAACGCTGCGTGCACATTTATGTACAAGAAAGAAAACGCTGGGAATTGGGAAATGACGCAAAAATGCATTTCATTTTATTTTTATTTGCATTACACTATTTCTTCGTCCGTTCTCAACAAGCGTCTCGTTCATTCTTCTCTATCAAGTACCATCTCACCAATATCTTTATGACATGAGCATAAAAAAGTATCATCATCAGTAGCAAAAGTGCTCGCGTATAGGTATGTAATCTCAAGATAATAAAACGATATTAAAAGTACGAAGGAGCATTAAAATTTACCTTCATGCAATAATAGATTAAATGAATGCATACTATATGTAATGGAATTATTAATGTTGATAAAACACAGTAGTAAATTTTTTGTCTGATCAACCCTAAAATAAAAAAAATTTTACTTTGCCTTTCCATTTATCTATTCGTGAAGTAAAAATCAAAAATGAACTTATCAGATCTGGTATAGTGAAATAGAATACGCTGGGTGTACTTTGCTTTAGCATTTATAAAGTGAAGCAGAGAATTTACTCAAACAAAAGCTGACAAGATTTTTACTTTTTCTACACATTTTATTGGATACTGAAATAAGGTTACTTGTGTTCGTGTCATTGTATCATAAAAATGGTTGGTGAGCGTCACTCTTACATGTTTAACATTAAATAGAATCAAATGTGAAGATGAGCAAATTTACGTAGGTGTCTTCATATATCGCGTGTTTATCAATAAACTTTATTCTCTTACGCTTACGTTAGTTATCGTAATCGTATCTGGAACTAATCCCTAACGATAATTCTGTTTTATTGTAGCAGGCTATAAAAGGCATTTTAGAATAGCTCTCCAGATTTTAATATTTAACTTTATCAGGTACATAGCTTGAAGTTCCTACTTTTGTTTGTCCGGTACAACAAAAACGCAAGCGAAAGGATGAATGTAATGCATTACATCTGGTATGGTGTGAACCCTTTCGAAAGAGTTTAAATAAAAAGCATTACGATTGCTGAGTGCAATGTGATGGAGATTGAATAAAATTAACACAAGCAGAAGATTGGCGTGGGATTCTATTCTTCATAAGTAAAAATTTGTAATTCGGTACCCAAAACGAATCAGTATGCAAAAAATACTACTGTAAGTACATTAAAACTTCAAAGCTTAGATAATATTTTACAGTATTATTGAATCGTGCAACACGGATTCATTTGAGAAATCAGCATAGAAGTAAAAACCTATCTAGACTTTGGAAAAGAATGAAAATTGATAATGTGAAGGTGAATTGAGGTTTTTATGTTTGATCATCATGTAATCCATCATGTCTCGCGTCGAGACATATTTCTCCAAAACGTCAATCGGAATCTTTAAATAGTTTTTAGGAAAAATCCTATAAACCCACAAATCTAACTAGCGCGACGCTTTTTATTCAGTCCATTAGTTTTCTACTTGAGAATTCCTTCGCCTCCACTCCTTGTCTTCCATCACTGTATCCCGTGCCTTTCAAAAGTGTCTCCTTAATGGACGATACCATCTTCCGCATAATGGAATTGCATTAAGGTTGGAAACAGTGAATGCGTTAAGGCGAGGGAAGAGGAGACACAGGAACAATCTTTCATCGTGTGGAGAGATAAGTCCCAAGACAAATTCAATGCCATGCTTTAAGTTATATAAGCCAATTTCGCTCCAGGCGAAATATTCTTAATGGTGGACGACAACAAGAAGAGACCGCATGATCATGATGATAATCTTTTTATAAACTTCTCTTTATAGTTTAAGAGAGACGAGACGGCTTACTTACATCATTCCCTTGCTACAATCACATCACACAAAGTGCACTCCCGGCCACAGAAACATTTTACTAGATGCATACACACAATGCATACAAACCAGCAGAAATACTTCAAACTTAAATGCAAACAAAATTACTAGATTCATTCCTCTACTGATACTACTGATACTCTGTTTCACCGCTGTGTATTGTATGTATTCTCGTCTCTCGTCCCTTCATTCTTTAGTCAACCTTCTCTTCTTCCTGCCATCGCATCGTCGATCATTATAAGAGAAGCCACAATATATATATATGTATATACCTATTTTGTATTTCTCCTGTGTGAGAACTACTTTTTAGGCAAATAATACTGGGATAAGGAGTCCATAATATACGATTGTATGAAAGCTCGACAAAGAAAAAATATGAGAGAGAGTAAAATAGATGAAGAGAATAAAACCCCTGAGAACTGTTTTCAGGTCTCTCTTGTTTCTGCCCTAAAAAGAATTGTCACGGATGGCTACAGATAGATTCTCGTTTTTTCGTTTTTGTTAAATTATTAGAGATGCTCTTTCCAAAGGCAATGCAAGGATATTAAAATTTCATCTTCTTTGTCCTCATTTTTACCATTATACCAATATTACAGAAAGTTTTATAGGTAATTGGTAATAATAACAGTATTGAAGGAAAAGAAAATATGCCTCCAAGTGCCAAAAAAAATTCACATCTAGTAATAAGTGAAATGCGTACGACATATCATCGTAGATAAAGGAGGAGAGAGCACCCAAAAAGTCCATTTCGTACATTATTTATTCTCTTTTTTTCAACAATAGAAAAGAACACACAAAAAAGGCTAAAAGCATGATTGAAATTTTTAAACAATTACCCTGTCCTCCTCTTCTTTTTGATAGGATGCAATGAGATGAGACACCAATCAACGACAAAAGAGTGTTTTTTTCTATATCCTGTCAAAAATATTTGAAAAGACGCTAATTGCTAATAAGCTGTTTATCACCCTTTTCTTGTCAATCTAACCGTCAAGAACACAGGTGAAAAACACCTTAACTTGACACTTGACAAGAAAACTACATCGTTCAGAATAACAAGTTGTGTGTACAGGTTGTAGGTGTGCATGTGCATCCACTTTCCACAAACCAAAAAATCAGCAAAAAAAATCTCTGCATCTCTTGAATTTTCTGCGTTTACTGTTTCGAAAGACACAGACACGCGTATCACATTAGATTAATTGGAAGATAGGTGTGTGCATTTGTGTTATTGCGTAGTTTTGCATTTTTTTAACACTTTGTCTTTTTTGATACGTCTTGTCGAAAAACCGGGTTAGTTATACTCTAGTGCAGTAGCACACACTTCAGCATAATATATCCTCAACAGAACACAGACCCATACTTACTTTTCTCACTTGCGGTTTATCAGTAAAAAAATATTTACAAGCAGAAGTAGAGATTTTTTTTTTGCTGACTGTGATTATCTTTAATTAACCCAGTTGGAATTTGTTTCTTCTCTCGTTGTTCTTTTTCTTTGTTTCACTTTTTTTATCTCTGCCGAGGGAAGCATTTTACTAGAACCACTAATAGAATAAGTGTAAAATAGTTAGGCCAACAATAAAGCATATTAGTAAAGGGTACATACCTTTTGTAATGCAGATTTTGTTGTATTATTTTCTTAACAATATCTTTTATTCGTTTTCCTTTTTTGAAACAATTATTATCCTGCTTCCGTTAAAAATTTTACAAGACGCTAGTTCATCATCATTATCGGCAACACGTTCACGTAAAAAGTAAAAAAAATAATAATGATTGTAATAATAATGGTATATGTGCCTAAACGAAATTGAATATGACACAGCAATAATCACACTATACGTGGTACACGATGCCTATGGATTTTTAGACAAAAGTGAAGGAAACACTCACTAAACATTCCATTTATTTCGGCAAATAGGTATGCCTATTAACATAAAAAATTGAAAGTGAAATTTTTTTCGCGAAGACACTGACAAAAGACTGAGTTTCGAATTGTGATTTTTATCGTCACTTGACAGATTTACTTTACAAAATGAGGAAAGGTAGTCGTCGGATGGGGTCATGTGCACTATGAGTCAATTGTTGTCACTGAATCACCAACATATAATAGTCAATTTTTTTTGCATATTCATATAATTTGATACGAGGATGGACTCATATCCGGCATGTAGACATATGTAATTGTAATATGAAAGAGTCGAATTGATGCATAAGATGCATTCACACTTTCTTCAAGTGTCAATAAAGGAAAACTTTTATTGCTCGCACTTTGTTTGCACAATCAATGCTCACCTTGCTAATTTGCTACTAAAGCATTCCGTTTTTAAATGGAAGTTATATTGTAACTGGCACGTAACGAATGAATATGTTTTTAGAAAACCTTACAAGTTATAAAATCAGTAGCTGGAGAAGTAATATTTATTGTGTGGTAAATTCCAGTTCTTTTATTTTATTCGCCTTTTATCATGACCTTATTATGAGCATCTAGCTTTGGATGACGGACAATGAATGGACTGCTGCTGTCCAAGGATAATATTTGTCAATGAATGGTGGGCAGAAAGCAAAATTTAAATAAAAACAATACACTTGACACGCTCGCAAACGCCTTGTCCTTAAATCATTTCCAAAGTAAATTCGGCATTTACTTAAGTTTGGTAAAGACTGAAGAAAGTGATATTATTTTTCCAGGTTAGAAGTCTGTCTTCCGTCCTTGCTTTTAGATTAAAAATGTCTTAATGTCATAAGAAGATTAACATCAACTATCGACATAAAACGGCATGTATCGACTTTTGGAGCTAATTAACCGGTTGCAAACTAAGCACTAGGCTGGCTAAAATGAAATTTCACCAACGAAATGTTGCTTCATTACATATACACTGGATTTCTTCCTTCTAACATGAAAGACGACATATGTAGAAAGGCAAACATTTTTTAACATAGTTGTTCTATGTAAACTTATTTATTCACAAAGCCGCTCCACCGTTTCCTTTGCACAAAAATGTAACTCGTTCTCAAACAACACTTTACTCACTCTCCCTCCACTCTTCACTTTGGTGTTTTTCTTTCTTTGCTTCTATTTCTGGCTGTCCTGGTGCTTCACCTACTACTTCACTTCACTCCACTCTCCTCCTCTCCATGAAAGCGGAAATTCCTTTTGACAGGAGGAGAAATAATAAAAACTCCTTCGAAGACACACGTTTTTTCTCCTTGTAACGTTATTTCGTCAGCACACATGGAAATGCATGCACGAAAAGAAAACGGCAACCGTTTAGCCCGTCTGTATAGAGTCCGTCATCATGTCGCATGAATATGAAGAGCTGTGTAACTATCTATCATTATATTATATAGTGTTACTGGGGCTCTTGTCTCTTTTTTAAGTAAACTAAACTATCGTTTTATTGACTAACTGTTATGGTATGCACAATTACTGGCTATTAAGGCCCGTGCATTTTCTTCTGTTGACCGACGACGACGAAGAACGGCCGATCTGTTCATGATACGATAATAGCTTCGGCTTGACTGACTGACTGAACCAACAAAAACATACCATGATGATAGTCGTCAGTCGTCATCAGCATCATCATATCGCAGCAGTCACCGTACCGTGTAGTAGAAGTAGTGCCTTTGTGTCAGTGAAACATTAGCAAACTGAAGCAGCAAACCTGTATAATACATGTATAATCAAATAATGTAATATAATATAATAGTTGTTGCTGGTACACAGGTAATGCCTACGACGTTCATATCTGTGTGAGCGCTCAGCAGCAATAAAGGTGAAAAAGGTAAAAAATATGTATTTTTACCATCAGTCATGTCATGAGTATGAAGACTACTGAGACACCACACCACCACATACATACCCTCAAATATATCTACATACATGGTCACGTTACAAAAAATGTTCATAAAGCTAACACGTAGTAAAAAACAACGTTTGACGCTGCATTTTCAGGCAGTTGTTGAAGTTGTTGTTGTGTGTGTGTGTGCTGTTGAATTTGTAGTCAAGAAGGGAACATCAGGCATGCATGAAGCTAGCAGCAGCCGTGGAGCGAGTATTATGTACAGAGAGAGGGGAAACACAATCAACAACACATGCATATTTAATACTGACAACTGAAAAAAATGAACAAATAACTAAAGAAAAGAAGCAAATAGTAATATAGCCGACAATGATGACTAGCGAGCTAGTAGTAAACGAAGGACGAGATGGAAATGAAATTTGTCTAATATCCTATATACATACGTAGTTCGCAACAACATTCATTAGTCTTCCTTCGTCGTGATGTTGTAGTGTCTCCTTATTGTTGTTTGTGTGATCCTGAAGAATATGATGATGACCGAGTGTGTGCACCTAAATCGGATATATGCATCGTTATTACAAAAAACTAATACCTTGAACTGGTACATGAAACATTTTGTTTTTTTTTCTTCTGCATATATGACCATGTATACATTCACCTAACAAACTAGGCAGGTAGGTATATACACATTAATACCAGTCGTCGACAACGACGACACCATCATCAACAGCTCTTCTCAAAGATTTACCCACTCAGTCAGTCAGTCATGGTAATCAACATGAAACCTTATTTTATTTGCCTACCTGTGCCTGCATATACCTGTGCGTATGGACAAAAGTAATAAGAACTGTTTGTGTAGACACACCGAGATAGTCAAGAGCTGATAGTGGGATGATAATGCCTAATATAATCCTGTGCTTGCGAGAGCTACTAGTTCCAAGCTTGAGGTTTCACACAACTCACATCGCATCTCGCAAGCTGTACCTAACCGCAAACAGTTTTTAAAATGTAATGGGCTTGTATTAATTGTGAATGAGCAAAACAATGCCATATAATATACTTTTACTCAAGGGGAAATTGAGCACATCGTTTCGCCAGTCTGCGTTCCAGTGTAATGATTTCTCTATCGCATGCAGATAATGCAAAATGATATACGCTCTTATTGTACTGCTGCTCGTTATCTCGAGAAAGTGGATAATTTTTGTATATTACAAAAGCATGTGCTTTTCATTTTCGATTTTCCAGGCAAGTGGATTCAGAGGAATGGGATCACGGAACCATTGTGAAAAATAAGATTCTCTAGAGAACTCGGGAATTATGTGGCTACACTCTTAATTGCATGTGTCAGCACAAAAGCATAACATTTATGGTTTCAAATATTTGATTTCAAGCTTGATCATTATCACGATGTATTCTCGTTATGTTTTACAAAGCATATACATACTTAAGATTAAAATAAACTCATCTACAAACCTTCCAAAACGTTATGTGCAAAAATCTCATGAAACATTGCGTTAATGAGTTTGATGTGCGGGTTTCGATGATATGTGTTGGTTAAATTTCGCTGCACATTTCATTTTATTGTGTTCATGTAGAGGACCATCAACTCAACAAACAATTATTCAAACATTTTACTATCATTGTTCATAATGGGGAAAATTCGACATTAATTCGCCGTAATAATGACTCCAAGTATTTTACTTTGGTAATTGCAACAATCGACACGGTTCTGATTTCGGTAGAAATCCTGGAGTAAACAGGAATGTGAAAATTCAATCCAAGGTTATTACTTTTGCTTATACAAAATCAAATTTTACAAGACGACTCGATAGTGGGGGAAAGTAGGATTTCCTTCAAATCATACCATCACTCTTCCTGCTTTTCCAGCTCGTGGCTCTCCAGTCGTAGTTTTAATGCTATCAAAAGTAACTTAGCATAAGCAATATTTCCTGAAATACGTGCCATGTTTACATGATATGCTTTTTCTGAGGTAACAACAAAGACGAAGAAAGCCTTCACGTCATTTAAACAGCAATAAACTTATAAGAATTAGATCATTCATTCGTTTGAGCATTTATAGTAAAGAGGATACAAATCCTTTATAGTCTCTTCTTTGAATTTAGTGACAAACAGCACGGTAAAAGGTTCCTTTAAGTTCTCAATGTTAAATGAAATCGGTCTGGATTTATTGGTAAGTACTGGCAACTATGTACGTACTAATATCATTTACCAAAAGTATTTTCAATTTTGCCTTGAAAATCGTGCTTGGTACGATCGATACTCATTTAAATTTTTATAATACATATACTTTTTATCAACTCTGGAGTCTGGAGAATTGCAAAATTGAATAACTTTGAATAAAACGGCAAATTCTATTGTATCATATAACTTAATAGATAACACCCGGCAGAATATCCTTATCATGAAATCATGTGCCAACACGTGCAACAGGCGTATTTTTATCCATTGTATGCTCTACATAAATCCCATATACTTGCTTGTTACTGCTATTGTTCCGATCGTAACAAATATCTGTATACAATAAAAGAATATATTGATATGGCCAAGTATCACTCTAAAGCTGATGATATGTAATGTATGCATTAAGTTTTGTGTTATTTCTACATAAAAGTGTGAACATTGTAAATAAGACTTTTGTGATGCTTGTGTACATACAATGACATACAACGTATCGAGATTAATACAACAAACCCACCCTTCTTTCTCAGATCTCAGGCCATATTTGCAAAATGTTCACTAACGAACATTTGTGATATTTCTATCAGAAAGTTTTATGAACCCCTATAGGTATGTAACAAACAACGCAACGATTTGTTGATTTCCTCGTAAATATATCATAAAATACAACATATCAAAAGTCAGGATAGATTCATTTTTCTGGGAATTCATAAAGAAAAAGCAAATAATACTTACATTCAACATTCTTTACTTACATGTGCTACTTATCCTTGGGATCACATTTTCATCTCAAAGTCTCAGCTCGGGTGTGTCATTGTCATTCTCCTTTTTCGTATGGTACAAGACGTAAGTTAAATGCAACATTATTGACAAATACCGCCGCACCATAATTCTGCTTATGACAAAATGACCGATGATATATTTACAATTATGTAGCAGAGCATAATGGATATGGTTATACATATGTATTTGTACGAACTGTTGTGAAATCCAGATTCGGAATTTTATAGTATGTATATAAGTTGATTACTGTTCGTCCCCAATTGATGCTCAGCTTGCATGTCACCAACATTTGCCAGAGAGAGTGACTTCAAAAACAAATTATTTTCTCTTCAAATTAGGCAAGATTATAGCCTTGATGCAGGTTAGGAAGGTTGCGGCTGCGGTACGGCTTTTGGGCGGTGTATGTGCATGACATATGTAAATGTTTATGCAAGGATGCGCTTACATACATAGTGTATGATACAGGACCTATACTACAAGGTAAACGGACGCATCGTTTTTTTTGGGAACTTAATTTCGCTGGCTTTATGCTCTCGTTAATCGAGCTTCTGTAAGTGAAATTGATCTAGTGGCTGATTAACACAGTGACCGACATTACCTTTACCAGCCGCAGATCATGTAATATTACGTAGACTTTGCATACATCTAGATATGTATTATGATCTGACGCAGATTTTCGGGAAATTTGTCCTTCTTCCAACAAATTCACTGACCTATACAACTAACGTACTTTCTTCCACTTTCCTAGGCTTCCATAGGTTTATAATGTATCTGTAATGAAAACTATGTGGATATGTTACGGTTTTTTTCAATTATGAAAAAATAAACGCATGTAGAATATCATCATTCATTAATTTGAAACAATGAAAAGTAGGATTGTCCTTTATTATAAAATAACTTAAGAGATGAAGGTAACATTAGTTTTTTTAAATAAAAGTAGAAAACCAAATAACCATATTATAAGTAACATTTTAAATGTTTCAATGCGTCTTAAATAAAATCAGCGTTATCGTTTAATAAATCTAAATCTACAAAACACATTTTACAGCTACATACATGGTATTTACACAGGGAGACGTTTGGACAGAAGTCACAGAAGAGTAGCAATAGGAGTCTGACTACAGTCTATCGATACAAGGGAAGTATAAAGTTGAATGTGGATCAGATTAATAGCTCATATCCTAATTTTCTACATTGGAAATGCTTGTAACGAATTACCTATTGAATGACAGATGAGAAACCAGGTATACAAATAAAAGCCTGCGTTGTTTCAAAGAAGGTCAAATTGTATAATCGAAGACAATGATGATCAATCTTTTAGTTTCAAGATTTTCTCAATTTCTGATAAGCTTCATAGAATAATAATTGTATTAGAGTAAATACAGAATAAGTTCAAATTTTGGCTTCTAGTTAATTTTTAAATACATAACCTATTAGATAAAATATATAAATTCTATGATTACATTCACTTGACTTCGACGGTCCCATCATCGACTAAATAATTGTATATGTTCAATCTTTCGTTATAAAGCCAAGTAGCTAAAGTGTTTTAAAAGATCATGAGATCATTTTGAATTGAAAAATACAAATCTACTTTCTCTAAAAGTACTTATTAGAGGACCAAAGCACATTACATTCCTCCAGAAGCAATGACTCGCAAAGATTCTTGACTGTTACAGTATTTTAAAAAAGCAATTATTGAACAACAATAAATGACACATAATAAATAACTCGTCAGAGGAGTTTATGCAAGTTATGGCAAACTTTAACTATCTCAATTCGATCAATTTTCAAGCTCAACTTTCATTTTGGATTATTGATTCAATAAGTTAGATATTACATTATAGTTCATTATTATACTGACAGGAAACTTTTAATATTAATACACACATTTTAGAAAACGAATACTAATTTTTACAGCCACCTGCTAAATGGCAAGACAATTCTTTTATGACAAAAGATACAAAAAGGTATCCTAAATTCTGTACCAACGCCAATTTTTTAATACAAAGTTAGTAAACAAATACCTACACGATCAACGTGTAGAGTCTAATATACAGAGATACAAATATATTATGCAATATATTATATTGTACAATATACTGAATACATGATCCCCAAAACTGTTTCTTGTTCGTAGTACAAGCGAATATTATATATGTTGTGATGAATATATTAATACTACTACAGCTACTTATACAACCGTTTTTGAATCCTTATTTGCGTCTTATATCCAAAATAAACCTCAAGACACCAAGGCATTCATTTCATCTTCAAGACGCTAATTCTTGTAATGGACGACAATAAGGCTACTAAAATTTAGAGTAAGTGAATATCTGTAGTTAGTTATTGCGTTTGTCTAGAAGGGAAAGAACTATTCCGAACAATTAAGACATTATCAACAGTAAAGAGTATACGCAAGACCAAGACTCAAGGAAGGTTGACTGAGAGTAGGAGAAAGTTGTACAAAAGTAGTTACCTATTATTATTAACAACAACTGAAGTTTTTTAAACGCACAAATCGCTAATGCTGTTGGTACTAAATACTTTTTTAAAAAACTACTGATTTGTACTGTACTTTAAACACTCTTTTCACGATCATGTACCACGTACCTACAAGTAACGTAACAATGAGTACTGGAATATTGAAATGGAATGGTTTTCTTTTTTGTTGGAAACAGTCAAAATGGTACACGTATTGAATTATTGGTAATGTAACGAGTGGGAATGAAGAAAGTTTGGCGCTTCGCTTTATAGAACCGATCTAGCGAATCTTTTGTTTCCGGCGACGACGATAATGCTTCTTTGCTACTTCTTGTCCTTGTCCTCCGTAATTCATGAGAAATAGTCCAAATACGATTAAAAGTGTTCCAAGCCACCACATCAGAGAGACAGACTCATCAAACAGTAACTGACCAACAACCGCCTATAAAAGGTGAAAGTTAAGTTACAAATCAGTTTTACAGCTTTACCTCCATTTCATGACCGTATATATGTGTATTGAGTGAAGCAACTTACTGAAGCAAAGAAATTTGCTGCCGTATTTGTCACAGTCGCCTCCAGAGATGTTTTGCAGTACCGGAGTGCTTTCACAAAGGTCCTCCACATTACCGCATTCACCAAGATCATAGCTGCAAATGCCACGGCTCGAATGTACCAGGATACCTTGTCACAAACAACGTATGATTGTTGCCGTGTGTAGTTAAGATGGACATTTGTCACTTGCTCGCAGAACCAAAGTGTTTCCGTCTGATTCATGGCAAATTTTCCAAAAGTACCAGCCAGCGCGGCGAAAACACCGGAAGTCAGCGCCAAAGACATTCCCTTTTTTCCAGTGGAATGGAGCTTTGGTGGTCGCTCCTTCTGGACTCTAACAACATTGTCTTCGTCTGTGTCTGTCGATGAGTCACTCATCTTTGATCCGGGAATCGAAACTTTTCCGTGTCCACCCAATAAAAACGACCACCTTGATTGCTAATTCCTCAGCGTAGTTTGGTAACAATTCTGCTAATTAACTATTTTCTGAAAAAACAAAATCCGACCAAAAAAATTAGAAAGTCGGTAAGGAGAAAGTACTTCCTACACACATACACACAACTGACATAACAATTAAGTAAAATCCATATAAAGTACAAAGGAACGCTATTCACTATTTGACTTTTTACACAAAAGAGAAAATAACACGCAGTAGTAGTAGTAGTTGTTTTATGCAAGTTTCATGAGTTTATTGAAGTCACGTCAGGCAGAGCACTCAATCCAATAAACTACATGCTTTCACCTTTGTGCATAATACATCCCAAAAAAATCAAATTTCTTTCCAAAAAGGGGAAGGAGACAACACATTATCTTAATGTGTCTGTCTACCTTAATAAAGAATGAAATAGCATACCTGGTGGAAGCTATAATGAAGGTACATAAGAAGAAGGTAGGTATAAAATGTTTGCTAAATGCTAAAGTTAGTTGAGACAATAAACAGGTGACATGACAAGTAAGTGGAGCGTCGTCCATCCATTAACTTTTCTCTACCTTATTCATAGGTATATGTATTCCTTTCTCTCATTTCTCCATATGATTACAAACTTTCACTCGGACTTGACAAAAGTCGTGTCGGGTGAACTCGCCTGTCATGTGAAAATGTTTTGCGTTGTGTTTTGCTTTGCTTTCCCTCATTTGGGAATTTCACTTTGCTTTCTGCTGTCGTGTGACCGTCGTCCGTGTGTGCACGTACGCAGCAACAACAAACTGCATAAATCCTTAATACTTTCACTTTTGTTTTAATAAAAGAGAGTGAAGCCTTTCTCCGGAATAGCTATGCACACATAAATAATATGTAGATGTGTTTTATAAAGTTTGTTATGCTTATTCACTCCAAATACATCTACCTAGTATTCAGGCTGGAAGACAAGCCACTTTACCCCAATGTTACTGGGCAAAAGAAATTACAACTTTGCATAGATTATAATGGATGTAAAAGATAACGATTTTTAAATGATCTAAATAAAAAACCGCCAGATTATCATAGTAAAAACCTAAAAATGATGCTGTGATTTGTCAACAACCCATAAGAAGGGTGCAATGCTCAAAGATGCCAAGTCAAGATGTAGGTGCAATGCAAGATCAAAAGATGAATGTTTTAATGCATTTAGCTCAACACCATATTCACAAGACATGTCATTATTATCATCACTGGACCACTAAACATGAAACATTGTTGAGAAATAAAGGATATTTCATTCTTATTGAAATCCCATGAGGAACGCATGCGAGTGCTAATACGGAGTAATGATAAAAGCATGACCACATATCAAATTAAGAGGGCAAGTAAGTTTGCCGTAAGGTACGTTATTTAAACTTTAGCTAAGATCACCTTCGTATCCAAAACAAACATCTTAAAAATAAAATGAAAGAGATTCAATAACAATCTTACGAAATCATGACCGTGACATAAAAAATGAGATCAATGAAACCAAAACCACACTCTTAAAGTTAGTCTTAAAGTTAGCGTCTTGGGCAGATCCACCCACTCCCACGTATTTACCATTACATCAAGATAACATAAATCAAATGAAATGTCACCAGAAAGTTATGCTTGTCGTGGCTAGGTCATCAAGTCATCAATATTATGATTTCCTCAGACATTTTCTTAAATGTATCTTTAAGAACTTTGGACTTTGATATTCTCTTACAAGCATGTCTCCACAATGTGCACCACAAAGCGTCTCCTCTCCCCCGTATTTCTCCGCGTTTCCGATGATTATATAAATATGACACAGCAAACAACAACATATTATATAACTGCTCCTCCAAGTTGGAATTAATTATCTTTGCCACACAAACACATATAAACAAGATGCCGCATTGTGTGACTTGTCAAAAGACAGAGAATACACACACGAGTGGGAAAACGTGGAGTTTATGGCATGATATTCTGTTTTGCACATTATAGATCCTCCATTTCTCTCTACGGAGGGAGCTTTACTTCTATAACATGCTATGTAGCATCAAAGATTGTTTTTCAGGTGTTCTTACAAAAGCAAATAAGGCTTACATAAAACTGTATAGTTATCATTGTGCTTATAGGACAGAATACCGATAATGATACTTATGCAGCTCAGCAGTGAGTTTCACAGATTCTCACATTCGTGAATAACCTCAGTATATACCACAACCATTTATTGTATGGTGGCTATGCATATTATATCACATCGTTATTTTGTACCCCGCCGTAAACGTGGGTATGAGTACATAGCTGAAAATGATAAGTCGCAAATCATCGTTAACTAGTCCTTAAATGATGAAACCTTATTATTGTAATTATACGAAGATGCATATGACAGCATCTATAAAGAGCTGATTTACTCTCACATATTCTTATAAAGTCTTTCTACGTTCTGTGCTCTTCCCCAGAGGTATTTTTCTTAATTAAATTAGCTCAAGATACTTGACAAGAGTTTTTGCTCTTCTTCATGTCTATAGGGGTAAAGCGAGATTCAAGTTATTTGTTAACCGAAATTGGACTAACATGAGCAGTGATTTAAGACAGACAGACAAACATATTCAATTCTTGAAATTTCAGTGACTAAAGCATATTCAGTTGCATGCCACGCACGACTGTTGTACGTGTTAGTTATGTTCTTAATTTTTGTCTACCTTTTCTGAGAGGTTTGTGTGTGTTAGTAAATATGAGTATAATATGATGTGGCGAAAAAAACTGTGAGGAGGTTCAATAAACGACACACGCTGCCGTTGTGAAAAATGTGTTCGTTACGATTA
The DNA here is from genome assembly GCA_004115045.4 of Sinella curviseta. Classification (NCBI taxonomy): domain Eukaryota; kingdom Metazoa; phylum Arthropoda; class Collembola; order Entomobryomorpha; family Entomobryidae; genus Sinella; species Sinella curviseta. The sequence goes on from CM023201.3 coordinate 32,761,083, forward strand.
TGAGAATTTTGCTGTGTGGAATGAGCTATTATTCAATTCATCTAAAATACGACAACGATAACAACTTAAATACGCGCATCGCATTATCATCATCATCGGATCGCGTATATATAAAAATAATATCAACTTGCCTGGCAGACAACCAGTTAACTGATATGTTTGCATTGCTACTGATGCTGCAACTGCAATTAAATTATTGTACTAAATGACAACGATATTAGTGAGTCACACTTTTTTATTCATTGTGTGTACGATACTAATTTGCCACTAACTAAACGAGATATGATGAAAAGAGAATAAATACTATAAGTAGTAAAAAATGATAGAAAGGTGGGGGCACGTTAATAAATATGCTTTATGGAGGCTGAAAGTTGAGAGTTTGTAACAGTAACTAGTTTGATGGTGTAACAGTGTAATTCGTCAGAAAAAAGTCAACAATCAAGTTGGAGAACGCAGAGGGCAAAAAACAACAAAAGGTAAAACTTAAACTTGTTGTGCATCGTGTGTTGTTTGTGAGGAGATTTGTGTTATCTTCTTTCTACTCTTTATCGTCATAATATTGTTATGAGTCATTCGATTTTTGTCTTGTAATGTACTACGTACGTACTCGGGCTTTAATTTAACTCATGGGTTATATCTTGCATAAGGAACGGTAGATACACGGCACGAACTTAGGTTATCATTAAAAGACATAATTAATCGTGTTTCAGTCGAGGGATACTTTTCTTTTAAATAGCGTAGGCATAAATAACGCTCAAAGGTAATATAACATTTTTAGCGCAATCTACGCTCAGTCATCATCAAATTATTTTTGCAATCCATAAAATAGGATGATTAGTATGATTAGTCTTGTAAATTATGAATAGAATAATATTACAGTATGTATAGGTTTTAAATATGAATGTGCTTATCCATAGCGGTGGTTCGGTGCGCTGCGCGCATATGTAAGTATATCATATAGTCATGTTGAAGAAACTGTCACAAATTTCACACGATCTACCTTGACAGGCTGTTTAACATATTTCCTTGTTGCCAGTGATTTTACTATTAAAACGCGTGCCAACAAAAACAACAAAACCTATGTGTTTTATATCATCCAATTTGAATCGAGAGACGCTCAGTCAAATTATTTTTAGCAAACATTAGAAGTTTAAATGAAGCAGTTTTTGTAATGTAATAAAAGTTAAGGATGTATACCGTACTAACGATCATCATGAAAAATAATCCCATTTAAAATACATAGTAACTGAACTCAATCTACCTCCTGGAGGTGGATAGCAACCACTTCTTTGGACGAAAACTCAATTATCTCTGGAACCGTTCGAGCAATCCAAAATTCCTCCGCACAGTAAGTACTCTAAAGTCTTGGGAGCACGAATCTATCGAATTCATTATTATACAAAATAAAACCGCTGAGGAGTGTCCAAAACTGTGCTTGTAAATTTGGTTGTACCGTTTTGGACACTCCTCAGCGGTTTTATTTTGTATAATAATGAATTCGATAGATTCGTGCTCCCAAGACTTTAGAGTACTTACTGTGCGGAGGAATTTTGGATTGCTCGAACGGTTCCAGAGATAATTGAGTTTTCGTCCAAAGAAGTGGTTGCTATCCACCTCCCGGAGGTAGATTGAGTTCAGTTACTATGTATTTTAAATGGGATTATTTTTCATGATGATCGTTAGTACGGTATACACCCTTAAAGTAATCCTGATCAGTCTTGCCGTATGTCACTGCTAAATAAAAACTGTTTTTGGTGTTTTTCAGGATAAATTTTATTCCTGTGGAAGATCAAACCTTTCGTAAGGAGGATTACCATTGCCACTGCTCGGTCGGCTAGTTGAAAGGTAACATATTTATCTTGGTTGAAAACTTATGCTTTTCTGAAAGGAATCTTTCGAATTTGCCGAGTGTCATGGATGATTTAATTTTCTTACAGATTTCTTGGAAATCGTCCGTCTCTGGATTTTGGATGAGCGTATTTTAGACACGAAACCACTTCCATTCCAGCGCCATGTACTGTCTTCAGTGGTTGATTCCCGTACTACTGCTTCCAAAGCCGGTTAATCCGGCTTTAGTTCATAATCATGTCATGTTCATGGTCCTATACCTCACCGGATTCTTCCTGGAGCGGAAGCCCTGCACAATTTGTTCCCTAGTATTCATAGTTGCTGTTGCACTATTGTGCTACTCTGGGCTAGGCAACTGTCTCTTCTGGAGCTCCAACTGTGACACTGTCCGATGTGAAAATGGTTAACTTTTAACGTGACATTTTAGTTTCTCATCGCTTTTGAAGGTAGATATCATTTGATCTTGTACTGTTAAAAATATAGAATAGAGACTAGTCATATTATTATTTTGAGTACTGAATACCAATATGTATTTGTGTTTTCTCTATTCCAGATACTTTTCATTGGATGCTTTTCCTTCGCTCATGTTTGTTGGAATATATTTCTTAAACTCGGATTGATGAAACAGCTTTAAAATTTAAAACTACTCATCAGATGAAACCTTTATATTATACAATAACTAACGTTTTTACTTGGAAGATGGACATTCACAAGCGAATGAAATTGAATTTGAAGCTCAATAATCTAGAATAAGTTTTCGTTCTACATACATAACATAACTTATTAAATTTTCCATCTATTTACGTCGACTAGATTCCGTTTCTTTTGAAATTATCTTAGATATAATATATCATATGCGTATTTACAATTTAGGATGTAAAATGTCTCGAAAATCTGTAGAATAACAGTCCCCAGTCTACAAAGTTGTGTGAGATTTTTAAGTATTAAATGTAAGATTGAAAACTTGTACCGATATTATCAATATACGTTTCGTTATCGACTAAATAAATCGAATCGACCATATAGATTATAACGCAGCGAGTTAAAGGAAGGTGGAGAAATTTTTGAAAGAGACGGGAAATGGAAATGTGAAACAAAACGACCATTTAAATTAAACACAACGTTTCCAGCAAGAACCTTATTTTTTTGGTGTTTCACAAAACCTTCAATTTTCTAAACGAATTACAGTGTGACTACCCACACGACTAGAAATAAGTTGAAATTACAACTTGTAATTTTACAAGTTTGCAAACAGTGTTTCATAAACAGAACAATATTATTGAATATGTTGAAATTTCACGAATCAATAATTCTACTTGAAGAAGGCGTAATGAATATAGGTGCGCCGTCACGTTTGCAACACACTGGACAAAGGTATATTGTATTTTGTCCGTTGCATGGAAAGTTGTTCAACTATTGAGGGTATATATCAAAAGAAAAGAATCAAGAATATTTTCCATATATTATACAATATGAAATATTAATAATAATATACATTAATTATTACATTTTCTAGTCATGAAATACATATTGATCCATGTATTTTGTGGACTACATAACATACATTTTATGTAACTCTACCTATTTTCTCAAACTGTTCGAAAATGATATCCAGGAAATTGTAGTATGTATTCCAAAGAAATTAAGAGAAATGCCCGGATAGTGAGATTATATATCTTTTTACTCCGTTTTCGATAATTGCGTATGTTTGGACTTCCTTTTACACTCCGATTTTTTGTAGTAAAGCTTTTGAAACTTTGCAATAATTTTGGATTGTCTAAAATACAAATGCTGACAATAATGGTCAGTAATTATGTTGGTGTAATGTTTTGCCTAGTTATTTAAGTGGGATTAGAATATCGCCCGATTGATAAAGAGAGCGGTTTTGCAACAGTTTGTCAATCCAAACCAGATACTGTGTATCAAAACGATTTTGAATTTAAAGTGTACGTATTTTTATGTAATAGTTTCCTTAAAAAGACAGATATAAAATGTAAAAATAAAAGTATATTGTGATAACATGTTAAGTTAAGCTATACCTTGAAGATGAAAATAAAGTAAAAATAACTCCACAAGAAAAAAACGAAATAAAATTTAGAATGATACCAAAAGAAACAATCTTTTGTACTGTTATGTATTTGAATTGAATTACTTTCGAAAATGAAAAACTCTTACACGCATTTTTCATTTTTGTCATTTATTTCATCACTTTATGTATCAAACTTAAAACTGCAATATTCATTCATTAATAATCAATCACTTCAAGATAAGAATATTGTTTGTGAATACAATAATACGTTTACAACTAGCATTTTACCGTAGCAAACACAACTCAAAGAACTGTGCTAATTTAAGACAATTTTCCAATACATGTATTTCGTAGACCATTAAAACACATACACAAAATAGTTAATGATTCACATTTTCGAACTCGTAAAATAAAATTCAAAATTCACACCTCCTCTCAAACCACTAATCTAAAAATGATCACCAACCAATACCGTAGACACATTCAATCAATGTCAATCGTTTCGACCTCGAACACTGCAGCTTCGTTAACTGCTGATAAGTCTTCTTTCCTTCGCTTCTTAGTTGGAACCCCGTCATCCTCTTCCTCCAAAGAGCGCTTTGTACCCAAAACCTTGATTTCATCTTCTTCCACAGGTTCTATTATTTCTAGATCATCCTCATTATCTTCCACAGTGCCGGCATCTGTAACACATTAATAATAAGTTTCAGATATATTCATTCATACAGTATAATCCTACAACTGATTGTTTGATGTTCTTTTAATTTACCCTTAGAAGATGAAGCAGCTTCTTCCTTGGCATTCCCATTGGTAGGCTTCGCTTCTTCTTCCTCTTTTGGCCCTAGTTGTGATCTGTCACCTATTATTTCAAAGCATTCAACAGACTTATCACGTTTGCCAGCTTCTTCTTCGCCCATTGTAATGATGTTGACGATGAGATTGTAATTCTGATGAAAATCATCACAGGTGAGTCTGGTGCCGTTAATGATTTTGAATTCCTATGATATCAATCAACAAAACCATGATAAGTATGGAAAGCTACAATATAATTCTGCTGTTGACTATCAACTGTAATTATAGTCCTTCGTACCTTTAATAGTCTATCGCCAATGTCATCAGTTTCACCCTCTTCGCTTGAGATCAAGATGGTTCCACAACCATCAATAATTTCGACATCTGGAGCAATCATGCATAGTTCTTTCTTCAAAACTTTCTCGTTCAGCATTTTCACAGTCATCTTTTCCAAATCAATTTTTAGCGCAATCTGTAAAGGAGGTAAGGTAAGTTAGTCGTTCCAGTGTATATTCTGTTCTTTTGTAAGTTTATACTATTTCAAGTTTACATACTTCCGGTTTCTCTCCACAAACATAGCATTTAGGGTTTGGAGCCATAAGTTGGTCGAAATGATACAATTCCTTCCTCATGCTTACACGGTTTTGGATGTAGACCTTCAGAAGAAACAGGTTTTACATTTTACAAAATTATAGAAGTGGCAAGAAGCTCAATTCCAATGACATGCATAATCTAAAAATAACTTACAGAGTTGCATTTAAACCAATCTCCCTTCATAACTTTGAATGCTGTCATCACAATAAAGCCTCCCACAATTGCGTTGGTAGAAGCTATCGCTGGAATGATGTTACCGGCCATTGCTGTTTCAAGGGGTCAAAACAGTCCGGTATTAATATATTATACGTTTATAAGTAACTCACAAAGAATGAAGAACAGACAAATATTATTCACATTTAGTGTCGAAGCGGCTTTTCTGAGCAATTCCAAATATGTGGGATCGAATATTAGAGCATGCAGTTACAAAGTCCATTGCTGCATCATCATCCTTGTCCCAAATTAAAACTTCGTCCTTTTCATCCTAAATATTTTGCAGTTATTTTTTTATTTATGATCCCCAATGAGTTTGTGTTTATATTTAAACTTACTGCTAATCGATCCTTCAAAGTTCCAACAGTTCTCTTAAAGACGTCGGCGCATTCTATAACTGACCATAAGCGCTGGTCTTTCAAAAGTACTTGAGTTTCACCAGAAGAGGCACTGCCAGAAGCAACTGGAAAATTTAATGTCAGGTTGTTGTTAGTAGTGCAGAACTAGTTCTACATTTTAATAGATCAACCAAGTTACCCGCATCAGGCAAATTGTTCCAGTCCAAAGGAGTTGGTGGCCTGCGTTTTTTCCACAGATTGTGCATGGACAACAAATATGTGATGTCATCATTAAAGAACTTCTGGAATAACTTTTGAGGGTCATATTCACAATTTTGAGCCCATTGACGAGTGGATACCCTTGCTAGTGGTTGACCGGTTTCGTTTTCTAGCGCTGTCTTTCCGGCGTCCCCTGTATATCGAAAGAATACATATATATAAGCATGACAAGATCGTATTTTTAAATGACAAAACAATAACATTAATTCAATTCATCTGGCATACCGATAGCTTCTGGATCAGCAGAATCAGGCGAGACATCCTCATCTGCATCAGCAAGTCCAAACAATTGACTGGAAACAATAGAGTTATAAAGTATTTTTGAAGTTAATTTCCAAATTTCATCAGGGGGTCCATATGCCCAAAAAATAAACAAAAATTTCTGTGATTTTTTTGACGAAAAAATAAGAACACGGTCAATTATAACTCCATAAGAATACATGGAGTTACCGAGGAAATAATATGTTCTTATTTGAAAACCCTCAGTCACACTTTTTTTGCCGATTTTGCTTTCGATTACATTACGGTGCAGACTCTAGATATATATAAAGCTCTTTGAATTTCATACATAAAGCTTGCAAACTTGCGCAATGTTATGTTTACTCACTTGAATAAATGTTTTGCCCAAACAATACAATGAATAGGCTCAGAAGGGGTGTTCCTAATTGTGCAGCCCGGAAATGTTTTCTGGTGTGGTCGTTGGGTGCAATCAAAGCATTCCGTAACGCCCTTTTTGTGGACCTGAAAATAGAAATAGATTTTTTAGATAGATGGACATTATATCTGCATGACAATATCATTAGAGTAGAGGTAGTACCGTAACATGTCCCATGGTTCCAGATGATCCAGATTCAATCAATGGAATATCAGCGGCCAAACACATTCGATTAACGTGGCTCCTTGCGTTTCGATTATCCAATGCGTTCAGCACTAGCCCATACTGCTTATAAAAGTTAACGTCATACTTGGTTCTAAATAGGGACAAATACAAAGATTGATTAAGGCATTATTACTTGAACTTCCGTGCACGTTCAGTTCATACATCACATATTTGAATAGTAATCGTAAAGTACAATTAAGAATCTTACTCGGTGACGCTGTCATGATAAGCAGTAATGTTCACATTTGGATTGAATTTCAACGCAGATTCCTTTGCGACAACCGACTTTGGCCGACCAACGTGCTCTCGACGAAACAAGAACTGTCGGTTAAGATTGCTAACTTCAATGGTGTCCAAATCAATCTAAAAAACAAAACAACGAACATATTAATAAAATCACCTTAAAAATATGCTCGTCAATATGTGTCAAGGTTGAAACTACCAAAAATTGAGCAACTCACAATGTGTATGTCCTTGAAACCAGTAAGGACAAGATTCTTCAGTAATTCACAACCAACTCCACCAGCGCCGACAACCAGGATTTTGGAGTTCAGAACTAACTCCTGGACAGTTTTTGGAAGAAGCCCGTTTATTTCAGAAGCCATCTTCAAACTAACCGATCCTTCTAGATCCGACTAACTACCGGAAACAAGTATTTTTTAGCGTCCCTTTCCTTAGAAAATTAAAATCCCGATTGCGATTCTTATCCACAAATACGACTAATCAGAATAAAAATGTTCCAACCAAACAGAAACAATGGATGAATGGTAGAAATTTGAGAACACAAATTTGCTACCCTCAAATTTGAACTCTAGATCTAGAACACTAATTGATACAATGTCAACTCAAGTTTTAAAAAGTGACTGCAAATGTAAGTAAATGCTTAATTGTGACCGGTACTACAAAGAAACAATGGACTACGCTTGACTGCCTGTCAAAGTCGCATAATAAACTTATCTAATCTTTTTGCAAAAATAAGTTTGGCTTTCGCTTTTTGTGGTGGCTGATTTGTGGATGCCGTAGTTTTCGTTCCGCTGTGATTTCCTGGAGCTTTCCGCCGGCCTCTCGATCTCAATCTCAGTGTGCCCACCCACTGACCATCGTGCTCAATTCTCTTTGTTGCTGTTGGCTCATGCCACCGCCACGGGTATAGTTTCTAGTAGTATGAAATGCAATTACATTGTCGGGCAAAATAATGTAATGCATCATTAATTGTTAATTAAACATAAAAACTAATAGCATTACGCCAACAACCATACTACTAGCTTCCATTCATCTCCCTTTTCCTGTCATCAGTTGGATTTCTTGATTCCGATTCCTACCGTCACCGTTAATTTTTTTTTCACATACTTTTTTCATTGGCTCCAATTCTTCCAGTAATTGAGCAATTTTAATTACATCTTCTGTTTATATTTCGTCCCCACTAAAGTAACTTAAAACCGCGGACGCAAATGGAAAATCTTAAAATATTACCCAGAATCTTCTGATTCCTTCCCATTCAATAGTTTAGGGATATTTCATGGGATTGGGGATTATTTTCATACTTTCATCATTTGTCCTGTGACAGCTATGCGTGAGAAATGATTACTTGTTCGTTGGATTAAAGACATGGTTTTCGAAAATGAATTTTAGTTTTTATTTTATTCAATATGTCAAATACAAATAATAAATGCATGTTACAAAAGGTTCAGTCCAGAGAAATACACGCTCACATTTATTCCCTTCCTTACTTTATATTTATCATCATTGGAATCACTTTTTTGACAAAACGCCCATTCATTCAGTCGAAAACGTAAAGGTACCTTCGAATATTATAAATGCATTTTTTTCTAATGATTTTTTTTCTTGTAAAATATTATCCATTAATATGTAAAATAATGACAATGCTAGTTAACAGATTGTCACGTATCATTAATTAACTAAAATAATATTATGAATATTTATGTCAACAAAAACGCAATATGTAAGAAGTAAAGATGAGTATTTTTGTTCATGTTCAAGGAAGTTTGTAATTAACTAAGTAATTAATTATTTGACCCCTTCTGAATTTGGTGAATAGCGGAATAATAAAGTTATTGCCACCATTTTGATTATGTCTACGCTAACTGCTTTAGTTAGCAGAACAGCGTCCTTGATTTTGAAGACACCACTCGGGTTGGAGACGATCAGCGTTGATGCCTCGCTTGACGAGACGCTCACGATGATGAATGAGACGGTCAGCGGCATCCCTCCAGGAGGAGAACGGGTTCGCCCACAGACGTTCAGCGAGAGCGGCACCTCTTGGCCAGACCTTGGCTTCCAGGCCCATCTCGTCAACTTGTTCGGACCAGAGGGAAGCTTCACCTCCAATGATTTGACCAGGTTGAAGGTCAATTTCTTCTGTGGTATTCAGCTGAGCAATGACACGAAGTGGGTTGTTGTCGTAAACTCTTTGCCATGTCTTGTAGCCACCGCAAGATCCACGTCCTTCACCCATCTGCATACAAACATACAAATTGTTTTAATTAACAAGTCCTTGATAACACGCTAAATATTTAATTGAACATGGATTATGTTTTACCCAATCTCCAAATCCGCAATCGAATTGCCAAGAGTCCCTGTTTGCAAAGATGACTCGGTATCCCTTGTCCAAAATGGCAGCCAATGACCTGTCTCTTCCACTGTTACGGAATGTGACAATGTATCTCTCAGGATCGAGAATGTTTTCAATGTTCTCTTGTACAAGCAAGTTAGAAGCCCAGACAATAGGAGTAAGTTCAGTTCCTCGAGCGGCACGAACCAGTTCGACGTACGCACGTCGTTGGAAGGTAGCCCAAAGTTGAAGGAACTCTCTTTCGGTTCTGTTACGTCGTTGTGCAGCCAAGAAGTCAGTGATCTCCTTGCTGCTGTTCCAGCAGTTGAAGTTAACATCATCGCCACCCATGTGGAAAGCGTCAGTGTCAAAGACTCCGAGGAGATCTCTGTACAGTTTGCCAAGAACAAGATAGGTTTGCTCATTGACGGGGTTCAATTGTCCGCATGGAGGTTCACTGCAGAATTGATTCCATGGTTCAGCATTAACGCAGACTGCCATTGGTCCTCCAGAGGTGACGGAAACTGGGGCAGGTTGAATTGTGTTTGGTCCGGGTTGCACAGCGTTGCTGCGCTCAAGTCCTTGCCATCCACCGCTAATGTGAGAGGGGGCATCCAATTCAGGAATAACACGAACGCCTCTGCAAACGGAAAAATGACGCATATTTAATTAACGTTGTCATCATTCCATGGGGTTATCTTGGTATTTTTTAAACAAAATTTACCTGATTCTGGCATATTCGACAAATTCCTTGATTTCCTCAGGGAAGTAAATCTTTTCAGGAGTGTAAGCGCCATAGAGAGTAAGCTGAGGCACACGCTGAGAGTAGAATGGGAAGGAGTGGGAGTCGGTGATGTGCCAGTGGAGGGTGTTCAGCTTATTGTATGCCATACCGTCAACCAATTTTTTCATCGCTTTGAGGGAAACAAAGTTTCTTGACGTGTCCAACATCACACCACGGTACGCAAAGAGGGGTCTGTCAATGACAGCTCCAGCGGAAACGATTTGAACGGTATCTCTTTGTTCATCGTACGCAATAAGCTGACTGAGCGTTTCGAGACCGTGACGTGCGCCGAAGAAAGTGTCACCTCTGACCTCAGCAGTGACGACATTTCCTTGAGTCTCAATATCAATCCTATAACCCTCAGACGTTTCGAGAGTTAGACGCTCCTCTGGATCGTCTACGACAACCTGCATGACGCAATACATGATACCATGAATAATGCATTGTTCATAAGACAGTCGCCACGCCATATAGAAAGCAATAAGCACCTTGTGCAAAGTCATGTAATTTTTCGATGCTACTGTAATGCATAATTTTTTATACCTGAACTTGAACAACTGTTCCTTCAATGACGTTGTCATACTGTTTATCAAACGGGTTCTTGCCACCTTCAACATGGTTGGGATGCATGCGCAAGATATTGCCCTGGAAGTCTTGGACCACTCGGTTAAGCAACTCTCGGATTCTGTCTGTAGGGGCTGTGACTGGAAGAATTCTTAGGTTTTGCGGCTTGAATGGTACGACGACACGACTCAGTTCAACATCACCTACACGCGTAAGGAGAGGACATTACATTACATTTTTTAGCAAACGTGATAAGCTTTCCAGTACTCGTCTTAGTGAAAATGCTCTTTTTCAGATCTACGGATAGTAATAATACCTATCTTTTCTCTGACATGAAAAACTTAAATCATTCTCCTCGTTTCCCTTTCATTTCATCATGATCGTGATCATCCTGACTATTATAGCATTCATTCGCGTTGAAGTATGTAAAAAAGTGATAATATATTATAGAGGTATGATAATAAATTGCTATCACATCTCCCATCCATCCATCCATCCCTACTTATTATGAAAAAAGCCAAGGAGTAAAATGCGAAAGCAACTTTTAACAACAAAAATATTTCTTTTCTTCTCTTTTAGCAGAAACTGGTATTCAAGTCGAGTTGTTTCTGTTGGTTTGGTGGTGGTGCTGCCTCTGCCTCCACTTTTGACTGATCTACTACATTACGCTTTAACGCTTATATGATTTCTCTCGTCTGTTTTCTTGCATGAGGGCATTGACTCGGCAGCGAGTGGCAGGTAAGTCTTTGCCAGGCAGCAGGCGTATGAAAAAAGGTGAAACATGTTCCAGTCGCTAGTTCTCTAACTTTTCCGATGTACTTATAATGCGAGGAGGTGATCTTTAATCACCCCCTCTTTTCCTTTTTATGATGCTACTACCTGGCTATCTGATTACAAGCTTTTAAATAGGCACATATACGTAATCCCACTCTTCTTGTTTGAAAAATTAATTTGCAATATGAATGCTATTGTTTCAAACTTTCAAAAACTTTAACGTATCATACTGATGACTAGGTAATTCATTTGGACTGTTCAGAAATGGTTGACTAAACTATATGCTACGGTCGAAATCAATAAATTGGTCTAATTGAACATTCGTATATGCTTTGCCTTGCTTCGACTGAAAGTAAAAATGAAAGCATCGTTCTCTATATAACCTGCACCGACTGGATTTTAATTGCCTATCAATTATTAATAATAGCGTGGTAATCTCAATCTACGCTGATATGTTATCATCGTGAAACGATATTTTTGCTTCTGTGTTCTTAATTATGAAAATATTATAGGTATGTATTTGGGTAATTCTTACCTGTCGGTCTTGGCCAAATAGCACGGAATCTTCCACATCTCAGTCTGCAAGTGTCCAAAGATTGGATAACGGTTGAGTCTGATCTGAGTTTCTTTACGCATGTACCATTTTTACAGACGTACGTCCAGGGGGATGGCATACTAAAAAGATAGAAAAAATGTCAAATGTCACTTTTCAATTCACTCCCCAATTTCATATAGAAATTTGTGCTTATAAGATGTCTTTTAATTCTTTTAATTTTAATATACTCACCGAAAGTATGACTGTGCATTGGATTCTGTTGGAAGATACACTATCGCAAATGCCGCCACAGTGGCAAACAAAATAACTAATTTTAATTTATCCATATTTACTTAAAATACTAATTTGGTAAACTACCCTAAAAATTGAAAAATTTAACTACTACTACTACTCCCTTCAGTCCAGACAGGGGAAGAAGGGAAGGAGTTAAACGAAGCACACACAAGTTACAATCTTCAACTACTCTCTCTCACTCTTGGGATTGTACGGAAGGGGTCATGCACTCCGAACCACGGTTTCCTTAATACTGACAGACTCTGTTCGCTGGTTAAGAAACCTGAAGTTTCAACCAAAATATAAAAAAATCCAAGCCACATTAAATAAAAAAACTTGACCGGACTTTTCTTATTCATCCATCCGTTCATAGACTGGTTAACATGGAGGAGGTCATTATACACCATGCTCAAACATACATTCATATGAATAGACAGGTACCAGGAATACGTAATATTGAAATACCTGACTAAAGAAGAAAAAAATCTTTTGGACTGTTCTGTTGTTTGTTGTTGTTGCCCTTTGGGCAGTGCGGTTTTAGCGATTTTCAACGATTTAGCACTTCTTGCAATGATCTTCCTTCACCGGTAGGCAGGGAGTATCATTATCATCATTTTATTACATACGTACAAACAGGCCTGGCAGTGGTGGCAGAACATACCACCTAATATGTATCAAAAGTACATGATATTACACGAAAACTCATTAAGAGTCTTTGTGCCATTTCTCTGTTTTAATCAAACCAGCCTGGTATAAGAAGGAGGTATATATCATTGTTAAGCGAGAGGAAAGAAGACACAAAGAAGATAAATAATGTTTTTTAAAACAACTTTGCAAGCTTGCCTGTTCAAAACTTCTCTCTCTTCCTTCAGTTTTTGTTCATCTGACAAAGTCAAGTTCACTTTCGCTTTTACTCCCCATAATGCTTATAAAATCATTCTCATTGTTGAATCCAACAATCTAATCCATGATTCAACTATTTGAAACTACTTACCACTGTTGTCAGACATTAGACATTGAACGTGTGCACCTAAACGTATCTGCACCCTGCTTGCTCTAAGGGAAGAAGCTTGTTACTCCTTTCATTGTTTCTCTGTCTTGTTAAGATTATTACAGAGCTATTATTCAATGGTTACACTTTATCATTTTTATTTTACCTAAAAAACACAATCCTCATCAACACAAAAAATAAAATGGAATAAAACATGCAAAAAAATTATACCACCCTTGCACATGTCTTTATAGCATTGCATCTCTGCTTTTACTCACTCATATTTAAGCATGCTATTAATGTAGGTAGGTATATGCATTTTGAAAGGAACTGAACATTTTCGTTGGTAATCCTCCGAAGAAGCATTAGCCCAACTTATTCATACGTATTATGGTCACAGTAATTTAGGTGGAGATCTGTAAGAAAAAGCCTGTTTTTGTGATGCTACTGACCCGAGTTTTTTAACAAAGCACAAGCAAAAAAGTATGTATATGTACCTATTTGTGTGTGGGGTGTGATGTTTGTAGAAACATTAAATCTATTAATTTACATGTCTGCAATTTAACTTCTGTGATGTTCTGGTACACAAAATTGAATTTGCAATTTATAGTTCCATGATTCATGTAATTCTGTTTAAAATACTTTCGGTTTTCAGTTTTAATTGGATTGGAAAGTACAGCTCCCACCTTCATTCCTTTTAATGCCTACATGAAAATGCTTGTTTGAAAACTTTTGTAAAAGTGGGGATCTCTGGAGCAGAAATAATGAGGTTTATCAATGACCTCAGACTATCATCCGAGAAAAGTTGATTTTGTCTAGCCCTACGAACAAATCAGTACATTCATTTTTTTAAAGTCATATAAGCCTCAAGCCTACGTAAAAATGGAAAGTTTCAATGTATTGAATAGACTGCGATAGTTTGATATCAACAGTAGCTCAATCGGTCTGATTGAATTCGGTAGTAGTTCCACGAAGTGTATGATAGCAATAATTAGTAGTACATCAATTTTTCGTAACCATTTTTGTTTCATGTGGAGTGGAGAAAGGAAGCAAATGATGAATGACAGCAAAACATGTATATTATGAAAAGTCTAATGAGTGTAACGTCAAAATGTGCAGCTTTGTATGCTTATGCTTAATCTAATATACCTATATAACGTGTAGTGTTACATCTCACATTTCTCATCAGTCTTCATTCGGAGAAAACAAGCGGCGATATATCCATTGTGTTGGCCAACGACCTGTTGGCTTGATGCTACAAATGCAAGCACCACCAGTTCTTTAAAGACCTGGTATAATCATCAAAGAATCGTAAGTGGCTTTATCCATCATGACTTTCGCTCTTCGCCGGATTTGCAGAACAGTCCGGCTGGCAAGGAATACCTATTACGTACTCGATTCCCTCACACCGCACCATAATAATGATAATGTATTCAAGAATCAGCTAATACCCACAAAACAACCAGTTGTTCACCCTCAGGAATCACACGGCCAGTGACCCTCCCCCAAGTATTCAAGGCAATCTACTAATTGCCACTACAACTCACTCAAGAGTATAACATGAGGGGAGAGGAGGAAATCAGCCTTATCTCTCTAATTTATAGTTTGTTCATAGCAGTAAAAATGTATCCGATGAGATGATGATGATATGATACAATTTTTACTTTTCCGCTTCCGATTCCGAATTGATAAGGTGCAAATAACATACAACATGCAGGATGGTACCTAGTATAACTCACCAGGAATGCAACGTGCATCGTAATCTGAATGGATGAAAGATGATTGTAGCATTTCTTTGAGATTACATAAACGTGGCCGAAATATGTACATAAAATATTTTTTCAAAGAAAATTAAAAAATCTCCGCATTTCGAAAAAAAATTATAACCAGCGGTATTTATCCAAATTTTTATTTTATGAAAACCATTTCTTCGTTATTCAGTATGTACAGACAGAACATGAATAGACGGAAAGAAATTATACTTTCAACTTTAAGATATTTTTGTACGAAACTGAACTGCAAGTACTGAAGAAACTTGTGGTTAGCACGGGATTTTTTATGAAAAACTAACACCCATTGCATTTATACGTGGTTCACTCGAGCCCTATCTAAATTAATATTAATTCACGTTGTGGAATTGATCATATAAGCTCCAAGACTATGTTAATTTGTAAACATGGACTATTAATTTCTCCTCATGTTATTGAGTCTAATACATATTATTTATTTAATTCTTACACACAAGTACCTTAGCTAGTGTTATTGTGCCATGCTTTTGCGTGGTAAGCTCCTTTCATAATTTTATTAGATGTAATGGAAAATATTGATGTTTATCGACGTATTTGTGAATACGCCCCAGCAGAGTACGGCGTACGGCGATTAATGGGGAGAACTAGTTTTATGGAACTATATGTCGTATGTCGTATTTGTTAGTCTCTAGCTCTGAGAACAATTGACGTTTTCAGTCTAGTGCCAGGTAATCCTATTAAGTCGCCAGTTGGCTTAATTTAGTCCACCGGACATTGGAAACTATTTAAGCTATTCTTAAAATGTTGACATATGAAAATCGAGTAGTTAATATGGTGTTTTTCATACATTTAATGTAGTTGTAACTGTTTTTTAATCAAATGATTTTATTATTTAATTTGGACCTATAATTAACAGCAGAAAATAATTTAATTATTATTTATGGGAATCTTTTTGATCGTCTGAACATGGATTTAGACCACCAAAAAAATACTACTTCCGGTTTCCTTAATAGTAAATAGACAACCTGGGGACACGTCCCTAGTGATCTAAAGGGACCACCTGGTGGTATAATTCAACCACTGGTTCTAGACTGACTACGACGAAAACAATATTGGTTAACAATCTGAACTCATTTCAATTTCATCAATAACAAAAGATCAGCACGACACAACACAGAGCATACATAATCATGTCATCCTTTTCGTTTCAATACCAATACATACCAACAATGTATCGTACAACCATACAATGGAGACCATGAGTATTTGAAAAACAGTATGCAGCATGCGACCAGGGACACATGGGGTTACAAAAATGAAAGGAACACAAAAACATGCATAATATATACACAAAGTATCCAAGACAAGATCAGCATTTGAAGTTTGAAAGTAAAATTGAAAAAATCAACACAATCGCCTTGATCAGTAGTCATCACCTTTTGAAGCGTGTCGCTTTTCATGCGGATCACATCTTCTGCCCATCATATCATATCCGTATACAAAGTATTGCTTATTACCAAACGAGTAGTATGCATTGATAAGAAGATTATGAACTTTTATCGTTGCAGCTGAAGCGAGAAGATTTTAAGGAAAACATTTTTGGTATAACGCTAATGAATGTAACGTGCTCTAGATTAGCTGCAGTGTGGGTAGAATCAGAAATATACATCATTAACGGATGGTCTGTCAATCATTACAGAGCCGGCTGCCGATCCTGTTAAATAGGCTTTGTCAATAAATTCACCAGTCATCGTATTTGCGTGTTACATGAAAACATTATTGGCCGTATTGTGGACTTGTAGCAAATTTTGACTTAGTAATTCGAAGAGCTTGCAAAGCTCATGTTTTAAGCTAATAATGTCACGAAACTCTGCATTTTTATCACTGCTGACAATTGTGTCACTAGTGAATCCTACATTTGTATATGCCGATGTCGGTGATTTACCTCCAACCAGGTAGAATAAAATTTATAATTTTGATCAGTTCTTAAAGTAATTGAACTATCACATATGATTTGACCAAAATTAAACAAAACTTTCATTTTTGATTTGTATAGCTACCTTCAGGATTCTCCTTGGACCTGGATCTGCAAGGACGAGGCATGTGTGAGAATGAGCAAAGAAGAATTGGGCCCTACTGATGATGGGCAGCCGCTACAAGTATGCAAGTTAAGCTGCGGAAAGTATGGATCTTTGCTACCCCATCCAACTGGAAAGGTAAAAGTTTCCGCAATTTTGAAAATATCACACGTATCACAACATCACAAGTAGCGTATATTAATAAGTAGACAATATTTATAAACAGGTTGAGATTGGCAAGGGATCGGTGATGTTTTATCCCCAAAATGTCCGTTTTGCCCCAATTGAAGCTCCATCCGCTAAAGTCGTAAATCTTACCAAGGAAGCTTCGAAAATATTCAAATCATACCTGATAAAGGTAGGTGGTAATTAGTAAGAAATTCATCAAGTCATGTTATGCCTCAATCCGTAAATTGTAAAGAGTAGCTTTTCTCATGGAAATTTTCATCCTAGATGCATCCAGATAACACTGGAAACTCAGCCCCTTTCCCTAGTGGCACAGAGATAGATCCAGTTGCTGCCAACTCTGTTGTCATTCAGATTGCCATTGCACATCCGTATACAAAACTTCAATTGAATACTGACGAAGGATATCTATTATCTATACAGCAGCAAGATAACAAGGTTGTTATTGAAAAGTAATATCAATTAGTAAGATACTTTCATTTACCAAGTTTCTCAGGATTAAAATTAGAAAATATGTGTTCTAATTACAGCACATTGTATCTGTTTCAATTACGGCCAATACATACTTTGGAGCAAGACATGGCTTGGAGACATTGAGTCAACTGATTGGCTACAATGATGAAATGAACAGTCTGCAAATTGTTGACAGAGCTCTTATTCAGGACAAGCCCGTTTTTAAATATCGTGGCATCATTTTGGACACATCAAGGAACTTTATTTCTACAAAGACGCTGCGAAGGCTTATTGATGGCATGTCATTCAACAAGCTCAACATGTTCCACTGGCATATCACAGATACGCACTCCTTCCCATTCTATTCAAAAAGTGTTCCAATGGTAATTATTATGCTTATATAAAATGGCATTGATTGAGTACACATTATTATCAGAACATATTATAACAAGAAAAAATGCATGAACTGTCATCTCATTCCTTTAGTTTACCAAATATGGAGCATATTCGCCTCGTCAAATTTACACTATTGAGGACATGAAAGAGATGGTGGAGTATGCCAGAATCAGGGGAGTTAAAATTGTTGTAGAATTCGATGCACCAGCCCACGTTGGTAAGACATGTTTCAACCAAGAATGAATCCCACTTGATAATGAAGAGACAAAAATGATGGCAAAGTGGAATTGTAAACTATGACGTAGGTAACGGCTGGCAATGGGGTCCAAAGGAAGGAAAAGGAAATCTAGCAGTTTGCGTTAACGAGGAACCCTGGCAAAAATACTGTGTTGAGCCACCCTGTGGACAATTGAACCCGGTCAATGAGGCTATGTACGAAGTTCTAGGTCAGATACATTTTCTGAAATTATTGCGAGCTGATTAGAAGAATTTGATATTTTAAACAATTGTAACAACAACGTTCGTATTTATGTAGGGAGCCTATATCAAGACATGCTTGAAATCTTTGACAATGACTTATTCCACATGGGAGGAGATGAAGTTAATGTTAATTGTTGGAATTCATCTACTGAAATCACGGACTACTTGAAAAAGATTGGCAAAGATCTTGGCCATGAAAGCTTTATTAGTTTATGGAACACGTTCCAACAAAAAGGTAAAAATCTTTCCTTTGTGCTTCAATAGAACACGGTCATGTATCCATCTCTAACATTTTCGTCTTTTTATTATAATAGCCTTGAAGATTTTAAAACAAAAGAGCAAAGATGTTTCTGGACCAAACAGTAACCTCACTGCTATTCTATGGACTTCTGATTTGGTTTCGAAACGTCATTTAATGGAATACGTTGACAAGACGGACTACATTATCCAAACATGGACAACAGGTAATCGATTGGGGAGAATTATTTTCTCCCATGTATTTCAAAACCTGCATGTCACATCATAAAGCAAATTTTCTACCCTTCCAGGTAACGATGAACTGATTCCTTACATGTTGGATAACGGATACCGTGTAATATTTTCAAATTATGACGCGTGGTACTTGGATTGCGGTTATGGAGCCTGGATAGGCATTGGACCAAATAATTGGTGCTCACCATACAAGGGCTGGCAGGTATAAAAAATAATTTGAAATGGGCCAATTGTATTTTCACATAATCCATTTTTTTTTAAATTTTACTTTGTTATATTCATTTTCCAAACAGCAAGTTTACCTAAACTCACCCTTCAAAATATATGCAAACACCACAAGCAATGAAACCGCCGAAAAGGCTATACAAGATGGATTGATTCTCGGTGGTGAGGTGGCAATGTGGAGTGAACAGGTTGATGGAACCTCCCTCGATAGCAAGGTTTTCCCAAGAGCTTCCGCTCTGGCAGAGCGTCTTTGGTCAAACCCGTCCACGGATTGGTATGCAGCAGAGACCCGGATGATAAATAACCGACAACGGTTTGTAGAACGAGGTGTTTTCGCTGACCGACTGCAACCAGAATGGTGTCACCAAAATGAAAAATTATGCTACGGTTGAAATTTTACAGTTAAAATTTTATGTGATGCACGACTATTTACAAAAATGCAATAATTGTTATTGTTGTTTTATAAAATTCATTTACACTAACATGACAAAAGTACACATTTGATGCACTTGAAATGATCCAATAAAATAAACATGAAAATAAAATAAATTAGCTGTTGTTGTTATTTATTTGCTGATGGCCATGGTGGTGGTATTGACTCAATTTCGTATGCCGAACAGAAGCAAAGCCTGCAACAGGTTCTGCGTCCATATCTGGCAAAGGTGGAGTCGGGCATCTTTCTCTGGAATCCGCAGTTCTTAACGTTTTTCTCTTAAATATTTTACACTCCCCCTTCAAAATGTATGGAACTAGGCCGCACGTTATATATTTGACGATTGTCATCAAGCAAATTTTTAATCTTCGTCTCCGTTCCGCCTTTCTCGCTGCCTTTCTTGCAGCAGCATTGCCCAAACGATTTCTCCCACCATCACTGACTCCACCCCGAGATTGTACATTCCCAGCAGGTACACGACCATCACTACTAGTTCCCCTCATTAGTACGCGCAATGACTGTTTAAGCTGAGCTAATTTAAACCAGGTTTTGAGCAGTGAATGGGTGGCAGCGTCAATGCCGGCTGCCACCCGCTCGGATGTTGTATTTCTTTTGAAACCTTTCGAGCTCGAAAAACTTCGTCGCACTCCTTGCTTGCTTCCATTTACATAATTATTCCAGTTGTCACAGTATATTCTTCTGTATATTCTCGCAGCTCGAATACGGCTTTGTATCATTTGCTGTTTCCCCATCTCCTTTTTGTACTTAAACTCCTTTGACTGGTCGACGCCCATCTGTGGAAACTTTGTTCCCTTCTCCCAGCTTATCACATTTCTTCCGCCAATTGTCCCCTCAAAACTAGTCTCGTCCACTGAATCTGGATACGTAATGAAGGCCACTCCTTTTGGAACGGTTGTTCTAGAGCGTCTTTTATATCTCAAACTTTCCCCGGCATCATTATTTCCGAACCCAAATATATTGTTCCTGCCAAAGGTGAGATTGGTAAAGGAAAGCCATTTGAAAGTAGGTTCGGGATTTGGGAGAGTGAGTACAGTTTGATATGTAGTGAGGGACCGGGCATAGGAGGGTGCTACTGCTGAAGTTCCTCGGGATTGGCGCCTTGGAAGTGGGACAAGGAATTCTTTTGGACGTTCTCTGACAAGCTTGTGTAGCGGTGTGTTGAACAAAATTTTCAGATACTGCAGCTGAAACAGAATTTCCTGTTCTTGTACAGTTAACTTGACGTGGCTTAAATGGCGGAACAGGATACTTTGGAGCGACCGTAAAGAAGCTAAATGCGAGGGGAAATACTCCAAGAAAGTTTGCGTTTGAGGTTTGTAAAGACTTTTTTGCCAATTTTGTGTACATAGTTGTCCAGTAAAGACAGGGTACGGTTTGCACATTTTGCTTGAGCATTCAAATTCTCTGAGTGTCGAGTTACAAAGATACGGTCTCCACGAAGTTGGACAGGGACAGCAATGATTTGGCTTTAGGTCATAATGATCGAAGCTGAAGGAATATGCTTTCCAAAACTCATTGTACGCGGAGAGTTGATCTAAGCTGGGCTCATTGTTCTTCTTCAGGATTCCTTTCCTTGGCACTTCTTCTGGAATTTGAATGTCGAGGCTAAAATTACATTATCTGTCATTTCTTAAATGTACAATGACTTTCATTTAACTTTTAAAAACACAAAAATCTAAAAGGCAACCTGCCTGCTTGATGTTAGCTGGCTACCTTTGTCCAACCAGTGACCACCTAAAAATATACCCCTCCGATGGAACTGCCTTCTTGAACGTCTTGCCATGTTGCTCATAGCATGGAGCAACTTTGGAAGCTGTTGGACTGCACAGGAAGCGAGGGTCACAGCATTCACATTTTCCTTGAGTAATTATGTAAATATGCACACATTGATAAGACGAACGGATGAAGGATAGTATATTTGAAAACAATCATGGTAATTTTAATGCTTACCAGTACTGTCTCCGGAGAGACTTCAATTCTGCTTCGCCACATCGTCAGAGTATGGTTGATGTTATCCAGGCGGTGAAATCTAAAGTTACGCACTATTTTGTCATTAACATTTTGGCATACGGGTTTTCCAGTTTCAGAAAGAGCCTGGTTGATTTCAGTCTGGAACACTGACCATTCAGGAAGTTCAATTTGCATGACAACTTTGTGGCCATTTATGTAGCCATCCCGGGTCATCGGACATGACAGAAACCATGAAAGAGCTGTTCTCACTCGAAAAAATAATTATTGGCTATTTTAT
The DNA here is from genome assembly GCA_004115045.4 of Sinella curviseta. Lineage (NCBI taxonomy): Eukaryota > Metazoa > Arthropoda > Collembola > Entomobryomorpha > Entomobryidae > Sinella > Sinella curviseta. Next base: position 32,783,330 of record CM023201.3, read on the forward strand.
TTATTTCTCGCCACCTTAATTATCGTAAAAATGGCACGGAATCTCGCATCTTTTCTATTCCCATTGGCTTTGCTGACATTTATCTCTGTTTCCAGATGCAGCGTTGCAAGTCAAGACGATGAAAGTGAGACAAAAGGTTTCTCCGTGGCTTCATCAATACCAAACCTTCCTTTGCTCTCGTCAGTTTTCCCAGGAGCTTCTGATCCCGGCATCACCGACTACGATGACGATATTGAAGAGCCTATGCACGACATAGAGGAGCTGGAAGCTCTGTTGGGTGGTCCTTTAGGTAACCGCAAGTTTGTCTCTGTGAGTAAAATCAGTAGTTCTGGTGGGGGAAAATTTCGGGAAGTGACTTACAAGTTCAGGACGAGGGCAAAGAGAGACAGCATTCGGGAACTAAAAAAAGACAAAGCAACTCATCCAAGTATGTTGAACGAAACAACACTTCAACAACTGATTGAGACGCCGGAGGGATTCAACTCTAATACAATTTACTACCATGCCACACACTCGCTGACCGCCCTGGAAAGAATTCAGGAGACGAATGCAACGATTGGATCTCCTTGTGAAGCCAAAAGTCTTCTTGACCATGATTTCTGCGAGCGAGCACCTTATCCGAATAAAAACAAGATGGTTTGCAACAAAGTTATGAAGTACAACAAAACTGGTGTCGTAATTGAGCCCAACACGTGTACTTGCAAGTTTTACCGGCCGAGTGAGAACGCACATTGGGTACAAATGAAGAGGGGTACCGTGATATTGAGCAATGGACAGGAGGTGGATGCTTGTCTTGTGCCTGCGTATGGAGTTTGTGACCATCGACTTCCCACCGGATTAAGGGACATTCATAATAACAACGTTTACGAAGTGGACGTTGGCAAGGGCCATTTTCAGTGTGACAACACCAAATATTTGAAATACCTAAAAGATAAGGAAAAAGGAATAAGAGTCCGTAATCACTTCACCGAAGACGACTTTCTCAAATTGTTCAAACCAAATGTTCGTGCCCACATTCTATTGTGCGCTAAACCTCACCCAAGGCGGTTTAGTGAGTACGACGAGTTTAGGTACTACTGTCTTCCAAAGAAATCCAGGGATCCGGAACAATGGCAGTTCAAGAAGCTGGCCACTGAAGAAGGAGAAAAAAGCAAAGACGAAATATATGAAGATTAAGTTGATGATTAGTTATAACAAACACATAATATAAGAAATTAACTCTTTTCAATTAGCAATAATTGTATCATTATTACTTGCTAGTACATTATGTAGAAGAATTTGTAAATATTTGAAGCAACGTTTCTAATGAATAAATATTATGTATTGATAAGTAAGTTACACGGTACATAAATGCACTTCAACACTTTATACTTAAACTGTCGGCAGATGGCTGTGAGACAGTTAAAATTGTATCTCAATCCGCATTGTAGGCTCCTTCTAATTTACCTAGAGAAAATTGAATGTCTATATACATTGCTAATTAGGGAGGTTGTAAGATTAATTCGAAAGTAAGGAGCTATATGCCTGTTGTGTAATTGTTAATTTAGGAGAAATTATCCAACATGCCATTATTTGAAAAATTGTTGAGCCCAAGTAGGACTGCCTCGTGATTGGGCCAAAATCTGATGGAATCCATTCCTGTATCACATCACACAAGTTATGGCTCGCATTCAGTAAGAAATATTATGGTTTCCTTCTTCAAACAAGCTCTTGCTGGGGGATATTTTTTTGTAAATTATACCGACTTTTTATATAATAAAAGTTGAGAAAAAATGCTGAAAATGTGAAATGAACAATCCAACTTTTGGTAAGATGAAGCCTACAATGATAATAGTTAAAAACAAATAAGGGCTTCTATTATGTTGCAGGTGTGGGTAGTATTAATTAACAAAAAATATTGTTATGAAAAACGTTTCATTTTATTGAATAACATACAATATTGCTGACATAACATAAAAGACCATAAAAGATCAAACTGTTCAATTAATTAACTTTCTTAGAGATATTCCAGATAAATTAGATACAGTTTCACACAGATCTACAATTCTTTATTCGATTTTCTTTTGTTTCGTTTTTCTCAATCAATCCAGAAAAAAATGAATTATGAAGCACTTTTACATGTAACCTATATAAAATATATTTATTTATTTATTCCAATCTTACAGATCTGTATTTTCTAAGCAGTAAGAACTTTATAGGTCTACGGTGCAGGCTATTTTTGTGGAAGAGGCATCTTATTTAGATTGGACATTATCAACAAACAAACCTATCCCAAGTGAAAGCAAAGAAATTCGTACCATTACACGTACATGCATCAGAAAATAATTCAATTACTTTCAATAAACAAACTAAATATCATTTTCTTAAAGAAAGACATTCATTCGAACAAAAGGAAAAAATCATAAAAGATCTACCTACATAAATTTTTGTCAAGATTTTTCTTTCTTTCTCACAATGCCCCAATATTTCCACTCGTTTCTAATTTACACACACAATACTGAATGAGTAAAATCACGTAAAGGCTCGTTCATGCTGTACAAGTCGTATACAATTCACATGTATCCATTACTTTTCTCTTACAATTTCTTACTAAACATGTACATTATTGAAGCAAATAGACAATATGGCAAAAGCTTTGCAGGATATGAACAGAAAACAGCATACACATGCTCATACATATTTACAAAACTTGTAATAGAAGGGGAAACTTTAGTTTTTCTTTGTTAACCGATTGAAATGAGATCATTGCTGCCAAATCCATACGGGAGTGATGTTGGGGCATGATGATGCATGTCGTTGCTACCTCCATGATTTATATGATGACTTAGCTGAGTAAAGCTGGCTCCATGAATGTCGGCGAGAAAGGAATCATTATTGTTACCCATTCCAGGATTCCCTACCCCAACAAGAATTTCATTTTGTGGGGACGCTGTGGTGTGTAAATGCGGCGGAGCATTCTCCGAATTTGTCATTGCCATCATCGTAGAGGTATTTAGGGATGAGATATTACCATGCTTGATTTCTGGTTCAAAATGGTGAAACATTACCTCATCATTGTGGAGATGCTCTTGTTGTTGGTGTTGATGATGCTGGGTTTGGTGATGATGATGTTGGGTTTGTGACAAAGGTCGAACGGCAGCAGCAGCAAGGTTGGTAGTAGTACAATTATTATTAAGGGGGAAGTTCTCAGATTTGCCATTAATATTATCACTGGGATTCATGTTATGTTTGTTTAAGTTGGGTGAGGGGGATGATGCTTCCTTCTTGTTGTGCACCTGACGGGTGGTGGTGTTGCTGCTACTGGTAGTCTTGCCACGGGCTCTCCCTTTGCTCGAACGAGTGTCCAGGTGGATACAATCTTTAGTCGCCGATGATGGTGGACTAACTTCCTCCCATGTGCAACTTGAGATGCTTTCCTCGTCGTCATCCAAATCTTCATCATCATCATCTTCTTCGTCTTCACTCCCAAGCATACTACCCTCCTCTCCGCCTGCACTTCCGCCTAATGGTCGGTTGAACCCGAAAGGCCAAGTCTATATGGAAAATAGTAAAATAAGTTACATAAAGCATAAAAAATTATCTGAGATGATCAGAAGCACATATCCAATGTGTAATGCTGTAATCGTCAATAATCCTTTCTTTCTTCTTTGTACTGTTTACATTTGAGTTTCGTTTGATATACGGAACAAGACATTTAATGACTCATAATTTCCTTTCTGAATTCTCGATATCCAAAATATATAATATGCATATTTAATGCCTACTCATGTATTGTATGTTTGTATGGTTTGTGTAGTTTTGATTAAAGTAAATAAATACATGAATGTTAGAAGCTTTATGAGCCACATTTCCACCGTACAATATACTTCCAGAAATGAATCTCACGGTTTGGACTTTAGTTTAGAATGTGCGATAAATACAGATCTCGTGGTGATAATATTTCAGTTCAATATTATTGTCTTAAGAAGTAATCATCATCATGCGTGTCGGAAGATCGGTACTTAGATTAAATTTGAGGACAAGGGCAATAAAGTCATGAGGACTGTTTTATGACGGGAAATGGTGAACTTTGTTGTTTTAAAAAGTAGCCGGTGCGCCGTCGGCTCTCCTTAAAAGTCTCGTCATCTCGTTTGCTACAACATCATGAACCCCCAACTATTTTGGTACAGGGTATAGACACTTTCTTAAAAAGAATTACGACCATAGTGAAGAGAAACGCTTCTGAACAAATAAATTACCACAGCGCGTTGAACAAATTGGGGCATATTAAGACATGAATTGAAATGTTATTTGATCTACTGCTAAATTTGACATTCTGGACTGACAGTAGACTTATTCCTATGATAATTTCAAAATCGCTTGATACTCGACAAATGTTTAGGACTTCATAGGTCTAGTAATCACCCAAAATTTCAGCCGGATCTAAAGCCCGTTTTCGAGAAATCGCCAAAAATGTTTTCACGGTGTAATTTTTTTATAACAACAACAACCTATTCGGCCCCAGCAAGCCCTTCGGCCCCTGGAAGCCCTTCGGCCCCAGCAAGCCCTTCGGCCCCAGGAAGCCCTTCGGCCCCAGCAAGCCCTTCGGCCCCTGGAAGCCCTTCGGCCCCAGCAAGCCCTTCGGCCCCAGCAAGCCCTTCGGCCCCAGCAAGCCCTTCGGTCCCAGCAAGCCCTTCGGTCCCAGCAAGCCCTTCGGTCCCAGCAAGCCCTTCGGTCCCAGCAAGCCCTTCGGCCCCAGCAAGCCCTTCGGCCCCAGCAAGCCCTTCGGCCCCAGCAAGCCCTTCGGCCCCAGCAAGCCCTTCGGCCCCAGCATGCCCTTCGGCCCCAGCAAGCCCTTCGGCCCCTGGAAGCCCTTCGGCCCCAGGAAGCCCTTCGGCCCCAGCAAGCCCTTCGGTCCCAGCAAGCCCTTCGGTCCCAGCAAGCCCTTCGGCCCCAGCAAGCCCTTCGGCCCCAGGAAGCCCTTCGGCCCCAGCAAGCCCTTCGGCCCCAGCAAGCCCTTCGGTCCCAGCAAGCCCTTCGGCCCCAACAAGCCCTTCGGCCCCAACAACAAGATTTCCAGCAGTATTTACCATCGTTGATGAGTCAATTATATCCTAATAGGTATGTATTAATTTTCACGAGAATAGTATTTCATATTTGGTCAGCAAAAGCATAGCTACTTGTTAAAGAGGCAAATCGTCTGTATCAGTCAACGCTGTCACGAGCGCTTGATGTTTTGAGAATTATCTGTCATTTCACTGTCACAATTCCATTAATTGTATTTTCATTTCAACATCGAAGATGGTTAGAACACCCAAGAAGTATATGATGTGAGCTATATTTAAGTACATGTCTCATGTTCCTGCTTGTAGCAGTTTAAAAAAGTATCTCTGTTGTGGCATAGCGTTACACCAATTTCATGCTCCACAAGCCAATACGTAACATGATTTTAATGCATAATTTATTATTCCATTGAAAATCAACAGACCATTAACCCAGCACTGACCTTTACTTCCTTTTCCCCATTTTTACCACTATTACCATAAAAATGTATGGTTTCAGCTATTTTAAGTACGATGAAGTTTGTATGTAAACGAATTTAAGGAGGCTAGAGACTTTTAATGCAATTTTGAAATTATGAGGGGGTGGGTAATGACAATAGAGAGTAAACCTTACGTAACGACTTTCTAAAAATTATATTACTGAATGATATACATTGACTGTTCAGGCTGATTGAATTCTAGTTGAAGTGTAAATGAGGGTAAATGAGGCAAAGTGTAGAAAAGTATATTATTATTTCAAGAGGAGTTTGTAACTCTATATCTTACCATGCTCATGGCAGGGTGTAAAGAGCTCTCGGATGATCCAAGGGTTTCATCCCTCAGAATCCCTTTTAAATGGGCAATGTAGGATGCTGCCAGTCGGAGGGTGTCCAATTTACTGAGCTTGGTGTCCGCTGGAACCCAAGGGAGCGTAGTTTTCAGGCGACAAAACGCTCTGTAAAATAAACATTTTGAACATATATTATTGTCGATTCCTCATTCTTTTTGCAAGCCAGGAGTTCACAAATTTGGGGCAGGTTGATATTGCATAGTCAAATGATTTGCTTTAAAAATTCCGTAATTTCTTTTTCATAATAATACGTTTTAGATTTTTAAAAATGTTTTCAAATCCTTCTGACAGCTTAACTAAAAATACTCTTCTGCAGTAAGTTTACAGCCCTCATTTTCTGACAGCTGACAACATGCCGATTCTTTTTATAAGAGTGAGCTATAATATATTCATTTTCAATTCAAACTTACACTCACAATAACTAAATGTAAGACAGATAAAAAACTATGAAAGTTTTCTTATAATATGCTATTATACTTACTAGATAAGTATACACATGAAACGTGTCGTAAATCTGCAAAGTGTGCTGTTTGCTTAGCGTTTTTAACTCTTTTTGACAAAACTCACCTGCTCAAAACCCGCATTCTGGCTCTTTCCCGAGCATTGGCTGCATACCGCTGTTGTGGCTTATCCTTGTTTATTGACAGAGAGGAACGAGACTGATTTTCATGAGAGCTCTTCTTCCTTCTAGGCATCCTGAGATGATGCTGATTAGATGGTAAACTTTACTTTCTCGATACTTGTTTTACTTTAAAGTGGAGAAGCTGTGTGCTTGTTTCGATTTGGGTTGTAAATCGGGATGATGCTGAGATGTATGTAGGTATGTAGTTTTGGAGGACTTTAGCTCGTAGTTGGGGAAGTGTGCTCTCTATGTATCTTCCCTATTTCACTATTTTCGCTTTGTTTTAATTTTCTTATATAGTCCAACATCCGCTTTCCTATGTACAGACCTATTAATATTTAATTATAATTGTGAATAATTAAATGCTTTTAAGCTTAAATGAAAACAAACAACATTCTGGTGGATAGAAGAACTCGTAAAAGTAAAATGAAGAAATTATTATTAAACATGGCTTAGAATCGGTAATAAATCGAAAGAGAACAGGAGCAGTTGTTTCCATCTTTTCATTTGCTTATTTTTATGCATATCCTTTAATGCAATGCTTATATGTAAGATTTAATATAATGACAAAATAGTGTAGTTTCATGATTTTGCTTGTTTTCAAGCTTGCTTCTTTCGGCTTGCATCTTATTTCAACTAACAAGATCTGAAATAGATGGTGATGCACGATTAAGTGTTGTATTAATTTTTTATAATTTGTACTTGTTCCTACAACTTTCATCTATAATATTCATACAGCACACATAAAAACTTGCAACTACAATGTTTATTGTTTCAGTGTGCTATGCTATTGAAGTATCGTGTATCACTGATTCAAGATATGATTTATCTATGCGATTTGTAAAAGTAATAAATCCGTATGAAAAACATGCATTCCATTTTTATGTAGGGGATGAGTTTTTTGTACGAAATTTTATCTTCGTCTAGAACCGATCAAATGAATCAGTAAAGTATCCTTATGTAACTTGTGAAAACGTATCATGCGTTCACTTTGCCGTATGGAATACGAATAAAAATGCAGTATACTATTGTTATTATCAGTACATTATAGATATTAATGTACGTTAAGGGGTTGATCAGTGCAATAAAATAATATGCATATACGTAATATATACCTAATGAAATTGGATCCGATCTGATCAAATGGACCTAAGAAAGTTAAAACAGTCCAGAAAATCTGAATAAATGCCGATAAGCACTCTTACATCAAACTCTTGCGAAGAAACAGCGTTCGTGCCGAATCATTGACATTAATAAAACAGTCATGATGACTTTGATGACTAATATGCACTTTTAATGTAATATGAACGATTAGTTTTAAGTTTCTTCTCTGGTCTGCTTGGATTATGCAAATCATAAAGTTGCAAATAAAAAACAAGAACTGGAACAGCAAGAACAAATAATAATGCACACTAACCATTGAAATATGCACTGTTACACATGATCTACTTGCTACCCTGATTGACAGGTGAAAGGCGATAACATTTAGAAATTTAATTTAATATCCAATATCACGATACCCCCTTCCTAGTAATCTGCTGAAATTAGATAAGGGATCATTCTAATTCGCTTTCTTACTTGTGAACGTGGAGCCACAAAATTTACATTTATATAATACGAGAATTTCAATTGCAACTAAACTTCAGTAAAATTAATCGAATACTATTCATTTAAGTTTTTCTATTCAGTTGTGAATATTAAGATTACCAACAAGCCAAAAAACCGAGCATATATTATTTGCTACAATGTTTTAAAAAATGTATTCTATTTACTAAAAATTAACAGCTCAAATGCAGTACATTTATTATATATATTACCTTTAGCAGTGTAGTGGTATTCTTCAGAGTAAATATATAGTGCACAGAAATGAAAGAATTTACGCTGAATTGGCAAAACAATACTTTAGGGGCGACTTGAGACAGATTAATTTCTCACACTTATCTTTCACTTCCACTCCACCGTCACAGCCAACAACTACTGTGTTGTAAAGATGAAAGAAAAACGTAGGAATGAGATGAGAGGGGATGTAAGAACCAAGAATACCGATGTTGTATTCTGTGTACAGAGAAATCTCGAGAGGAACTGAAAAAGGATGATCCAAAAGAAGTGGCTATATTGTAAATGGGAACGTTTTGTTTTACTTTTTACAATGTCCCATCAACACAACAGCGAGTGTCAATATGAATAACCTAGGATGAGATGTTTTTTCTGTATTCTGTGAAGAACTGGAGTATATAAGCCTACAACGTCAAAAACCTTGCTACTTGTACGCATTTCTTAAGGAAATGATTTTCCTTTTAAAAACATTAATCCTTGAAATCCCAATATTATTTTCTCACTTCCAGACAAAACGGTGATTAAAACGAGCATGTAAATGGTCATGAAATGAATGAACGGGTTTCAATGAAGCTTGAAGGAGGCAGGACAGGACACCGAAAAAAGAAGGACAGGAAAAGTATAAAAGTAAATCCACCATGCACATTATAATATATTGTGCATCGTACTGTGAGTCACACAATTCATCTTGTTTCTTATTTCATGATTAACTCAGCTCACTCAGTAGTTGTCATACTTTATTACAATATAATAAACTGGATGAAATAACCAAGCATGAGTCAAAATAGAATATTACCTATTAATGAGCAAAGCCCATTTCGAAAGAGAAAATTCAAATCACAAAATACTTTGCGGAAGAAGAACCAACGCGTTATAATGTGTTAATTTAAAACAGTATTACAGCCTCTGCAACTCTGAGGATGATGATAGCATACTCCAATTTTACCCTTTAGGAAAGCTGATCCTGTCGTTTTTAGTTTCGTGAGCTGAGCATTATTTTTGAGAGCTGCTATTTACTTTCCACAATCCAATGACAATGACTTTCCGACGAGGAAGCGGCCAGAAAAAGTCCAGCCTCCTAAAGCGATGGGTCACGCCTGCACTGTTAGGAATTACATCTTTCAGTGGAATCTGCATTACAGATAATTTGTATGGATTCTTCCATAGATTGCACCTGATATATTAGGTACCTTCTTCGAATTATACGGCTCTGGAAATATATATTAATTTTTAATGCCAAGCATTCATCACGGATTGGCAATTCTTTGATTTTGGTCATCGATTGTGTATGTTACGCTAAACCAACAAAGAAGGATGTGTGTTACTAAAATACATGCCATGACTTTAGTAACATAACCAACTCACAAAATATTTGCATGTAAAATTGTCCTTTACACTTGTTCCATGTGTGTGGTTCTTTATGATCCAATGCTCGACCACTTCTAGGGAATATATGAGAAGTTTGGGAATCATCCGAGTGACCAGTGTTCATGTAGAAAAGGGGCTTCCGGATCTTGTAAACCCAGGCGTCGTGAAAAGTATTTCTAGTATACACAAACATACACCAATACAAGAACACCAACTGGACAACCGGACTGAACCACGATATGACGACGAAGCTATAATGAAAAGTATTTAGGTGTACGGTGTACCTTTCTCATAATCCATATCCATAACTCAGTCTCACCGGTCCATTTATTACCACGAGCCACAAACTTGTCACCGACTTGCATGGTTCCCTTTTCAAATTGACTGTGACGACGTTCTAACGACCTGTCGATTTCATGCGTGAGTTAAAATGGGATAATTCTCATGAAACAATGCGTGTAAAAGTGTAAATGTACTCTTTAAACGTTGCGTTATGGAGCCAATGGATGAGAAAGAAGATGCAGCTGCAGGATTTATTTAATTGGTTCATATTTAATTTAACATCAAGCACATACATAAATATGTTATATAAAATATCATTTATGTAAAATAATCAAACTTTCGAATGCAGTGTTGTACTTTGTAATATACACACCATGTTGTATTTAATTAACGATTTCTAAGTATTAATAACAATACTCTGCCTACAAGCATCATCATTTATTTAATTACATGTCAGCCGAACGCTCATTAGCGTAGCAGTTGGCACTTGGTAGTGACACTATTTGATACCTGAAATGGGCATATTAACATTTAAAATATAAACTTTTAAATAACGCTACGCTTGAGGACATCAAATTGAGTTAATAGAAGTAAGATGATATCATCAATGTCGGTAAGGAACACTTTGTAAATATGTTATGCACTGAAGAATCGATTTTAATCTATCATAATGACATCACTGTCGTCACTATCATCCCCTGGAGGTGGCCTGGGAGGATTCTGTGAACCAGGTCTAGCAAAAGGCGGCCTTTGGCGTGGTGGGGGAGATTCTGGCTCTTCCTCTGATTCTTCTTGCTGCTCATCATCTTCTTCATCCTCGTCGTCGTAACGTTCGTCTTCTTCCTCCATTTGATCTCCCTCGCCTTCCAGCTCTTCATCCTCAGCCTCTTGCTCCTCGACCTCCTCATCTTCTTCGTCTTCAACCTCTTCCTCATCGTCTTCGTCGTCTTCAGGCTCATCAGTTGTTGTTGGTCGCCTCTGCCTCTGAACTTCAACCTGAATTTCTCTAGGATTGTGAACTGGAACCGTGTCGGTTGGAGCATCGTCAATAGCACTCTGCTGGCTCATGGGTAGTTGACTTTGACTAGAAGCATCGTGGGAGTTTTGACTTTGCACATAAGTTATTGTTACGGATGCCAAGAAGCCTGGAATGGACCCCTCTCGGAGCAGAAATCGGTCAATATCTTCTCTGAAGTTGTCCAAAATGGGAGACTCGAGCAGAAGCATGTCACCATTAGGGGATTCCTGTTGAAATCATTAAAATTTTAATGAATTTACTTACATCAACAAACACATATGCCTTAAAAAGAGGTATATGAATTATATATATATGTACCTGAAAGATGAAAGTATCATTTTGGGTTTGAGAATACACGCTTGACAGACGAATTTGAACCGTTGGCTCCCGAACCAGGGTAAAGTGAAATCCGCAAAGTTTATTTACAATTAACTGGAGTTGTTGTGTTTCAAAATCATAGGCTTCACTAAGGATTTCTAGTTTTCTTTCCAGCGTTTTATTGCGGTCCTCCAACTCTCCTAATTTATCAGAGAACAATAATATGAAGTTACATGTAATGCCTTTTAGTATACATATTGAAAATTTCAAGTATTACGATGTTATGAGGTCTTACTTAAGTTTCCATCTTCTCCTCTGGATGAAGGCCCCGCCATACTCTGATCCTGCAACTCTTTGATTTTCTCTTTCAGTTCTTCATTTTCCTTAACAGCTTCTTTCAGTCTTGCTTCTAGTGAAAGAGCGGATGGATTGAGACCGAAGGAAACTATTTTGACTCCAGTCGTATTACCATCATCCCCAGAACCCACTGTACTCATATTCGCCAGCTGTGTCTCGGCCTCGGTTTTTTCTCGTTTCAATCTGTCCATTCTAAGAATAAAGAGACATTGACGCTTGTTATGAAGCATTCATTATTACAGGTATAACGGGTCGTTTTTATGAATATTAATCTTACTCAGTCCTCAATTCAGATATCAAGACAATGCGCTTCTCGCATTCACCACATGCTTTCTTATTTGAAGGATCCTCCTGAATGATTGCTTCGTATTCTGCAACATTTGCTTCTAATTGATTAATTCTTTCTTGCAGAGATTTGGAAATAACACCTTCCAGTTCCTGTTCATACGATTCTTTTAGCTCCTTTAGACCATCTCTATCCTGTAAATGTGCCAAAAATAACGTTAATACAGTTTGCAACTGCAGGTATTTATAAACATTATTTTACAAACACAAGTTAACTATAAAGTTGATGATGATTGTACCTTTGTAACCAATAAAAGGCGACGAGTAGTTTTCTTTAGTTCTTGAGACTGGCCATCTTTTTCTGTGGTCAAACCTTTGACTTGATCTTTCAATGTAGAGATTTCCTCTTGGAACTTGGAAATTGAACGTTCTCTATTCGAAATCCTAACAAACAACAAACGTCACCAAAAGTATTAGATTTAGTAAATAATCTATCAACCTTAACCAATGAACTATTTTATACTTTGGTCTAAGTTTGTCGCGTCTAGCAAAATCACGAGGCTTGTTTTACTCTAAGCCAGGTGGGTGAAGAGACACTTTCGATATATGATATTCTAAAACCAACGCTGCCATTGTTTTAGCTGATATAGTCAACTAGGGCAGGTTAGGGAACAATATCAATTTAGGTTCAGTCTGAATTAAAAAAATTAAATAAAAATTTAAAATGCACTCACGTTAACTTCAACGTAGAGCTTTCAAGCTTGGCTTCCAACAACTGATTCTGAGTCTTCCGTATGTATGCTTCAAGTTTCTGTGGATTTGTGCAATCTGGATCCAATTTGAAACCCATGGCCTTCCAAGATGCGAGTTCAGATTGTAACGTGTTCCTCTCCCCCTCAACCGAAGCTTTAGTTTCAAGGGCTTTTCGGAGCGACTTTATCTCGTCCTCGAACGTGCTGATTTGTTCCTCGAGAAGCATTTCTTTGTCCATAGATGAGCGAAGCATACGATTCTCATCGCTAATCTTTTCTACTTTTTGGACGAGGCGAATGTTTTCTGATTGTTGCTTCACGTACAAATTTTCAAAGTATTTAATCTTTTCTTCCAAGCATTCAGAAGACCCGTCTGGGCTCTTGGGTTGATCATATTTGGCTTTTAACCCATTGTATTTGCAGATAATTGATTGTGCATCCTTCAGCTCATTTTGATAAGTTTGCAACTGCCTTTCTTTAAGCTCTAACTGATCCCGTAATAGCTGTGTTTCCATAATCCATTTTTCAGCTCCCATTTCAACTTCTTCCAAGTTTGCTGATAACTTTCGTACTTCATCCGACTGCTTCAATGTTCCCTGATAAAATTAGAAATACCGTTCTCCATTAGGGTCTGGACGGAAACTATCTTATCTAAACAAACTTAACGTTTGGACATCCATATCATGTGGTGTTAACCCAACTTACCGATTCAAACTTGCTCTTCAGGTCCAAATTTTCTGATTCCAAAGTCCTTACTTTGCTCTCAAGTGCAGCCATCTTTTCACGATGAGTTTCAGTCTGCTCATGAAGCTTGTTCCTTAACTCTTCCTCTTTCTTATTCAATCGGTTCACTTGTTCCTTCAATGACTCAGTCTAAGTTAAAAACATATTTATTCTTCATGTGTAATCAGTTAATTAATATAATGGAATATACTGTATGTATATCCAACAAAATCCAAAAGACTTACGTTCCCGGTTGCGTCCCTCATCTTGGAGCGCATTTCATTTTCCGAGCTTTCAAATCCAAGAAGTCTTTCAGAGTGAGATCGTTTTATTTGGCTAATCTGATGTTCCAGTCTCGCATTCATTGCACGCGCTTCAATTAATTCCCCTTGAGTTTGTTGTAATAGCCTCTCCAGGTCACCTATACATAAAGTGGCACCACTGTAATTAGCTACTGCACAAAACGCTTTTATAGATGTTTTCTAAACCATAACATAAAAATAAAATATATCAAATCGCTGCTGAGAACTCTGTAAAATTTCTTACTCATTTTCTTATTCATGTTTTCTTCATCCTCAAAAACCTCTCCCAGCACGGACAACCTCCTGCGTTTAAAAGCTTGTCGATCAGATGTACTCGGGGAAGGGGACACGTTCAGCATTGACTGATCCCCCTGGAAGAACGTATCATCCTCAAAATTAATCTTCCTTATAATCGCTGCAGGGTCCGGCTGTGGCGAGGGCGTAAGCAATGCTTGCCTACGTTCCAAACTCGCCAAATACTTCGAAATTGGAGTCTGTTCCTTGCTCATTTTGGAAAATCGTCCACTCAACCAGCTACTTCAACTGTTCACTTCCAACAACTTTGTTGGACTCTTCCTGTAACACAAAAATAACAAAAATTAATTAGTAATCTTCAATCCAATCAACAATCACAATTAACATCCACTAACTAAAAAACCAAAAAGCAATCGTATACCATTAAATTGTTACAATAAACTATAAATATCTATTTACTCCTGCTTGATTATCATACCTTATCTTAACGGTGATGATTTACTCGCCTGAGCAAGAAATTCATTTACACCTTAACCTCAATTATCCCTATTTACTCAACTTCTTGATTTGTCCCAAAACTAGTTATTCACCTCATCCTACCGTTCAGGAAGTGCAACTAAACTAAAAACATCCACGTTTCAGAGATGACTCTGATTCTCAACTAACTGAAATTAAAAGTATCACTTTAATTGCAGGGAGTACTAAAATTACTTTCGATCGAACAAACGAAAGAACAGAGCCGCTCAAATCCAAGAAAATCTCACTGCACTCAATCAACTGATGAGATTGTGGACCACCAGCATCGCATCGAACATAACAAGACGGAGTGAAGGGAGCACCCAAACAACAACAACACAGTCAATCAGACAATCAACCAAACTCAAGTCAAGTCTCAACTCGATGCTTTTTTTCAGCATTCAGCTCACTTGAGTTGGTCAACACTTTGGCGCATTTTCTCTCCAAACATCTGGCGCATCTCCTCTCTCTCCCCTCTTGTCTGTTTACTTCTCAAACTCAAAGCATGTAAACAAAGCATCCTAAAAGCATGGCTCTTTTGTCATCTCGCCGTTTGACAGTTTAGAAGTTTAGACTAGACGTGTGCAACGAGACTCGGCGAGCCGAGCTACTCGTATGCTCGCTCGGACTCGTACGAGGAACGAGCGAGCACCGAGTTCAGAAATTAATTTTTGAACGAGCCGAGTCCGAGTACGAGTCTGACTGCCTGCTCGGTCCATTAATAAAACCCTGAAATTACTGATGATGGCGCCAAAATTAGGTGCCAAAGTAAGTTATAAGCAATGTATTTCTATGATATACACGCTTTAAATCGTTTTAAATGAAGTGAACAACTGAACTAGGCAAATTTTTAGTATTTTTATTCGATTTTGAACCAAAATTTTGCCTTATTCTGGACATTGGTAGTAAAAAAGTAGGTAACGAGCACCGAGCGAGCACCGAGTAACGAGCATCAAATTTTGCTCCCGAGCGAGCGAGCGAGTAGCGAGCAGTAATTTTGAAAACTAACGAGTAGCGAGCGAGCGAGTTTCACTACTTTTGTCCATATGCACACGTCTAGTTTAGACCAAGAAACTTTGTGTGGAAACTTTTCTTTGCTAATTATAATATTGTCGTTAATTAATTAATCACGACTTTGACCAGTTAGATAAGTGGTAGTAGTAATAATGCCAGCAGCTCTTCAGGATATTCGCAACAAACTAGCGCCAGTGCGACGGACGGGATGGCATCAGAAGGCGCTGATAAATTTGGGCTATGACGCGGACGAAGAGTACCTGAAAAGTGTTATCAAGCAGGTGGTTGTGGGGAACTCTGAGGGGGTCAAGGTTTCCACCTCTATTATGATTTATGGCCCTCCGGGTTGTGGAAAAAGTCAGGTATGCGTAATGTTCTGGAAGTATTATTTGCGAATATATTTGTAGTTGTGTAATTAGAGAATTCGTCACTAAATTTAAGTTGTAATTTTGCGTGTAGTTTGTAGATAAAGCGTTGACGGTAACTGAAAAGGAATGCGGAAGGACGGGTAACTCAAGGTCCCCATCACCATTTGACATCGCCCGGTTGGATGGTGTGTACTGCTTCAGTTTGCAGGACTCGGTTCGCGAACTGTGCAATCAAGTTGTCGATGATAAGGATATGTTGGACGAGATTGGCTTAAGTGATAACATGCCCTTTGATGGTAATCAATTAGTTTTAAAGATTGAAAACCTTATGATTTTATTCATTTAAGATAACATTCTTTCTTTTAATTGTTACTAATACTGAAAATTTCATTTCAGAGAGACTTGAATCCATATTGTATTATCTGAAGAATAAGCTAATAGAGACGAACCGATCGCTAGTTATCATTATTGATGGAATGGAAAAGTTCACTGATGATTCTAGTCAACGCTTGCTGTACAACTTATTTGACATTAGTGCCAATGCCGCGTTTAGCGTGCCCATCTGTATTATCGGGATAACAGCATGTGTAGATATTTTGGACGCTTTTGAAAAGAGAGTGCGGTCTCGGTTTTCTCATCGCCAGATCAATTTAATTCCAAAGGTTGAGTTCAAGGATTACCAGGTGTGGGTTAACCAACTTTTGTTCCATACACAGGTATTCCCAAAGACATTAGACACTCTAAATACTCATCTACGAAATGCTGACTGGCAATGCTGAAAAAATTTTATTTTTTTGTACAATTTGAAAACTTTCAGGATGGTGAATGGAATGAACAAGTTAAAAAAGTATTCGAGGACAACAGTATTTTGAAGATATTGAGATCAGTCTACGAAGCAGATAAATGTATTGGACAGCTAAGAAGATTTTTGGTATAAATAATGATAATACCGATTCCAGATTTTTATACATGCCTGCAATCTATATTTATAATATAAATTCGGTATCTTTAATGTATTTTAGTATTTTGCGCTGTTGAAATGTGAGGATAAGCTAACGACCACAAGCATTCGGGATGCATATACAAGCATCTTCGGTTGCCAAATCCATGTTCAAATGGCTCTAGATTTACCTCTTAGCGAACTAGTTGTGGTAAGCGAATTCAATTATTGTTATCATTTTGACAATGACCATTTCAGACAACGATCATTTAGTACTATACAATAGACAAATTTAAATGATTACGTGATGAAAATGTAAATTTTTATGTACTAGCTTTTAGGAATTTACAAAAAGATACAGCGAAGTCAACAAGCTTGGCAGCCAGCCGAGGTGTATGAAATCATTAAGAAGCCATACTCATTGTATCAACTTCGCAAGGAAGATTTTATCAAAACAATACTCAAACTTCAGGTACATTAAATAACAAAATAGAAAATGCTGACAATTTTCCTGTTTTCACAGGAAACGTAAGAAAGGTACTTATATCATGTCGTAATATTTTATTGTTTTAGGATCTTGAGCTCATTGTGTCAGCCGGGGGGTCACGACAGAATAGATGTGTCAGTAATTTGAACGAAACATATTTTAAATGTGAAATTTCTTATCTCGAATTCCAGGAAGTTTGGAAGAAATATCCTAACCTTCCAGGCTGCTTCAACGAATTTTTGTAGACCTTTGATCTCATTTCCATTTCAGTAATGAAGTATGTATTTGGTTTTAAAGCATTACTACCATTTTGTCATTAAAATGCCTTATAAAAGAAGCAGCTTATATTTCTATTATTGATATTTTGTAGGTGAAAATAGATCTTTTTGATAAACGAAATATGCAATATAGGTATTGCCTTTTTATTAATTCAGTAGCCTTTTGTCTTTGTTTGCTTGAAGTGCCAAAAGGCAAGCACGTCACGTCGCACATAGCATAGCAGCCTTAATTCTGTGAGATATAAATAAAGTACCGTACTGTATTTTGAGAGCATTCTATTTGTGTACATCTTGTGTCCAATTTCACTTTTCATTGTTTTATATAAATAGAAATAAATGGAATATATACAACGCGACTTTCTCCAGTGTGATGTAAGATATTCCGTGCACGTTTCTGCGGACTAATAATTTCCAGTGACGCTTTTAGATAAATACATCCGTACCATAAGTGCTAGAGATAACAGCATCTACTACGCCCATTTGGCAAGGTATTACACTGACCAACTGACCACGTGTATATATGAACTTCTTTCATCTTCCGGTGCATGTGAAAGTAGGGCAGTACGGGCACTAGGCATAGGCATGCAGTATGGAATGTGAAAGTATCGATCGTTTCATGCAGGAAATTTTTATGGCATTCTAGAGCCTCGTATCTGTGCTTACATACATTACTTTTGCGTGTTAGGTATTTTAAGGAGAATTATTACGAATTGTGAATGAATATGTATGCAGAAAAGTATGTATGACTATGAAAGCAGGGGTGGTCGGCACTCCTCGGTGAAAGCATTTTGGGTACTGCCCGCGTTGCATTGCTGAATGAAGGTTAAATTTTCATGCCGTGTTGTGTGCGATAGAGTTTCAAATATTTTTACCGAGAATTTATTTATCTAATTTTTACTAATAACAAAAAGATAATACAAAATTATAATTGTTTGGCGCATTCTGTTAACGACTAACCGAAAAACTAACTCACAACTTACATAATAATATAGTAATACCTACCTACACAATCTTTATCGGTCTAATCCAAGTGGACGGCGAACTTTTACTTGTGTGACTTATAAAAATGTGGTCTACAGTTACAATCACAAATGAAACGAATTGCATTCTCAACGTTGCCTTAAAGCTGGCAACTCCATTGTACTATGAAAACAAAGTTATGCCCGGACAAAGCGTTGTAAGGTAAACCGTTACCGTTCAATTGCATAGACCAAGGTCATTTTCAAGTATATATTTTTTAATTTGGAATAATTAGATGGAAACTATTAACTGTTATAAAAACCCATTAGAAAAGTCGGGAAAGTTCTTTTCACCGTGGAGGCGAAACTGTGGAATGGGGAAAACACGTACGATGAAGTACGGGACATTATAGCCCCCATCACCATGATCTCATCTGCTGCGCTATCAGGTGCTCGAGGCTTGGCAGCAATGGCTTCCGGGCATGCGGCCGAGGAAATGAAAAACAGAGGTCCGCAAACTTTCTCTCTGGGCAAAGTATTAATTCCAGAGGAATGCCCAGAGGAGACACAAAAGCTCATTAAGGTATGGATAACTGACTGCGCCGTCAGAGAACACGGATTTTACATGGGTTCTGACCGAACCATCCGCGTTTCAGGCGGACCTACTGCGTCATACGACGAAGAAAATGACGCCCAACTTGTCGAGAGCGGAGAACCATTCGCACTTGTTTACTGAAGGGTCAACTAAACAGCATTCATTTACAAGGGGACAAAAGCAAAGAAACAACGAATGTGGCTTTTTGCATCAACTCATACAAAAACTAGCCTTTGTAGATATGTCTTATTTGAGTTTTGAATATTAGTTTTAAAAGAACAAATTTTTTGAACAATGTAGAAAAGGCGATGATGTAAAAGCAAAGAGCATTCATGTATTATCAACATCAATATTATTACAAACCATGAAAATTGTATTATACATATTCCATACCTATTTCTGTAAACAATGGGGAAATAAAAAAGAGTTGTTCTTTCAGGTAATTATATAGGTTATAGCGTAAAATGCGCAAATCCCCAGTTAGAAAGCGTAGGTGAAACAAACTGTAGAGCGAGCGTAGTTGTTTGTTCGTAGTGTGCAATCATATCACCCTAATTATATAGACAACACTGCTGGAGATTTTCTGTGAGATTTACAAAAAAAAATTACATTATCTATTTAAGTTAGCTGTTAAAATAAAATACTTCAATTAACTTTACATTTAGGGAAATATATTACGAATCTGAATGAGCGTGTTACAGTGTTTTCGAGTAAGTTATTGCCCATTGCTGCTGACACATTAACGTTTTATGCATGCAACGTGAACAAATTAATTAGGATGAAGATGGTGGGAGTTAAATGTATGCATTTACTTTCAATTGCGTTAGTTGACTATTGTCTGATTTGGTGTCCGTGTCCACTATGAGTCACGAATGCAATGGAAGTACGAGATTTCTTCAACTATATATCTGTTTGGCCTTTTTAAGAGACTTTACAAATACCGAAAAAGGGAAGGGAACATTAAACGAGGATTAAGAAATTAACATTTAAGAAACTACCGAGTCTATATTGTGATTTCAAATAATTTTAAATCTGATGTCTTATTAAGTACCTTTTACGTCAACATACGACATGCTTCAGTTTATGATTAAGTCTCTGTGGATAATACTAACTCATAACTGTACTACCATTATTCTGTTTGTTGAGATTGACTATTATAACAAGCAATACAAAATAACTGAAAACGAAAGCAAAAAAGACGAAATGGGAATGTTTAAAAAAATTAGATGAAATATTATGTTGTGTGATAGGAGATATACGACAGTAGACCATGTATGACTTTGTACAATTACAATTAAATTAATTATTGCTGCACACAAAAACAGTTCAACAATTCCTTGATTATGTATATTGATATTTTATATCTACTGCAGTAGAAGACAATAACCTTTTTTGTCATGTATGTAGTAAAAAATACACAGGTTATTTGACAAGGAAAAAACAATATGTTTCAAATTATCGTAACTGAGTTTAATAAACACACAAATTTTCATTCATACACGAGGTACACGATACCAAAATACCAAAAAACTGCGCGGTGCGAATATACCATATACGCGTACATACATTGCTTCTCGATTAAATTACTTTCCATTAGTTTAATAAATAACCTAAAATATTTACAATTATGGTTAGATGTATGTATATATTCTAAATACTATAATCTGTATGAAAAACAATGAGCTAAGCTGCTGATGCATTAACAATGTTGAAAAATAAATTTACTTGTTATAGCTTCAAAAGATACACTAACTAAATGACAATTGCATTATTATTTTCATTTAGATACAGAAATTTATAAAAATTCTACTTTCTATGAGACAAAGGAAACTTAAAAGCTATCTTATCATTCAATGCGTTTAAAAGTCTACCGAAAATATGTAATTACTTATTATTCTACCGTTATCACCTCTATCTGTGTCCAATTACTTTGGCCATTTATCCCGTTTTGAACTTCTTTCTTTACAGCCCCGTCCTTACACCATTCTTCAAGTTTAAACATTTCATATTTAAGAAATAGCTTTTTATAAACCCTTTGTACAAGCTTCATCTTGCTTTTCGGATCTTGGCCTCTAATGTTTTCAAGTTTCATCTTAGCAGTCGCATTTCCGCTGTCGGAAAACGTTACAATTATATAGCATCGAAATTTTAGAAATGTTGTTTGTTTCAGCTTTGAATTTTTCTCACTAGCTTCTCTGATTTTAGTTAGTCTCTCGTCAACTTTCTCCTCGTCGCTAATCATCTCGAAAAAATCTCCTATTTTGGCGTCTAGTTTTTCTAGTTTATCATTGTAACTTTTGTTGAGCCACGAGTTATATTTGGACTGAGAACATTCGCAAATAAACCTTGCTTCGAATCCTACTTCATTTCTTTCTGTTTTGATATGCTTATTACTCATAACAAAGCACAATGGCCACAATTTATTGTGGAAATCTACGTATATATCTAACCACAGAGACATCAAAAGGGTCACGTTTTCCTTCACTCTCCTCTTGTCGTCCTTTGTCTTCCCTTGTTTTGATTTCATCTTTTCTAGGAAAGTGTTGCGGAATCCTTCGCCAATTTTAGTCTCAATTTCCAAAACTTCTCCATAGCTCTCCACTGTGCCGCTGGTCTGAGCTCCATTTCTACTGTGGCCGTTACTGTTCCCAGAGGAAGATGAAGGACTATCATCGTCAGTATCCATATTTGTTGGTCTGACATACCTGCTTCCATTCGTTGTAGTGGAACCATTTGCATTTCCGTTGGTGCTGCCATTGACAGGGGTAGCCACATCATCCGAACTACCGTTGGAGTTGCTGTCGTCAGATAGTTCAATGAGAACAGCATTCTCTGACGAGCCATTTCGAGCAGTTCCATCTCCAATTAGTCCCGGCCCTAAACAATTCAACACAATGCATTAGCACAACTTACAAACCACATAGCTTTCTTTCTAAAAGAATCAAAGCGATAGGACTTGGACATTTATGCAGATGCCGTTTTAAAAACCGTTCTTACACTCGAAATCGCCAATGTCGCTCTTCCGTCGGAGACCCAATGTATTTCCTCCAAACTGCAGCTCAGTGGGTTGTTGGCGCATAATTTTAAGTACATTTTCCACGTCCTCTCTACAAAACAAACATTACAATTGTTATCTTATCATATATACATACACCACAATTAAATAATTAACATAATACTTACTTGAGATTAAACTGTATAACAAAATTTTGTGGTCGATCCGTCCAGCAGACAAAGTCCGTCACTGTTATAGCCCGATTTTGAAATAGGGAGATAACATCCGCTAAAATTTAAAATTTAAATCGAATTAGATTTTAAAGTATTCGGAATGCAACTAATAATGGTTTCATATTTTAAAGTTTGAAATTTAAACATCCTCGCTTACACGGCAATGGATAAGGCGGTGCAGGAGCATAGATAACCAAGCTCCTCAAGTTGTCTTCATCACTCCACTTCAAAAAGGAGGACCTGGAAACGGTCTGATGTTGCTGTTCCCACAAATGGTCGGCCCAATCCTGGAAAATTTTTGACTGGAAGCCGCACCTTCTACACATGTGAATCAACATGATTTACTCAAGGGTCACTATCAGGAAACCCCACTGACAACACTGGCAGTGACTTTTTTAGAAAACAACTGAAAACTGTCACTGATAAGCAAGAAAAGAAGGGTCTAATTAACAGGATTAGTTGCAGGTGGTGGTGGTGCATGGATTGGATGGATACAAACAGGAAAACATCAAGACACGTGCTTTGAAGCTTTGGCCATGTCTCTCCACAATCCACAGCAATCCAGCACAAAAGCCCAATTCCGATGGCTCTCTCGGTCCACATGCATGCAAGCCTGTCATCTGAATTATTCTGAATGGCTTCTTGGCGTACCCACGCTACTCGCTTTGTTTTGCTCAATTAAATATTTTTGCATGGAAATGTTTGGAAATCAACCACTAATTAATTGCAATGATACTGCAATTTAAATAAGTTTCTTTTAGACCCGTTTTAATTATTACGAAAGGTGAAGAAATATATGATTTTTTGCTTTCCTAGGATGACAATTGGGCAATTAGGTGTAATCGAATTCATGAAATTGAGGTTCAGAATGTTAACTGTCAGTGTCAGAAAATAGTAATGATTATCTTGAGTCGTTTGAGAAAAGTCGATTGAGAAGTACAGTACATAAAAAATACCTTATAAGTTTGAAGGTTCAAGTTCAGAACTTTTCGGGAGTTTTTTGTTAAAGATGCATCGATTATATTATTGATTATGGATAAAGCTAATAACAATAATCATTGAAGTTAACTTAAAAGTTGGCATTATGAATCAATCTGATGAATGAAAATGTCAATTTGTGCTATGCAAATTTGGTTATTGATCACGAAACATGACTCATGACCGTGACCATTATTACTCGTAGGAATTAGAAAAGAATTTCTTTGATATAAGAAAAAATTTGTTATTATTTTGCATTGTTATTGACTTTAGTATAAAATGCAGTCCTCCTGAAATAATGTGGAACTTGCTTAATAAAAAATAGAATGTCATTATTAAAATTGTGCAATAATAATAATTATTGATAAATATTAATAATTTATTGGAATTGAAAACACTTCAATCATATGAATGTTCATAAATATAATTAATTCGTGCAATAATAAGTAAATACGTAGGAAAATAAAAACATGCACATCACATTTTTAAGCCAACTCCTAGACTTTCAAATCCTGTTGATGGTTCATAATTCATAACCAACATGATATCCCCTCTCCTCTGACTATAAAAGTTTAAACCTATATTCCTGCTAAAGCATATAAATATTTTATTGTTGGGACACTTTCATTTCTATTATTGTTCCTTCGCGCTAATTGCATATAATATTGTTAAAGATGACTACTTTGATGAGAACTGAAGCCGTAAAATGTAGATGCTAAATTACTACCTTGAAGGAGAGCTTCTTCAGAGTTATGGCGTTCGACGTGCGACATTCCACAGTTTGATGATAAAATCGTTAACTACTTGGCTAAAGTACTTTAAAATGCAAGTGAAGATTCGTCCTCACAGGCCCAAATAAAGTACCACATTGTGAAATTTATTATATGCGCCACGATTTTCAGCTGCAAATTTATTTCCAAATGTGACAATTGTAAACCCCCTGCGTGTAACCTTCTGTATAAAAAATATATAGCGTCTAACCGCCAACAACGGTCTCCACCGTTGTATGCTAGAATCTTCATGCATTGTCGATACACAATACCATTATGTAAATGCAGTTGTTAGATATTTTTTTCTCATCAATACCTTCACATTTCACACAAATTTGCAGGAATTCAAGCTAATCATACTTTGTCATTACTTTGCTCCTCCTTCCCCTTTCTATTTGATTGTACGTTTGTGAGCACGTTCGCATAGTTTAATAAAGTGTAGTTAAAAAATTATACAATTATAATATAAAGCGCAATTTTAGAAACCACATGAATTGTCTTGAAGTTCAGTAATAAGCATAATCACTACTCATTTGCTAATTAACGTGACGGAGTTCCACATGTTGTGCTTTGTGCTGTATATGACTTTACTAAAATATAAAAGAAAATAATATTGCATCTCTCATCCTTAAAATTGCTTTTCGTAAGTTTTTTTCTACCAAGCCTTCATAAGGTGCTGTCAGGGATTATTTTGTTCATATTGTGATGATTAATAATTACTTTTAGGCATCTACATGCTGAGTCTGCTAATGTATTTGCAGAATATGTAATTGTTAGTGACGGTTGATTTGCAAATCTTGTCATGCTCGTCAGCAACATCAATATAATTATTTTCAGCCACTATAATAAAATTTAATGCAATATACACGATTGGGCATACCTAGGTGTTTTTTACGCAGGGAAATACCTTTTGACGCTTTACCAAATTCATTATTTCATACTTCCATGTTGGTAACGCCATTCAGTCTATAAAACAAACAGTAAAGTACAGACGTAGCGAACCCAAGACGGTTTGGCTTGACTTAACTGCGTAACCTAAAATAATGTGTTTGATTGTTTGTTTAGTAGTTGTTATTACATTTAGCGTTACATCACGTATTTATGTGTTATGGCTTGGTTTACGGACGAGCAGAGATCCTGGTAGGATACTTGGATTGTTATAGTCTTACGAATTTTTATTGACTTGTGCACGGAAATGCACAATTATATGATGTCATTATACTATTGACGCGAACAAGATTTTGCGACTCAAACTCAAATCATTTTTCATGTGAGAAATCTAGATGATGATAAAGATGGACAGACAGTACTAGTAATCCAATAAAGTGTCTAGTAGTACGAAATTATTTAATAAAAATATTAATACCTATTAGACACATGCATAAACCTAAATAAATGATGGTTTAATGCTATTCCCATTCTCCAACTTATAGAAAATACTCGCTATGTTCTGTATTGCAGGCTAGGCTAGGCTAGGCTGGGTAATGGAGACAATCGCAACAATCACGTTTCAACTTCAACTTGTATGATCATTTTTTGATCATGAATGAATCATGAACCTTCTGCATTATTATCACAAAACTACAATTACAACGACATCGTTGCTAATGCATTTGTGGAATATGTTTACATGTTGTGTGGAAGTAGTTTCATTCGTATCATCAGGCATGGTATCACACACATTATGCACAGGAATTCTAAAATGTTGATTGAATTGAGAATCAAAATGAGCTATGAGCTAACTTTATGATTCATGAATTCATATAATGGCCCGCAATAGTATTTTTATTATTTGTCCATGCCATAATATTTTTTGCATTCTTTTTTTGTGTACTAGTAGAAGGTTTACAAATTATGTTCTCTGCTATGCAATGAAGAAGATGATACTAATGATAAACAGCGCACAGGGTCGCATTACAAATCACGTCATCAGTTTCATATCATTGTCCGCATTACACTTTTTATCATTTTGACGATGCAGAATGCAGAGATAAAGAACACTATTTTTCCTGTCCGCATCAGCACAGATATTTGCAATAATATTATATGCACGAGTTCATAGGTTGAGGATATATACGACTTAGTTGCGTGCGTGCCTGCCGCTGGGCTTGAAGTTGTGTTGCAGTTGGTTATCTGTTCACAGTGCACACTGTGTAGTTTTAAGGATTTTGCATGTGTGAACGACTAGTTGCACATTAGTTGACTTTTGCACGAGACGGTTCAAAAGAAGATACACATTAATTTCTTTAATGTATCTTTGTCCGGAATCCATAACCTTTGTTTGTATACATACATGACTATTAAGACAAGAAGGAATTCCAGAGTCGGATATAAAAAAGCCACAAGTCGCATGCATATAAAGGTATTACATAAAATAGTTAGTGAGTCAGGAACTCGTTGTTTCAGTTTCCATTGTTAGGCATGTGTGTATGCGGTTATTATAAATGTAGGTATGTATTTTTGCGATCGCAAAATGGAAAGCGTCTCAGCAGCAAGTAGCATTGAAAGTGTCCACAATTATTTTGCATGCTACAAATAAAGTTGTGGTTTGGTTGGTGGTTGGATAAAGTATGTAAAAACTAGTTTTTGTCTTGTACTACATACTCGAAAAATTATCAGATTGTGAAGCCTGGAGCTCAGACAACTTGTGGCTGATATGATAATTATATTCCTTTTTTCTTGGAATCAAACGCTCCTGCTCGTGTAGCAAGTTGTAAGACAAGAGGACCTTCTTTGTAGAGCTTCGTCCGTCCTTCCACACGGGATCTTGTTGTCTTGTGGTCGCTCGTACTTGTGGCTGCCCCTGCACATTATATGGGACAAAAATTATTAATTGATTTTAAATTCAACACCCATCAAAGAAAAGCCTGTTATGTGATTTTCGTGCAGTGATTTTTGTGTGGGTGTGGCCTTCACCTTTAATCGCTAAACTGCCTACCCGCTCAATTACTACTTGTGTTTCCATTAACCATTCGTGTTGAAAACCGTTCATCTTAAGTATTGTTTGTCTACGTTTAATTTATCGTATTGGAGCTCTCGTTGAAAAAGCAATAATCATGCGTACTCAAGTGATTTTTAGTTGTCTAATAATTTCCCTCATTGCTATTGAAGGGATCATTTGTCAGGTTAGTAATATTTTTTATGATCCTTTAATCACTTTTCTGTTTTTATATCATGAAATATGGTGTGTCATTATATTTTAACTTAATACATTAAATAAATCTACTGGTCCATAATAATGCTACAGGAAACCACGTCTCAGCCTAAACGGTCCCACCATCATCGCCACCGTGGTGAGCGGCGACATCACAACAGGACTGACTTATCCACTGCTGATACCGCTGTGGCGTTGGAGGACAAAGATAAGTACTACGAAGATGGTAGTTCTGATGATGATGACTATGTTTATGACGATGACTACGACACGGCTCGAAATGACACTGCAGATGAAGGGGAAGATAACAAGTTTGTAGAAAGTGCCGGTTCGGGCATTGTATTTGACCATGTCGACTTTGTCATACTTCGCCTAAAACACATATCCATGCGGACAAGCTCCAACATCACGGAATTACTTGATCTTCAACAGAAAGAGTTCAAAGTCAATAGTCTCTACAAGTCTGGCTGGGAGGAGGCCGTAAAGTTGTTTAATGAATCTCAACGGGACAAGATTTTCAACAACACTTCAAAATACTCCATTGTTCGGAAAGTACCTGTCGAGTATCACATTGCCCTCATCGCGTACACTCTCGGCACTACATCCATGTACCAAGAGTTCAACAAAGATACTCGCGAAATATGCTCCGGAACGCACATTGACAGCTACCAATGGAAGTCATATTTCAAATTGCTTCAGTTAGCAGTGGAGACCCTGGGAAGCAGAGAGGCAAGATGGATGGATGACCGTCGATTCCTATATCGTGGTGCCTCCCGAAAATTCGCCCTGAAGGAAGGCCAAGTTTTGGCGTTCCAGCATTTCATTTCCACATCCGCCGCACTTACAAGTGCTGAGGTTTTCGCTGGAGAATCTCTCTTCGAGTTCCAAGGATTTTATAATGGGACAGCCATGGCCATTTGGGATCATTCATATTTCGAGCATGAGAAAGAAGTATTGTTTTCTCCATTACAAGTATTCCTTGTGGATAGCATCCATGTGGGCACTCATTACACAAGATATGTGTTGGTGAAGCATCAACTGCCACTGCCATGTGATGATAAAGAAGCGTCTGGAAATGGCATTGATGACGATAAATCAAAACTGGAAAATTTTAATGCGTTGCATGCAAAGGCTGGGGCTGGTATTCGTGGGAATTCAGGAATTTTTGTGGCTTTCCTTGTATTACTTGTGTTTCATGGAAACTGAAAAAAGTGCAATTTTTAATTCCTGTGGTAAAGTGAGTGTACTTATACAGCGACCAAGGCGAAGCAATGCCTTACTACTATGTAGTGCTGCCATATCGCGTTTTATGATTCAAAAGCAATTTCTTGGTGTATGCTGAATGGTAGTAATATTATGACTAATGAATGGTTACCCATTGTCCATTCGTATGATGATAACCTGAATTCCAGGTTCTCAGAAGATTTAGGTTTCAAAGAAATAAATAGAATTGTGTGAGTGATGAAATTTTTTCATGTATCATTTTAAACGCGTGAGAAAAGACAAAGAAGATGCCAAAATACTATTTTTAAGTGATGGTATGAGTGAAGAAATGAGTGAGCGCAATAAATAACAAATGAAACACTGAGATTACATTTAAGTATATAACATTTTCGTTACACATTTTAATAATATTTCGATTGATTTGTTGTTGTTTTTTTTCAATTTTCTTTAAAATTCCATGCACATGCAAATTCTACTTTGTCTATATACGGTCTTAATTTATGTGACATGATTGATAAATCTTTTGATACCGGATAAATCTCATTTTAAAAACTTTGTTTACACTTTATAAAATCGTAATTTAGAAGATTTTTTTGAATAGATTGTGTAATAATATTATATAAAACAAATTCGCTGTAACAATAATTTTCAAATAAAAACAATAAACAACTTAAATAATTTAAAGTAAATAGATATAGCGTAGCGTATAAAGAAATAACGATTGTGTGTAAGGTACATCTTAATAGTGTAACGTAAACGTAACGTAGCTTTAATATTTTCACTTCCCTTGGGGAAGGATTACCGTTGTATTTTAGTTTTTTAAATATGTATATATAAAATCTATTATATATATTTTACTCTTCGTTATCTAAATCTATTATAAAGTTTATGTTGACAATGATAGTGATAAGCTGCTAAAAATAAATTATCGATGATGAAAATCAAAATCGTTACAAGAAAACTGCAGATCTTTAAATTGGTACTTTACCATAAACACATATGTATGATGCTTAAATAAGTTTTTTGGATTTTTATTTTGAAAGCTTTTTAACTCTTAGTTTTCCAGTTTGGATTGAAGCGTCGAACATGCATCCAAAATTACATTTATAAAGAAATCAAAATCTTACTTAAGAAATAACCCGTCAAAGCGATTCAGCACAAATCAAGCATCCTGAAACTTTGATTATTTTTAAATGCATATTCCTGTATTATTAATATAATACATCATAACGGATACATACGTTTTAAAATCAAGCACTGGTTTACTGAAAAGTTCATAAAATGTAATCAATTATATTCTGTAACGTAATATCACTATTGAAATACTTATTATGTGTATGGATATTGATATACATATATAATATATTATATATAGAGTGTAACAATAAATTGTCAAGTTTGAAATATTCCATATATTATTTATGTATACAATTTTCACATTTCTTTCTTAAGTTTTCATTTGCCACAGTGTAAGATGAGTACAAGATTTCGATTCAGATTCCATGTTGCTGCTCAAGAAATGGTCAGGATGGGGCTGCGTTCTCATGTTGAGGTACCCCCTTCCACCCACCACAACCAAAACAGTTCTTTCCTGTGAACCTTTGACACTTTTGTGCTTCTGTCGAGCCATGGTTTTCTTGTTGGTATTGCTGGTGACAGCAGCGGAACTCACAGCTCCGCTACTTGTTCCATTAACGGTAGCACGATCTTTACTGACATTTGTCTCCTCTCCACTAGCATTATTGGGAACGGGTGAATGATTACTCCTGCCGCTGATGGGATTTGTTGCTGCCGGAGTATTATTAGAATCCGTTGTTTGTTGACTACTTCTCGAGCCCAGTCCTACGCTTTCATCGGAGGACGCTGAGATTTTCGAGTCAACCGACCAGTTGGATAGGTCCAGGGATCGGGGTCGACTCATTCGCATTTTCAGT
Source organism: Sinella curviseta (assembly GCA_004115045.4). Classification (NCBI taxonomy): domain Eukaryota; kingdom Metazoa; phylum Arthropoda; class Collembola; order Entomobryomorpha; family Entomobryidae; genus Sinella; species Sinella curviseta. The sequence continues at coordinate 32,813,764 of CM023201.3, forward strand.
CTTCTGTCTAGAGTACTTATTTTGGCATCAAGTGCGTTCAGCTCTGGATCGCTTCTTCGCAAGGCATCATACAAGGGATCAACGAAACGACCTTCATCCTCCAAACCACGCACATTTATGAGATTCCCGTATAATCCATAGACATCAGATTCAATGCTGAACCTTGATGGTATGGGACCCCCGCGAGGGAGTGTTTTGCAGTTACGGAGGAACACGTTATCTTTGGAGCTCTTCTTCCTGAGCACGACTAGGGTTTTACTGTTGGTTACACTGGTAGAAGGAGATGACGCCGCGGACACAGGAGTGACACCACGCTCCATGCTATTACAGCTGGATCTGTCGCTTCCAGCGCTGCTCGCCCCGTCCACATGGTTAACAATTTGATTAAAGCTTGGTGAGGAACAGTCAGCAGAGGGTACGGAGGAAAGAGAGTCATGCTTGCCGTCTTCTTCGTTTTCAGTAGCGCTACTATTTGCAGTATTTACATAGTCAACTTCATCCACGTCTTTACTGCTACTACTGGCATTAATACTACTGTTATGGTTACTAAAGCTAACACTGCTTAATCTCTCTTCAGTGCCATTCTTGGCATTATTGCTACTAGTACTTGTGCTAAGGCACAACTCTCCATCCGCCAGGTCATCAGAAGGAATTACAACTGGCTCGGGTGATTTTGTTGCTGAAGGCGAAGCTGAACTTGGAAGTGGTGGTGGGGACATTGGCGAGCTCATTTCAATGTAGGAGTCATCCTTCACTTCTGGTAAATTACTTTCTTTGAACTCTTTCTGATGGTAAGGCTTTTTGTTGGTGTTCTGGTTCTTCTGCTGAGTAAGTGGTAGTAAATTAGGAGGTGGTTTCATCAACGGCATTAGGAAGCTCACAGGTCCAATAAATCCATGAAACGATACATTGGCATTTCCAGTGCTGATAATTGGGACTCCTTCAAGTCGTGGCAGGGGTATTGTGAGAATGACACCTAGATTTGTTCCAATCCAGAGCCATCCTTTATGTGCCATCAGACAAGTGACATGAACTCCCTTTGCTCGGCGGAATGAGTCACGTACAGTTCGGAACACACTGGGTGCTATACTGACATCCTGAAGAACGAAAAGAAACGTTTAAACATTTTCCTCAAAAGTCCTACTGAAGTTCATTGTTACTTGTTCATTTCATTTTACCTGAAGATGTTGCAGGGATTCCAAATGGTAAAGGCATACGGTACCGCTCTCATGTGTGGCAATCCAAAGACCAACCCCTGAGCATGCCATGTGGGAAATTGGGCCGTTGTGATGAGTCAGAACGACATTTCTCTGTAACATAATACATAAACGACAGTGAGAGGGATGTTGAGTAAAAACTGACTTCCTTTAAAAAATACAAATGCTTGCTGTGTATCAACAGGAGTATTAGGTTACATATCTTTGCAGCAGCAGACATAACAAAATGTCAACTTGGATTAATTCAAGTTGTCATTTCTGTCATTACCACTCCATATCTCAAGACCATTTAAGGAAATGTTACATCAGCAGCTCCTGTTTCACATGCATTCACTTTGTTTTTGGTTATTACCTCAATTGTATGCGTTTTAGCATCAATGGTGACAACGGCATTTCCACAGGCTGCATAAATGCTGTCTTTTGAACCAAAAATGGAGGTGATCCTTTCTGGGCCTAGCTTTACCACTACCTCTGGTCTCAACGTTTTTCTGGGGTTTCCAAGCTCAGTGAACACTGCGAGATTCCCATCAGCAAGTCCAGCGTATATGATGTTGTTGTAAAGCGTCAACTTGATAACACTATCGCTGAGCAGGCAATGTCCAATGGTTCCTTTGTCTGGGTCAGAGGGGTCGTACACCATAATTCTAACGAGACAAGAGGAAAGAAACCATATGATGAATATAATTAGCTTTTCAGTCATATAATAATTCATGTTACGTCATATTCATAATGACAAGATTTATGATGCGCCAAAATAATCGTCTCAAGTTACTGAAGTTGGTTTATAGTTTGCAAAATGACTTTTCACATTATTAGGTTTGTTAGTTTTTCTTAGCATCTCTTTCATTCTTCATTAAGTAATTTTTTTATTATAGGCCAAGAAAGAGTGGCTTTGTTGGTTAATATAAAAATTGCCGTTTGCTTACTTTCTGCTTTCGGTGCCCATCCAAATATGGCCCATGACAAAGATTAGATCATTCACCTTTTCTTCAACCAAGTCGAAAGAGGAGACTTCCTTAAGCGTGTTTTGCTGTGACCTAAATGCGGTAATATGACTGGACATCCCATCAGTAGAACTGACCCACAAGTAGTCAAGGATTTTGGAACGACCAGTCTGGCTGACGAAGGTATGGGTGAAGTAGCATCCACATTTGACTGTTGTCAGATGGGGTGACTTACAAACGGGTGAAGCTCGAACAAACAAAGGCAGCTTGTGCAAGGGATACGGAGACTCCAAAGGAATATCCCACGCAGGACTATTACTAGGATCCAATGCTAGCTGCGCCAGTCTTAGCTCCTCAATCCACTCATTTCGTGCCTGCGGACTTTGCATTTGGAAAATAACCTTTTCTTTGTTATTTCCCGATCCCAGCAGGAGGGTCAAGCAGGAAGAGTCAAAATATGAGATTTGTTCGTCACGTCGTTGGATTTGATGTTGAATATCCAACATAAGCTCCTTGACTGTTGCCTCTGTCAATCCCTCATAGGAAGATTTAAGGGATTGTACGAGTGTCAGCACTCTGCTCAGTACTTCATAGTCATGCATCAAACTTTGCATTTCTTCCAGCAAGATTAACGAGGCAGTATCCTCTGGACTCCCTTTCGATCCTTTATTTCCTCCACTTGCGTTTTGTACAAAGCGGCTCATGGTAGGTGAAATGGATATATCCTCAACCTCAACCTCTCTCACAGGAAATGACCATTTAAACATGCATTTCTCAGCCTTTCCAGAAGATGAGTTTCCAGTCGATGACGTGGATGATGGGGCTCCATTATGATGATTACTGTTATTACTGTTGGATGAGCTCACGTTGGAATTATCATCATTTCCCCCTCCAACATGTCCACTACTACTTTTCCTATTCAAGAGATTATGATCTGAAAGACTGCTGCTGCTGGTGTTGGGGAGAGTGGTACATATCAACATGTCATTAAGAAGTAGCAGCTTTCTACACTTGGATTTTGCGACAGTGCCTCCATTACTGTCAAATTCTAGCTGAGTAACTACATCTTGCCGGAGTAGAATACGGTTAGAGTCATCCATGGAGTTTCGTAGGAGAACAAACTTTCCTCCGCCAATGGACTTGATTGTTTCCTTGAAGGCTTGGTACTGCTCCGACTCCCGTTTCCGTTCATTCAACATCGCAGCCAGACTCTCAAGTTGAGTAAGCGCCAGCTGGAGCGACATTCTATCGTGATGATCCCGGGGCGTGTGTTTCAACAAATCCTGTGAACATTTGATATCCAAAATAACAATGTTTAGTTTAAATATTTTGTAAGACCAATCCAAAACATCATGAAAGCCTTATTTTGGATGGGATAAGGAGAGACGAAGAAAACACGCCTGCAAAGTCAGCCCTATCGCATATCATTATCCTTATTATCATGCATTAAAATCAGTTAAAGATATGATACGCGTTGCCCTCCTAAATATTCTATTCCACCCTGCCCTATAACCATACTGCCACCCTCTTCTTCCTTTTCAAAAAGTTTCCTATGATAAACATAACCCAGTTGACAATTCGCAGTCTCTCGGCGAGTGAGATCGCTGCGATTCAAGCGAAACTCTAGCATAACTTATCCTCGCAGCTTTAGCTGCTATATTGAGCCGAGTTAGCACTATATCTATCCGAGTTGCAGTTATTGTTTCTGCCTTCTGTGACGAAAGCAAGGAGGATGGACATCATTCGAGATTTCGCATGGAAATCGCTGAGACTTTCGGCTAGTGAAATCAGGCATATGTGTAACCTGCACACGCAATCTATGCTTGTACATTAGCGATGCCAAAAATAAACAAGCCCAATCTGTATCTTTAATTTACTCTTGGTCGTAATTTAAACAAATGGGAAAAGGAAGAGCCAAAGACACCGCTAATTTAACTCCTCGGTCTTTACGAAGAAGAAGAGCTAAAACTGTGAATTCAGTTTTACACAAATATCGTAACATTACTAAAAGGAAAATATTATTTAATACAATTAACTGTGTGTGCAACGACGACACTCAAACCGCAGCCCAACAATTACAACTGGTCAGCAGCGGCCCCCTTCCTACATACACCAGCAGTTTAGTTGATGAACCTGATTTTCTCGAGTTTGAAAATACTAAAGATAACGTTTTACAAAAAACAGATAATTTCGACAGTGGTGTTAGCACGCTTTTAAGTTTAAGGGAATTGTCAATAAAGCACAACCTTACTCGCGCTGTTTTAAATGATATTTTAACTGTTCTCAAACGTCATAATTGTTTTCACCAATTTCCAAGTGATGCTAGGACTTTACTGCGTAGTGATTCATCGTCATTCATCATTGAACATTTAGCTGGTGGACAGTTTGTTTATTTAGGAATTCAGCGTGGGTTAATCAACTTTATATCATCGCAATTAGTTTCCGAATTAACTGTTCAATTTAATGTTGATGGAATTCCCTTATTTAAAAGCAGTAATAGTCAATTTTGGCCAATATTAGGAAGCATTAATGGATCTAACTACGTGTTTGTGGTTGCTGTGTTTTATGGAAAATTTAAACCTAAGAGTTTAACTGAATACCTCCGCAAATTTGTTGAGGAAGCAAAACAACTTCAGCAGAGAGGCCTTGTCCACCATAATACAGTAATTAAATTTAAAATAAGTGCATTTATATGTGATGCGCCAGCCCGTGCGTTTATATCCGGTATAAAAGGTCATACTGGATTTTACGGCTGTGGGAAATGTGAAGTAAAAGGGAAAAGAGTGGACCAAAGAACAGTATTCATCAAAACATCAGCACCTTTGAGAACCAATCAGAGTTTCCGGAATCAAGTACAGAAACGGCACCATAATGAAGAATCTCCGCTCATCGGACTTGACCTTGACCTGGTTACTGTATTCCCATATGAATATATGCATTTGATTTGCTTAGGCGTCACCCGGAAACTGATCAATCTATGGACGGATGGCCCACGTAGCTCTTATCGTTTATCGCAACGCCAAATCCAAGAAATAACCATAAGATTAGATGTTCATCGTTCGACATTTACTACTGACTTCGTCCGAAAAACCAGATCCCTCCAAGAGTGTGACAGATGGAAAGCTTCCGAGCTAAGAACATTTTTACTTTATATTGGACCTCTTGTGCTATACAAGGTGCTTAATGAGAAATATTACACTCATTTCTTAGTGCTGCACGTAGCCATCCGAATTCTCTGTGAACCGAACCAGCCAATAGAATGGATTAATTATGCTGAAAATTTATTGATATATTTTGTTAAAGAATTTAAAGAATTGTATGGAAGAAAGTTCATGTCATATAATATCCATGGGCTAATTCATTTAGCAAACGATGTTAGAATTCATGGTAATTTAGACGCGTTTAGTGCCTTTAAATTCGAAAATTTTCTCGGAGTAGTTAAGCGTCTTATCAGGGGACCAAAAAATCCAATAAAACAACTTCTGCGAAAACTGTTACAGCGAGAAAGTGTTGTGCCCGAAGCATTCCCCAAAAAATTATTAACGCGTTTTGTGTTACATAACAACTCAAAAATAACAGATAATTTTCCCAATAATATTGTCATCGCCAAAGGGAGAATTGGAAGGGTTGAAAGCATTCTTCGTCAAGAAGGGAAAGTGCAACTACAAGTAAATATTTTTACTAGATCAAAATGTTTATTTAACGATCCCTGTGAGTCTTCGCTAGTTGGGGGATATAAAGTAAATTTTGACCAGTTCGATGGAACGTTTATTTATGACTTGGAGGAAATAAATTGCAAATGCGTATGTTTCAAAATACGGCAAAACACATTTGCGGTTTTTCGTTTACTTCATACCACAATCGATGGAGGATCTTCTTGAGCTTCGTGGGATGGCCGTGTTAGATTTTGCCATATTTCATTTCAAAATGGACAATTCAGTTGAGGTCGTACCTTCGAATTGGATATCAGATACCAATATGCCAGGTACAAAAAGCTGTTGGTATCCTCGGAGTGGGGCAAGCGTCAGTGTAAAGAAACATGGCAGAAATAGGCTACCTCCTACAGAAGAGTTTCAGCAATATGAAGGTCGCGTACTGGCATACTACGGTAAGTCACTGCCATTAAATACTAGTATTTCAATTTTATGCTTTATGAGCCATTTTATGATTTCCCCATGCATATTTATAGTACAATAGTTAATATTTTGTTTCTGATAATCTAGAAACATATGCGGCGGCGCGACAGGACCTACCCAAATCATTGTACACATCGGATCTTGAGAATGACAAGTCGTCGGCGGTCACTTCAAAAGCTCCAAATCGATTACCCACAGTTCCTGCTGCATCCGTGTCCAAAATTTTGCCAACTTTGTCCACGGACGGCGATGGAGATATTACGCCTACTTTCGAGATGATCTGTGACGACAACGGAGCTCCCTCAACATCGTCATGCGCGTTGCCAACAGCAGAAACCGTCAACCAAGGGGATGCTTTCATTTTTTCTACTGGAGCTCCAAATCAGCAACTGGATAGCCCATTTACAGCTAACAATTCATTTTTAAGCTACCCCAGTTGTTCAAAGGACTCTTCCGGTGAGCTTTCGTTTAATGCAAGAATATGAAGCAGAAATGCATATTTAGTCTTAACTATTCTTAACCATAATATTCATGTTTAACTGCAGAGTTTCAGCGAGACGTTTTGAGAAAATTGGAACTTCTACAGGAAACTCAACGAGAGCAAACTTCACTTCTGAACGCCATACTTTGCCAAATTTCCAATTCCGGAGCCAAAAGAAGACGAGAGAGTTACGCTTTTCCACAGGGATATTTTCCATTGAAGTCTTTAGACGCGATCAATGGTTTTGATTCATTGATGGTCGAGAATCCGGAAGCATATGATTCCATGGTAATACTAATTCAATGCGCAACGTTCCATGCTATTTGTTTCAAATTAAATATGAGTAAATAATGGAATGATAATTTCTTTTGTAAATAGCTTCAAATCTTAACATTATATGGAGGAGGAACTACAGAGACAGCTTTAAAACTTATGCTTAAGGCAACCTTCAGTGACGAGGTTCTCGTTTTACACAACTATAGAGGTCAATCGGACAAAATAAGCTTTCTGAAATACGCTGGGATCGTGTCAGTTTTTACAGGTATGAGTGTGTCTTACATTTTTTATCATTAGTACATTACCTGATCTTGCACGTGAATTAATTATATTGTTTTGATGGCGTTTCAGATTCCCTGAAAAATAATGTTAGGTTGACTGATTATAATCGAAATGTCTTCGATAAAGCCATGCAAACACTGTTAAAACAAACATGTGACCGTGTCAGGGAAAGACTCAAGTATGGTTACTTTATACCGTATTTCCATCTTTAATGGTTGCCATGTCACTTAAAATGTATCAATTTTAACTCTACTTTTCACTTGTTTTTCACAGGAAATCAATCGGTTCTCGTCCATCAAGAGAGGAAGTACCTGTCGATGAAAGCGGCTGATTTATGTAGCATCATTAATATTTAATATCGAAACTATATTTGTACATTTAGATTCTATTGATAAGTGCGTAATAGTTAATGAACGACAAATATATGTAGTAATTAACTAACGACAAATATGTAATCATTAACTAACAACTAATATGTAATAATTAACTAACGACAAATATGTAATCATTAACTAACGATAAATATGTAATAATTACCTAACGACAAATATGTAATAATTACCTAACGACAAATATGTAATAATTACCTAACGACAAATATGTAATAATTACCTAACGATAAGCACGTAATACTTAACTAACGATAAATACTTATTAATTAGCTTACGACCTTACGATAAATAAATAATAGGTTTCTAACGATAAATATGTAATAGTATTGATGAAAGTACGCATTGTAATAAGGTCAATAAATCAATTTACTTAAGCCAATGGGATTAATTAGCTGTTAAACTGGAATATTTCATAATTCCATCCTGTTATTTGTTTTGCAACGTTTTAGCATGAAGTTCGCATAGATTCCGCGAAGATTCGCAGTGCACACCCAAAATCATGACAGAGATATCTCACTGGTTTCGCGCAGATCTCGCGGAGACTCGCCGTCTGCCGATCGCAGCGAATCTCGCAGATCTCCTACAGTTTCACCGGACAAATATCCTTGGATTCGTGTACTAATCCAATGCGATACTCCGCGACTCGCACAGCGAGGCAGGCAAGCGAAATCGCTGCGATTGTGTCGATTTTTGTCAACTGGGAACTCGTGCATATAAAAATGAAAGAGATAAAAAACGTATCTTCATATTTCACCTCGTCTCCAACTGAATAATTCCATTAACATTTTAACCTTTTCTCCACTTCTATCTCTACTTTTATATCACTGTTTATCTCCATCGTACAAAATTCCCAATTCTTCGACAATTCTCTGTACTAATTTACAATAATGCAGTTATATAATGCGCACGTTTTGATGCGGACTTTGGTCACTCCATAAATGGCTGTCTGGGACAGACAAAAAAAATTCTATCACATTAGCCTTCATGATGTGTGCATTTTAAAAATATGCTTCTGGCTTAAAAACATGGTATCAAATATTTCATTTTTAAAGGACAGTGCACGTGTTCGAAATATAATTTAAACTAATGATCACCTATTTATGCATAAAGATATGGCGAATACGATAAACCTTTTTGTACATTTCCATTCTACACCAGAGACAAAATGTCATAGAATGATTTTCTATACATATTTCATAGAATGTCTACTTTTGAATTCAGTATTCACAAAAAAAAACTTCCTCATGACAAGATATTATCGTGTTATTATGTTGACTTTGCAGGATTTATGTAGTCGTGATGTATTCTTTATAGAAAAAATAAAGGATTTTTGAACAGTATTTTTACTTGTTCCTGTTTTTCTTGCATACATACCTGGAGAAGGAGGATAAACTGTGGGAACCTCTGTACAGGCTTCACCATCAATCCAAACAGAGAGAGTCTGTCATGTGCCGTCATCTGCTTAACTTTGAGAAACTCGGCAAACGCACTTTTCCTCCTCGCCTCCAATTTCGCTGTCTCCATCGCCGTGCCAAAATTGTTAATGAACTCGGAGTACACATCCAGGACTAGGCTTTTCGAGAAGGAGGCAACAAACACGTCGCCAATCTTCTCCTCCGCATCCCATCGTCGAACGCATTCTGCGAGGGCAATGCGGAATAGGGAGTGACACTGTAAAATCTCCGGCACACGATGAAATATTGCAGATATCTTGGAATGGCTCAGCATCGCCGGATGACTGCATTCCAAAGGTTTTTTATATTCCTGTACAAAAATACGGAAGCCCAAAATTTACAAGATTGCAATGGAAAAATATATTATACTGATGATATGGGTGCGCAGAGGCACACAGACATGAATTTCTCTACACGCATAATAAAGATTTTTCAAAGCAAGTTTTCAAGGAACGTAACAAAAATTTATGGTGGCTCTTTCCGAACTTGACACGTGACAAAACATTTACTACTGAGAAGTGGAACAGCACCCGCAGTATAGTAGCACCACCAAATGATAAATATTTTTCTTTTTTTTTGCAAGATGAGGAAGATGGGATATGGGATGCAGAATGAATATTTCAAAAATGATTGCTGCGCTATCTCTCGCTAAGCAGAAAAACGGTCCCTTGCGGACAAAAAGTGTTCATGTAAAATTTATCGTTTTAAAATTGCATTTCTTGAATACAAAAAAAATGTCTTAATAGAAATTAATGACGGTAGGGAATAAAAGTGAAGTTTGAAAAATGGGCTGGAGCCTATCTTGTCACCACTTTGCCGCACACTTTCCACATAATTTATTGCCCTTTATTGAATTAAGTATTTCCTTTACTTACATTGACTAGACGCTGCAGAGCAGAGACGTAGCTGTTTTCACTGTGAACAATAGCAGCTATTATATGTCTCCGGGTGATTTGATCTGATGAAAGATCTTTTGGTGGAGGAGGGAGACTGGGTGGTTGCACTGTGCGACGTGGCCAGTATCCTTCCTCATCCTCCATAAAGCTAATTCTTTTCAGGTCTTCCTCTGTCAGTTGAGGAAGAGTACTGTGGCGATTACTACTTGTGTGTGTACCCGAGGCGTCCAAAGTGGCGGAATTTTTTCTCAACGAAAACCACCGCAGTAGACGATTCTCCTCCTCCATATTGTTTTTCGATAGCGTTTTCGAGTGGCTCCAAGACTCACGCCATTTATCTTTCAGACCTTGAGTACCTCGACGGAATTTCGGGGCTTTTGGGGCATCTGGAATGATTGTTGTAGAGCTGAAAATACAAAAGTATTACAATGAGGTTAAAACCAAATGTGACATGAATGAAACTACAAATGCATAACTTAAATAAATTAAAGAATCTTGAATTTCATCTCATGTTGCAAAAAAAATCAATGTCAAAAATGAAATGGATTTCCCGTTTCCCACGCCTATTTGAAAAGCAATATTCCTACACTGTCTTCGTGTTTGGTGACTTATTAGGACTCCTCCTAAAAGTCAAATATGCCCATAAACCCCTTTCCGGGGTATCCTTTCCCGAGCTCATGATGTGTCTCTTTCAATATTCAGCTAACTAGCTCATAGCTCATCTCGCAAGTAAGTGCTATGAACAACTTCCAATTTTAGGTTCAAAATTTATTGACAGAAAGTGCAAGCCTTTCACTGCCATCATTGTCCGCAAAAAATAACGCTCTTCTCACATGAAACGATAGATTGTGCATATTTATTTGTATTTGATGATTCGTGATGTTGGCATTCGAGTGGAAACCTCAACAGGAGGATTAAGCATATCAGAAACAATCTGACAAGATTTGCGCATCCTGCAGATAGCTATGGAACTCGGTCGGTGTCATTTGCAAACAAAGTGTAAGCCCAAGGTAGACTGTTTATTTGCACAAAATCGGAACCATGATAAGCTGCGTTGTATTAACTTGTCAGTGTTGCTTAACTTGCAATTACAAAAGTTTGCATCATATTTGTACATCTATTTTTACTTCAAACCAAGCCAGCTTTACAAGTTGACGCTGACTGTCAAAATATCTACAGTCGAAATTCTTCAGGCATTGTTGATATCTATGAAATCAAGTGAAAATTGCATAGTTAATTGTATCATTGTATGTAGGTATGCACTATCAGGTTACCCTTCAGCAATGGGTAAGATAATCAATCATTTATCAATATTGTTGGAAAAGGGAATTCCTTTAAGTTTTGCAAGCTTACAGTGCGGTGGGCACAAAAAATGTTGCAACGTCATTTTTCTCTTGTCAATCCAGTCAATCAGTTATACACACAACCTCTAGTTTAAAGACAAATATAAACACCCCAAAGCTGAGATTGCTTTAGCAATTACAGATTTATATGATTTGTGTAGAGGTGATCAGATAACCATTTCTTCAACGGTCACAAAAATGAGCATTAAATTGAAGCATACGGTTCTTTTTCCATATGAGTTCTGATTACACAATCATTTTATGTATTGCATATTATATTGTCAAACGATCAAACTTTGAGACAAGACATATTTATAAACATCTACATACGACATACGAAACAAGATCGTGTTCTTGAGTTTTGCACACACGTTCCAAATATGGTATCTTGTTCTGCAACAACTGCAAACTACCCTTAGCAGATCATAAAACTATAAAACATATTTGAGCATTCAACATTGATTTCAGCTACCTAGACCTTCCTGTGTTGTGGAACAAGAACAACCTACATACTGTCTACCAGACGCATAGAAATTAAACGAAGATGATGACTCATGCAAGCCCAACGATTTTGCCAAAAGTGTAGTATTTACTATCAGAAAATCCTTGTAACAGTCGTATTCTCTTGCATCTAAACTAAACCAATTTTTTCGGGATGTTTTTGTTGAAGAGGAGGAAATTTGGTTAGATAACTAATGATAAAAAGAGACAATGCATTCATCCTGTATGTGTACTACTACCGTGTACTGTACCGCAAGAATAACCTAGCCAGACAAACTTGAATTCTCAACAGAAAATTCTACAAAGATGAATCATCACATCTTCTCAAAACCTAGCCTTCCCTACTCTGCGCTTACTTTACGTTATCACCCCCAACATGTTTCGCACTGTTGATTTCCATTTTTTATCCTGTCAAAAGGAACAGCACAACTTCCACCCGCCAAGCAACAAAGAGCTTTCTTCTTACTTGCAATTTTTTTGCAACCCCCTCCTGGTTCGAATAGAACAAAAGAGCAGTCACCGGCTAGTACCTAAAATATCCAAGAATCTTATCCTGTATGCCGTCTATTTTGCAATAACGTTCGGTAGCAACACCTCAAGCTGAACAACAAAAAAGAAGGGAAGGGGGTTGGTTATGCTATAAATATTATAGCATTTGAGAAATGAACCTGGGCATGCACTACTTGAAATTATGGCAAAATATTACAGCCTCCTTTCTACATATTATATTTTCCAGTAATCGTACACATACATTGAAAAGCTGACCATCCAACTAGCTAGCCCTGACCATATGCCTGCTTCAACTTTTGAAGAGATAACCGTGTAGCCTGTGGCCATCATTCTATTCTGCTGACGACGGTTCTGCGGCTGCTGGACTACATTACAAAGCTGTCACATGGACATGCAATGGAAAACGAAATGACAAGGTGATAAAAAACACAGCGGACTGAACTGGTGGTGGTAGAGAAGCTCTTCTCTTGGAAGATTTTTTTTCAAGTGTTCGCATCCGAACTATAAAGCAGCTTCATGAAGTTTCATCGTGTGAGTGTTGTTAAAATAGGTAGTAGTGTGTAGTGTGTATGTATGTTGCACACAGATTCACATAAATAATTTTATGACATGGAACAAACGTTGAAAGTATATATTTCGCTTGTAACTCCAAGGGCATTCAGAGAGCTAGCTCATCATCATCACATCATTATAAACCCAACTGAAGACAAGGCAGATTTCATACCACTGATTATTATTACAATGAAAAATATTGCTATTAGGGCATATACATTTATGATACTGCCACTGCCACTACCCTTACAAATATACGATGTACTAGTAATTAAATATCCTTGAGTCTCTTTTTCCATGTAAAAATCTCCACTTATACACATGCAAACTCCAAAAATCCAAGTAACAAGAGGACAAATAAATTCAAGGTTTGGTTGGACATAATTGCGTAAACAAATTTCACATACAGACAGAAGTATAGATGCCGATGCCGACGAACTATACTATTACTACAGGCTGTTTTAAAGGAATGCTAAAAATGTTTATAATAATAATCAGCTAGTTTTTTTGCACAAAAATTTACGAGTACATTTTCTTCCCTGTTTGTTTATTTGTTTATTATTATTTATGATCTGAAATAACACGCTTTCGAAAGATAAACAAGTTGGAAAAAAAAATTATATTTCAAAATAAGTTGACTTACACAACATCCATTCTGCCAGTTCCATTCTCCGTGGAGCCCGGTAGTGTTCCAAATCCTCCTCCCACGACACCCCCACCACAGCCGTTAATCGTACTGGTAGTAGTGACACAATTTCCACCACTGGAAGACTGGGCACTGAGATTATTGTTGGCACCATTTGGGCTGTTCGTATAAATATTTCCTACTGCATTACTACTACCACTACTACTGCTTCCACCACTGCAAAGGCCACTATCCCCGTTGTTATTGGAGCAACAATTTCCACTGCAACAAACACCTCCGTTTACACTTTTTTGCCCTTGATCAATCACTGTCACACTGAGATCCCCTCCAGAAGAGGATGATAATGAGGAAGGGTTATTTACGTTGTTACCACTATTCTTATGATTACCACAACAATTGTCGAGATTGTTTGATGATCCCGACTGTGGTGGTGGTGGGATTATGGCCGTTAACGAGTCAGGTTCTGTGTCAGAGTCTGCAGAGTACCAATGTTCTTCTGTGGATCACAAAAATTATAAGCATGGATTAATAATCATATCACTGGTTGTGGTCACGCTGCTGAATAAGAACTAAAACTTCTTTTCAAAATAAAACCAGTCTTACGATAAGCTATTTCAGCAGCAGAATACATTTACATTAAAAAAAAGTATTTTATGGATATAAATCTTTTAGATATTGATAGTAGGTAGTTTATTCTACGGACCATGTGGCGATAAATAATATGCATTGCAACACCAAGAGTAACTGATCACTGCGAAGACATTTCATGAAACCAGTCGTTTCGCGTTTGTATGATTTTTTACCAGTCACTAGCGTCATCAGCATCATCATCACCCTGAAGTGAATTAGGTATTACATACAGACATGCTTACATGATATGCGGCCCCTAACCTTAAAGCACGATTGAATGACGAGCAACCGTGCATATGCGCATCTCCTCCCGTAACAAATTTAAGAAAGAATCTGCAGTATATACATACATACATGTATGTCTCGCTCAAGAAAAATTGACCAAGTACATGTTATAAACTCACATGTAATGTCCAGTAGTGGTCATACGTCTATGTATCTCTAAATGTCCATTTTTAATCCATAGAAAACGCCAACATCAATGATCGTAACGCCTTTTTACTTTCAAAGTCAACTGTACATACAACGACAAACACGCTGCTGCTGCTAAATGTATTAAATGAACATAATAGGTCACATTACGCTTTGCTCACAAACAAACAACCAGAGTCAATGCTGTCGTTTTGCCACTATTGACCATTATTATTATGGTTCATGTATATTATAATTATCACCCATCGCTCACTCTCAGTCAGTTTACAGCCCACACGGAGATTATACAATATATTGTCGTCTTATTTGTTTGGAGGGGTTGGTGTGGTTCTTTCGTTTGAATAATAATCAATACGAAGAAGCGATAATTTGCCCCTGACACTTGAAGACATATGGGCCACATCATCATCAGCGTCGTTGATGATGATGATCATTTCATCCAACCCAAGAGATCTAATTCCTCTTGTCTGACATGCTGATTTCTCACAGCCTACTCAGGATAATCCAGAGCAGATGAACAAGCGGAGTCATTTATTTATATTGCCATTTAATTTTGTACTCTGTGATTATGATGAAGTCGCATTAAAAACGATAACTCTC
The DNA here is from genome assembly GCA_004115045.4 of Sinella curviseta. NCBI lineage: Eukaryota > Metazoa > Arthropoda > Collembola > Entomobryomorpha > Entomobryidae > Sinella > Sinella curviseta. The sequence continues at coordinate 32,829,056 of CM023201.3, forward strand.
TCTCTCTCTGGGAGCAGATAGCACCCCATCCTTCTTCACATAATTACCTTATGGAATAATTATTTAAACAAAGTGTTGCGTCTTACGTAAAACTGCACCCATCTCACATTCATAAAAAACATGAACATTTGACATTTACAAATTCCACGGTAGATAGACAGATGTAGAATACTTAGGTAATGCATAGTTGTGTTCAGGAATTTATAGGAATGGGAAAGTGTGAGTTGCAGTAATAAAGATATTTTTTACATGCTTCTAGTCACTTTTAGGACAAAATGATAATGGTGATGTAGTGTGGGTAATACAATATTGATTGAGCAGGGTAAATATCAATTCAACACATTCACACACCGCATGAAAACTTGATCTGCATATATTTCACAAGCACCTTTGATGTATTCCACGCTGAAAAGTAGTCTTAAAGTCTAATCTAGTTTTTATGGAATGACATGACTATGCAAACTTTCAGTAAAATGAGGCAAGAATTGCCTATTCGTCTGTCATTCCATTTTGCAAAGTTATTTGTTGGGGTTGCAAAAAATAGTAAGTGGGAAAGTATGAGTAACATACAATGTACAGTGCGCATAACCATCTTGTGAATCTGATCATTCTCTTACCACGTGCAATGAATTTTATTATTTTTTCCATTGTTTTTGTCAGTTATAAGTTATATCACAACATAAGAACTCTCCTTTGAGCTTGAGTTGGATTATTGAGGACGAAAACAATTTTTAGTGAACACAAAAACATCTATGGTTTAAGGGGTTCAAGTAAACTGCTTAATGGTTACATTCTGTTTTTAATCCACTTTTCCATTACGTTTCATGAACGTAGGTAATTCATTGATTATGCCATAAAACTGCTTCAAGTAAAATAGTTTTCAAAACTATCCAATAATGTAAAAAGAGTCGTAAAATACGTTATTTAGAGAGAAACAACGACCGCCTACTCCTTCTCACTGCAAAATGCAAACCGCAATAAATGTCCCATAAAATATACATGAGTTGAACCTGAAGTGTTCTATTAACTCGTGCGTGCATATAGATTCTCGAAAAGTTTGAAGATTCCTATATACTTTACAGTCTGCGTATGCAGTTGTAAAAGTCAGCAAGCATGCATAATACACTACACATGTCTCCATAATCCATTCACTTTCCGTGCAATTACGTAAGGTGCCAAAAATAATAACCTTGCTTGGTCGTCTTCACTTGTTTTCTTGACGAAGATGATCAAGATTGCTAACTGGCGTAGTGCAACAAGTGTACTATCCCATTATACAGATGCTCATCACGACAGCTCTTGTGAACTCACAGCAGCAGCAAAGCAGCGAATACTAGTTTTTTAAGAATAGGTAATCGTCCATTCCATTATAATAATGCGCTGGTATCCTACCTGCCATCATAACGTGCTAAAATTAATTCATATAGCATCCCTAACAATGAATGCAAACGTTCGTTCGTGCAGCCCGACAATAATGGTCCATCTTATCTTGAACACAATGTGACGTTTTTTTGCACTTGAATATCCCCGTCTTGTTATGCGAATATTGAATGAGCGTAACCACTATACTATAATATGCGACTCGGTTGGTTACGTTTACAAACAACAAGTGTTGCAAAAAATACTTTAATGAAAAAGTTCTTTTTCGTTCTTACATCTTCATAGGCCATATATCACACAATAATATAGACGGGCGCATTGAATAAATGATTACAAAAATTTGGTAGTAAACTTGGCCCTGCTTCCCTCTCTGATTCTTGGCATGGCACCATGCAGTTTGGCCACACACACGAAAAACACATGTGCTCCATGCAGCGATTCAGCTCAGTTTACTTTTTCTCATTACCGCACTACAGGTTTTCGAACAAATTAACTTGATACTTCATGGAGGAATGTCTGTCTATTCATTCGTAAGAATGTAATATAATCATGATATAATTCTTCTTGAGCCTGATTAAATTTCATTGTTAAATGCCTCCGCAATACATTTTATATTATATATATCGGAATGATATGATCACAGTAGTACATTATGAGCATTTTTATGATTATTGTAGGAACAAGTAATTCGATTCCGAAGACTGATAAATTTAATTTGCCTACAATCGTCATTAAACTAAAAATGAGCAGCGAGCGAATCCCCATCTTTGCTACTCCGATAATAAAAATATCACCTTCACTTTCATTACTATTATTTGACTGCCAATGTTTCTTGAGCAGCTAACATAGGTAGTAAATTAAATTCACGTATTATTGTTGGGACGTAAACACATTGGAATCTCTTTGGTAGAACATTAATTATTATAGGGCATCCCTACCAAACCAAGCAACACGCAAATGTATGTATACGAAGGGGAAGAGGAAAAATTGAGATTTCCTAAAACAGATAGGCGCTGTGTGCGTGTCATTATTATTACATAGTGCATAATGTAGTAGTAATTATACTCGATATGTATTTACGTAACCCTGTATAAAATGAATCTAATGAAATAAAAATTAAATAATATGCCTATACTTAGGGCATGCATTGGTAGGTATTATACTAATTAAAGAACAAAAAATGTATTTTTCAGCCACCTGTTGGTCTCAACTCATCCATGGAGGAAGAACGTACAAGCTTGAGGTTTGGATTGTTATTCACCGACGAACAAGTGGTTGTGGAAGTGCTGTTCGCCTCTGTTGAACCATTGCTCCCACAGCCACTCATGATATTTTTATTCTGGTGGTTCTTTTGATGCTGGCTGTGAGAGAGACAACTGGAAACACCGTGATTCCCGTTGTTGCTGCCGTAGTGAAGAAGGGGATGCTGGTGATGATGATGCTGATTGCTGCACTGTTGATGGTTCTTATTGTATCCTCCTAATAACAATACAGAGGACGATGATGGTGAATGCGATGAGAAGTCCACACCGGAAATGGACTTGGGGATGGCTGTACCACCACCATTCGTGCTGTTTGTAGAACCAACCCCTCCTGATGCTGTTGTTGCCGATGTGCTGGTGTGTAACGAGGAACAACTGGAGCCTGTTACTCCGTCCCCCTTCTTCAGTTTATCTGTGAATTAAAAATGAATTGAAAATCAAATGCATGAAAATAGTGTGTTGAATGCAGTGAAAAATGAGGATGAAATGTTGAATTTGTATGCAGCGGCATGTTCATGAATAAAAAAGCTGGAACCACGCTTGCGTGAAAACTGGCAACTGGAAAAGAGCTCACAAAAACTTTGTCTGGAGTGGCTCTTGTTTACTGCCTGGTTAATAAGGATAAAAATATCCAAACAAGCTAAAGTTCAACTTAACTACATAGATGAGGTTCAATTTCCTGCAACATGTTTCTTCCTCAAATTGCCATACACGATTAGTGAGTAAAGTGGATGCACATGCCTTGAAGACAATAAAAGCTTGTAAGATATTAGGTCAATTGCTCAGACATTTATATTTAGCAAGAGAGTCATTGCCATTGTTAAAACAACGAACCTTTTAGGAATGTTTTTGTTTCTGGATTATCATTTTCTGTGAATTGACAGTAAACATGATTGAACACTGCCATTTACAATAGACAATGGATGACTTTATTTTATTGCAAAAAGTTATGAGCTATATACTAAAATGTGGTTAATTAATGAAGTGGGAGTGCTATTCATTAACGTAATTGGGGGCAAATCAAGCGTTAAACAGTTGTGCAAGTAGTATATCTTGTTGTGGGTGAAGAATGCGTCCAATAAGCAACTCCATACAAATACTCAAAATATATGAATAAAAAACAACCTCGGCTAGCGCTTTTATGTTCCACCGCCTAACACAAATAAGTAGGTATATAATTTTCCAGAAAACATACCATTGACAATGAAAAGTATGTATTGTGTATATTACTATTTTTAGCGACACATTTTATTACTAGGCTTATGATGCGTGCGTATGTTTGGATGCCAAACTGCTAATGCATAATAAACATTTTTATGTAAGCTGTTGGTCCCATTAAATTTTGAGCATATCGTTTTGGCTGATATATTTTAACAAACTTTTTATGTGATGGTGGTGGGGACTGCGGAAATATTGTCATACATTCTCAAATAAGCTTTACGCAATTTTGACACAACTTTTGATTATCAACTCTTGAAAATAAAAACCATATCGTGCTGCTGCAAAGAACAAGGATTTTGTAACTGAAGGAGATTAGTGGACCACACACACGGTCACATACATGCTGCTTGTCACGACATAAATGTAAATAAGGATTTTTTGATCATCATCACTACACCATCGTCTTCAGCGGCAAAGAAATAAAAATGATCTTTTATCTTGCATACCAGAAGACAATATTAATATAAAGATAACAAGACACAAAACGCAATCGAGCGAAATGCATAGAGCAGAGTCCATGGTGCAAACCTCCTCTATAATAATATGCAATATATATTTACACATTAATTTTGTTGTAAATTAATACAGCACTGAATTCTTATGGTGGTAATAATGACTATCGGGAAACTCTGGATAAAAATTCCTTTCGTTATACCTCCGCATTTGATTTATGCACTGTAAATCTCCAAGAAGCAAGTAATTGCGCTTCTGAACATGATCTTAGTGATGGTATTTATATAGGAAGAACTCGCAAATGAAAATTGCTGTTATCAACCTAAAGGTCATAGCGGAGAGCACGAGATACACAAAAAATCCCAATAAAAAATGTCACAGAGTCACAGTCACAACTCTTCTTTTGACACTAGTTGAGTGAGCGTGTATACATACAGATATCGGTATGATTATGGTGATGACTGAACTGAATATACCAAGAAAATGTGTGCAATGTTAATGATGACGATCCAACAACTTGAATGATAAAGTCAAGAATCAAGAACAGTGTGCAGTATTTTCCTCGTGAACTTGTGCATGCATGTGTGTGTATAGAGCAGAGATTATTGTGGAGATCTTTTCAGGAAAGGCATCAAAGCATAAATATGTGAATATAAAAATGCTTACGATTACGATATGGGCATTTATGCATAATATTTTGTTATGAAGCACGCTATGTTGGCTGGTTGGAACTGCAAAGTTGGAAAAAGAGCATCACACCATCATCGTGCTCTACTTGACTATACTACTACTGACTACTGACGATGATGAGTATATTACTTCGTTCCAGTAATTTACACGGATTATTTTTTTAAACGAGCTTGATATTTATTATTGTTTCTACAAAACACAAACACTATGAACTTAACTTTTTAAAGGACTTTTTTGTATAAACACAAACATTCACTAACTCAGCTCAAACATTTCACCATTGAGTCATGGACATACACATCAAAAGTATATTGTATGCAAACAATTTAAGAGCTGTCTGCACGGGTGTGCGAGTCCATTTGTGTAGGCTTTTTGTGTGTAATTTTTATTTTTGACGCAGCTTCCTACTCTGTGGTTTTTACATATTACTTATTCGAGCGGAGGCTCAGCGAAAGTCTAAAATGTAAGGCATAAACCGGATAATCATGGTCAACCGACATTTTTTGCTGCAATTTTAGATTCATTTCTCTTTGACAACTTTTCACTTCATCGCTTGCCAGATGATTGACTTTTGACTGCTTTCACCAGAAAGGACAAGACGCAATTTCATTTTTAATTTAATTCGAATTCTAACTAATCAGGCCTTTTAAAGATTAGTCTTGAATGAAAACAATCAACGTCTCTTTATCATAAAAACTACATGAAAAACAGAGCGCACTGATCTTTTAATGAATTCAGTCTTGCCTTTTTGCTCCGCCAAGCAAATCGGATTATTCAAATTGCACTACAGGTTACCTCCCAAAAAAATACACATCTTTAGAAAATTATTCGCAAAAATCCCACTTCCATTCTTGTGACTTCGTTAGCTACAACAAACTTATTTTACCACTAATAATGTTGGTAGTATTTATTCTTCCCCTTCAACACCTGAACTACGGTTAGTTTGAAACACCGACCAACGTCATTCACCAATACCATTCATCATGCCTAGGTATATACAATATAATGTAAACTATATCTAATACCTACCATAAACGTTGCGTTGTTTACTTATTATGATTCATTTTTTTGCGAACAAGTTCAATGAAACAGGTTTTATGGGAGTTTAATTCAGAAACATCATCTATCAGTCATTATTCTGTTGCCTATCTCTTGAACACCTTCTTTTGATTTTGCAAAATAACCCTCACACGTAAATAAAACAGAAACCCATGTACCATCAGCATGACGGTGATATGCTCTCGCATCTATACAAGTAACCGATTTCATGCATGCACATAGGTACAAACCTGTGTTCTACACATTTCAAAGATTAAAAAACTGATTATTTGCGAAAATAACCATAGGCTGCTGCTGGTTGTTATAATATGCTTTTAAAAAGTTGTACCAGCATCCCCGCCATTGCAACTTGCAGCAACCGTAGGCATAACCTTTTTCTTTCCCTCAAGTCAAATCATTTAAAAGGTTAAACGATTTGAACTTAACACACATCACAATACCATTCTAATGTGAACCGAAAAAGAAAGAAGCTGCAACCTACATACATATATTTAAGCGATTTAATAAACTTTCTACTCTAGTTTGCCGCGAGTACAAATTACTAGAAAATGAAACAACGAGAAAAGCATTGAAAAAAACTTACTCCTTTGTTGAACAACAAACTTTTACTTAAAAATCACATTCACAAAAATATTAGAATTGTTTAATTCCATAAACTATACCATCCAAAGGGTTTTCAAGTTTGCACTTAAAACTGGATGACTCATGCAATATTAAACAATGCATGGAGACGGATATAAGGATTCAGGTACCAAACCCAAACTCTCACATTTTTTCTCTCGAAATACTTATCCTGCTTCCAATTTTGAAAGCAATAAAATGAAAGGAAATCTTTTTCGTCACATCTGTGCTGCGTCTGGTACGATGTACTATTTTAACTAAATAGGACACAAAAAAGCACAAAAAGTACAACTCATTTCACTCACTGATCATGGATCCTCTCTGTTCCCAAGAAGAAAACATAAAACCGATGAGACCCTAAGAAAAAAGTGGTGGGAGGTAGCAACCAACGCAAACAAAGTAGTAGGGCGACATATGCCGCAGTTTCACATTCACATCTAGAGATTCACACAAAATCTCTTTAACTAGGAACGGAAGAGGGGGACCAAGAGGATCGCGGATGGATGAATGGAGGATTCAATAGAGTGAGTGAGTGATCCTTTTAATAGACCAGTAGCAACACAACAAATACAAATGATTATCTAACTACTCTTCAAACCAACATGGAGCATAGAAAAAGTTCTGAATCGCCGTCACCCAAAGATACATATACAGACACAGCCACCAAAATAAACTTTTTAAGCCATCAAATGACTGAGCGTACTTATTATTACTATTGCGTATTGAATGTAGGTATATTAACTTTGCCTTCGTTGAATGAGTGACTGGCGACCACGGTGAGACAAGAAGACTGAAGGCATTTCATTCCATGTTTGAACAACACATGCATGGAGACTGGCAAAGTGAAGAAGTCTTCTCAAGAGACTCCCGACCACGTCTTGTTATTCAAGTCAAGTATTAAAAATGCACTGCACAGGCTAACTTTAAACTCCAAGTTGTTATATGTACATAATATTTCTCCAAAATCTCAACTAGCAAGCATGAAGCATTGCATTGTACTTGTAGTGCATATTATCCTTTCTTTTTTAGCCCCTTTCTGTCTTGTATCTTGTCTCTCTTCTTCTCACCCAGTCATTCTCATCATCTCATCCCCACCAACACCACCTTAACCAGTTGCATTGTATTCACACACATTATAACTAAATATATGCGATTGGTAGTGAAAATGAGAATGTACTATGTACTACTTGCCTTGGTGGACTGACTAAAAAAGAATAGATTTTTTTGGGAGATAATGCATAATCATGTAGCAATAAATGATGATGAAGCGTTACGTTTGCGTTGCCTTGTTCTCCCGTGTGTCTCTATCATGTCAGAATAGAAAACAACTTACATGGATGAATACATAATGTGATTATTATACAAGCTTTTGCTTGAATTCCAAATGAATGTTTAAACGAAACCAGCATTTAAACGTCCACTTATTCATTCTACTACCATTACTATGCATTGCCACGTCTAATAATTGCTGAATGTTTAGATAAGATACTTCTTCTTCATCATCAAAATCATCAACTTGTCTAAAAAGGACGAAAAGAGCAATGGAATTGCTTTAACTTGCCCACTTGCATATGCAAGATTCACAAGCGATGCATTATTTCTTATAGTCTTTCATTTTTGTATTTGTGCTTACATTCACAGTTTATAGTAATATGAATGCATAACGAGAAGATTGTGGGTTATTTTTTGCAGTAGTTGCTTTGTTGCAGCTCCGAATCCCTGGGTATATAGATGTCTAGTTGACACCAACGAACGCCAGCACCATCACTGCAAGATTCTGTTTGATTCAGGCCATCAGATTTATCAGTAATACCATCTCTATTCTTCGTCTTAAGTGAACTTTAGCTACATTCAAAAGAGAAACGGGGATGTTACAAACAAGCAATTAGATAGGTATCAGCATGATATCGCAGTAGATACTGAGGGCAATGCAGCGATCAGCGAGTTATTCGCCTGAGTGCATGATTTTTCTTAAACGCTCATTCTCTGTCCAGCAGCTACAACACAGCGATCTGGCCAACCCGAATCGAGAATTCTCTCGAGACATGTTTTATTGTTTACGTGGACGGAACCACACGGCCAGCGTTTTGCAGATATGCATTCTTTCTGTTCTTTACCAGCCAGCCAAGAGGAATGGCAAACTAATAATGCCATCATTGTGGGAGCATTAGGCAATCAAAGTCATTCCTAAAAAATCTGATGAACTGTGCACATTGGTTTTGTAGGTAGGCCACGGGCCATGGGACCGTCATCATAAATGCATATGCGGAAACAGTACTTCGGCGGACTTACGGATGAGTTCAGAGTGTTGAGTTATTACAGCAACCCACGAAGAACCACTGTGTGACTAGCATGAATCATGATGATGACAGTCTGTATGCAATGCTGCTGGTAAGATCAGCATGATTGTGAAGATGATACAAAAGCTTCAATACTTTTGTGATGATAATAAATGCCCAAGATGATGACTAACAAAAAACCTCATTTTTGCTGATTGTAAATACTTGAACCCACTTAGCTAAGAGTGGTATGGAGCCGAGAAACCCAGTAGAGGTTTTTGAAGAAACAATTTTCTAGACGTCAGCAACTTTCAAAGGAATCAAATAATATGTAATCGTTAAAGGATTTCGAAGCAACTGTTTCAGTGGTCTGCTCATCCTCCTGTTTTGTTTGCTGACCACTTTAGGGACTACTCTCATCAATGAGTATATTATAATGACCATAATGAAATGAATTTATATGATTTTCCTTTCTGCGTTTATGCATTCCTTGCTAAGCAAAAACACTTTACAGAAGGATGCTAATAACCCAAAGGAAAAATAAAACTTTTACTTGTGTCAGCCAGATTCTCCAGCAACAAAACAAACCACATAAAATATACTTACAGTGTGTCAGGATGATTTCTCCTTCAAAAAAGCTCATTTTTACGAATTGGTTTTTTGCTGCTGATTTGCTCTCGGGATTAAAATTTGAAAGGGCTAGACAAATTTACGATGATTTTCTTCTCGATGAAACACCATCTTCATATTCGATCATAGTTTTGGTTCACTTGATTTTTCAGAAAGCGGAGTCACATGTTGGTACAAAAGGTAAGCATTTTTTCCTGTGAATTCACTTGAAAGAAGATGTAGGATTCTTCTACGCACACGCGGTGAACAAATACTCTTGGCTGGTTTTCACGATGCATCATCATGCAGGTTCTGTATTTATGGCTGCCTGTGTTACATTGCATTCTCTTCTGATGAGAATTAGCTGATGCATGCATACATCCTCCCAAACATCCTAACGCCTGGAGCAGTAAAAAGTGCTGCTCATAAGTATAAAACGTCCATTTTATAGATATAATATATTTAGTTTTTGTTGAATATGGATTTCCCATTCATATCATCGTCTTCCACCTTCGTAGTCGTTCATCCAAATTTTTTTCACCATTACACAATTCAATAGATTTAGAGTCTTAATGATTTTCTCCGGTGATTATCGTAATGGGGATGATGGTCGTGTTGTCGAGTATGATGCATGTGTACCTTATAACACACGGAATAGAGTAACTCGATGGGAGGATGAAATATAAAGGTAATATTGCGTGAAATGTAGGGAAACTTTAAAGGGATCGGATAATATTACATTTTTCAAAAGTTCTACTTATACACCACTGACGACAGTGTGTGTGGAGAAATAATGAACGTTTTCCTTCTTCAATCAAAATGTCAGTTAAAAATATCTCGGCTCTTTTATTCCAACATTATCCAGCATCAGACATGTATTTATTGCTTGGCAGTTTAATTGAAGGTGAACATATTTTCCCATGGATTAAAACGGCATACGCGAAAGCTTTGTAGAGGAAACATTCTGGCCTGGACAATGCTCCCACCACCACTGCCGTAATACAAATTGCTCGATCTACATGGAGTGACGGAATGAACTTGTAAAAAACCAAAAGTATTTCATTCCATAGAATTCCCATCAAAATGGCTTTACACATAAAGAATGCAGTACACAAGTACATCTGTATAAACACACGTTGCACTTTGAACTATTTTTTCACGCCATGAATCCATTATATGTAGTAGAATTTCACAACAACACGGAACAGTGCTTCTTGAAAACAGAACAACATGTAATTTTTCTTTCTCACAGATAGTCTCAAGCTATAAGGCAGCTAATCTTCTTTTGGCAAGTCTCAATGTTAACGTATGCGTGGTATATGTATATTATGTACACACATGTTCACGATATACATTTATCTTGTTATCATCTATTTTTTCGTCCTTTTAACACGTACTAAGATTCTGGCCATTATATTATTACAGGACGGACATTTGAATATAAATCACTATTTTTACAAGCTAATTACCGGTTTTCTTGTTTTTTGTATATTTTTACTGTAGTCCGTAAGCCAAAAACTTGTTCATCGTAAATACTATCCTGACGACGACAAAGACGATTCACGCGTTTTATTTGTAACTGGCTGGGCAGTTGCATTCGCTGGCACATTCCTTTCATCTTTCTCTCACTCACTTTTTCCTCCTTTCTTCACTTCCATAATAACTGTAGTATGCGCTGACTTGCATGTTTCAAGTCTATAAAATTTGATGATGGACATTACATGAATAGTAATTTATTATGGAAAATGTGCACGGATTACTACTACAGAAAAACGATACATATTATTGTTACAATTATGACAAGATTTTTAAACACTTTTCGTCGACATTCAAAATTCAAAACACGAATACATGCAGCGCACATGAGAATTATGCGTCGTAAGAAAATGTTTATCTCCTCAGTTTGGCAACACACTGTCTGACGACTGATAATGTTCCTTCCGATCACACGATATATGAGTCAGATATGATATAAAGATGATCTACTGACTAAAACAGATCCAACCAAAGTTTATGGGTGCATTGATTATGTCAACACTGCAGAAAAACGAGATCAAGGCAAGACCCCCTGATTCTCAGCACTGAAACTGAAAAACAGAATAAATTTTCCTCGTGAAGCTGCATCCAGTCAGAGATAACTGTAAAAAAGTTTTGAATCCGGAAGTAAATCTGTCTTTTTCCTTTTTTCCACGTGACTGTATATTTGATATTACAGAGTGCTATATATATTTTGCTTATCCACTCATGCACGCATGAATTCTTGCACGGTTTTTGCGAACATTTTTCATACAAAACAGCAAATTTCTTGTACGACTGTCATAATAGCAATCAAAATGAAGCCAGCATGAAGAACACTAAAAAGAAGGGAAACTGGCATCACCAGAGAGTGCGTTTTCCTGTTGCTCTGTTCCTGCTCATCTAACTTGTGCTTTGTTATTACGCTCACAAAACAGTACCGTACTCTGTTCGGTAAACATTTTACGCAATTATATAAGAGAGATAAGAGCAACAACAAAATCCACAGAAAGTGAATCTGATAATCGGATCACATTAGTAATTTGTAACTATCCATCCTCTTCTGGCAGATTCCCAGAGATTACACAATCTTATACCTCCTCCAAGAAGACTAGCAAAGAGCAAGCCTCTTTTTGTGCAGAACACACGAACGAGTGCGAGTACACGATTATTCTCTTCCTCTCAAATAAGTCGTCATTCTATCTTATTGCTACACAACTTGTCGTATTGAAGCTTTCATAAGCTCTTATTCTTTCTAATTGATAGTGTTGTTGTTTGCACTACGGCTCTCGCAGTAAAAAATTTTCATTTTTCTTTTGAACCAACCACGATGCCGATGACGCTCACTCTTGCGCCGATAAGATGATCATGATGATGACGATGACTGCTATACGACCCGACGACGTTGCGCTCAGAAAGAATTGCAAAAAAATTAACTAATTCTGTCAGCAAGCATGTGCCTATTTACAACTTACTTCCTAGTATGTAAACTCGTTACTTTACTTGATGTTGCTGCTACTTCTGCTGGTGGTTAATGAATCGCTTCTCTTCTTCTTGAAATGCTCAAAACATGATGACAAAAAATTAAACAAAAAATATGACGAGAAGAAAATGGCTAAACACAACAAACAGCGAAACTTGAGAAATAGGGCTTAGCTTCCTCTTTCGCGTCGCAAAATTATTTAAACAACTCTGTGAGGTGAGTGCAATGAAAGGGAAAGTTCAAACCGTGGATTTCAACAAACGTTCCTTACGGCACGGCCACCGACACCACGACTGACAACAACATTCGGTATACGCACACCACCACCACCACCTTCTTCCTCATCATCGAGAAAGAGCATTATCTCTTGTCTGTCTGCTACAACCACCACTGGAGCATTATGTGTGCTGTGAGTGTGGAGTAATAAGAGCATGCATATGGTTTCAAATGATGAAAGTGAGTACATGAAAATAAATGATGAGATGAGTACTTTTTATTTTAAAAAGGGGTTGATGATAATACTGTTGTTGGCTATATACGCTGGTTTGCTGCTACACAGACTGAGCAAAGATACATGGTTCGTTGGATACTTGTGGTTGCTTGCTGAATAGATGGATGAATCGGATACATTATCGTAATGGAAAACAAAAAGAAGAATGTGCATTTCTCGTGACTGGCTTATTATTATAAAAAGGTAGCAAGGTAGATTTTCTTCAGGTTTTCATAACCAATTCTCTGAATGTCAGTGTTGGATATAGAAAATAAATAGAGGGAGAGAGAGGAAAAGGAAACGCATCAGCATGGAACTTTGTAAAAGATGATCATGTTGATATGCCAAAGTAGCACCGATTCTTGTAGCCTTTTTTCTTTGCATTTGTAGAAAAAAACCGTTTTACTTTTTTTACTATTTTCTTTGTTGTATTATCATTTTGTTCCATATACTTTTTTGCGGTTTAAAGTACCAAGTTAAACCAGCCATGGATGGAGTTCATTTGCAACAAGATATAAAATACACACTACATTATTCGAAGAGGGAGAAAAAAGTATCCGTCCATATTTGCTGTAAGACAATTTAACAAGAACAACAAGACTCGCAGTATTATTCTGTAATTTACTTCTTCTCGGTACGGACGTGTGTAAAAGTACGTTATTATAAGTACATGCCGATGCAGATGTATCTATGTGCGTGAAGGGGAGTGAAATTTATGCTTTTATTATTGCACAACATGCATAGTTTAACCACGGCTTTCATCACACCAAGAAGAGCAATGCGAGTCTTTATAGCATTTCTTTCGTCTATTAAATTAAGCTCCCTCTCAGTCTACTAACTACATGTACATCACATGCAGAAACATTGACAAGAGTCGTAAACAAAACAGGAGAGAAAAATAATGATGATCCTGTAATAACACGATCCATGCATTCTATATGTACATCCATACCCATAACACACACATACAAGAAAATAATACTCTTTACGATGTGACGTTCTTACGATTTCAAAGTTACTAAACTCAACTTCAACGAGTCAAACAATCTTTCCTTCCTTTTGACTCGGTTGTCTAGTTGTTTTACTAAATGGTTGTAGTGGAAGAGACAGCCAGAAGTAAACAAGACAAAAAAACGAAAACTCAGAGCGAGATTCCATATAACAGTATCATATTTGTAGCGTTATAGTCAGTTGGACTAGTAAAGGCTCAGATATAAAAAGTGCATGAGAAGATCAGCATCTTATCTCATCTAAAAACTCAACACAATATTTATAAATGAAACGCACAAAGAAAAAGATGATGTGTGTGGTTTAGTAGCGTGTGTACCTTTTCGTATGCTCCACTATGCCTCCCAAAAAGAACATTCAAAGTATCACGCTAATAATCCAGACCCTCAATCTAATTTTGAGCCAGTTCCTTCTTTCCGAGTAACAAAATCAACAGGAGAGCATCAAGTTGTCTCTCGCATTGTGAGATAAAAGGAATCGAAAAATGCTACTCATCTTGTCATTATTGTGTAATGTATGGTAATTCTATTAATGAAGATTATTAGTAGGACCGGTTCCATACAGTACTGCATTTCTGTGTGTGAGTGAAAGACAGAGCGAAAGAGATACATGCAGAGGTTAATAATAAAAACGCAATCCTCAATTGAATAATATATAAAATGTTCATGAACCAGAAACTGGTATTTACTTTTACGCATGTGAACGGTAACAAAATATTTTGATGTGAGGATGATGATAATGACGATGTTGATGTGCTGTGTGGAGGACGATGACTCAACAGAAGAAAATGCGTGTGACACCTAAATGATAAATATTGAGTAGATGTCAGCAGATGTACCTACATATTATTATTATTTTGAAGGTTCGTGAGAACAACAAGTTTGTTAGACTATCGTGTAGCGTACATGTTTGTATACCTGCGCTAGATTATGTCCATGTATGCACAACTGTATTATTTCATGGAAATCTATTAACTAAATATATTACATTGCCGATTGTCGATCGTGTACTTACGGTTCACTCTCTCATTATTACGGTAAGATCATTAAGCTCCTGTCGTTGTTTTAATGTACTGCTCAAACAGAGACAACTGGTTCACGGCCAGCCCTTCTGCTCCTCGTACAGTTCAATGATTACATAAAGATTGATGAATGATAATTTAGAGCTTTTTGGGATTGTGAAAATGCGAACCAACAATAGACTGAAATGACTGAAGTAAGATTGTACGTAAAGGTGTAATGCACACATTGGGAGAAAGAAGAGAATCAGACTCACTCGTGGTGATCCATCGTCGATATATAGGCAGTTTTTGGATGGGAGCATTAATGAACAAATGAAGACAAGCACAGCAGTGTTCCATGCCATCATTATCATTTAGCAATCCATTTCATTTTTCATTGGGATGAGCAAGGATAAAGACAGGGCGCTATAGGGAAGGCGGTGCTGATGATGTTGACAAGAATATGAAACTTTAAAACCTTCAAAAAAATTGTTTCATTCATATAACATGTGTCTCCTTTTTACTTTCATAGCCGCATTTTATAATATTATATATTATAAGCCAGCATGATTAATATATTATTGTCAATACAAAAATAATATTTTTCTTATGGACAGTTTTGTTTTCCTTGACAGAGAAGACGACATAATACGCAGTAAGTTGTAAGTAAGTTTCTCCCTTCTTATGACTTTTCAAGAATCTTTGTTGAATGATGATGATGATGATACTAACGATAACACAAACAAGAAGACTAGAGGGTGACTTGACATTTTATTCTGTGCATTTCTACAAATGATGAAGCAACTTTTGATTATCCAGCCAGTCCAGATTTATCACGTCTTTTTATTTCGATTTTATAGTTGTACGCACATAAACATAAGGTATTTAGAGAGGAGAGGCACTCATTAAAAATCAAAGTATTCGTTTACTCTTTTCATTTCATTTGATGGTGGTGTCTGTGAAAAATGTGCTGGTGTTGAAGAACAGAGCGATAGCACCCAATACAGAAAGCAAGTTTGTTGGAAGCGGCATGGAACATAAGGACAGCACATAAAAGTTGTCATTCTCAATCTACCCCTCTACCCATCCATTAGCATTTGTAAATTGTGTTATGCAATGCAAATCCGTAGGTATTAAAATATAAACCATCAAAGAAAAAATATTTCTTGTTAAGTAATACATTGTAACATTTTTTATCACATCATCTCTTTCATTTCCATTGCTCCATGAAGATGAGATCGCATTCCCAATCTCGTCTAACATCTCATAAAAGTCTAGAATTAGCCGTCTCTCTTTTTTCACTTGGCCTTTCATTAGATGCCAGCAAGTGTTCAACAGAAGTAGGATCTCAGAATGATGATGATGATTCAAAAAGAAATCGGAACAATTTTAACATCTGGTGTGTGTATTTAGTACTTGTTGCCACTGTAGTCAATGTCAAGTTACGGTGAAATGCCTTCAGCAATTCTGTATGTTTGACAGAAGATTTTCTATTGGCATTGTATGTGGTTGACTTGCAGAAAAATGCTAGAAAATGTGTCCTTATATAGGCAATTTAGATATTATCAAAATATTATTAAAGAATAAGAAAGTATAGACATTTATTAATGATCTAACCAGATGGAGAAGGAGAAATTGATTCGTTTTCAAATGCAATATCCATTTTTTATACTGGCGAGGGAGAACCAATTTTACGGATTTTAGCATTCTTTGTTTCCCTACACGTTGCATTATATGATACAACAGAAGGTGCAGAAGACGCTGCTCACAGCAAGTTTTCACAACTAGTATGAACATTATTTCAAAATGTTTGTAACTGATCAGGATTTTCACACAGCCGAGGTGAAGCGTAGTGGAGAACATTGAAAACGAGAATTGAGAATCAAACGGCTGAACGTCAAGTGCATCAGTAGGACAGACAGAGGGCAGCAACTGCTCACCACATATAACACTCTGCACTGAGCTTTGTCAAGTTGGCATTCTCTGCTAGATTTTTTATCCCAAAACGAGAAGACAATTTTGGGTAACTTCTGTGAGAAAATCAATCATAATGATTATATGAATGTACCGTGTGACCAAAATACCTAAGTGTATATGTGACTAACGTGACCCACAAAGCTAAAGTTTGTTTTGATTTTCTCTGCATTGTAAATTGCAGACAATATTTGCTGATTAAGTTGATTTTGTACAATTAAGACTCAATTGTGTCATCCATAAAGTGTCATTAAAATCGTATTCGAGACATGTTTGTTTTATTTGCACTGTCTGTTAATTAGTAAACGATTATGATTTGTTTTGGTTCCAAATTGTCTAGTAAGGATCGATTTGACCTAATTGACTCAATAAACTTAATGCGCAAGGCGAATAAAGCAAAAATAGCGAAATGTGTATGGCATATGCGATAATCGATAATGCAGTTCTTGTTTCTTTGAGCATATAAAAATAATAAGAGATCGTAATGATCGCATAATCATCTTACCTTTACTCTGCCGAAGAAAAGGAAGTCTCATCAAATGATCCCGTATTTTCCAATTGGGTATCAAAGAGTTTGACCTCTGATATCTCCCTTTCCATCCACCTTTCCCATGCTGATGTCCAAGGAGGTGATGATGATTTAGGGTGTGTATAACATTCATATTTTTACCCACAAGAGTGCCTTTATTCTTTGCCGTGCACTCATCGATGCACAAGGAAGTGCAACTACTACTGTTCTGATACTGTTGCTGTTCCTTCTTCAACAACTGAAACTGTTCATTGTGACTCTGAATTGCACTCAACGTGTTCAACTTATGTTTCAAGTTTGTATCACTCAACTGGCCAGGTGCATTCCTGTCCAATTTTTTCTTCCGGGAGAAAGTTCCATTTGCGCCCAAACCGGAAATGCACGCCACACTACTGCTATTACTGCCATTAATTAGCTTGGAAGACTCGGTGCCACTACTTTTGCCAGCACTACTGCTACTACCACAACCAGACGAGGAATGATCGCTCTGCTGGAGATGATGATGATGATGCTGGCCATGATTATGAAATCCACTCAGAAGACTAGCCTTAAGGGTCTCTCTCCAACTGCTCTTGTCCTTTGCTCCTGTTGCTGAAGAAGATGAAGGAAGAGCAGCTGAAGGATTTCCATGTACATGAATGTCCCCACCAGCAGATGAACAGCATCCACAACAGCAACAGCAATTGCAGCTGCCACTACTGCTCCCAATAATATTTGCTTCACCTACGCCGCCCTCATTTAGAAGACCCTCTCCCTTAGCATTACTTGTGCCACTATTCATATTATTCATCGTAATCTCAGAAGACGAGCCCGACAAAGTAGTCCCAGTCCCACTGCACATCTGCTGCTGGGGTTGTTGTTGAAGATTCTGTGTATTCGGTTGCTGACACGAGCCCGAACCCGATCCTTGATTTTGGCTGCTGCTGCTGCTAATGTTGCAGTAACATTTGGTCCCTAGACAGGGATTCATTAAATCCCCTTGTTGATGTTGATGACTATGACTATATTGCTGTCCATTCCTCAACATCATCACAGTATTAAGGCTCCTCTGACAGTTTAACTCGTTCTGTTCAATCTCCTGCTTTGTGGATCGTATCAACAAGTTTTCCACTTCTAAGTTCAATTGGTCTAAAACACGATCATGCTTCTGCTGTACTTGAACCACCTCGGCTAGAATGTCATCCGTGCTGGAGAAGCTTTTGAAATGGCGTGGTGGTCCTATGGGAGGTGCAGGTGACCTTGCGCCGTTGTTTGTAGTGCTACTCGCATTAATGTCATTACTATTGCCACTGCCACTTGTGGTGCTATTAATACAGTTGGCATTGTTCACATCGCCTTCACCTCTGAGAGTGTCACCGCCACTACTTGTGCTGCTTGCACTGATTAAATTCATAGAATCACTTGTCGTGCTCCCTGGAACTGTATTCCCGTTAACTCCTACATCATCATAATTGGGGTGTACACTGTCATATTCATAGTTGTCATCAGGACTACTGCTGCTGTTCACACTGCCCCCTTTTTTATTATTATTAGATATAAGCATATCACAACTGCCACTATCTGGACCAGTTAAACTTGCACTGTTCATGTACCGCGCAACTTCTTGTATCTCTTCATATTCGTTTTCACTGACGTCTTCATCAGAACTGCCATTTGTGGTGGCTGTGGGAGCTCCACCAAAGCCCGTTCTCAAAGACGGAGGTAAGCCTTGCAAACTGCTCGTGTTGCTCAAAGTTTGTGCTAAAATAACATTATTGGGAAATTCTGTTCCGTTAAATCCCACCGACTCATTGGGGTGGTGAAAATGGGGATCATCACTGCTAAAATTGTTCAGACTTCTGAGGTCCACTCCACCAGACGACCGGAGCATCAAGTCGTCTTGGTGTATATGGGAATCGTATACGTAGGAGTATGGGTCGTAATCCAAGCTATTACTATTGGAACGGTCTGCTGCGGCTGGCGCTCCAAATACCATCGGTCTGCTTCTATGATTCTGGAACTCCGTTGCGGCGGCAGATGAAGAGACAGCAGATCCTTGAAACGGTTGCTGAAGATGATGCTGTGGAACAGAGAATGGGCCTGTTGTTTGTTGTTGTTGCAAATTTAGGACTCCTCCTGGTTTAATACTGTTTATTTGTTGATGATGATGCTGCGGTGGCAGATTATGTGGTTGGGTTGTGTGCTGTTGGCTTTGAGGATGATGTTGGAAGTGAAATGGCTGCTTTAGATCTTCGATGTAACCTTCGTCAAGTCCTTCCACCTGAGTGAATGCATTAAAAACGCAAACATTTTACTACTGTGCTTCTCAATAATATATTATTTATAACCTCATGATATAATAATAATAACATCCTTTCATAGGACTTTTTTAATGTACACAAATTAAAATCTTGTTTGTTTGTATAATCTTTTAGCACCAAAAATGCACAAGTTTAAAATTAACGCTTCTTGTGGCATTCAAAAGCGAAATAGTGAATGAGACCCTTTCATATTTCTTTCTTGTTGTACAATTACTTTGCACACTTCATGATTCATGAATCTTACTTTGTCAATTTTCATTCCGCTAGTTGAACTTATTCACTCATGCCTGTGTTTGGTATGTGGATGAACACACTGTAGACTGTTATTAGGTAACAAACAACCAACAACTCATCACTTTGTATGCAGTTCACCTATTAAGAAATGGTGTTTTAAACGATTATTTGAATAATTTGCAAGTTTAGTAACCAGATAATAATAAGTATTCCCTTCCACTTCCAACCAACAATTGCATGGGTCTTAAATCCGACAATGAAACCATTTAAGTATACCTAATGTGTACTTCAGCTTCGTTATAAACTCACATTCGCTCTTACAAGAACAAGAATTGAATGTTCTCCTTTTCTAAATGTACACGTCCGTTGTTCCTGCCATTTTACAGTCGAAAATATTCATGTAAAGGCATGTGCATGTGATTCCATTTTATGCAAATAATATCTATGATTCACTGTAAACCGAGCTGAGCCGTGCTCTTGTCTGTCTCTTTATGCAAACTGCACTCCACAACACATCTTGAAGAAGTTGATTACAAATAGGTTTGGTATGACAATGGATAAGAGATTATAGGAAAAAAGACTCTATAACTATCGTTGAATGTAGATGTGGAAATTTTTTGACATCATGAACCACACAGTTGGATTTTTATGCATAATCACTGGGATCTTTCATTTTAAAAAAACTTTTCTTCAACTTCACTTTTATGCCGCTGCGTCAGATATGTTATGACAAGTAGTCCAATTGGATGATTTTGTATGTAAATATAAATCGGTGACTTTGGCACGGTTTCGATTGCATCGCAAGCAAACATTTTTTCAGCACGTTAAGCACCTTGAGTCACACACTGACTACTCTGTTTGTTGAACTTTTGCAAACTCATATCGTAGTCAAAACTTAAATATACATGGGAAGTAAAGATGCACCACAACGTAAGCTCTTGTGTGACATTTAGTAGTAGGCATGTACCTACATAGTATCATCAAACACAAGAACAAGTAAACAAAAATAGTTGGGTTTTCCACAAACATAACAAATTCTACTAGACACCAATTGGCGGTGAAATGAGAGAGAATATTTTATAACACTTAACTTCGATATCTAACACAGGAGATTATGACGAGCTGAGAAAAGTAAGAATGTTTATTGTTAATCAATTACAGACGTACATAGTCATACTCTGACTTGAGGAAATGCTTGCCATAAAGCCTAAAATGGTATTTTTGTTTTTGCAGCTATTGTTTATTCTCTTGCTTTTGCAATTTTATTTTTACTAACATGAATTCTTTCATGTATTACACATAGCTTCACCTTCAATGGCCGAAACGAATCAAAGCATGGATGCTTACCGCATCATAGAGTCATATTTTTTACTACAGATAATTAATATTATCTGTCGATATAAGCGGTTCCAAACCAAACTAATCGTTTCTTCCGCGCTATTGTTACTTCATATCAAGACAGCAATAAATATAATGTAAAACTTGTTATAAGTACATAGATAATCAGTCGGCAATATATGTGTAATTCCAATAATGCCAATTTATTCAATATCCTGACACGATGGTAAACGTAATCAATCAATTTATGAAGGCATCATAAATCGCAAAAAAATTAAAGACGATGCTTGACCATACAGAGCTGGATTTTTTTATCCACAATAAGTGTGAGTAAAAATGCAAATGCAGAGAATCGCGTGCAAGCAGGTTGGCTCACAATATATATTTATTATAATTTTTATGCAGAGGAAAATTAGTTCAAATCAATAATCCAATTTACCCTCAATATCAGTAGACAATAATAAATACCTTGTGGTTTGCTTTTTATTAACTCACTCACGCAACGTTTCTCAATAACGGAACAATTAACATTTGTGCGCTACGCCAAACCTCAAAAGATGTGCGCAAGTTGGCCAACGACGAAAATCAAAATGATTTCCATCCTAGCTTTCTGGAGTTTCTCAATCTCCTCACGTATAACTACTACGGGTTTTTGCAGCAGTTGTCTAATCAAACAGAATTATTGTACTAATGCTTCTCCAAAGAAAACCTACATGTATCAATCCATATTACATGAATGATATTCATGTCCCGTCGCAAGCACAAAAGAAACATATTCATGTCCAGTAGCATTTACAGTGGATCAATCATTCTCATCACAATGATTATATTGCTTACAAAAACAGAAAAACCACAGACTTTGAAGGTAAAATCGACAAGCAAGGTAAGATGGGTTGGATTGGGAGACGGTGTAGGTGAATGTTATATTGCTACCATATATCATCACGAAGTGAATTGAAGAACAAATATTAGTTGTTATTATTGGCTTCTTTTCTAACTCGAAATACAAAAGCATAACTTTCCATGTATTTTATTTCTTGAAAATACACACAACGTGTACTCATATTTACACGTGATGAAAATGGAATTGATTCTACTTGTTATTACCAACAAACTACGTAAATGTCGGCATTATTTTTTCTCAAGATGCATAGATATGCGCACTTTTATAATATTCTTCTATTATGATGACTTCTGACAGATCTTTTTATGCCAGCTTTTGTTCCTCCATCGTATGACATGAGTTTCTCTTATGGTACAATAAATACACAAGAACAATGTATTTAGATTTGCATTCTTGAATATTATTATGGAAAAAAACACCAACCAAAATGTGACTCCCCTTCTACCATGATTTCCTCCAGGAGGAACACTATGAGCACACACTGGCTTAATAAAATGTTGACTGTGTCATTTCATGTGATAGAGGTGAGGTTTATGCATGAGCTAACGAACAAATCATGCCAAAGTCGACATTGCTTTGTTTTATTACTACAACAGCAATTTTGGAACTGTGTTGTTGTGCTGTGCAGTATGCACTATAATGTTATTGCACAATATACCTACTTCCTATGCCCAAATAAAACAAGAGCAGGAAGGAACTACCACTTCACTACTGCTGGAGAGGAAAAGCTGCATGCAATGCAATATCGATAATTACTTTGTGTAAGGTGAGGTGACTAGTTAGCTTTTTCCTGGACTCTGAACTATATATGCAATGAGCCAAAGTAGTAATAAAAATAGAACCGCCCATCTATTTTTAAGTACGTACTTCTTGGAGCATACGCTCGCGTATACTTTTATTACAATTCAATAAAATTGATTTTTTCTCCAACAATAGGGTACTACTTATAATGAGCCGCGTGCCCCATGTAAAATTAATGAACAAGGACAAAAGGTCAGCCCACTTGAGTGAGGGAGACACATTAGTCATCGAAACAAAACAAAATTCAGCGACGAGGATTACTCATACGACTACAGTTAATGATGCCAAATGTCAATTTTTAAAGATGAAACCTAGCGAGCTTGGTAGGAGGTACGTTACGTTTTCTGTGGCTTACTCGACAACTCTGAGAGAGGAATGTGCTCATATCTCACGTAGCTGTATTTTATATGCTTTTTAAAGGTAAAAAAACAAACGTTCGCTTGTGTTCGTAGAATAATGAATAATCTACGTGTATACCTACTTTTCTCCGTGTGTGTTCTCATCTCCTGGCGATACATGAGAAATGCTAAATTCCTCTTTGTTCTTCTGGAATACAAGTCCACACGATTATCACATGGCTTACCCATACATTTTACTGATGCCATAAGACACACAGGTGAACAAACTGGGAACAACAACGAAAATGCTTAAAGCATATATATTTTGTGCTTTTACATCAATTTGTCTTGAAAGACGGGTGAAAGGCCCACAATTTTTTTACAGTATGTGCATGAAATATTCATGACATATTATAGTCAACCCATTTTATTATCCCTTGCATGTTATGAATAGTGCATAGTACAAGATCATGAATTACTAATAGACTCGCAGTTTATATGCACTACTCTGGAAAAATCGTGTTCTGCAGACGCCATTACTATTAATGCGAAATCATAAATACCTACAAAGAAGAAAATGGAATGGAATCCATAAAAATGCACTGAATGTGCAATATTATCGGTTCTTTTTATATACACCAAGATAACCATACAATAACTATGTATCATTGTTTTGTTCAGTGCACATTCATATTCAACATTGACCCTGTGTATAAAATACTTTTACCAATCAAACTAATGCTAGACAGTATTCAGTTCAGTTCTAGAATCATAGCCACAATATGAAACTGAAACAATTCCATTTTTATGAATCTTTACAACTCCCCAAATATACAAAGAAGCACATCTCCTTAATTCGGTAAATTATGTGATTGGCTTCTACCAGATTTTGCTTAAACAAATAGAATACCATTTGATTACTCTATCCAATTTTCTTTAAACTTTTGGATGTCTACATGAATCACTGTTATTTATACAAGATTACTCTGCCGTACGTACTCTGGCTGTAATTTAGTTGGAAAAGATTTAAATGCATACAATCAAAAATGAAGATGAATTTCTGAGCAAGCCAAGTGAACAAATAATAGAACAAGAACAATTTTTTTAAACGACTGGATGCGGTGGCCGTGAGCAGTCAAATACTTATATACAACCTAAATGAAGTTGATGTTCTGCTGATAACGTGATCTTCTTTCTTTGTGAAATAGACATTTGATCATTATCATAAGAATATTGTACACGACTCGAGAGAATAAAAACGAATTGTTATCATTACATGAAAGAAAGGGTAAGTGACCCAACCCACATGATTTGTAGTCAACATTCAAAATACATAACACAAGGGAGGGAGGGACGGCGAACGACATCTAAATATATGTACTTTTTTACTTTAATCCAAATAGTCAGACAGGGCATTAACTTTGTAACACAATCTAATCTTATTTCTTTTCGGATTGATTCATCTGGAGGAAAGATTGCATCTCTCCTTTCTTACAATTACATTGTGCGTCCATCCAATAAAGTATACTGTTATCTAATATAAAGCCTTTCTTATCAGTGAACAAATCGAACCGAATAAATAATGAGATTACTTATTATGCATCAAAGTCTTAATCCTGACTAAAATTTATTTACGTGATATGATCTGATCAAGTAAATCAGCGAGCGACAAACAAACAAAGATAAACAGAACAAATTGAACTTGTTCTTGATGAGTTATTTTAGCCCTCTAATTAATTGTCTACATTTTCAAAAAATAAAATTTACCTGATCCAGATCCTTGTTTTCCGTAAGAAGATGCCATACCGCATTCCCTTGTCTTAAATGCTGATTTCCACCTGAGGGATTGTTGCTTCGGGATAAAAGCTGGGCTCCCAGTAACCCAATAGGCTGCGGTGGTTGCGATCCATTGTTACTTGATATTGGAAGTCCGTAATGGTGATGATCGGGGAGAATTGACGATGAACCTTTCACACCACCACCAACACCACTATTACCTGCTCCGTTACTATTAATAAGAAAAGGATGTAGATGTGCCCCAGTAGCATTTGAACTGTTTAGTAGTAGCCTTTGTTGCAGCAATCTCTGTCGCTCCTGATTCTGGTACTGATGAAGCTGCTGCAAATGAGGTGAAGTTTCTAACGATAAACTGTTGTTACCTATTAACCTTCCACCAGCGCCTCCTGCTGCTGCTGCTGCAAATGCCCCCTTTTGAAACTGCAATTGTCTCTGATGATGATAATGCTGAGTATTATTATTGCTATTATGAAGATGATGTCGAAAATTACTGCCACCGCCACTACTACTACTATTGCTATTTTGCGTATTGTGATAATTAACTAGAGCTTGAGCAAACAAGGGTTGATTAGCTTGATGATGAGGCACAACTTGATGTAACGGGAAGAGGGCACCCAGTTGTTGGGATTGGGCAGACGTGGTCGTTGTCACCGTAGATGAGCCATTATTAGTACTAGAACGGTTAATTATTCCACCCGCATTAATTAAGGAGGAGGGGTTGTTTTGTACTAGAGACGATGACAGTCCACTTCTGTATGATCCGCTGGTGACCGTCGTGTCCACATTATTTTCCGAATTTGGCAACCAGTGTGCTTGCGACGATGACTGAAACTGATGAGGATAATGTTGCGACATCACGTTATTTGAAGTGGACGATGATGGTACCTCTCCACCACCACCCGATGAAGAGAGTGGGGCAGTTGCCGTAGTCGGCTTGGCATTCGCATCCACCGGAAACTTTGATTTCCTGTAGGGTGATGCAGTGTAACGAACGGAAAATGGCCAACTTTGGGGATCTTCCAGTCCTCCATTGTACGACATAGTTTAAACTCTGAAAGCAGAATTGAAAGGAAATTTTAAAAGTTGAATTCATAAAGGTATGATTATTGCGGTCGTGATTTTGCAATGTTGACAGTAGCGCAGGTTCACTTCATTATGCAACGATAAAGATTATGGTTACAATACGATGTAGTAGGTGATATTATTATACGTAGTAGTTTTGATCGTGGCAAAGATTTCGGAACGGTGTGTACACATGCAAAATGCTTTGGTCATGAAAATTCGTGATCATAATTAAGCCATTGTCGGAGGCTGTAGATTGCAGTAGCATTATATCAAGCAGGTAACCAAAATGCAGTACAGAGAAACAATGCAGCACATACGGACAGTTACTGTTGCGTAAGCATATAGTTTTCAAATACATCAAATGCATGACTTTTTAGGGACTATAACATGACATTAGTTAATTTGCTACTCTTTAGGAGCGTCTAACATTGCAGAAAAATAGCTACTGCCTGTACTCTATAATCATGTCTTACTATTAAGTACTATAATTGGGCATGATCATGGAGAAATATGAGCTGTCTAATTTTGCATGTTATATACAATTTGTCAACAGCCATAAAGACGAGCTATTAGTTAACGAGAGAGACTGAGTTCCTCATAATCAATTGCATCTTGCCAAAACTGTAGTACATATTATTACTCAAAAAATAAAAACCAACAATCTTTGGGGAAAATAATATAAGACTTTGCGCAAAATAAACTGTTAGATATTTAATATGTTATCTCTGTGTTAAATGGTTAAATGTCAAGCGAGAAAAAAAACTTTCTCATTCTCACACTAGGGGGTAAACCAAAGGTAAGCCGACTAAAGGATAATGATTTGCTAGAAATCACGTTCTCAAAAGATGAGGTTTAAAGTTCGCTGTGCTTTTTAACTAAGCATAGAAGCGTAAAAGATCAAATGGAGCGTCTATAGTTCATATTCCATCAACTGTCTCAGGTGGTGGTGGTGGTCAAGTTATAAAAACTTCATTTATGCACGTCGTTGTAGATATCACATCAAATAACTGATGATTACCTACGAACTGTGCAGCTTCATATCATCTTTTTAAATGCGCAAACTGTCAAAAACAGTTTTTGAATCCCGTGTGTCACTTGAAAAATGCTTAATTCTCTAACAATGCTGGTCTTTGTTATGTTATTGGCTTCGTTCGTAAATAAGATATCCGCAACTTGAATGCAATGTGAATGGTGAAATGGATTTTTACTTCAACATCACCTTATATGCCTCGATTATTATATAAGAAGATTATTTGGAATTCAAGAGGGATTATCGTGGGACTTTGTCATGTCGGCTAGTATTCAAATTTTTTGGAATTTAGTTAGAGTGGAAGATAATTTTCACGTAAAACTATTTCTCCATAAGATAAATATCACCAGGGTGGGTAATATTTGTACTAGGCACTTTTGTTAAGTTAGTAATTAATTATGATCGCTTTAAGAGGAAGTCCATTTTGTAGATATGACAGGATTTTCTACTTTTGTAGTAAACATGCATAATTTAGAGCTTTTAGCTCTGTTTAAGACAGTACTACCGTTAAAGCAATTTATTTAAGATTGTATGAGTGAGTGAACTGCCAAAAATTTCACTGATTCTAGCGGAACAGTCCAAAAAACAATTATCAGGCTACAGTTGAGTTGTGGAATTGTATTCAAAGTACAATGTATGCAAATTCAAACAACAGTTACACACACGAACTATTGACGTGTTTTGCCGAGTGAATGCTCGTTCTTCCCATTTCAGTCGCCTTTTTGCGGTGTGAAATCAAAAGAATAAAATAAAATAATACAAAAACGTATTTTTATTTCTGCACATGAATATATGTATGATTTTTCCCGAATTACTTTGGGTTTTTTGAACTGTTCCTCCTCAGCTTTAGCCGGGGATAAAAAATCTAATTTTCTTAGAAAACCATCCTGAAGTGTATTTACCTGCCACCCTCAGCTATTTCAAATAGTATACATTATATGCAATCGTCTACGTGTGCATGCACGCCAAAAGCTTTCTCAAGCTGGTTTACGGTTATATGTTTTTCATTATTTTCATCAACACCCTCCATCACCCTCGTCATTACCACGAAGCATCGTAAAAATCCACTTTAATTTCATATCACTTTTTAAATTTTCTACTATTACCACTACTGCGACTCCTGCTACGGCTAGCTTGAAATTACAAACCTCCTAAATTGTCGAATTCCATAAAAGAGTTTCTCTGTTTTCCTTAAAAAATGGTATGTGTATGCAATCGGATATCTAACACGATATATCATTTAAGACTAGTTTTGCGAAAAAACAAGAACTTTTCTACAGTTCTACTGACCATGCACGCTGCATAACATTTTGTTGTGTATAAACAACAAGAAAACTAGTCTGCCAATGAATTGCCATATTTGCCAAAATATATAATGCTTTTATCGTGTGCAATTTAGATCCTAACAATGCTGTCTGTTTGCTGCTGCTACTTTTTAATAATGATGTACCACTTTGCTTGCATTATCCTTCTTATTTACGCGATTTTACTGTCTTCATCATGAAATGAAAACTTTGAACTTGCATGTTTTATAGCCGATTAAATGCAAATCACGATGTTTAATTTGCAGTAAATACGTAATCACCATTTCAGGTAGTCGTCTGTTGAGTTGAAGGTATGTTAGTTCAAGTTGGAGAGTTATGGTGGCATTTTAAAATGAACTGCTGAATGGTTTGACGTGAAAACAAGCATCCTGACACCCAGCCGGGACAAGTCCGGACTCTCATCAGCCGAACAATGCAATAATGGTTGGAAATATTTTTATTAATAAATTGTTATTAGCACTGCAAAAAAATATCCATTTTGAGGTTCCCCTTGTTTAAATAATATTTTCCCAGCTTAATTATTTCTTGACTTGCAATCTCGTAATGTTAATGGGTCAACAAATTCTTTTCCATGGTCGATGCATGTGAAATGCAATGACAAGATATGTATGTGGTTTGTAGGTCCCGTGAAAGCAAATAAGTTCCAGGCTAATACAAACATTTGAGGAATTTTCCAGAACGGATAAAAATGTGATGCATTTTAATCACAGCTCAAGAACACATAATACATTGCATAAACACACAATCATAGGGAGAAATCGAACATATTTTTCTTTCTTCTTTCTTTACTTTTGCTCTTTTTATTGCCTCATAATCTAACACCTCGTCATAATAATAAAGACGATGACATGCCCTGCCAGCAATATATTTTCTTTTCTCTCTAAAGATTCAAAGCCAACTTCAAAGTGCATTTTTCTCCTGTTTACCACTCACTACTCACAAAGAAAATATAAGTACCATAATATTCTCATTGTCAGAACCTTCATATAATATTTGTGTACGAACACTCATTCATATTTTTGGTAATGATATATCCCTTATCTGTTATTATAACGCAATATACAGGCATATTTTGAATACAATGCCAACACTCATATTCATCATCTCCCGACAAAAGGGAAGATGATGGAAGGAAAGAGCAATAAAGGATTGGTATGAAATGAGCAGAGGGCCGAAGGTGAATGCTTTTATGACTTTTTAGGTTACTAATATAATCATGGTATCACCATTACTTTTCAAAATATATATGACAGGTATATGAGCTGTTTTGAAAAAATGCAATGGATTGCATAGGAAGATGTAAAGTTTTCTCCGCTGGGCAAGTAAAGATTTATTTTGGGGAATGTTGAAGGCGTCACAGTCATCATAACAGCTATCATCATTATTAATATCATCTTTGGCTATAAACAAAGCAGAAAATGAAATATTGTGCTTTTTATTATTGCTATCATTATCTCGGCAGCCTATGGCGTGAAATAATAAATGATATTCTGGTAGGAAAATGTATCTTTCGTAAGCATCCCTGTTATAAATTTTAAAAAGTTGCTTCAACAAAATTTTGTTATTGCTGAAATGTATTTCGAAAAATGACAGGAAAATTATGATGGATCATCAATCAATATAAATGTAAATATTCATTATAATGCTCAACACTTTGTGCGATTATGCATCTTTCGTTATTTTTGTAGACATTCCTATTATTCATTACTCTAAATACCTATACATATTTTCATTGACACCCGAAACAACAAAATTGTGTGTTCGTTTTACTATTTCAACTTATACCCAAGCAAACAAGCTCCGCCTCCATCTAAGTTGTCAATACCAATGTGAATGAACATACCAAAGTATTTTCCCACACCATAAAATTTCCTGTTTTTAAACAAGATGATAGGAGTGTCTCTAGGAAGTCGTATTTTTACAAAGCATGCATCGTTGAGGATCTTCTGCCATCCTCCGGTTTTACACAACGGCATATTCTGGATTTAAGATCCGATATCTGTCATTAAAAGAGTTTTTCCCGGGGAAATAAACTGTATATTTTTCAAAGTATTTTTTTGCATTCCTCAGGAATCTCAAGCATACATATTTAAAAAGACACGTGTGGCAGCAACAGTTTACATAAATACTTTAGTTTGACTACAGGAATACAATGAGGAATGTGACACCCGTGAGAAGAGAAGCCTTTTCTTAGATCAACAATAACCCTTTTAACATACGTGAGAAGTGGACAAGAAGAACGACAAAACGAAACCCATCGGATTAAAAGTTTTAGTATTAATATGTTAAAGGATAGGTATATGTTGTCTTTGCGTATACCTATATTTGTACTTAATGACAACACACTAGTAAGCGTGCATGCTTATCGCACCACTAAAAGACAACGCACTAATTGAACAATGCTGTACAGATCTGTACATTCTTCAATAATTTCTTCTTTCATCTTTAAGATTTTATCCTCATGTTTTTCATCATCATCACTCTTCCTCATTTTAATTACGCTTTGTACTGTTAAAGTATATATTCCTAACTACCTATATAGGTATTGCAAGATATGAAAACGTGTCCGTTATTTTGGCTTTAATGCATTTAGTGCACACTGACAAAACAAAACGAATTAAGGTTTGCTTATCTGTGAACAAAAGTCAAGGATATGTCTACTGATGCGTGTGCTTTCAAGGGAATCACTTTTTGTCTTATAGCTTATACTTACCTAATCTGGCTTTTCAGTGAAGTATGTAAACGTATTTATTTAGGCAGTTTTTATACGCTACGAGCTAACTTAAAATTTGACGGTTTAATAAATATGAATTTTTTGTAGGCTGAAATTGCGAGTGCTTAAGAAATATTATGATTACCTAATGATTAGCAAAAAAAAAACTATTTTTATATTAAACAGCTTATGAAGCCTCCGTTTATAGCTCGATTATCCCTTATCCCACCACCGTTTGTAATCTAGCTCGTGGGTTGGGTTGCTTAAGTTTGAAGATAGTTTTGTACTACTAGCGAGGTATTAATGTTAATCATGTTTTGCATCAAATTGGAAGCTCCTCGCTTTTCATTTTCACCGTTTTTCCTTGCAATCTCATTACCTTATCTAACTTCAAGGTTGCTTGTCGAACAATGTTCAAGAAATAAAGATTACATGTTTCTTAAAAATTAAGATTAAAATAGACAAAACTGAAGTTAGTTGGGTATTTGATGGGGTTATTGCATCATGATAATGATGTTTAGCTACGCTAAGCATTTACTCCAATAAAAGCCTACGCCTATATTTTGTCCCGCTTGTAGATGTACTCGTCGAGTTTGCAACAATTTGTCCCTGAATTTTGAGAAACAATGTTGACGTATACACGGGATAATAATTACTGATCCGTTTGATTTCTCAGTTACCGCCTACCGCCTTTTCAGACAATCATATTTTATTGCCATCAAACATCAATAAAACTAAATGTCAAAATGTTATGGTCATACAAACTACTTCAACACAATAACAATCATAAAATTATGATTATAACTCTGAACATGACGATTGAAATAAAAGGCTGACGGTAGTGTGAGTGCTGATCAAAGTATGCAGTAGCAAAATAAGGGCTAACATGAAATATGCGTAGACATAAGCAATAATAATTTTCGATACTAACAAAAGGAAAGAGACGTCAATTTCTTTTTAGCACCCTCAGAGCAGTAAAGCACTCAATTTTTGCCTTGTTATCTGATGAAAACTCGCATTAATTTTATGAACTTGAAATTGCTCTTGGCTGCTGCTTTATGTGAATAATATACAGTGCAAGGGAAAAGTTACGCGCATTCCACCGATCTCAAAATACCAATACATCACACATTCAACAAATTTAATGAGAAAGTGACCTAGTAAAAAATGTACAATATCATGTAAATCTGGGAGGTTTGATGCTAGTGGTAATGCTGATTCAGTTATCTTATTTGAGGCGTGAGTAAGCGTGTATCGCTTAAACGGTTACAACACCACCACACAGCCACTGCCAGCTCCACTAGTGCCAAACCAAAAACAAGGTCTTTGAAATTAGCTGGGAAGTCTACGAGTTGAATCTACTACGACCATAATATCTACATTTTACATGCGATATGATAAAAGTTACTTATGACTGTGGAAGGTGGTAGTAAAGTGCAATGTGCAACGCAACATTGTTATCTGTTATATGTAGTTAGTGTTCAGCTTATCTAGTATGTATGTATTATTATTATGCATTTATTTATGATGCAATGTAGAAGCACTGCAAGGCTAATGTTTATATTTTTAGTGCGGTGAAATACTGAATACGATGTAGTCAGAGTCGAGAAATATGAGATGCAACGCTGATGTCAGAGTTTGACATTTAGGATGAGTCATACGTTAGCTTTTTAAGTGTTTTACAGTTCCACTGTTGCTGTCAACATAAGTACGTGGCTAGATGTCAATGTACAGATATTAGTTGGCTTTATCCTCCCAACTGGATCCAAAATGGAGTGATTATAAGTTGTAATGTCATATTGTTATGATGATGAGTTCAGTTCTAAAACGAAATGCAAATCAGAAAAAAATGACATCCGAAAAACTTGTCAGAGAAAACTTTTGGAAAATATAACTCATATAGAGTTTATTAACAAAAACGAAACATTTCAATTAAAAAGGAAGTGTTCAAAAATGGAAATGCCGACACAAACGTACTACTTACTGGTATCATGATTCCACAGGTACATTTTCACTCATAAACGACACCACATGAAACATCGCCTAATATATCATTTTGACAGAGAATCGCACATTGCATTGTCACATTTGCATACAATTTGAAATGGTTTTTACTGTGCCATGTTATGTGAATCTCATCTCACCACAGAGAAATGCTATCATGTCATAGTGTACCATATGTACCTACATCTGTATGCATCCATATAGCCATCCCTTTTGTACACTTTAAAACTATACCGCTGAGCTGATGATAATCTCCCGTCAAACGAACGGTGAAACAACGACAAGCGAGAGAATCTAATAGGTCATTGTTTATAATTTTTTTACTACTTCGTGTGTATATTAAATACATCATGGCATGGTCGTTTACATTATTACACACTACACGTCCCCCTGCACCTCAACTACCAAAAAAATAATTTGCGAAACTCATTACAATAAATAATCACTCTAGTTTGCATAACAAACGACGAAAAGTCACCAAGCAAGGGGATGACTATGATAGGATATCGTGGCTTTTTGGTGATAGCATCGTGTCGTGATAGCATCTTCTCTCCCTAAAACTCAAGCATTTTCACGTTTTGAAAGCCGTGCGAACATGCATTATGGATACATGACACATCTCTCATTTTTTAGGCATTATTGCCGGTTTGGGATTTATAGGTACTATAGAAAACTATGCGCTGTTTTGTTTCGTCTGGCTTTATTGATAAGTACGAACACGTCGTATTTTTGTTTGCTAGTTTTAAAAATTAAAAAGAAAATGGAAACTATAAAAATAAATAAAATAACTCGATACACGTCTACTGCGAAATGTCTTTATATAAACTTTGCCAAAAATGTCAAAATCTACCAAAATTAATAGTAAACACTGGTAAGATGCAAGCATAAAGTTGCACAATCAGACATAACAGACATTTTTATTATGATACAAACCTCCTGACGGAAACAGAGTTTTAATCGGAAAAAATGCGTCGCTCATATAACTTATTAAAATAATTCCTTCGTGAATCGTGAATAAAAAAGCAAGATGTACATTGTGCCAAGAAAATATGAGAATAATATAAATGACGACTCCTTCCGCTTCCATTCCCCAATGGTTGAAAAAGCAAAAAATTAAAATTGCAGATAAAATTAACTAATCATACAGCAAACCATTTTGACAAATTACTACTGCTGTACAAAAGCAAATAATGGTGTGTTAAAGAACACGTAAGCTAATAAGCACAAACAAGAGATAACAATGGAACGATCAGTTTATACCACTGAATGAATAAATTGGAATGACTGACAGTAAAATCACTTTCCCTTGAGATCACCAAAGTATATATCTAATGTACGTTTGGCGAGCTTGCAAAAGTGTCTACTTGTAATTTGAAACGGCACTAGCAAAAAAAGTGCTGAGTAAACAACCATTTGATCGGACAACATACATGAGTCAAGTAAGTTTATGTATCAGTTGTGATCATAGCCAATAAAGTTTACTTTTTGACAGTTGACTTTGACGCTGTCACTTGGCTGGTTAGGTTCCTCCACCACCAAATATAACATTTTGCTTGAATTCTTTAGAATAAGTATTCAAATTCAAAGATAAATACAAAATGTAAGCGTCAGTCATCATCATCATCACAACACATTATTCACACATTGAGCGTTAGTGTCTGTTGTTTTGTTGTATTACTTATTACCTATTATTTTGCGTATAAAAATGACGGTTTTGTCATGATTGCTTAGCACTTTTGCATTTTTGTAGACTTTCAGTCGATTTGTTTTTTTAATTACAAGCTGTCGCAGTAATGAAAAGGACAACAACGAACAAATGAGCAACATGATTTAGGAACAAAACGAAGACCCCAAAGAGTCAACGAGAACAAGCAAATTGGTTAACATTTGTACACGCTACTCCTAAATACCAAGTACATACACGTTTTTGGTGGGACAGTAAAAAGTAGGAAAGACGAAAACATGGTTTATGTTCAAACCGTCATCATAATCATGGTATCATGTCACCATCATTCTCAAATGGGTTTCATTATTATGGTATGGATCATGTCTTTAAAAAATTTCATGCTTGCACAATCAACGACCATTCCTCACGATGACCATGAATGACGGTGTGCGCTAGGAGTCAGTTTACACTTTACACTATTTGCATTCAAATTTAGTAAGGCATAAAAAGTGCAATGATTGCTATCTTTCCTTGGATGTCTCAACCTGGCGACAATCCCTATACCTTATACATAGAGGGAAATAATCATCATCATCATCTGCCTCCGAGTGACGTCACAGCAATACCTATTAACGCTAAATTGGTGAGGCCCAAAATTTTTCCGGCCTCACTTTTTTATGGAGAAGATATAAAAAAGCCTCTGCGTGACGTCATAAAATTTCTTGTCGCTACCTTTATATATACTATTATTCTATATACCTTGGGATGTCTGTGATCCTGTATTATACATGTAGCCGGTGGCTTATTTATACCTTTTGTGATGATATGTGATATATGTAAGGGTGATGATGATGGAATTGGCAGAAATGGGTTTGGCCACATACAGGGTCTTGCCGGTATTTTCTCTTCTATCTGACGATGAGGCATGTACTTGCGCATTGAAATAACAAGTTCACAAGTGTACACTACCCCATGAACCGGTGAATGAGCAATTTTTTGTGATATACAATACACATGACTAAAAGTCAGTCAGTCAGTAGGGAACGCATAAAAATGTCGTTTTCTTAAATTCAAAAGCGCCTTGTAGGTATTTATGTTAAGCTTTATTAGCTTCTCCAATCCCCCAAAAATCGTTTACATGTCTCTTTGAGAGATTTCAAAAGTGAGACAAAAAAATCCTCTTGCGAAACCGTTCGTTTTCTTTTGTGCAAGATTGATCACCCTTTATTTTCTCCTTCACCTTGTTCGTGCTAGCTGAATCACAGACATCTACTAACTGTGCCGTTTTCTTGTTTTTTATACTCTGTTTGTATAATATACTGTGTGCATTTGCTACACAATTTTTATTAATATTATTAAATATGAAAAATGTGACTTGGTGTGGTCCTCGCAATAATAATGAAACGCTCACGTTGTTGAGGATTTTATTGTTGCTTCAAGCAAGCACATACTACTTACACAGACGAAACAAGGTGGGTAGATTAAATGAAGCGACGATTGAAGTGGAGGAGCGAGAAGTAGAGAGAAGAAAAATGTGTTTTTGAAGTGTATTTGGTACAGGAGCAGCGGGTTTTTTCCCGTGTTCACAAGCACTTGGTTAGTTGATGCACATGCAAAACCTAATTTGTATGCAGAAAGGAGAAAGACTTATTGTTTATTGTACGGTTTGTTGGTGTTGCCGAATGTGATGATGATCATGATGAGATGAGGCTGATGATACTGGTATTGATGGTGTTTAAGGTAGCGGATTACAAACACACAGTGTGTTAATATATTTAATACCTTGTATGTATGTATATATTATTATAGAGAGCCATGTTGACTTTTCGTGTCACACATTTTTAATAATCACCGAACAAATATTCAGTACGCATGATATAAAAAATAACAGCTACGACTTTTGCAATCATCAAAAGAGTGTGTACCTATAGATTTAGTGTATTGTGATGAACTCTGTCTATCCCATTATCTTCATTGTCAGTCAGTCCATTAATATGAAAACAAGCTGTTCTAGTAGTGGTTTACTATGCCCATACTACTGATTTCATTTGACACACAATGCGTGTCATTCCATCTGACAATAATTGCCACTTTACTGTCAATAACTCATAATTATGATGATCATGTCATATATCACGACACGAAAAAAACAGTCTTTTTTCGATAACTTGTCAAACCATCCCACATCTCCGTCCTGTATCAAATTTGCATACCTATAGGTTGAACACATTCCTTATAAACGCACAAGTCACAAAACAAACTTGAATGCAGACTTCGATTTTTTTGGCAAAGGATCCAAATAATTGCATGAAAATGATTTTTGACAGGAACAACCTACCTGATTGTGATTAAGATGAGACGACAATGCAAACAAACAGAAAAGTCTGTCAAAATTCGAAATTAATATTTTTTGGGATTCCCTTCCCTGAGAAGTAGACAATTTTACTTGAGCTCATTGACTACAATTTGGATGATGACGGTTATTTGCAATTGAACATTTTAAAATCACAGTGGAAAACTTTCAAATAACAACTCATTACTGAGCGGTGCAATGCAAAAAGCTCTATGTATACATTCACAATAACACTTTTCACTTGTTCCCTTCACAAATAGCTAGCTACTGACAGCCAAAACATAAAAATAAAATCGTTAACTCTTAAAATGCGATAAAAACTTTTAAACTATTTTACTTGGCTTGTCTTTCAATTTCAAAAAGAATGAACAAGACTGCTCAAACCTAAACAATGCCACTTCATCACTTTTGTATTTTAAAAATCCCTATGCTACTTTTGCTCTTGAAAAGCCGACATTCACTTGGTGCACTTGAGGAAAAAGAACTTCCTTTTTCATAGGGTACTCACACCAACATCCACTACCGGACATCACCGCACACCTTGACTTGCTGACTCGACTGACTACTCAAGTACAGGTAAAAATATTTGGTGCAATAAGCACACATTGTACATACATATATGGTACACATATTCATCAGTTTAGTGAATAACAACAAAGCGAAAAAAACTCATAAAATACGTTCATGCACATATCCTGAAATACTGACAATTGTTATATGAGATGAGTGGGGGATGGAAAGAAAGGAAACCCTTCACCTTCAACTCATGAACGAGTAGTCCGACTCCTTCTTACACACCTACATTATATTCCCATACTTCTGGGCAAGCAGTTTAAAAATCCCCTGAAAAAAGGCTACTATTCCTATTCGGAGTAAGTATTTGTTTGTCTACAGCTTATATACAGGAAAGGTGAGGAACGAAGTGGAGGAGAGGAAAAGGCCTGGCTTAATTTATGGAAGTATGTGTATGTTATCTGGATTCTACGTACGTATCTGGATGTACGTAGTACGCCGCACGTAATGTACATACATTTCCCTATACATGATGCATTTTTCCTTCGACAGGTATTTTAGACAAAAAATAATGATAATCCTCGAGAGGTAGAGGTAGATGAGCTTTTGAGTAGGTATATTATTACCAATCCATTATTACTGCTTTTACCACTACCACTTCTATTTTTACTGTTTTTTTCTCTCTTTCTGTCTGCCTGCGATGATTTGGAACTATATGAGCTCAGGAGAAGCCTTATTTGTGATACGAAACATAAATTAGTGTATATTGTTTACCACCTTTGGATATAACGGCGAGTATATAGACATAGTAAATAGGTACGTTGGCATTGTGTTCTTGTTTTATCGGTTTGAAGATTACCAACTACTACTGTGTGACGAGCACTTCTGCTCCTTCTCGTGCAATGCATTTTATGAACTATTTTTAAGGATGAAGAAGAATAATGCTGAAACTGCCTCTAGCCAGTTTTCATCTTGCCTGAATGCTTGAAGGCAACAAATAAATATTGTTGCCACTTGTTGCTCGACAAGTCAACACAATCATAACTCCAGCTTCTTTACAACTTCACTTTTCACGCTATTAAATGATCTGGACTATTTTTTTACCTTTGGGTAGATAAATACCTTATCAATATCATGCATTATTTTTAGGGAAAGCATACATACAAGAGTGAAGGCAGTAGTTTCTAATTTGAATAACTAGAGCAAGCTTTTCAATAAATTCCACCCCATTTTCACAAGTAATTGTGGATGTGAATCAGATTGAAGGTTGAAATGAATTGTGTATAAATGTTTTTGTTACATAATTTTATTCGTTAAACATTTTATACGTCGAATAATTGGTGCCTTCATGCTGGAAACGCGCCAGTGTGGTTTCGTATAATATCATGCCTCCTGGTACGTTCTTTAAGATTATGGAGACCACAGCAGCTATGCTGAGCTATACATGACATGAATATTGGTAGTACTGTCAGTAATTGGCAGCGCTTAAGGATCATCAAAAAGATGTACAATTAAGATTTTACCTTGTTCACACGGATTGCTGATAATTACAAAGATTCCAGATCTCTCGGAGAGCCAATGAGCAAGCCGGCTAGACAAATTTCGAAAAGCTTGACTTGGCTTCCGTGGTAGTAGCTGTAGCAGTTGCACTGCTTTTTATAGATTGCATCCTTCTCACAACACAATTTTTTCCACAATGCTGATTATTACTATAAACTTGCTCAACAATGAACCACACACAATACATTTCATCACAACTTGCACAACTCACTCCAATTATCTTCCAGCTATTGCATTGTTACAGGCAAGCTTATATATAGCAATGAAAAATATCAAGATCAAATTGATATCAAGAAATGCACCCAAGCATGTCACTTATTCTTCTTGCTTGGTTCTCGATATTTTGGCAGCTCAGCTCCAGCTCTTATTTCACTGCTATCGTAAATCTGTCTTGCTGCATTCCAGTAAGGTACATGGTCTCTGACGGACACCAGAACACAAGACGCTGGATACAGGCATGCACACAAAATATTAGACCACCTCGAGATTCCAGAAGCCTAAACAGCCCTGATAGTTTGACAAAAGGAGACAGATGATGATAAAAAGAACGACCTCAAATTCCAGGTATTCACTTTCAATCTCATGTACACATTCTCTCCACCCTCTTCGTTAAAAAAAGCATTCTTCTCTTCCTCTCGCTGTCCTTTTGTCAACACAAAACTTTTTTATTTTCCCTGGTCACACCGGATTTTCTTGACGTTATGTATTTGTCTCCTTTTTTCTCGTGGAAGGAAACGCGATTATATTACAAACAAAATAAAAAAGGACATGAGAACGCCAGTCCTATATAGCCATGTATACCGACTTGGTCCTCTCCAAGGGGCACATTTAGTACACATTCACGCACTATCCAAACAAATCTCAGCAGCAGTCTGCCCAAATCTTCTTCGTCATCAATATCATCTTCTTTTGCCTTCTTCGTCTTTGTATTAACAATACGTATGCACAAGAATAAACGACAAAGTAACACCATCTAAAACTTTATTCATTCAGAATGCAGCAGTAACTGTTGTATTTCTAGAGGACCCTTCTTCTTCTGGTGCTCCTTTACACACTGAACTGTACCAAGAAAAACTAAGAATGTTGATCATGATGGGCACATGTTTTAAGGTAGAAAACACCAGAAGTGCTGCTGGCAATTTCATTTGACGTATATGTACTTTTTCTTAAACAATAATGCATGCATTTCTAGATTTGATTCTCCAAGGGATAAACGTAATACCGATATTAATGTGATGACGGTGCTGTCTTTATACGGGAGTTGGTATATTTTTCTCTGGAAAACGGGTATTTATGGTCTATTTTAAAAACATACAGCATATTATACACAGCACATATTATAACCAAGCACGTCACCACAACCGTTTCTAACAACAAAGTACGTTCACAAGTCACAATTCACACAACTCACTCCTCGATTTTTTTCCTTTTTTGTGTGTGCTGATGGATGTGTGGTGCGAGCAATGAGCCTGCAAGCAAGTAAAAACCGTACTAAAACACACTAATGCACACACAGTGGTTGTTGTAAAGGTAATAATGTTTTGTCCATTGTTGTTCTTCTTTCTTCCTCAGGTAGAGCAACAATGAGAGAATGAGAATATAATATTATTCGTCTGTCTGTGTGGACTGTGGATTGGATTCGTTCAGGCTACACGGCAACACACCGTCATAGCCATCATGCATTTCATTTCACATATAGGTTCTCATGCAACAGCTCTTTTTATGTATTCGTGCTGGTGCTAGTTGTTTGTTGGACGGATTGTTGTGTTTTTTTCGTATATTATGAGCAGAGAGCATGAGCAGTTTGGCGTTGGGAATAGGTAGTAGTAGCATCAGCGATACCTGCATTTTTACCTGTGATGATGATGATGATGACGATGAGGAACATGCATGATGTGATCTGGCTTTCTGGCTGGTTGGTGGTGGATGGAGGAAGGAATATTACATAGCTGAAAGGTTGAAATTGTTTATTGTTGCTCCTGCATGCAAGCATGCATGCAAGTTTCGTTTACTTTTGCTGGTTCATGTACCTTTTCTTAAGAAGATGAGGAGATGATCATGATCATCAAGTCTGGCAAAAGCCAGCTTTTATTATGTACATCAGACAGAACAAAATGCATCAGTCTCATAATCATCCTTGCTATATCCCCAGCTAGCTCAACAAAACATTATCCTTGCTCTTCTGAATTTTTTTACTCATTTTTCTCCTTCTGCTGTTGCTGCTATCATTTGATAACAAATAACAACTTTAATGTTGTGGATATCGTGAAGAAGTAGAAGAGAAAAACTATGATGATGATGATCAACCTCTTCAAGCTTGAAAGGAAATCAAAACCAGCTTTAGCAGCTCAGCAGTTAATGCTAACACATTAAGAAGGGTTTCAGCATCTGACATAAGAGGAGAACTGTAAAGTCAAGGAATTGGGATTTTTTGCCAAACACCAACATAATATGTATGTTATACAGCAGCACATTGTTGTCTTGATAAGATTCAATATATGCCCCTTTGGTTTGGTCAGGGGATATCAGAAGTGTAATGATACCTTGTAAAATGTAAAATACCAAGAGACCAATCTGAAAGGCGAGAAGTGAGCTCTTTACATGCACACTTTTATCTCTATATGGCACTTACTCATCTCCATTAAATATAAAAGAAGCGGATCCATTCACTAATGCTAGTCAACCAGTCTTTTTGTGAAGCTTTATATAACTTCCTAACAACTACAACCAGCAATAACAATAAGTACAAAAAAATCTACTAATGGCCCATGGGCTTTCTTTAGTTTTGATGTTGACGGTGGTGGTGGGGGTGATAAGCTCCGAATAATATGATGAGATGAGCAGGACAAAACTACACAATAGATTTAAAGCAGGTCCTTAAATACTCTTCTTTCTTTGCTGCTAACAAGATGGGGATGCTCCTCCGTCAGGATTAATATCGGTGTACATTCTTTTCCTTGTTCTAAAACAAAGATGAGGACTCAAGACAAAAGCGACCGAAACAAGCCATACTGGTAAACTTGAATTGATGTTGAAGGGACTACTGCTACGCACGTTTTGTGAACTGGCTGGGTTACAAGATCACAAAATTCAGACTACGTGAACTCCTATTCTTGAAAGAAAATTCAAAAGGTTCAGTACGAGCCAACTAACCATGTCCTTTTTTAAGTTTAGCATTTGGCATGCATGACGGTAGGTAATATTATATGGTTCTACAGCAGCAAAAGTTAAAACTGGAGGACCCTCTCTCAGTTTTGTTGACTGTGCTTGTTGGCAACTGACTAATAACGAAAAGTTAAGCAAAAGGGGTTGAAGTATTTGAAGCTACTTGTACATAAATACATACATAATCCACTTGAAGAATAACATGCTACAAGGCACCAAAAACTCAACTCTGATGAACAATTTAGATTACTGCAGCTTCAGAGTTCGTATTACACTGGCAAAGTGCTGTTTTGCTTTTCTTTTATGAATGGTGGTGTTACCTCTGGTCTGTATGATTGGCTTTGCATGCAAACTTACTATCTTGTAAAATTACAGGTGGTGATACAGACCGTTGAGCAAATAAAAATGAGCAAAAAGGCAGAACCAGATCAAGTCTCATAAACAGCACGATATATTATTATTAGGCTGCTCTACCGAGACAGTTAGCTTCAAGTCATGTAAAATAATGATAATAAAAAGTTTACTAGTACTTTCTCATTGGGGTTCCATCATCACATCACGTCACCTGAATTGAAACTCAGCGTAGAAAGAAAGGAATAAAATGTATTCATGGAGGCTTAGTAATATCATTATGTTTTTTATAGCTCTGCTACCGCCACAAAGCAACGTTCCTTGTTGCAGTAGCAAAGAGAAAAAATAAATGAAAGATTGAAAATGCTTTTACTATGCGTAATTACCTTTTTTGCTATTGAAGATAAGGTTTATGTCGTGCTTGCTTTTTACTCTTGAAATTTAACTGCGCAAAAATGAATTCGACGGTGTTGAGATTTTCCTCCTCAAGACGAGGATGACAAAAAGGGACGGAAAAAGAACACCTAAATTCGGTTTCATTTTTAGTGTTATTGTTGCATATTAGATTGCGTTAATGTGTTTAGTAAAATGCACCGTGCAATTCAAAAGTGACACTATTGTCATTGTATTGTAATAATTTTAAGCAATGAGAGTATTATTACTGGCCACTGTTCCCACTGGGCTACTACTATTGTAAGCTGAGTTACATAATACCGAAACTATGTGTTTGTAGAAGCCGAACCAAAACTGTAAAATCATAAAAATATTAGCTTATGTTTTTAGAATACCAAGCCATAAAGAAAAGAGAAGAAGAAAGAGAAAAAGATGAGATGACGGATGACGATGCGTAAAGCCTTGAGGGATGTTTCATCCCGTCTTTTCATAGGTAGCTCTTGTTGTTAGTAGTAAAATTACACCTTCGCCTTCATCTTGTAATGTTCCTCTCCTCACAAATGCATCAAAAATGCCATATGAGACGAGTCGCTTGTGTCTACCGATATTTCCACTCCCATAATTTTCTCATTTTTTCTTACTGTAATAAAGCATAATA
Organism: Sinella curviseta; assembly: GCA_004115045.4. Lineage (NCBI taxonomy): Eukaryota > Metazoa > Arthropoda > Collembola > Entomobryomorpha > Entomobryidae > Sinella > Sinella curviseta. The sequence goes on from CM023201.3 coordinate 32,873,137, forward strand.
TATTATTGTGTAACTTATGAGTATTGTTGCTGTTGTTAGATTTTCGTTGTTGTTCTGTATTATAGTGAGCAAATTGTATCAACTATAAACTACCAATACACAACGCACGTAAATATTGGTTATGACGAGAGCAAAAACTCATTTGCAAAGGAGGAACAAAACCTCGATTCTTCTTTTCCTGAATTTTTACTAGCTATCGTAATATGACGGTTTATGATCATTAAAATTGCATTATATAGTTTTCAGTGGTCATCATTTTTCCATTCAAGACCATAGGTATAGTATGAGCTCTCGTGCAAGAAAGAATCAAGTTGTTGGTTGTGAAATTCCAATAGGTATTTACATGTTCAATGGTAGGTATGTTTATATTGGCCATCATCTTACGCTAGTAAAAAAGTAATCTTGTCTAAAATTGAATTGATGTTAAATGAGAAGACGAGTTGAGCGAGGATGATGCAAGGATGAGGCTCTTTTGTTAGGCAATAATAATAAAAGTCGTGATCAAGTTATGATCATGTGGTTGGTTATGTACGGCACTTTTCTAGATTGCTCTCCATCGGTTGGTCTCGAGAAAACTTAACTTTGTTACTGCATTGTACATACCTGTACGTATTTACGTACCTTCCACAACGATAACCTTAAAGAAAGAGAAGAAAGAACAGGCGCTTGCTTCAGGGCGGAGGACATTTATATAGCCAATCGTAAATACATTTGGCGGAGAAACAAATAAATATAAATCTTCGTTTGCCTCTCTCTGTAAAGTGCAAATTAGCATGAAATCACAATGTGGACCTGGACTGGATTAAAAAATGGCCAATTTTGCCAGTGAGTGGTAAAACGAGAGGCGTAGGGCAGAATAGATTATCATGGTCATGTTGTGATTGTATTCCCAATTACACTCCTGCAAAGTACACAAAAGCCACTACTACTGTTTGGTTTGTAGTAGCAGAACTAGAAAGCATGATATTATGCACTGCATGATTGATTGATGGTCCAAAACGAGCCGAGCCGAGAGCACCTTACTGCGAATAGTCTTTGTTTGTAGATTTGTCCAAGTCAGACAGAATAATGAAATGTAAAGATTGTATGATACAGATAAAAACTGAAAGAATGCTGCTGTTGAGAGAGAAGCAATGGCATTTGGCAATTGATGAAGAAAATTGAGTTTGCCGTTTTCGAATTTTCGATTATACAACTGTAATGAACTGTATATACTCTGTATAATTCTCATTTCATTCGTATAAATTGATTACTCTGCTCCTTTTGAAATTTGCCGAGACGGCTACGGTCGTTACGAATGTTTGGTGCTAACTGACCCGAGATAATGAAATAGATAGCTGATGTGTAAAATTCTACTAGCGTATTATATTTCATGTACAGTAAGATTTTTTGGAATTTTCGCGTGTGCATTTGCCAGTATTAATTATTATTTTCTTGGTCGTGTGAAAATCATTCCATTTCTTTAGAGAAAATATAATGCAATTCGTCATGCGTCTAATTCAATATCAGCGTGTGGGAAGGAAGCAGGTGAGAATAAAGGATGGATGGCTAGGCGGCTATTAGATGATCAGATCCAGCCTGATGCATGAAATCAAAAACCGCAACCGACATTTGAAAGAAAATTGCATTGCATGACAGGTTTCTTGCTATAAAAGTTTGTAAAACTAGTTTGAAGAATTGTAAAGAATAAATCCTGTCTTGTCTGCTTACATATTTGCTTCTGAATATTGATGGAGATGAAAATTGTGTATTTAGTCAAATGTGGTGCAGTTGCTGCACACACTTATGAGCTCCTGGAGAAACTTCATGTCAGTCAGCCAAAGCGAAAATAATTATCTATGCAGATGTTATGCATGCATCGGTGGGTACAATACTCATTGTATTGTGGTGCATGCGTATGTAATTATTCACAAGGAATACACAACAGCTATATCGATAGGTGTGGTATAACCAATTCAAATAATTAAAACGTGAAAAATATTAGAATGAAGAACACCTGTTGTACTTAAAGAAAACTATTATATAAAAATATATATTATGTACCTGTATGTTTGCAACAAAACGTCCAACACCTCTGGACACGAGACAAGGGGCTTATACTGTCTTACTAATTTAAGTAGCCTGAGCGGAATCTATAAGTCTGAAAGGAAATGCGAAAGCAATTTGATCGCCAAAAAATAAAAGTTTATGATCGCAGGGAAAACGAATCGTGAGCATGCTTATCGAAATTAAACCGGTAAAGTAAGCTCAAAGCTACATAATTATGCATTTTATCACACAGCATTATACCGATGATGTGAGCATAGTTAGCAACTAGCTTTCCAGGATTCCAGGATTTTAGGTACATTGGTTTATGCGTACTGTGCACAGATAGTTGCTTGTTGATATAAGTAGCACTCAATAATCTTGATCAATTGATCGTTGCTCTCAAGCTTTCTGTAGCTGGTTGCTTCTGGTTTTGTTGCTCACATGTAAAAATATTAAACCGGATTTACACAATCTAATAATTTTTCATGATGCTCACCTAATCTAACAACTGTCAGATTTATATTTTTCCAGAACAAGAAGTTGCCTCTCTCTTGGATCGACTTATTGAAATGAGCGCAAGATGAGTAGGCTAAGCCAAGTGAATAAGCAGTGATGAAAAATGAAAGCAATGCAATTTCATAATAGAGAAATCAATATATCTTCTTGACCGGGCTCCACTTCAACTTTTTCATTGTTTGCTAAACAGAAACCGACACAAGAATGCGTACATTTAGGTTATACCAACGCATGATTAGTCTGTAGGCATGTACGATCGATCAATGGTTTGAGAAATAGCAGGTCTAACGTTCATTTTTCGTGTTCTCCTATGACATCAAAATGCAAATGCTGGAAAATTTGTCTGTTGTTTAATAAATCAATTTGGGACATACTAAATCATGTTGGCATAATAAATTGCCCCGTGATAAAGATTTGTAGAAAATCATTCTGGAATCGGCAGTTATTAGAATACATACATCAAATAGGTATGCTATTTTACGACCAACTTCCTTATGTACTTTAGTGAATGCTACCGGTACTAATAATTAGGCTATAAAGAATCTGAGTGTGGAAAATTATTGTGTTCGGTATGGAAAACGAAAATTACTAATGAGTTACATGTAGCAATAATTTTCCAATTCATGCCGAGGAAGGAAAATGGTGAAGCATGAAGAGTTTTCCTTGATAAAATCAATGAAATATAAAAACTACACTACACTACAATATACATATCCGCATCAATTTATTTCAGTTCGCGCACATAATAAAATATCAACTACATACATCACCTTTTCACTAGTATGATATATGCATCATCTACTTTCACTATCTATCTTTACCATTACTGCCATCATCATCATTGTTTTTATTTACGTTAACAGGGTCGCCAGATTTGCTTTCACTTTCGGTGATTGGTTTCTTTCTTTTTAATCCAAACAAAGCTGATGACGCCTTTGATTGAGACTTGATAGCATCCATGAGTGTTTTTCCTCCTCTCACTTGCTTCGTTTTTTCTAGCATGTCACCGTAAAGTCTACTACTCTGTGTATATATCAAATACGTTTCAGCGATTCTAGGCCACTCACTTCCTTCCTGACAATTTTGAAGCGCGGTAATACGATTTCTTCTAGCTATTAACATAATGTACTTCCAAGTATCACTTTTCCGAACACTTACATCTGGCCCAAAGTCGTAATGCCTAAGTTCGCGATAAATTGATCTTAAGATACCTATTAATTTTACACGATTAGAATTGGTTGTCATCTTTTATTTTCGCTCGAAATAAAATCCTGTTCAGCATATACCGGACATGGCTTATCCAGCCAAAAATCTTCTTCTACATTTATAAAGTTTTTTGACGGGAAAATGTGAAGGGATATATCATTGAAAACGTCGGGATGGTCAGTAAAAATATTTGGCAGGGGAATTTCGGTACAAATAGAATGTGCTTTAGGTAAATAGTACAAATGTTTGTCCAAATATTTTATGGGAATCGTGGAATTCGCTTCGGATAAACTATTACACACAATATAACAATTCTTCAACAGTTCCGGGTTCCAGTTGGCGTATAGTAAATTATTGACTAGTTGATGTGGACAATGTGGCATAAAAAACAATGTTGGATTCTCTACGACGCGTTTGCCTTCCTCGTTTACTTCAGAGACTTCAAAGCCTAGTTCCGCTGATAAAATTGATTTCTCTTGCGCACTGAAAATCTAAAGAAAGACAAAATCTATTAAGCAAAGATGCTTTTGTCAAAACAAAAGTCTTAAATTATTGTTAAATCTTAAATCTTACCGGATCAAATACTTCCACAGGAGCATGAAATTTTTCTTTCAGTAATATTAGAAGGGCTAATTGATATCGGGATATTCTCGACAGCAAATGAGAAGAGATTGGGCCTAGCCCCATGCAAAATATTGCTAGTTTCTCCAACCTAGCTCCTTCAACTTTGGGCAATTCCACCGTAAGCTTTTCTAAAAACGTGGAGTAGTATTCACTTGCACGAAGATGACTGGTACAATTATTTATTTTCCTGCAATTTAGAAAATAAAAATTATTACATATTCATGTTGACTGCATGATGATGATGCATTGCATGATAGAATGTGTCTATTCTCAATGTATTTTCCCTTTGCACAAGAAAGACAACTGACTCACCTTAGAACTTCCGCCTTAGTTTCCGTTTCCTCTCTTTCAGAATTGCAATTGCTGCTAATGTCATGATGAAAATCTGATACTTTCCCCTTTGGCTTTCTCCTTGTCTTGCGTGCTTTCACGACAGTGAAGCTGCCCTCTTCAGTCGCTTTCACCGTTTCTAATTCAGGTTCTCCACCTTCAGCATCCACATCTTTAACAGTTGGACTTCTGGGTACTTCATTATTCATCTAAAAATTCAACAAAAAGGAAAGCACATTTTAAAAAACGATTTAATCAAGTTGGGTTGGGAATAGTACACATGCGGATAGGATAATGAATGACAACTGTAAAAAAAAATATTAAACGGTCAAGAAAATATTTAAGAGTGCACCTTACTTACCAGCGCAGCAGCGTTTGAAAGCGTTACAATATTTCCGAGCAGATGTTTCAAACATTCCAATCGTCAAGAAATCCTTAGTCCTTCCTGCATCCTTTCGAAGCACTTTGTTTTGTTGATCCTGTGAATCATGTGTGTACAGTTAAAACGCTGAATCGCCGCTGTTTTGAGGGGCAAGCGTAGACGCTTGAGGTGAATGGTGAGGTGCCTTCATGTCCATCTCGTTTATAAACGCTGTCCTTTGTTGGCTATTGCAGAGTTCACACAAATACGGAGTAGTACGCTTGGCGAACAGAAGGTGTCGGTGTGCAGCGGTAACTTAAATAATCTATAAATTGATAATTTTAAGTTAAAAAACATTCTTAGCTCTGCTGTAATTCATGGTAATAATAATTCATAAAGACATGGGAATCGACTGCGTATACTATGCAATTTTAATTAAGCTGGATTACTCTGAATTATGATGTGCGTCATTAGAAATTTTTAATTCATTATCTAGCTATGTACATGATATCTAAATAAGTAGTACATTTGGCAAGTAGTTTGCTTTTGTTTCTCGTCACCTGCCAGTCGATGGGAATTAAAGTCAAGCTGAAGCTGACAATGTGGATTTGGTGGTGCCATAATTTTGTCGATAGTTTTTAATTTTTAAACGCCCAGGCCTACAAACCAGACAAGGCCATTAACTTTTATGGAGCAAATATAGAGGAAGAGAGTATATTGCAAACTGTCACTATTTTTTTATATTTATTTTCGTGATTTCATGTTGATCATTATCGTTCATCATCTTCATCAGCATACAATGCAATCATCCGTCAGTCCATTGGCAACTTTGTGGCCTTGGCCATTTTGGCCTGCCGAATGCCGAAAGTGAGTTTTGTTGGACCATCCCTATAAGCATAAAAAGTAATGTTATGATAAAAATCAAATCAGTCACTTTTGCTAGAGGTACTCGTAAAAAATAAATATAGCCAAGGCTGTTGATTTTCATAACAATAATCATATACCACCTTGGCGTTGTTGACACCTACGCTAGATTTACTACTTCATTTCATTCAGCAAAACTCAACGTACTAACGCTAATGCAGTGGTTACATCAGTTACATGGATGTTGTGTGAAGTCTGGAATATGATTTTTTTTCTGCACACCTGTAACAAAATTGGACAATGTATCGAGTAATCGACTAGACTAGAAAACCCGGAGGGAAATCCTTGTATACATTGTAAATCTGAAAATTATAAACATTTCGATTGTAATGCGAACAAACATTTAATTTGAAGAGCTAATGCAACACCCTCCTCGTTGTTGCCACAATGCAGATCAACCGACCAAATGTCCTCCAACACAATTGTGCCAATATTAGGTGGTTCGCTACTTCAGAGAAACAATAAACATTTCACAAGATCTTTAGAGTCAAATAGCCTGCCGCTGGCTCTTATACGAGCATTTTTTATGTACTGGAAGCACGCAAATAAGCATTTAGACACTGGACTTTAGTATATTTTTATAGTACAAAACTCGTCATAATTGCAAATGTCACTGTTGTACATCATTTTTAAAGGCTAGCATTTTGAGAAACTTGCCCATTGCAGTGAACAAAAAGAACCATTAAAAATTCGGAGCACCTGAAGGTGTGGGCAGTTTGGACTGTAGGGTTTGACCAGTATATTTAAAGGGAGTAGTAACGTCGCGTCTGAATTTGTTGAATAATATTCTCACTTGAATATACTTGGTTTTTTGCTTTTGAACTGTGAACTGCATTGTACGTTTCCACCTATCTTTATCATGGTGCAAAACTTATTATAATCTCATGTCCCATTAGCCCATTGTGTGTATTATTGTGTCCAACATCTCGACATTTCGACATATGTAGGTAGTGTAATTAAGTAAACCCACACACTCCATTCGTTGTCGTTGTCAGTGAATGAAATTGGCCTTTAATTAGATTTGTCATGATTTGGAGTTAGACATTACACACACCTTTCCCCGACCGACATCCAAAAATATTGAACCAACAAAGAATCGTGTATTGTATAAGAGCTTATTGGATTTATAGGATTATCAATATGATGTGCTGTTAGCGATAACGAAAATGCAATGTGAAGTAAATGATTATTAAACATCATATTCCTTTATGTTATAATAATAATAACGAGATGATCCTATGCGTAGGCGTATAAGCAGTGCTCATCATCATCGTCATATATTTTTAGCTTTAACCTCTCCCTCACACGATATTCCAACATTTCAACCCATCCCACTAAATATCCCACAGTTGTTTGTGATAGCACGAGACAAATCCAAAAGCCTAAATTTTTTGTACCTTAATTGGTAAAAACATTTGAAAAGATTAAGAATCGCAATTATCATTTATTATCATCATAATCAACGATGATCGGCATACATTCCAGATTAATGTCTACGTGTGTGTTGCCAAAAGCTTTACAAATTGAAGCAGTTTCGTTCAAGCAATTATCTCCTTCCAGCTCTACGCACAGGGACCAACCGGTGTTGCCATATTCGGTGTTTTTCTATACGGAATATTATGTAGGTAGGTTGGTAGGTCGGTATATTGCTTTATAATAGGTTTGTTAGCTCTTCCTATATGATTATGATGTCATGATATTTAAATGCACTCCAATATTTAATATATTTTTAAAGCATCCACCTTTCATCCTCGACAATGCAAAATAGCGATTATGCAAGCTTATTTCAGCACCACTTTGTCAGAATAAGTAACAGTAACAGTTGATAACGATTTCACGGACATGACGAATAATAAAATCCTTTAAACAACACATATATTCAACATTGTAATTCCTCTCTCTCTATTTTTCTGATGCATTCAAACATTGTAATGGATCTGTATTTACTTCAATAATGAACAATGAACAGCAAGAAGAGTAGATAAGGAGTTTCTTTGAGATGATATGAAATTCTGAAGACTTTTTTCTCAATGAAAACTTTGACACGCTGCTACATACATGATATCTAGGCATGTGTGTATTTTAGCAGTGCGCTCATTATGTCAACGGGGTTTCCCAACGTCTCAAGTTACCAGTATTCATTTATTCACCAACAGTATAATCTTAGACCGTAGCTAAAAGCCTGATTTAACAAGAAGAGTGCAAGTGTGGGTGGATCAATACGGTATGCAAATGCTCGTTTCATGTATTTATTTATCACTTGCTACTTGCGATTTTAAAAACAAACGCAGACGCAAAGTACATTGCATTCTTTTTAAAAGTCATTATACTCGACATTCGTAACTTCCATGAAGAAATATGCGACGCAGAACAAGGTTTATTCATTCTTGCTTGCAGTTTCTTGTTTCACAGTTTCAAGCTCTAAAATAGAATCGTGAATGTGAACTTCAAACTTGGTAATTCAACTCATAGGGCGACTCCATACAAATGCATACTACTGCAGATTGACTGTGACTGCATCATCATCATGATCATGGTCATCATCAAGACAGAGTATTGGAACAACTGAAAACAATATCAGACAGACGGGAAGAAGTGTATAAAATATCAGGCAAGAGTGTTTTCAACTTTTACTGCACACAAGCAGCAATGTCAACAAGAGTATTAAGCAGAGTTTGGTTGGAGTAAAAATATATAATGGGAAACCATCGGAATCTACACATCATCATGTAAATGTTAACGTATAACATGTTAAAAATCATTCGTCAAATGTACAACAAGTTCATATATAATCACAGAAAAACTCTAAAGAATGTAGAAAGTAGAAGTAGAATGTTTTCATCCAACTGCAATGCTACTGCTGCATAGCCGGATTGCAGCAAGAAAAAGACGGATTCAGAAGATAAAAATGCATATACCGAAAGAAGATAAAAAGGATATAATAGTTGATAACACTACAGCAGATGGATTAGATAAGCATACACAGTTTGTACGCACATTAGTACATTATTATGTCAAGTTTCTTTTTATAAATGAATATTCATATTTTGTACACAAGCTACTACACTACTTGTTCTTGTGTCGGTATTAGCTAAAAACTGGAGCTCTGTCAAATCTGAAACAAAATACATGTAGTAGAAAAACAAAGATATAAACATGCAAAATATGTAATATGGGATGCGATGAACTTTCCAAAATTCCAAAACCAAGACCGTATGGTAATTGTATAGTAGCAGTGGTAGTGGTGAGTACATTAACATTTAAAAGACTGAAATGTTGGCATGTTTTCTACCGTAGTTGCGTATTTTATTGGTACAGAAGTAAGAGTCACTAATACTGAAGCAAAAAAGTCTTCTTTTCCTTTCATGCTGTTTTCCTTTCCGCCCTTCGTTAAACCTGAAAACGACATCCATCACAGAATATAATTCTCCTACAATACAACTACTTACTCACTACATACCATGCGGGTTTCATGGTTTTCATGTGTGTAGTTTTGGTGGAGATGTTGAATTTTGGGATGGAATATAAATGTGATTGGGTGTAAACAGAATTTCCTCTGAGAGTTTCCTATTCTTATATGCTCACATATTTTTCTATCAAAATATTGTGTGAAACTTCCTCCTTCTCCATCTGAATGACGCATCCTTCCTTACAGAGTACAATCTGCCGTTGTACCCTTGTTTGTGGTAGTGTGGTACACTTCCAAAAAATCGAAACGTGAAAACATTATAATGCAGAAGACAGAATGCAATCCTCATCAATTGCATCGTGACGCGATCTAATTCTCACACATATGTACATATATGTCTATAATGTACATAGTACACATGGACATACACCTATAAATTACAAATAATATACGTATACTTATTTGGTCGAATTGCATGTTGTTTTTGCTGTTAATAATAGAAAGAGTCAGATAATATATAGGCGTGTGCCTTTAAGCCGTATATTAAAGGCTGTCACTGTAGACGAAACAATTTTTTTTGTTTGGTTGGTTGTTCCTAATATCAGAATGAAGTAATCCCCCACGCACACAGGTTCAGCCCGTGCTTGGTACGTGAATGTTTACTGTATCATCATATCATCGTCAATTTTGGAGTCGGAAGATTTCTAATATGAATTTTATGAATCAGACCTACCTATTTATCTGTACTGCTGCACGAGAGAGAGAGACAGGGGCACATTGATAATAGTAATAATGACAGATAAACAGAATAAAAGGGAAGGCGAGTGAGTGAACGAAGGATTAATGATAATGGTGATAAGCCATGTTAAAAGCAGGGTGAAAATTATGTAGGTTTGGTTTTGTGCTTGGATTGGCATTGTGGGATGTATTACAAATGGGAAAATCGAATGTTATCTACCATCTCAATTCGTCTCCGTCATTGTTCGCTCATCTCCTCATTTAGAACACGCTCTGCTTTTCCTAACATTTTGCTGCTCCCATTTGACATTATGGAATATAGGACTGTGGAACACAAGTACAATGTACATGGAGTAAAACAATGATGAGAGTTTTGTTGATTGTGAATTTTTGAACTTTACGGGTGATGAAAATCGCATGGAGCCCTCAATAAATGAAATCTTGATGACCTATGAACTACAAATAACCGTTTTTATGCTGCCATTTCCGCTAATCTGTAGTACTTGTAAAACCAACTAGTCAGAATAAGTACATGTCGAGTAACACGATTAAAACAATATATTATCGGTATTGTGTAATCGTGTTCATAGCTCTAATCTAATCACGCATCAGAAACTAAAATTACCGGTTTTATTCCGTATATTCTCTTCTTCATAAATCTGATGAGCAAGTGCTAAAAAATCTAATTACTTTTTAAAAATAATTCTTCACTCGTATTCCTGTAGCTATGTACATTATTACTGTCTTTGTCTTCTTGATCAGGATCATACCAGAAACCCGGTGGGAAATAAATGTGTTGCTTTGCTTGGTGCTTTTTATGAGAACTTGGTACTGTTGCTGACATTACGATACTCTGCTACACGTTGTTTGTGTAAAACAGAGACAAAAGTGCAAGTGGAGAGCATTATACACTCAACATCATCGTACGACGAGTGATGAGGCAGTTTTTCTTCAAACATCACCAATACCATATATTTTGGATGTAACAGAAACAATGACAAAAGTTTGCTTAACTACTTCTTTCTCTCTAGTACCACCAGCTCAAAAAAGCATTTATGTGTAATCACATCACATTTACTTTCAATCCAGAATCAAGTAGAACTCGGGGACACAAGAAAATCAAACTACAATGGACAACCCATTATGCGTCAAGAACTACTTGCAGCTGCAATAAGTTGAGTGCATCGCATGGTGCATAAAATCGAGTTTTGGCTTTGTTTTGTCCTTGCATTTCCTCTTTCCCATTTCGAGTCCAGACTCAGAGAGTTCTTTCTTCTCTCGTATTTCGATAATACAAGAACAGAATGACGAATGCAGTTGTAGTAATCCACCTACCTCCCCCAACTACATAAAAAAGAATACCGAAACAATTCTTCCACTTTTATTTTTTGAATATATGTAGGTACATGTAGAAAATGAGGTACATAGTATAGTGTTTTATACAACTGCCTAAAAGATATGTTTGGATTACTTCGTTTTCCCTTCGCCGATGATGATGTGATATGGAAGGCAGAGTCGCTTTGTGTACATGCACATTTCTGTTGGGGAATTTGTGAAGCCGCAGTTTTCCTGGAAGAGACTTATCCTGATAAACTAAACTTTATTTTGAAGGAGAATCTTTATGGTAGTACATAGCGGAATGGAACTGACTGATATTGAAACTATATATGAGGAGATTGGTGATGTATGTAAAAAGATGCCATTTTCAGATCACCTCACGTACAAAAATAATGTTGCATACATACCTATTAACACTCCAAACTCAATGCTCCAATAATTATCCGCTGTGGTATATGCAATATGCTTTTGGTATAACTGAAACTAAACTTGGCAAAGCAAAGTGAAGCAGCCAAAATCTCCTTAAAAGTTTCATGAATTGAAAGGTTATATTATAAAGTGCAATGGCTGAGTAAAAATATAAAAGGGAAGAAAATACAAAGTTATAAGGTAGGGAAGGTAAAAAACCGAAATAAAAAGTCTGAAATACCTTGCCTAACTCATGTTAGCTTACACGTAATGGTACGCTGTTTTATCATTAAATTCACCCGTAACGCGTTTAGCTCGTACCGTGTCGTGATATGCTTGCCTATGAAAGTCTGTGTAGGGAAATTATGCTCAACGTAGTCTGATACCCGAACCGAGCAAGTTTTCTTAAAGTTTTATTTGATTCATTTTATTCAATGCCAGAGCCAAGAAGCCGGTAAAAATGGTAGGTGAAATGGAATACATTGTACTACGAACATAAAAATGTCTGGCTAGGTTTGTTCCCTTCCCTTTACTACATGCCTATTACTACCTTGGCGTATATATTTTCCCTTCCATTTCATTTTGCTCCATCTACCCATGTTCATTTATCATGTACATGCATTAGTTAATCATAAAAAAGCTATATTATAGTCCAATTTCCCTTCTGTATAGGAAGGTTGGTGCTACGTCAGAGCTTTTGTTGGAGTAGTCTACCAGTTTTTATGAAACTATGCCTCCTTAAATAGTTTTCTAGCGCAGACACTAGTCCAGTAGTACAGACCTGACTCAATTTACAAATTATTCAAGAAGTAAGAGCCGAAAGTCCACCGCTCAGCACAAAATATGCATTTTATAAATACTAATATCGGGCTTAATTGCTTTGCCAAGTCAAGTCCTTACTTCTTCCAAATATGCACAGTAATACGGCAGCGTATAGTTTGTCGTTAAACGGTAGTGGCTTCGCTTGTGTGCATGCAAACATACATATCAAGAAACATTCGACATTTTCATTAATTTTACACAAAATTCTTCCGTCACGATACAATAATGCTCTCATGTTATTGGTATTGGTACCATCTACCAATATTGGTGTTGAAAAAGCAACAGCTAGAAGGGAAGTAACGTGAAGTTCCAATTCAGTAAGAGAGTCGGTATGCCCTACTTTTCTTTCAATTTCCTGGATCTGCTGCTATGTTGTATGCATATTACATTACATATTTACGAAACGGACAGTCCAGTACATAAGATTGTTTGTTCTGCTCGAGATTCCACATTCCACTCACCTTTAACAAATATTGTATCAAATGGCGGAGATGTCAAAGTGTTTGGGGTAAGATGAGGACTCTCAAATGGTCAATGTGTTATTCTTCTGACTGAAAATCAATCATGAAAAAATGCAAATAAAAGGTAGTACCTAATTACTACTCGTCTATCGACCGCTTGCGCTCCAGTTTTTATTCTTGTACTAATTGTCATACCATGCTATAAAAACAGTTTCACAGTTTATTGATTTATATCATCCATTAGTTTAATTACTGGTAGCTTATGAAATGAAATGACATTGAAGATTTTTAGCATACCTACCTACATTACTGGATGATCGGTCAATACATACATTTATGAGTTGTTGCATTGAGCTTTCAAAGAAAGGAAACAGGAAAAATGGACCGTTGTAAATTGTTTTGTTGATAGTAAACCGCCAGTGGGGTTTCTTTCTTCAAGACAGACAAAGCAGTTTTCCTGCCTTGCTATTGCGTATACGCGTTAGTACTTACAAACAACTTCTTACTGTGCTCACTTTTTTACAGTGTGGGTGAATGCTAGATGTGTAGACAGTAGACAGCATTAGCATGAATTCTCTTCATCAGTTATACATAATATGAACCTATTACATATTATGGGTTCATCAATAACAATCCCGATTAAGAAAAAAAGTTTTCATGCAATTCTTGGCTGCAGAAGAGCCTTATATGAACATCTATAGGTATACATACATTGTACATACCTCTACTCTACCCACTTGAACAATGCAGTTGGATATAGGATACCAAATATAGGATAAAAATCTATATCCCAGAAAAGACAAGAAACTGAACAACGGACGAAAAATGTCATGAAACGCTTCACGCTTGCCTTATATAAAACACCACCACCGGCGAAGCAAAGCCAGACAACAACAAAATAGGTAGTATGAAAACATTATAGGCAATAGGCGTATTACTTATATAGGTAATAGTGCAGACATTAGAACTGGAACTAGAACAAACTTATAATCCAAATACCTACATAACAAAGTAATATGCCAGTAGTGCCTTACTACTACATATACCAGTAAGATTCGGTAAAAAAGTAAAAATACGAAAATGTAAGGTATTTTTGGACGTTTCTTTTCCAATCCAAGTTCCAGATTTTCGTTCCGTACATATAGCTGAGGTTGATATTCTTGATATGTGCATCCATATTTATTTCCCCACATACATACATACCTTACAAATCTTCCTTCCAGTAGCCCAGCGTTATTAGATGAGATGTAGTACATAATATACTGGTCTATATAAAATACCATGTATACTTAATTTAATTACATGATATACTTCTTGTAAATAATATAGTTGATCACAACCCCTGCCAAAACCAATAGGTACAACATATAGCAAGAGCCGCCATAAATAATTATCAATAATAATAAACAACGATAGATGAATTTCCAAGAAAAGCAAGAAAGTATTTTTCCTGGCTTCAATCCGTCAGTAACGAAGTGGCGCTAGCTCGTCTTAAAATTGACATCAAACTTACATCCTCTATAAACTGCTTCTGCTCTAACTTCGGTATGAATGCAGTGACTAAACGCATTGTTCCATGTCATGTCAGAATCGTAGCATTTTTAATTGTTGTATTTCACTCTTATATTGGAATTTGGAAGGCTTCAAAAAATGACTAAATTGTCTTTTCATCAGTCCCTCTAGTCATTAGTCAACGATTTTGACTGTTTTAGCTTAATAACTGACATTTGCATAAATTTGTACACATCAAGCCAATTGATGAAAATAAAAATAACATGTTTATTTACTGTCGTTCCACTTGTCACCGGCGCCTTGTTTGTTGGTGACTGGATCCCGCTTAAAATGCGAGCTTATCATTTCTTGAACCACAAACTGACTGACAAAGATGAGTAGCAAAAATAATCTTCCTACTATACCATTTCCATCATCATATTCATAACATAATCCTAATCTGCAATTGCAAATTTGTAACAGACAATTCAATTTACTCTCGCGTATTGCGTATTATTGTAATGTGTGCAGTATCAGCGAAAATGTAATTTCATTTCATTCATACATTTATCCTCTCTACTCTCTACTGAAGCTGAGAGAACATCAACAACGTCAAAATAGACAAAAAACCAAAGAACCGGTATTTTTACCGCACATAACATTCTCATCTCTCTGCTTACAAACTTTTTTATAAGCGAGCGAGCGAGCATCGACTTCATTTTTGTTATTTCTCGCACAGAGTTCTCAAGTTCTCATCTCTCTCCACTACTAACTACAGACAGGTCTACACAGGATAGAATGAGTCATAGTCATGTCATGTTAGTCATTCTAGTAGCACTCCTCTCTCTATTTTACCCGAGAAGTTCCATTTCCATCCGAACTACTTACACGTACGCATCATTCCCCACAATATTACAAAAAAACACGCATACTCAACCATGCTAATCCTCTCTTGAAGCAACTGCAACAGCACGAACGACTCTACACGACATACAATGCAAAATCAAACTTGGTCGGTTGTTCGCTACTGAACTGCTTCTTCTTCTGCAGCTTTGCGGCGCTGGAGAATCCTCAGCAACCGCATATTCTGCGAAATTCACCCACTTGCACGCTCGCATTTTGTGGCCGGGAAAAACTTCCCAGCCATGCCGTCTTGACAAGAAGACAAAAACAACTTTTTTCCAACCGCTGCTGCTACAAAACAACATAACATGCAAGTCTTCTTCTCTTCTGCTGCTGCTGCTGGAACAAGGAAGGCACTCATAAAAAAGTCTTTTATAGCTGCTTATATTAATGCTGCTGCACCACGAGTCCCCTCAGGAAAATGACTACGAGCTGTAGGGCTGGCGAGCACTGAAAACTCGCTGAAATTTCGTCTGGCGGCGGCGGCAGGAGCCTTTCCCCTCTGCTTTGTTGCATTCGAGTTGGTGGTGGCGGTGGGTGCGGCACAGCAGCAGCAGCGGCACAGGAATTGATGATCATGATGATGAGGGCAATGGGCAAGCAGAAAGAGCACTAAAAAGCAGGCAGAAAAGAAGAAAGAAGGAACATAACATGCAGATGTGCGTATTGAATGTATGTATGAAGTGTGAACATAGTTGTTATAATAATAGCGTGTGTAGGTATGGACGAGGAGTGAAGAGCGAATCAATACAGGAATTGGATTTTCGTCTGGCTGCCTGCTGCATAATGTAAACTTTATCGAGAAGAACGAACGTACGTTCGCCGAGTTGACTGGTACAACAAGCTATGAGCATCAACCGACATTTCTTGTTCGCAAAGCAAACTGAAAAGCGTCTCACAGTCACTCTGACCAACCGCTATTCTCTGCTCCGCAAGTCAACCTTTTAGTCTTTGTCTTGTCCTCGCCAAGTTCTCAACGGAAAAGTCTCTCTCTCTACAACTATCTTTCTTTCTCTCGATTTTTTTAACGGTTGAACTGTACAAAAAGCAGTTTTTTAAAATATTTTAACAAGAGAAACTAGTGCGGTTAAGTTTTAATTGTTGATTTTTAAATAATCTTGAATTTTTAACAAAACCCAAGTGTCAGGATGCGTGAAATCGTTCATATTCAGGCTGGCCAGTGCGGCAACCAAATTGGAGCTAAGGTGAGTTTTGGTTACTGATTAGTAAAAATTTAATTGTTTTGTAGTTGGTAATTGGGGAAAATGTGTGGTGGAATAATCAGTTAACGGTTGTTAATATTACTGTTGTGGTGGTGTCAATTTACCGGGTGAAGTGGAGTTGGAATGATGACTCAAGTTTAGTTGGATGGCTGTTAAAAATTTGTTTTTTTTTGTTTCTATTTTTGTGTGTAGTTCTGGGAGATCATCTCTGATGAGCATGGCATCGACCCCACTGGAGCATATCACGGAGACTCTGATCTCCAGTTGGAGAGAATCAACGTCTACTACAATGAGGCGTCTGGTGGAAAGTACGTGCCACGCGCTGTGTTGGTCGATCTGGAACCCGGTACAATGGACTCTGTTCGCTCCGGACCATTTGGCCAAATTTTCCGACCTGACAACTTCGTGTTCGGACAAAGTGGAGCCGGAAACAACTGGGCGAAGGGACACTACACCGAAGGAGCAGAATTAGTGGATTCAGTCTTGGATGTCGTTCGTAAGGAAGCTGAAAGTTGCGATTGTCTTCAAGGATTTCAGTTGACTCACTCTCTTGGTGGCGGTACTGGTTCTGGAATGGGCACACTCCTCATCTCAAAGATCCGTGAAGAATACCCCGACAGAATCATGAATACCTATTCAGTTGTTCCATCACCCAAGGTCTCAGATACTGTAGTCGAACCGTACAACGCAACACTCTCAGTTCATCAACTTGTAGAAAACACTGACGAAACCTATTGCATTGATAATGAAGCTCTTTATGACATCTGTTTCCGTACGTTAAAACTCACCACCCCCACCTATGGAGATTTGAATCATTTGGTATCACTTACAATGTCTGGTGTCACAACTTGCCTCCGATTCCCTGGTCAATTGAACGCTGATCTGAGAAAATTAGCTGTTAACATGGTTCCATTCCCACGTCTCCACTTCTTCATGCCTGGATTCGCCCCACTCACCTCCAGAGGCAGCCAGCAGTACAGAGCCCTCACCGTTCCTGAACTCACCCAACAAATGTTTGATGCCAAGAACATGATGGCTGCCTGTGACCCAAGACACGGCCGTTACCTCACTGTTGCTGCTGTTTTCCGTGGAAGGATGTCCATGAAGGAAGTCGACGAGCAAATGCTGAACATCCAGAACAAGAACTCCAGCTACTTTGTTGAATGGATTCCAAACAACGTCAAGACCGCCGTTTGTGACATTCCTCCAAGGGGTCTCAAGATGTCTGCTACCTTCATTGGAAACAGCACTGCCATCCAAGAGTTGTTCAAGCGTATCTCTGAACAATTCACTGCCATGTTCCGTCGTAAGGCTTTCTTGCATTGGTACACTGGTGAGGGTATGGACGAGATGGAGTTCACCGAGGCTGAATCCAACATGAACGACTTGGTCTCTGAGTATCAGCAATACCAGGAAGCCACTGCCGATGAGGAGGGTGACTTTGATGAAGAAGCTGAAGCCGATGTTGATGAGAACTAAACAGTTCCAGAGTATCTTGATTTTCGGTAAGTTTGCGTTAAAAATTTCGACATTTCTAGTCATGCTTTAATTTAGCAACTTTTTTATGCTTGCAATTTGAATATTATTCTAAATGGTATTTTTCATTCTTTATTTCAGGTATGACTGGTTGTAACCAACCTCTAAAAGGATGGAGCATAAAATGAATTGTATTTGCTAAAATATTTTTTTTATAATTAACAATTCTGCACCATTTTCTGTATTAAATTAAGCTTTTGATTAAAATAATGTGCCGTCAGTCTCAATATGGGACATAGCTTATTAAATTGGTGGTGGATATTTTTTATTATTTTCATAAACGCATATCTGAAGTAAATTTGTAGTTTCATAGACCCACTGAGGTGTAAAATATGCTCCCGTGTAAAGCATTAGTAGAGGAGACAATTTTCTGCATAAAACTACTTGCATACACATACATTTAGTCGCAGTCGGCACCGGTAGTTTGTAAAGATTCATTGGCCAAACTAATTTCAAACCTTAGGCAATTTAGATAGGTATGAGAATGTAGACTTTTTACTCTTAGGCTTTTTACTCGGATTAAAAGAAAGCATGGGAAAAAGAAAACGTAACTTTGGAATAGGTATCAAGGACACGGCCTAGTCAAGTAAACTTGCAAGTTGCAATATCATGAAATATGTCGAATTGGTAAGATATTCTAAGAACATTTTAAGTTTTCTGATTGCATTAAAAAGATTTGAAAACTGAACGCTACATAAATCATTGTTAATATAAACTTTTTTGTGATGAAGAAACAACCAAGCCCAGAAATAGCAAGTTGTCGTTTCGTTGAATAGTCAATCCGAGAAATCTATAAAGTGTAATTAATAATTACGACATAAATGTTCGTTAATATGCATATTATTCATACGACGGAATTTCAAAACAACAAAAGCACCATAATGTTACTATAAAGTTATCATGTGCATATATTTATTTACCTGTTTCAAAATCTTGGAGGAGTGCATGTTTTTCGATGCCAAATGAAGCAGTCCTTCAATATCTGTTGACGATTCGTGCAGTCGCGACGCGTGATAAATTAAAAGGAATACTCTCACCATTAAATGGAAGAACGCCCAAAGCAGATAAATTGTATGAAGAATGTGTTTAGTGTCTTTTGCTGTCATCCACATGTGTAACTGTAAATTAGGAAAGGTTTTCGCCATTAAGTGAGCATGTTTTTTTTCTTAAGATTAAAAAAAATCATTTCTTACTTGTGTGCATGTGGCATAAAAGTCTAAATAGAAGCACATAAAAATTAATGGAGACAGTAAATTTTCTAAAAGTCTCATAAGGTCTATCAAGTCCTCATAGCCTTTCAAAGCGGATTCAGGCCCAATTATTTCTGCAAGAAAGCAATTAATTTATTAACGAAGGGTAAAGTTAAAGGAAATCTAGATCAAGCCACGCGAAAAATCTGCGAAATCAGGTATTTTAATATAAAGTTGTTCAATGAAAAATTATTTTCACCAATATTTTCATAAAGTGAATCAAATCGATATCTCAATGCTCTACACAACACAGTTGCCAAAATGTCACTGAAGTTCCATGCATACAGGGCCAACTTGTTGGTTATGAAAAGTAGGACTGCCTGGTACGGAGTGAAAGGAATAGTTTTTGCCCACAGGTCATGGGATCTCATGTAATACACCTCGAATGAGGTCATATTTTGAACAGGTTCCTCTGGAAGATGAAAAATGATTACGTAAATACACAATTGTAAGGTACCAACCAATGACACTGTACAATGGTAATGTAATTTTAAATTAAAATACCGAAAATAGGAAAGAGTCTAAATTGAAAACTGATGTTCTCCAGTATTGCAGAGGTCAGGATGGTTGCGCTCACCACGTTCACAAATTTGACCAAGTGCTTGTCATCCTGCAGCACGGGAGTTGTTTTCCACTTTTCGTAAAATTTGGCCAGCTTTTGATGACTATTTTGAAAATACAGGTAACTGAAATTTCATTCAAAACATTTACCTTAAAATAAACCATTAAAATGAAACTAACTGATCGCCAGTGCAAAATTTACCAAAATGTTCCAACAGTATAAAATTGGGGTGAACTAAAACTTCCGCAAATTTCGGCTGCCGTTCTGTACGCTTGGGTTGGAGAAGGTTCAAGAATGAATCCAGTCCAGTCTATAATTGTCACAACCGTCAGAACTGTCGAGACGATTCGTATTAACCTGGAAAAGAAAGCAACAAAGCTCTTATGAAATTTTACAGGAGAAAGTTTGCAACTTATATATTTTGAAATAAGTACCACATTTTTGATGATGGGTAAAGTCCAATTAATTTTCCGAACATAATTAAGTATCTTATGGTATGCTCCAGGTCGTGGGAAACCTCCATTATTTTCGTCTCACTTTGTTTCATTGTAGTTTTGCCATTTGGAGGAAAGAAAATCCACCCAGGCTCCAAGCGTCGTTTTTTCACCATTGGCGCTGAATAATCGTCTATCACTTTCATATCTGTTTTTTTTACTTTTTTGGAACACGAATTCAACAAGAGAGTGGGATTTTATGGAAGTATTTGCAGTTGGAGGTTATAATTTTGTTGAAATAGTCAGACAGACATCTAGGAGTGAAATAATCAAAGAGAAAATACTTTGACTTTGTGTGAGAAACATGTTTCATTCACAATCACAACAACCTTGTCATCAGAATTATCGTCGGAAAACATCAATGTTTCTCCGCCTACATAATTATCACTCCACCTAATGATATATTATGCATAATAATGTATATTTTCATTTTTCGTGACACTTCTGGGTTGTTTCATCAGGGTGAAAGTGTGCATTTATAATAGCACACCAGTTAATCATACTGCATCCAAAATTACGAGCAGCCAACATCAAACATAATGATATGATTTATTGGAAAGAAAAACGAACAACAAAAACTTTCTTTTGCCCACATACATACATTGTGTTAAATTGTTGTTTGCAGATCATTCATGCACCCATCCATGTTCATTCAAAATCTTTTGACAGGCAGTATAATACCAATTCGTATACCTATAGATTCGCACTTTGTATAACTAAATATGGTAGTAATACAAAAATATTTTATATTCTCTCATTTACAATGGGCGATTGCAAATTCGTCCGCCTCCGATTTGGCTGAAATTTTGCACAGACGTTCTCTAATACGGACTAAATGACCCTGTAAAAATTTTTGTCTCAACACTCAACCGTTTCGGCGTAATTGATAGTTAAAGTTAGCTTATGTTATATTGAAATAAGGTATGTCCAATATGTAGGTACATATGCAATGACTTATGAGAGATAAAAATGCAGAGTAGGCAAGTATTGCGATGCATTAGAAGCGCGGTGATATTATAAACGTCAGCTTCTTTGTTTCAACGACTCTTTGATCTATCCAAAATTAGAAAAAAATTAGTACTCTACCCAAGATTGTGAAGCAAAACACGAAACGATGTAATCATTGGTGCATAATCAGGCCAATGAATGATAATTTCAATGAATCGAAAGATGGACGACATTACATTGGAATGACAATTTTTGTAAAATTTGAATAGAAGCAGGCGAGAAATGTCTGGTTACATTCATTGGCTGGTATATGCAAAGCAGCATTAAACAAACCAGCAGTATGCAGCAGTTACATCTCTCATAAGTCAGTGTACATGTACCTACTTATTGGACATACCTTACATCTATATAACATAAGCTAACTTTACCTATCAATTACGCCGAAACGGTTGAGTGTTGAGACAAAAAAAGTTACAGGGTCATTTAGACCGTATTAGAGAACGTCTGTGCAAAATTTCAGCCAAATCGGAGGCGGACGAATTTGCAATCGCCCATTGTTAGTATATTTTATTTGTTCGATAGATATGTGTATAGTATCCGTTTAGTTCGTGGTTAATATTAAGTTTTTGTCTTACCTGACAGTGTAAATGGAAAAATATATACATATGCGAGAGCCATTGAGTACACCAAATAGCGGCAAAAACACCACCACAAAAACAGACGAAAGGAGGAATGGTTAAACCCAGCAAAAAACAATAGTGCAAGTAGTAGTAATGCAGAATGTTTTGCAAACGAAAAAAATTGTGGAATACTGCTTATTTTTTTTAAAATCTGGTTCCCGTAGTCTTTTCTCTAATTATTGGGGATCATTTTGGAACCTTGTTCGAAATTTTTCGACTAGTTTTCAAGGAATGCGGCTGGATTCTTTTGCGTCAATTTTGCTCGAAATACGCTTAAGAAAATCCAGTCACAAATCTTCAAAACTTGTCGAAAACTTTCGAACAAGGTACCAAAATGATCCCCAATAACTAGAGAAAAGACTACGGGAACCAGATTTAAAAAAAATTAAGCAGTATTCCACAATTTTGTTCGTTCCACAATAACATCATCACTTGCACTGGCTGCTTGAACTGCCGCTTACTCGATGCACTTGTCATATGCATAGTTTTTTACCATTTACACTTACCAACAAGACAAGCCCTTAAATTTTCTCCGTTTTTCATTAATATCTTCAGTATTTCGGTGCAGGGGCAGAGATGAAAACGAGTAAATCTGTTAATACCATGTCCATGTATGTTTAGTATGTTAACAGTGAAAGTTGGTGAAAGGTGAGTACCGTGAAGATTAAGGTAATATAACATGATTGATTAGGTATATTATTTATATTTATATCACTAGGACTAGGACTTACTCATATACTTGCTTTTACCAGTAATTTTTCTCATCTCCATGCATTACATGGTCAAAACAGTCATTAGTTTATCTAGTTTAGGTAGTCATTGTCGAAATATTCAGCAAAATTCAATACGTCATTTCAGACGTCATTTGATAGTACATGATGGGAAGGGGACACGGAGGGCGAGTGAATTTTCACCTTTATTTGTCGGATATTGTCACCATCAAGGGCATGTGTACATTTACTACAAACGAATTATTTACGATGTGCATTTTTCAAGTTGATGAAAGGAAACCTCGAACCCATGATTATGTTCCTATTTGTCACTGTCCTGGCGTGCCGGTGTCGTCATTGGAAGTATGTGCATATGAAAATACTGCTATATTTTGTTAAAGACATGTAATATACATAAATATACAATATAGCATTCATTATTAAAAGCATCAACAATATTCAGCAGTAGGTTAATTTATTTCTACTGTAACATTTACACATTATTCCTAAGTGCATTTTTTATTACCTAAATACAAAATTCCAAAATGTATCCAGCAAACATGTAAGCTTCTGATTTGAAATAATAACTTATTTTATGTTCCGGTTTCAATAATTCAGGAATAATGTGCTTTTGAGCTTTATCGTTAGTTTTCAAATGGTGTTGATAAAAGGAAACTAGCTAACCTTACCCATCGAATCACATAATCAAAACGTTAATTTTGATATAAAGCATTAATGTACAAAGCAGTAAGGCTTATATTGAAATACAGTTAAACAGTACTATAAGATTTCATTCCGACACTTGTAAGAGAAGCAATGATACCTCCTGATCCAACATCTCCTCCACAAGATTGTCCTCTTGATATGCAGGATCCGGCAGTGATTCCTGTGGCAGTTACTCCGACGCATGATGCCACAGCCAAGGGTATACCTGCCCCGAACACAGTTGCAAGGACGAAGGCTATTCCACCAAGAACAGTGACAAAAATGCAACAACAGCCACTACAACAACGAGCCATGTTCACGTTCACAAATGAAACTTGTCCGTGACAAAAAGTTGGTAATACCTCTCTCTGCCAATAAAATAAATTAATACTTAAGGTTCCGAGAGCATTTAATGTTTAATTCCAAACACGGCTTTTAAAATTCCGGTAATTTGATCGGACATTTAATATGGAATATACCGATACTGAGAAAGCCAAAAGTTTTCAAATTTCATACATAAATGTATAAATTTACCTGATGGAGTATACAGATTATTGAGATCTCAAATTCTTTTCACCAAACTCCGAGGTATGGAATCTGGACTAGTCTGATACTGGAAGAAAAGAAAATCTTACAAAAGGATGCAAAACAGCAAACATTAAATGTAGTGTGTGCATCTAATAGAATTTATACACTAATAGGTTTACAAATAACAGGAGTGACTAATAAAATAACATCATTATGCATGTACGATTAGGTTGCTTTACCTGTCCATTTTTCCCACAGTGACCACTCCCGATTAAAAGAAATTAGGCCACTGCATCTGTGTTCTCGAAAAACGTATGTAAACGTATCTGGAATCATATATACCTAGTTAAAAATTCGCAACTTTTCTTGTGGAAAAGCGCAAGCGTATGTAATGGAAATATGTAATGTAATGGGATGCGCTGGAAATATGGACATATTTAATGCATACACGTGAGCCACCTAAATGTGAAAATTATGACAAAGAAAAGAAAGGGGAAAATAAATCATCTTCGTCATCTTGTAATACAATGCATTATGTTTCCATCATCGTTATCGTAGGTACATAAACCAGCAGCTATTACGGTCACGTGGTTCCTAATTTTCCTTACCAGTCCTGACAAAATAGGAAGATATTCAACATTAGATAATATTCCCACATTAGTTTCTATTTTGTATTTATCCTTTCGAGAAAACAAGCTTGGATGTCCTAACACCTCCAACCTTGCCGTTAGCCAGGAGTCCACCACCAAGAGTCCGGAGAAATAATATAATTGAATGTTCGCAATTTGTTTCATTTTATTATCATTGGTACTTTTCTGCCCCTAAGCCTCACCGTGCATTGCAAATGTCTCTTATTTTCAGCATGTTGATTTGATGACAGGATTTGCCGGATATCTTCCGATTTGATTATACTCAAAATCTGATCAATGATCAAACGTTAGGTATGTTAGAGTTAGTTAGGTCAGAGTTAGGCTAGTTCGGAAATTACGATGTGTGACATTGTTTGGAAACTTGATCTCTGCTGGGTCGACCAGGTACCGTACAGTACAGACTAACACCAAAAATCATTACAATCGAACACACAGGGTTTTTTGTATAAAAAATGGAAAAGTGATAATTTCGGTAGGCATATCAGACTTGATAAGTGTTATATCCAATTCTATTTCACACTATTATACCATCTATCTCTACCATTAGCGATTCAATACGATACATGATTGCTTTCTGACAAAATTGAATTGTACATATTGGATACTTCTCATCATAGTTATCTTATCGTGTTCCAGGAGGTATGCACATACTTTTAGCAATGCGGAGTGATAATGGATAAAAGTTTGCTTTAAGAAGATATAAAAGGTAGGTAGGTTCCTAAGTGTGTACCAATCACAGAATTTATTCCGGAAATCTTAGATTCGATACCATCGTAGTTCAATTTTCTTTCTTATCTAAAATATTTTCTACCCTTCGTGGATGCCTGTTTACATTTAATGGCAGTAAATTTGGGTTCATTACCAACTACTTTCGACTTTAGATTTGATAAAAATTTATTTTCCAAGTCACAAAATTAAATCATGATAATAAGATCAGATTCATGATGAAGCAACAGTTTTCAAGTATGTATATCTACATATGTACTCTGCGAAATAATGTGGTGTAGTGTAAGGGGAAGCCATGAAAATTCCTTCAAATGACATTCACAGGTTTTTCCACTTCACTACACTCCTCCACACTCCAATAAGAGCGTTTTCCAATTTTCAGTGGCAATCCAAAACAAGAATCCTTATTTGACAATGAAAAATTACAAATGTAAATCCACGGCTTAATTGTCCGAAACAAGGTCCGATGAAATTATGAAAATATTCCATGCTAAATGTTTCTTTAATTTGTCTTTGTTTTTAGTGGATAACTGGTATTGTTAGAATGAGAAGAGTTGATGTTAACGAGTATTGTATGTATGTATCTATCTGAAGCAGAGGACAGTTCATTAGTAAAGTGAGTGGGTATATTATTTGCGACATTTTAAACCACGATTATATTTATGTATATAGCCTAGTACAGCCCACGCAATCAATCCTATCCTACGATACGATTTACACACAGTCCATTGTTATCTCATCTCAAAAATTTCTATTTTTTAGTCGAATCTTTCAAGAGTTGCATTTAGAGAAATATATTTTATATGTATACAAATCTGATTAAATAAATGCAATGGGACATATCCATCAGACAATGTTGTGGACATAAAATTGTTATAGAACTAGCAATATAAAATAGTTTACTATATTACTTTATACAAATATAAATACTTTGGTTTGCTTCAATTTCTTGACATTTTGAATTTTGGCCTTTTAGACCAGAAGTGGAAAATGACGTAAAGCAATAGGATTCCTCTCATCTCGTGTTGTTTTTCGACTTTTTATCAAACGTGGGCGAGCCGGTATATATACATACATGTGCACGTAAATATATCTGCATTATTTTGTACACCTCGTTTAATGAAGATGAGTAGAATAAAAAGGACCCAGAAGAAGAATGCGCAACAATATAACATACCACATTCGTAAAGTGAAGGAAGGCCATTTTTAACAAATAAAGATGATATTTTGATCGTAGGCGTTTTTTTATCTGACCAACCGAGGTGAAAGGTATAGAAGATTTTAATGACCTTGTGCATATTATTATTATGCACAATGCCTTACGACATATTATAGCAACATGACGTGGCGTGAGGTATTGCTTGTTTGGAGATTTTTTAAACAAATAGATTTAGTAGACTGGTTTTATGTTATTGCGAAAATGAATAAACCAGTTGTTCCTTCTCGAGAATTGGAAATGGTGTATAATATTTAAGTGTTTGTACAGTATGGCGTTTGCCTGTTATTTGTCCTTCTCTGATAATAGCAATGAATCCCACGCAGAGTTACTTTGGGTTCATTATCATATTACCGCATTTAAAGAAGTTTAGAGTCTAAAATTATTATTTGTTCTGTGAATCTGGCTTTGGGAGAGGGATAATAATAATCAATATGAATGTACATGTCATGTCGAACTGCAAATTACGTTCGGAATTGCTGTTACGTGTAAGATATTCAGTGTCAAATTTACCTGACATTCAACTCTTCTTACATAATACAATGACCTGTTGGCGAGGGCCACTTTGTACTTTGTAGTTGACGCCTAATCTGTTTCAGCTAGTGACAAGGATATAAATGATATCAGTCATATCAATATGGCCAACACTGTATGACGTGCAACTACTAATGGACTTTGCAGTTTTCTTTGTAAAATTTTAATTCTCACAGTCTGTAAAGTATCTTTTTATACAAAGGCCGGTCTCCGATTTTATTTTATGAGTTTTTTGATGATGTCCGATTGTAAAAGCATAACTGCAAACAATGTCCAACGGGACATTCATTAAACCTTTGGCCCTCCGTCATTCTTTCCTTCATGCGGAATAAAATGCCAAAATAAATGTACATACCTAGTACAAATTAGCACAACAAAGTGCTTCGTGTGCACAATTTGCAAAGGAAATCATAAACTCATGGTTGTTGGTGTACTTTTAGATTTGGGTTTATGACTCATGACTCATATGATGACATTTTTTGTCTAAGAGTTTCCCTTGCTCATGATAAGCAGTTCAGTCAGACAAAGTCATACACACAATCAAGCAAGCAGAGATACCTACTTATTTCCCACTCTAGGAGTAAAAGCTTTCTCTGTTTTCTTTCTGACTCATTGCTTGTTTCATCCTTGCATGCATAATTCATGGGAAAGCCCGGAAAATCGATTTTCTCTTGTAGAAGTAAAGAGAAAGATGAAATGGTGAATTACATTCCTATTTTTGTGCAATCAGCGCTACGTGTGCGATTACGTTTGAATCATTCATTCCTCAAATAGCAATCTTTAATGATGGCTATTTAGTAGCCGCCCTTATTTATAACGCCGCATGCTTATAATTTTACCCTAGTGAGTTCTTTTTGATAAACTAGAGCTGCAAAGGTCAAGTAGTTCGCATTTATCAGTGATCAGTAAAGTAAATTGAGTAAATGCTTCCAGTAGTTCAGAATGCTTAAATGAATGTCAACTGACATGCTAGTTTATTATAAAATGATATAGGACTTTTGCTTAATCGAAAGGCTTGCTTGGATTAAGTAGAAAACAACACCTGCGGTGAATGGTGACATGCTGGATTTTTTGGATGTTTTATAGCTTGCAATTACAAATAGACACTTTGGTAAAGAAAACATAAGCCTAAGAAACGAAAACATTACTCTGTACTTTTTTAAACTACATGGTAGGCTTTGCTCATTCAAAATGCATGGATTCACCAACTACACCGTTCATTTCAAAAGACAACGAAAGGAACATCATCATTTTATAATGACTGTCATCTCCGTGCAAATAAGGCATTAGGTATACATGGTATAAGTAGAAAAGGACTGCACGTGTTCCACATTTCCAAGACTTGCATAAATTATTGAAAAATTACAATGCTTCGTGCGAACAAACAAAACATTCGTATGGCATTAATCCATTAAACCATTTTGAAAAAAATGCTTTTTCTTCACTTTGTATGATATATATGACATATTCACCTGCTCATATTCGTAGTACGCATCGTCACCTTAAAAAATCTAGAACTTCTTACTCCAGTTGCATTTCTTAACTTTCCCTGCCGAACGTAAACAGTTTAAGTCTCTTCGACGTAATTCTTTTATAGTTTCCGCTCATCAATTCTCGTAACTAGTTAATCGTGTTTTAATTAACGCGAATTTAATAAATTTCTAACGGAGCGCTAAAAACTGTTCCACACCTAGTCGTCCATTAAATTCCCCATTTTATTACATTGTAGATTTTATGGCTTTCCCTAAGAAAGTGGAAGTATTCACCTTTCTCTCGTTTATTCTTCTGATGTGGATAAACTTTGTCAATTTATCATTAGCCGAACCAATCACATCAACAGCTGCTGCTCCAGTCGGTAATTAAATCCAGTGACTGATTAATGAATGATTATTAATGTTAGTGTGCTTATTCCGTTTATTGTCCTACATTATTTCTGTCTAGGAGTGAAAAAATGTTACAAATGTGAAGGGGACTGCAACGGCGGTCCTGGAATAGTCGAGGAATGCTACCCAAACTCAGATACCCTGATATTCGCCTGCTACACAATTGTTGTGGAAGGGAAAGCTTTTCAGCGTGGTTGTACGGTTGACTTTTCCGAAGGAGAAAATTGCGTCCAAGAAAGGGGCAATTTGTACTGCTTCTGTCGTACAGATGAATGCAATAAAAGCGTAGGCTCATCGCGATCGCCAACTCGTTTCGGAATAATTATCCTTTTTAGCATTATAATAAGTGTCATCAGCAGAAAAATGTTGATTTCGGCATAATTATATAATATGGTTAAACTGGAGCTGGATCCGGTCGATGTAGTATACCAGTTTAGAATTTAAAAAATGTCGAAAAGCTGTATAATAAAGTGAAATAAACTTCAATGCGTGAGCGTATGAAGTTGGTTGAATCCAGAAAGGTTTCTGGATTTATTTTAATTTATTTGGCATATATACGATGTGCCGCATCCATGTATGCAATTACAAAAAAAGTGTAAAATCCTTGTTACTAATATGCACTTTATTCTTTCATTTTGACAGTTTAGATCGTGCAAAGCACTTTTGTAAAGTGCACGTGATTTCCTAAATTATGAGGTGTTTCACTTTTCCTACGGAGAGGAGAGCAGTGAGCTGTGTCCTTTTTTGTCAAGTGCGGTACCATACACTTGTGTCGTCTGTCTGTGAAGGGTTTAATGGCCGCCCCCTCAGAAATCACACCACCAACGTCCATATAGGTAAAAAAAAGTAAAAAGGATCAAAACAAGATGCTAAAGATGTACCTAATTAGATGTGAAGAACGAAGAGGATATATAGGTCTAAGAAAATATGTTTTTGTGTAAAAATCTCAAGCAATTGTACCCATCTGCAGTTTCTAGTTGCTCATTAAATTGACTAATGTATGTGTATTTGTAAAGTTTGTACGATATTTTTATCATCTAAAAATAATGATCATTATGATAGCAAATTCATGGTTTCTATCCTTCCAAGAAGTCTCTTCTGACTGGATGTTTATGCACGAATTAGCACAAAGGATGACAGCTATAATATTTCGTATACCTACACCTAATTGTTTCTTTTACCTATTCACTTTTTAGTGTGGGTGGTGGTGGCGGTTGACTCTAATTTACAGTACACATCGTGTACAACTTTGTTGAATGTTCGCATGAAATATAAGTCTGTCTGCATTAACAAAAATATCATTGGGTTCGGTACCTCTTTTCTGTCTATTCCTATAAAGCATAGTACAATTAATACGATATGTTGGTAGAATAGCACATCAGATCCCACACAATTTGGAATATTTAAAGAATCATATTATCTCCTGTCGCATTTGAAAAAGTAGTAATTTAAGTGCAGAAGATTAATTTATGTGAAAGCTATTACCGATATCTTAATTATGTGCACCCCAATGCACGATACGATGCCATATTTTTTGCTTGCTTGTCGGATTCGTGAATGGTGTATATCTTCATGTGTCAGCGTCAGCTCAACTCACAGTACACGATTACATTTTCTTGTTGATAGGAAAAATACATTTACGATACTTTTTGCACGATATTAAAGGTGCTGTTGGAAGGTGGATTCCCAGTAGTGGTGTGGACAGTGTAGAGTGTGGATGGATCAAAATAAACATCATTTTTATTACCAAGTCGCATGTTGGCTGATTCACTCAACTTTTAGCAATAATTCAGAAACATGACTAACCGTAAATTTTCTTTGCTCAGTCATTCGGTAAACAAAATGCGTAATCATCATTTTATTCTTCTTTTCTCAATGTAAAAAGACAAACAGAGATAGTTGTTCCTACAATTTCTATTATGCATTCACCATATCTCCAATAAATTTCTTTATCGACTCTGGAATAAAAACTATGATAAGCTAAGCCAAACAAGATTAACTGCCATTATATTAGGATAAACCTTGTCAGTTGTCATTTGTCATTCATTTACACTGTGTATTTATCTGAGCTATACATGTGTAGCTAATAAAAATGCATTTTCTTCACACATGCACATTTTAATACAAAGTTTCACCCAAAAATTCTATCATACAGTTCTTTATATTGTACTTGTTGATGGATCTAGTTCTATTATTATGGATGATGGAAAGAATGAAATAGCCAACAAACATCGCTCATCATTACAGCCATGGATCATAATATAAACAGCACACACGCAGACACAATTCTTCACTATCAACCTACCTGTTGTACGCTTTTAAAAGTGTTGCTGCTGCATGTAATGCAAAAAATAGTTTGTTTCATAGACTCTATACCTGATGGGCATTCCCTATGCATTTGTACTCCTTCTCCTTCATCTCTTCCTTGCCTACCCATCATATTATCCCCTTTTTATTATTTTCATCATCTCAGCCACCACCAGCACCAACTTAACAACAACGGAGGTGTAGCGGATATGCAAGCCTGCATACATGCAAAAAAAGTGCTGACTAAGCCGGTCAAGCCCCCGCTTACTCAAGCGAACAGCAGATTAAAGCAGTAACAGTATATACAAATCGCAAATGACTACAATTTATTTTCAACTACGCAACTTGTGCATGGGTAGTAAAAATTATTAGTGGGTAAACGTATCCATCACGTACATATATACGACGTACACAATTTTCAACTAAAAAGTTATCCTGTCAGATAATAAGAAATACCTGTGTGCGTACTGCGTATCATTCTCTCCACTATAATAATATATTAATATGATATGGACCCTTATAGTATGAGTATGAAGTGTGGAGGAGCATTAAATAAAGAGAGTATTCATTTGATGGTATTTTGAGAAAATCCGCTTCATGAAATACAGGAAGTAGTTGAGCAAAGTTGGGCTGAATGGTGGAATTTGGATTACTACCACAAAGCAAAGGGGTTTTTATCTAAAGCCAACAAAGTATTGCTTCAGGCTGAAGTTACCTAAATAAAACCTTGGACCGTTTTGTGTGGATGTACAGAATTTTGACAATGCAAAAAGTGTATAATATGGATAGATATTGGCATTAGTGTTGCAAAAGATCTGATATAATACAACTTTTTCAGATATAATAAGATCCAGATATGAATGCTCAGATATGATATCAGATACAGATATTAAATAAATTCAGATATGATATATCTGATCATATCTGAAAATATCTTATCAGATCTGAAATTTTCAGATATACAAAATATGCACTAAATTGAAAATAAGGGGCACAATGAGATACGCCGCGAATGAGTCCACAAAGACTTGTGTTTCCTTGTGTAAATACACAATATTACAAAAGGTTCAGTTATACAACTTTATCAACTCACAACATAATTTATAATTTAATCATACACATTTAACGAATAAAAAACAATTTGATAGTGTGTTATAGTAAAGTTCTGCTCTACAATGGAACCTACACAACAAAAAGATATTTGCTTTAAGCAGGTTCCAACTATTGGAAGGAAGTCATACCAAATCCCAGATAAAGTCGTAAGTTAAATAAAAAAAATATTGTTACTATTCAACAATTTATTCAGCTGCAGTATTGCATGATGCCGGGATATATCGTGCTTGATATTCCACTGATTTAAAATTGCAGGCAAACATATTGACTACTGCGGAGAGCTTATCGTCGGAGGACCACGCAATACTGATAATGGAATTACTGAAGACAAATAAGTTACAAAAGGAGCAAACAATCAAAATAAAGAATCTCCTCATCTCTGAAGAGAAGCGATTAAAGAAGCAGAAACCGTCACTGCCCAATCAAGGAAACGAGAGTGGGGAGTCAAGTATGACTCACCCCGGGCCGTCAACGAGCCCTCGAATGGACCTCCCTGCTCCAGTAACTAAGGTATTTTATTTACATGATATCTCCAGCATGCATAACCGTTTGCGCAACAATATCTTTATTTTAACTGAATTTAATTTTAGGTTCCGTTAATCGTTAGAATGGATATTGCGGCTGCTACGGACGTTTTGTCTCTGGACACAGAAAAGGTCACCGACACAGCTCATAAACCTGTGTCAGGAGACGTTGCTGTAGTGGACTTAAAAGGAAGGATTGTATTCTGGGCCTACGTCAGCAGAGAAAAGGAAACAGTCTGCCGCTACAATACCGCTCAAACCGGACTAACCCCAGAAAAACTGAAAACTGGAGTTCCTCCAGAAATTCTACAATCCCTCCTCAAACTGGTGCTGACTGGAAAGCTTCTCGTCGGTCTCGGTATTAAGGACGACCTCGTCAGCCTTGGTTTCCCTAACAAATCCTGCCTACCGGGAACCCGAATCTGTGAGCTGCAACATTTTTTCAAGGACAAGCATGGAAAGCCAATTAAACTTTCTCAGCTTGCGATGCACTTTTTAGGATACAACCCCCAAGAGAGTACCCATTCCTCCCTCCGGGATGCAAGAGTGACGGCTATATGTTACAAGCGGAAACTTGCATTTGAAGCCGCTGGTTTTGAAACTTTTAAATGTATCCAATTTGATATCCTTCGTGACGAGCAGAAGAAATGTCCAGCAAAAACTGTCAGGTGGGAACAATGTAACTGCGGCTTAACGAAGAGTAATGCAGCAAAGAAGAAGAAATCAATTATTCCTCAACAACAAAAGCCGAAGTACCTCTACTCATTTGACGACTCCGATCTATCCGATTATGATTAAAAGACATGATCTTAATTTAAATTAAATTAATACTAAAAATTTGTTTTATTAATTTAGTAGTCCCACTGGGATATATCATACAAAATATTCCACTGAGGTAATTTTTTCATAAAATAAATTTGTAATTTGGGACTTACAATCTGACACCGGTTGTGAAATTTTCAATACAAACAAAAATGAAGTAATATTTAGTACATTCATTATCATCATCTTCACCGATGTCACCTCCATAACATTTTATCTTAAGTCTAGTATTAATTAAAAATCCTACTGGGATATATCATGCTAAATATTCCACTGAGGTAATTTTCTCATAAAATAAATTTGTACTTTTGCGTGTGCAATATGACATCGGTTGTAAGACTAGCAGTATATGAAAATGAAAGATTATTAAGTACATTCATTATCATCATCTTCACCAATGTCACTTCCATAGCATTTTATCTTACGTAGCGATTCAAGAAAGTGACTGTTTTCAGCTTTATTCTTCCGTTTTATCCAAGATTTAAGAGCCAGGCATTCCTGAATCGATTTAGCGGTTAGTCTCTGCCGCTTTGGATTAAGCAAATCCGATCCGCTAGAAAAAAACCTTTCCACTGACACCCCCGTCCCGTGAACCGCCAGCACATCCTTTGCCATTCTGGAGAGATTTGGAAATCGTGCTGAGTTGTTCTGAGAAATGAGAAAGAAATACATGTAAGCGCCGGTTCCGCCGGAGAAATCGTAAATATGTGATTTATTGAAAGTACCTGCCACCAGCCCAGAATTCCCCCGTTTATGGAGATAGTTTTTTTGCCGACGACAGGTTCCAAAAGATATTGCTTGAGTTCGTCGTCGGGACGCTGAAACTTTTCCATTTTCTGGGAATACATTTTCTCGAATTCGTCTCCAGTTTCTGTAACTGTGCTGACGGTTGAAGACGTCTCGTTCGAACCATCGTTTACCATTGGCAGGTAATGCAGTTGCCAAAAGTTCTTGACGGCATTTCTTGCTTTTCTCTGGTCGTCTTGCGTCCACTCTAATGCCTTAAACCATTCCATTTTGAATCGGGGATTCATAACTGAAAGTCAGTGAGATAACAAGCACGTTATACTCCAGTACTAGTTAACTGGGATAACTCATTCTTGAGTTTCCAACTTTTGTTCTTACCAGTAGCAGCCCAGTGGACTAGGCCATCAGAAGATGGATAATAGTCTTTCAGTTTCTCCCAGGCGGCTTCGGCGGATTTAATTAACCATTCAGGGAAAGATACTTGTTGGTCATGTCTTGCCCTCTTAGATGCTGGCGGAAACTGTTGTTGCGAGTCAGTAGAATCGATATACTTTTCCAAATGGGTAAAAAGGTACACATAGGAACCAGAAGTATCAGATAATGTGGGTCGATCCTTAGAAATGACTATTGTTGTTTCTTTAAATGGCTGCAGAATATCAATTAACTGGTTAATTTGCTCCCATTCAATGTCACTTATTTTGTACTTTGTTAGATCCTTGCAGCTTGAAATTGTGCGAATTAGAGCAGGCTTCATTTCTTTGGCTCTAACAAGCATGTCAAAAGTTGAGTTCCATCTAGTCTGAACGTCACGCAACAACGCAAGGTGTTTCAAATTTTCTTGCTTGCAGTACGCTTCATAATTTCGTAAGCGCTGTGGTGACGCCCTAATCGCTCGAATCGCAGCTCTAATTTTTTTGAGTAACCCAACTCCAGGAATCTCCTTATCTGCTTCTCCAAAGTCCTCTTCACTTTCATTTTGCATTTCGGCTTCCGCTGTGGATAATAGTGCCTTGCATGATAAATTAATAATGTGAGCTAAGCAACGAACACGTCCGGTGCCGGAAGAAAAGTCTGATTCCATCTCAATTGCTTTGGTGTCAAGGGACTCGAACATAGTGTCCATATTAGATGCGTTGTCCGTCGTTATGGCCATTACCTGTGAATTGAAATTAACAAATTGTTTCAATTAACATGAAACGCAGTTATGAGGTTAGTGAGCTACATAGAACTGTAGACTCCAGGACCATTGGTGTAAAAGAGTGAGCTACAAAGAATTGTAGACTCCGGGACAATCTGTTAATAACCTTTAACTGCAAATTTTATTACCTTGTTCCAAAGATTGAAATTCGTTATAACTTTAGCCAATTCCTTTGCCAAGTTTGTTCCAGTATGAGATCCTTCTAGTATCGTTAAGTCGAGGAGGCAGCTTTGCATGTTCCAACTGTTGTCAATCCAAGTTGCCAGAACACCTTGAAATGCGTTTTGATTGGATGATGTCCAACAGTCAACTATTAAGCTGATCTTCCCCTTGTTGCTCGCTAATTCTGATTTAAGGATCGCAAGTTCATCAACATACATTTTGTCGATATCTGACTTTACAGTTGTTCGAGATGGAAGGGGAACTACGTTTTCGTGTTCTCTTGATACATAAGCCATTAGATCCTTGAAGAAATCATTGTCGACAAGATTGAATGGAAGGTCGGCACCAACAATTAAGCTAGCAATTCGATTTCGAACACCGTCTTTTGTAACTACTGCCGGTGGCGGTTTGAGCGGAACCACATGAGATGTCAATGTCCCTTGCTTCTGATCGAGGTTCTTCGTTTCCTTGATTTGGTCAAAGGCCTTCGGGTGCTTCAATTTAAAATGGCGAGTCAAAGTCGATGATCCACATTTAGGATGATGTTGTAAGGATACACTGTGGACACAACATAGTCTGGATATAAGTGGGCTAATTCGTATTTTAGACCCCAGGATACTCCAAATTTAATTATGAACAAAATTTGAGGAACTTACCTGCACATGGTACACTTCCACATCCGAATTTTATCTGACCATTTATAAAGTTTATAAATTGGTCCGCGTAGCTTAAAGAAGTCAGGTACCGCACGATCAGAAAACGGAACGGGGGTTTCAACCGTCAATTCCAGGATATCATTGTCCTCTGTGAGCGAACTACTTTCGACATTTTCCACAAAGCCGATCAAAGGGCTCAGGGGCTCCAATGCTGTCGAAGCGTTGTGCGACATGATTCCGGAGTATTCTATGCTTAGAATCTCGCTCAAATTACCAGTAAACCAATAATTAAAATTTTGAGCAGTACGGATAATGAAGTTTAACGAAAATATTTGGATGGATGGAAGAGTGATGTTGAATGCTTGATTTTGTAGGACTCAATTGTGATAAAAAATACACAGCAGCTTGAAGTGACGACGATAATGCGCAACACAGTGGCAATTTGCCTTTTCAGCAGTAAGCCATTTGCTTCTTATTTGGTGTGATCCGTTTCTCTAAACCTCTCAAATTTCCTGCATTCTACAGGGGCAAGTTGATAAACTTAGTAAATGGCTTTACTTATAGAATATCTGAATATCTACAGATATAAGCATTGTTTTTAGATATGATATGTTTTGATATTTCTGATATCAGATCTGATATTTTTTTTTCAGATATGATATGATATTCATATCAGATCTGTATCATATCTGAAATTTCAGATATTTTTCAGATATCTGTGTATTGGTTGCATCACTAATTGGCATACTGGCAATCAAGGTAAAGTCTAGCCATTGTTGGAATTTTTGCATTACTACATTGCATACTTACATACATACACCGTCCCACTCTCTATTGCTACTGATTGCTGCTGTTATTGG
Organism: Sinella curviseta; assembly: GCA_004115045.4. NCBI lineage: Eukaryota > Metazoa > Arthropoda > Collembola > Entomobryomorpha > Entomobryidae > Sinella > Sinella curviseta. The sequence goes on from CM023201.3 coordinate 32,910,730, forward strand.
GCTTATACCACGGAAAGACTTGGTTGGGTAGTATTTTGGGATGTGTCATTCGAGTCAGACTTTCCTACACACAGTTATAAAAAATCTATTGTGCCCATTTACCTATTTTGCTTTTCAATTTATTTCGCCGGTGAGTCAAATCCAATCTAATTACATGTTTAAAATCCAAATTGCCAGATACTGTAGCGAGCCGAGAATCTGAAACAAAATGTATTTACTGACATGCAAAAGCATATTATACTATACACTCATGTTTCTGATCTATTTAGCTAAGTGCTTTTTAGTAGTAAAAACAAGGAGCACATATTAAACTGTTTCTACTGCGTGTCATGCCATACCTATACCACTTACCATGTCACCAAAATCAACCGGCACGCAAGTAACCTAACTTGGCTAAACTTAACTTTTAATGCTTTTAATGCATACGGACAGGCCATAGCTCCAAGAGCAAAAATAATCAGCAACAGACAGACACATAGGCATATTGAAACCTTTTTGAGAGCATTTTTGGGCATTGCGAATGGATGTATTGCATGATTCATTCAGAGCATGTTGTTGATGATGATGAAGATGGTTAAAAAAGTCTGAATTCTGAATATAGCAAAGTTTTAGTGGCGTTCCTTGGCCGGTGGTAGGTTGGCACACAGACTATTCATTCAATTGTGTGTGGGCTTCTGCTCTCTCTGTTGTCAGAAGAACTTTTTGTGAGTTGTTCTTACCATATACGGCTGATGTAAAAAATATATTGCTTTGCTATGTATCTGTCCTTATTGTGTCCGTTGTTTGTATGTGCATAATATTTTTCTTAAAAAATCTTCTTAGCCAAAGCCAACCTTAATACTTCACTGGATGAGCGATGAGCCTCTTGTACTGCTTCTTCGCATTGTATGCTGTAAGTATGTCTTTGACTTTGCGTTTTGCATTTTGCTGCAATAATTTAACTACAATGATGATATACCGTATTATGTGAATGCGAAGCCAAAGTTAATGAACGTTTTCTACAATCCGAGGATGCATGCATGAGTATCATGATGATGATACGCTTCCACGTATAAGTTATTTGAAGTCAGATAATAATGGTTGAGCAGCAGAAGCGCTAATACCATTTATAACATAACTATTAACTATTCTGGGTACATTCTCTTCTTAACACAATCCGTTCATTTTTTTGCTATATTATTGAGTGGGTAGGATTGAAGCGGTATCGTTACTACTTTCTTTTCGTTAAGCTCTACTGACACTTGTTCTTGGTGTGTGAACCTCGCCACATCTCATTTCATTTCTCTCTCGCTTTGTCCTCCCATACTTTTGCAATTTGCTCATTTGCTGGCTATATATTACAACTGTCAGTTTGAATTTCACTTTAGGACAAAGTAACAGAGAACAAAAGGTTTATTTTTTTAGAGAATCAAAGTAGTTTTTCTTAAAACCGTCAATCAAAATGAGGGAGATTGTTCACGTTCAAGCCGGTCAGTGCGGTAATCAAATCGGAGCCAAGGTAAATCATAATTTCATATATATATTTTTACAGTTATATACACATTTACAGTAAAACCAAGTGCATTATCATAATGGATAAGTGTAAAAGGTTTACCGAGTAATAATTTGCGTCTTTCTTATTTCAGTTTTGGGAAATAATTTCCGATGAACACGGAATTGATCCCACCGGATCTTACAATGGACAGTCTGAGCTGCAATTAGAGAGAATTAATGTCTACTACAATGACACAAATGGTAAGATTGTTTTCTACTTATAATATAATTATAATTTTGCCACAATTGTCGAATGATTCTTGAGATTAATGTAGTCAGTCAAATCACATTGCATAAAATATCATGAATGAAGTTTTCATTGGTACATTCAGTCTAGTAAAAAAGCCATATATTTAAAGAAATAAACTTTCTGAATTGAAGGGTGGAATTTGCAAACTTCGCGATTTTACGAGTATTCGTTTTTAGGATAAAATTATATCAGTGCATTCATTCAGAAAGTGATACAAAGTTACGAGTTCACAAAATATTTCTTGTGAAAGTCCCTATGTATAACAATAGGCACGCTGTATACCTAAGCATGTACGATCAAATAGTTCAAACACATGCATTTAAAAGAGCAGTTTTTGGCCAAACGTAAAAATATAAATCAATTCAATTCGAGGCCTGTAGCTATTTCTCATCATTCACATCAGATCATGTCTTCTTCCCTTTTAATATAATCCGTACAACTTTCTAACATTGAACATTTGAAATGATTTTAACGGTCTATTTGGCATACATGATATTATTTGTATGCGTGTGTGTAATGCAATAGGTATATAACATCTTACAGACATACCGGCACATAAAAATTTTACAAAAAAGCTAATGTATCTGCAACCTACCTACACTGCAAATATTTATGTACCTACTTAAATGCAATAAGCATATCCTTCATAATGCACTGATATCTTGAAGCCGCGTGGGTGACTGTCCAAGTTTACCCTGTAAACTAGTTTATCTAACAACCCACCAATAATTATAAATGAATTTTGCACTCGATCATACCGTACATTTGTTAGGGCTGACCGGTGCCCAATTATCAACATTTCCGAACTTCATACAATATAATGTTATGATGACCATGTGAGCGTGATTAGTCTAATGGGGTCTGTTTTTCATAGAAGGCAAGTACGTGCCAAGGGCCATCCTGCTCGATCTTGAGCCTGGAACAATGGACTCTGTCCGTTCTGGAGTATATGGAAAGCTTTTCCGTCCAGACAATTTTGTATTCGGACAGAGTGGAGCTGGAAACAACTGGGCAAAGGGACATTACACCGAAGGGGCTGAGTTGGTTGACACCGTTTTGGATGTTGTCCGTAAAGAAGCTGAGGGATGTGATTGTCTTCAAGGATTCCAATTGACTCACTCATTGGGTGGCGGTACTGGATCTGGAATGGGCACACTCCTCATCTCAAAGATCCGCGAAGAATATCCAGACAGAATCATGAATACATACTCCGTTATGCCCTCCCCCAAGGTCTCAGATACCGTTGTTGAGCCCTACAATGCCACCCTGTCTGTTCACCAACTCGTAGAGAATACTGATGAGACATACTGTATTGATAACGAGGCCCTTTATGACATTTGCTTCCGTACCCTGAAACTCGCCAACCCCACATATGGCGACTTGAACCATCTGGTATCCCTCACAATGTCTGGTGTCACAACTTGCCTCCGATTCCCTGGTCAACTGAATGCTGATCTGAGAAAATTAGCTGTTAACATGGTTCCATTCCCACGTCTCCACTTCTTCATGCCTGGATTCGCCCCACTCACCTCCAGAGGCAGCCAGCAGTACAGAGCCCTCACCGTTCCAGAACTCACTCAACAAATGTTCGACGCCAAGAACATGATGGCAGCTTGTGACCCAAGACACGGCCGTTACCTCACTGTTGCAGCCATCTTCAGAGGCCGCATGTCCATGAAGGAAGTCGACGAGCAAATGCTGAACATCCAAAACAAGAACTCCAGCTACTTTGTTGAATGGATTCCAAACAACGTCAAGACCGCCGTTTGTGACATTCCTCCAAGGGGTCTCAAGATGTCTGCTACCTTCATTGGAAACAGCACTGCCATCCAAGAGTTGTTCAAGCGTATCTCTGAACAATTCACTGCCATGTTCCGTCGTAAGGCTTTCTTGCATTGGTACACTGGTGAGGGTATGGACGAGATGGAGTTCACCGAGGCTGAATCCAACATGAACGACTTGGTCTCTGAGTATCAGCAATACCAGGAAGCTACCGCTGATGAGGAGGGAGACTTTGAGGATGAGCAGGAACAAGACATTGAATAAACATACATACATGCATATGCGGTCAAGATGATGCCAATTTCTAATAAAAAATAACAATGGCAGCTATTATTCGACGCGTGTTGAGTCTTGAAATCAATCTCTTGTAATATTCATCTTATTTCTCTTCCTCCACAAGATCATCACTTTCTTTCATCGGGACCAATATACTTATACAATTTAATGATGACAACCATGGATGTCAAGTAGGTCAACTCCAAGAGAATACTTCATGTTGTCACTCTAATCATATATATGCCACCCGGTCTTTCTAACAATCATTGTTTCGTGTGATAGATAGTTTAATTAATTAATTTCTTTTGCAATTGAAAAAAAATGTTTTCTCTTTTCATACATTCCTGTGTTGAGTATGTAGTTTTCCAAATAAATAGTATATACATATCTGATGAAGATGTAGTATCCATTCCAAACAACCACACCAAATACAACAGCCTAAAAATATAGGCCTAGCCTCAATAAAAAATGTCATGCATAATATTATGTATCAAATAAAAATAACAAATAAAGTGCTTTTATATACTTATAATTATTATATTAAACCGCATTATTATTTAATTCCGTACATTTTTAAACGCTACAATTAAATAGAAGATAAATTGTCTGAAGTTTATTTTAATAGCTAGCAGTTTCACATTACATATCACTTTCTCAGTCTTGCATTCATATGATATAACACATCTGCTCATGAGTAATTAATTTGTAAACGATGAAAGTTCAATGGTCTCATTCCAACAAAAATCGCTGAACAACTTCATTGAATCTCTCTGGATATCTCAGATTAATATTATGCCTGCCACCCTCCCACATTTCTAATCTGAAAAGAAATTAAGGATCATAAAGTTTAGGCATTTAAAATGCATAAAGAATTAGTCTGCACTAGCCAGAAGTTATACTAACCTTGCATTTGGAATGTGATCCCGAAGATATTCAGCATGCCGGGGTTTTATTAATTCGTCCTGCGCTCCATGAAGAATCAATGTTGGAGCTGTGATTTTATGAAGACTTTTGGAACAAAGTTCACCAGAACGTGCTGTGTAAATTCGCTGAAACAGTTCCATCCACATCGAGAAATGCTGTTTAAAGAAAGCTTCCCCGTATTCTTCCACGAGAATATCTCTCAGTTTACCAGCAGTGTTGTCAACATTTGAAAACCCTGTTCCAATACAGTTTCCAATTAATTTTTATAGATACTTTCCTTATTATCAATTTCAAGGCTCAATGTACATTTAAAAATAGCTGCATCCTCCTGGTTCACGTAAGAAAATGCCCCCCAAGGAACAAGTTTGTTGATAAGATGGGGATATTTTATGGCAAATAAAAGTGCACTACAACCTCCTCCACTCCATCCCATTACAGAATACTTCCTGTACCCCAATTTCTACAATAAACATTTATTATTTTCTGATCAACAATTTGAACTTGCAGAATTATTTTTTGTCAGTGAAATTATTTTTTGTATTTAACCTGCATAAATTTTGCCAAGTAGTCTGCATCTTCAGATAAAGAGTCATCAGTGAAAATTCGTTCGGGCGGTCGTGATAGTCCATAGCCAGGTTGATCCCAAGTGATGAATGTAAATTCATCCCTATCAAAACCAAGGATTTGATTTGGCACTTGTATTCTCAGACATCCTATGGAAAATTGAAGAAAAACATCCAACGTAAACGTTTACTGGCATATTATAATAAATTGACGGATTATCTTGTGGGGAATTACCTAGAATGCCTGGATAACAGAATACCACATGAGGACCATTTCCAACTTTCACATAATTTATGAAATATGGCCCCACTTCCAAACGTTCATTTTGCTTGTGCAAATGATGGGGCAGAGTAATTACCGGAGTAAAGCGTTTTAACTCCAGTGAGCGTTTGGGAACTACCTGATGCACGCCAGCGTTGCCTTTGTTCAGGATGACAGGCAACTGCCTGGGGAAACGTGAGAATCCGAAAGAAGGAGAATTCGGGATTCTTATTCTGGGCATTTTACATACAGATGTGAAACAAGGGCATTTCTTTTATTGAGATCACTTGCGCCTACAACCGATAATCAAGGACTAGAATATCACAACCAATATACCCCTCTTGGTTTGTTTGGAGGCAATCATGAGTGTGAATGTTTGCGACGAATTGTAAAATGAACTATGAATTCCTATGTACTACTTGTGTCTAAAAATCTAAGAACCAAAGTAGGAACTACAAACAAATTACAGAAAAACAGATATTTTTTATAATATTTTCCTGCTTGTAATCGCCAATCGCAGATGTTTCCTACAAGCTCCACATGTGAATGTTAAGCTATGCATTCTTTATGTCTGTGTGTAGGTATACGGATAATTGAAACTGTGAACGGTTCCACAAGAGATGAAGGCAAAAAGTGCTTGTTTACTGCATACCTCTTATGAGGTACGCAAAGCTAACGCATGAAATGGAACTTGCCATTCCCAACAGTATGAGGTAGCAACATCTTAGAGAGATAGAATGAGATTTGGAATTCGCATGAATAGAATGACCACAAAGTAATGGAGATATCGCAAGCGCCAGTCAACATAGGTACATGCATTATCGTTGCTTTCGTTTAGGTTAATGTACTTTTGCGAATTGAATAAATTCATTGATTAAAGATGTAGTAAATTTTTATCAGAGAGACAAATTCATTTATTTATTTTTTAAATATTTTCTTTAGCAATAAATGCGTTTAAGGTAAAGAAAGAAATCAAACTTTCTTTTCCTCGTAAATTCGCGTCGTATCACAAAGTACCAAGACCAACGTACTTAAATATTTTATAATGTATATATAAGCCCCAGGTCCCTGAATCAAATTTACGATTAAATCAATCGAAAAACACTGTCTGTGACATTTCAAATGTTATCTTATTCTTCCAAGAATTCTTCTACCATTTTCACAAAATCTTCGGCGTATTTCAGATGTAAATTGTGTTTCCCATCGGCAATAGTATGCAACCTATTGGGTTTAAATATAAGACGATGAATTTTTCATTTCAGCAACTCCAAATTTTAACAAAATGAATGGATGTACCTTGAATTTTTGATATGCTTCTTGAAATACTCAGGATGCTCAATCGGCACCATTGCATCCTTCATGCCATGAATTATAAACGTAGGACATTGAATTTTTGGAAGTTCCTTCATGAAAAGGTCTCCTCCGTCTTTATGGATCGCTGCGAAAGCATCTATCCAGGCTTCCCATTTGTCTCGGAAATAATCTTCTCCATACATTTTAATCATCGGAGCTTTCATTCGCTCAGACCAGTTGTCTATGTTCTTTACCTCTACAATACAATTTTAAAATAGTAATGAAAAAATTGTAAGATCAAAGGAATCAATGAAAAGAATGATTAATGATTACGGTTATATAATTTCATGTCATCATCGGTAATATATGAGTTTCCGCCCCAAATGACTAATTTCCTAACTGATTCTGGAAACTTTGCTGCGAGAACACAGGCCGTATTCGCTCCATCACTCCATCCAAGCATTGAAAACTTGGAGTAGCCCAAACTCTACAATGCCGAATAAAATTGATTTTGAAACTCATTTATTTAACAGTGCTTTGGGATTTGTTTCTAAAAATTACCTTCATAAGCTTATCTGCACATTCAGCATCGCGGTAAAAAAATTGTGGGCCACCAGAGAAATCACGCGCTGGAGGTCTGCTTTTTCCGTACCCTGGAGGATCCCACGCAATTAATGTGTACTTGCTCGTGGAAAATCTGGGCAAAATTGGGGCAAAGTCTGATTCAATGAACCCTGAAGGGGAAACGTGTAAAGTAAAATAATGTTTGCGGTTACTTTCATAGCAGATTAGAAATACAGAATTATATTAATTGCTACAACATTTTGTGCATGAAAGGATAAATTTATATTACCCAGTGCACCAGGAAGACAAAGGACTGGATGTGGACCTTGACCAACTACCTCAATATTTATGTTCAGTCCCGCAACGTCAACTTTTCTTTGTGCCATTCTCGAGTTCAGGACGCCAGTGTGTATTCCGATCGAAGGTGGGTTAAATATGCTGCACTTTGAATTTGTTAGCGTAACATTTCGAAGAAAACGTAACATGTGCATTGCTACAATTGGCTTCATCGAAGAAAATTTTAATTGTTTGAAAGTTGTTCACTTTCACTTGTATCACTTGTTTATCCGAAGGTATGTATACACAATACACACACATGTATGTCGACTTATAGTGAAGAATTGACAGAATCAGACGATGGGAAACCGGGTGAAAGTTTATCTCTGTTGGGGTACGTTGCAATCAAATCACGCACGCTTGTCGAATCAAATGTCAGAATGAACTTCTTTGTTCGGAAGTTATTGGAACTCGGTGAAAATGCAAATTGGATAAGCTGACTTATCTTGTTACGAGGTGCAAAGTAACACCCCTAAAATGAAAGGCATTTCAATTTGATAACGAAATTTAATGTTTCAATGAGATATTTATTGCTTCTTCTTCTTGTGATACAAATATTAACAGTACACAGGTAACATCGAGGCAGCAATTATGTAAATATGAAGTTTAACAATAAATATTTATATATATATTTAAAAAATGGTTTAGGAATGATTTTCACCAAAAAAACATCTTATAATATGTTGATGTATATTTAAAGCTGATGGTAACTTTACCACAATGTGCTTGGATTTCAAGGAACGTTACAAAGTCACACATAACATCAGTAAATAGTTAACATATAGTCAATAATAGTAAGTTGGTCTAACAAAAAAATGTCAAATTATTGTAAGCCAAGATAATCACACCGGAAAGCATAAAGGTATCGATATTCAGTATCTTTCTTTAGGGTACGGTGGTAGTGATAAATATTTAAGAGTCTATGAACTTTGTGACAACGTCCAAAAATTCATCAGTGTACCGAAGATGTAGGTTGTGCTTTCCTTTCGGCATCACCCACAACCTGAAAAAAAGAAAATGTGTCAACCCTTTGCAAACAAAAGTATTTAGGTAAATAACATTACTCAACATTAGTATGAGGTCTAACCGTGAGTTTGCAATGTTGTCCCTCAAAAACTCGGCGTGTTCTACTCCCAACACGGGATCCTCTTCTCCATGAATGGCCAGAGCTGGGCAGGTTATTTTAGCTAATCCTTCCTTGAAGGTGACATCCAGACCGTCGTTATAAAAATCAGATACGGCCTTGTGCCAGTCCTGCATCATTTTCAGAAGATATTCTCGACCGTACATTGCTACAGCTGGTTCCAGCATCTTTGGAGACCACATGTCCAGATCTCCCATAACTAAGGATGGAAAAGATAATGTTTGCAATCGAACGATACATAATTTAAGCCACCTAATTCATGTAGATCAGTTTAGATTGAAAATTGTTTATATACTTTTCGTAAACATCACAGCTCGTTCATCAGCATAAGCATGAGCGCCCCACGTTACAAGATGTTGCACCCGAGTTGGGTAGTCAGCAGCAATGTAACCTCCAGTGATTCCACCGTTACTCCATCCCAGAATGGAGAATTTCTCATAGCCAAGTTTCTGGAAAAGAGGACAGAAAGTTAATTATTGACCAGTACTGACACATTATATTATGCATCTTGACTAATATGACACTACTTACATCCATAAGTTTTACAACAGTGTGTCCATCCCTCCTGTAAAACACTCCAGAAAAGTCCCGCGTTGGTGGACGACTTCTTCCATAACCTGGTGGATCCCATGAAACTAGCGTGTACTTTGTCTTATCCATTTTTTGGAACAGGGTGCCAAAATCGTGTTGAATACAGCCTAAAACATTAACAGAAACCTTCCATAAATTCAGCTATAAATCTAACCATGTTACTCAAATTTCCACGCGTAACCATCACTTACCGATAATCCCAGGAAGAAGCAACACGACATGATCGCCAGTTCCAGCCTTGTCCCAATTGATCATCATTCCATCAACCTCAATCTTCTCCCGGCTACGGCCCAGCGTTTGCAAGTTGACTTCATTCTCACTGTCTATTAGAGGCGCAACTTTTGCAGCCGCTTCAGTTGACAGACCCTTCTTTTTCCAAGTTTGCACACCTCGGGTGGTCTGGGAGTTCCAAACGCACTTGACAAAAGGAGATCCACCTCCAGTCCCTGCAACTGCCAACGGTCTGCCACCAACATCAGCCGCCAATTTGCTGTACGAATACAGTGACGACACTCGTCTCGCCAAGGCACGCATGATTCTCTGTTTTATTTACTCTGTTCCCTGCAAATTTATAAATTTGTGCAAAAAATTATAAACTCTGTTCAGTCTCCTCGGGTGTACTGCACTGCCAAATTTACAACTGCCACACCACCACGGCACACCAAAACCAACAAACAACCAGACACAATATAATCACCTGGTTTCACCGTTGCTAGCTTTTCATGCGGATAGCACGGGACTGGGACATGGCATGCATTAAAACTGATATACAGACAGAAGGATGGAGGGGATCACACCACCACAACAATAACAATGAGCTATGATACGATGAACAATGCAGATGCACGCAATAATGTGATGCTTTTCTAAGAAAAGTGGCACACCATGAATTCATTCACCTTGCTATATGCACAGAACCGATAAAGCATTTTTTATGAAAAATGACAAACATGCATTACATCACTTACTCCAACCCAACTATTCCTTACCTTTACTTTACTTTACGACTTATTTATATGTATAATCTCTCCTCCCTCACACACACCATAAAAAAGACAGGAAGTTCTGATATTTGAGTATATGCAGTATGTATAAGCAAATTCGGTAGTGGTGATGATTGTGATAAAAAAAACTGAGTTAGAAAATTTGTTGTTAGCAGGTTTCTCTCTAGGCCTAGCAGACAGAGACTGAGCGCTTACAAAAGAAAAGAGAAACAGATCCTGCTTTTACATGAGCTTATATTATTTTGCCGAGTCTGAGTCGATCATGGCTTCATGTAATTGTGAATGGTTATTCCTGAAATTACTTTTCTCATGTACCGTTCGCTGGGTTCGTTGTAGTAGTAATTGTAGTGTAATAATGACCATGATTATGATAGAAAATTGAAAATACGATGTAGATATTGGAGTGTTACGTACAATGCTCTATAGGTTCAACACTGTGTGGTGTATGAAAATGAATTATGAATAGATGATAGAGAGTGAATATGAAATCTATAGTGGATTTTAATGTGTATATCATGTACAATCCGAGAGCAATTTGAATCCTCGTTTTTAATCCTGACCTGCCTACCGAGTACCGACTACAAGAATGAGCAAAATTGAATATTATATGCATTTTTGCTTCGGGTTTTTTATTTTCATATTGACAGGGAAAATACCACATACCTACTTGTGGTATTGTGATAATATGGTTGTAAAAGATAATGAATCTATATAATTACAGGTAATTATATAAGATACAGACAGCCAGAAAACAATTGCCGGTATATGTGCAACAATAGGACTGTGAACTACCCCAACAATCTACTCAAGCCTATCCCTCCGTTATGAATTTTGGCTAAACGTTAATACCAGCTTAACTTGCAAAATATGTTTTGCATGAAAACTGCCAATGTTTGTATACGATGGGTTTTATGTGGGTATATTATAAACAAGAAAAGTTACCACGATAGACAGAGATGAAATTATTCGAATTAGTGGTTCAACGTATTGTGTAGACAAGACAGGGCAATGTAGGAGGAGATGAACGGGATCGGGGATTATCGTTGAGAGTTTTTACTCATGGCCCGTGGCTCTTTCGCGTCTGTCTGTCTACTAAACTAACTTGACTTGTACAGTGATGAGATCTCTTACTAACACACAACTACTTCGTGACTTGTCTGTTCTTTATTCCCTCCACTCGATTGTCTGTCTCACTACTAACGCCTCACAGTTTCAAAATGCTCATACTACTCGGCATTCTGCTCGTCTGACGGGATTTCTAGTAGTTGCAGAGAAACTAACTAAAAAATCATTATTATGAAAGTATCTGTATGAGCAATGAATATTTGTGCAGCGAGATACTTGGAAGTATTTTCGCCGTTGTTAAATGAAAAGGATAGGCTAAATGCAATTTTGGAAGTCACAGTAAATATAATCATAGACAACTCTGTTACACTTGCAAAAAAGTTTGCACGAGGCATGACGCTTAGCTTCATATCTGATGAATGTGCATATTTGTAACGTTTATTTTGGCCATGAAAAATGCCAAAATTCATATTGGATAATAAACAAATCTAAAAGTTTAATCAGGACTAGTACAAAGATGAAAGTTGAGAGAGAAACAGCTTTGTCCTTTGGAATTTAGGGGACACGAGAATAATTCGGAAAAGCTCGTGCAAATGAGAGCGGATAAGGTAGATGAATGAATGAATATTCTTGGTAAATGGCTTTTGTTATCGCCATTTTTGTTACAAACAAGTGTGCATGGCATGTTATGCGCATGTTATGACATAACGTTGTACCATATCGTAAACATAATGTCACGTTCTCATATTATAGCTAAGTTTATTAGAGTAGTTAGCTTTGGGCAGCTTATCGGTAAATATCTTAAATTTTCGTTGATCCAATAAAACATTCCAAACTTTGCGTCTTATCCTATCTGCCACTGACTTGCCGGCTTGCCATTAACATGAAGTTGTAAGCAAGAAAGCAATGATGTTTAAGTTTAGTTGGAATATTATGGCCATTACGTCAAGTTATAATATTATTAATGCATGATGCTGGTACTACTCTGTCTGTCTGTGATGCAACGATAATGGTCAAATTGCACAAAAATATTTCTGCCGAGAATTTGTTCTATTATGATGCCTTGTCTATCATACAAAACTAAATTACATGCTGTCTGCTTTCCAAGGGAAGGCCGTAATTGTCGGTTATTATTTGTGTGTAGCCATACATTATGAATACTTTAACTGATAAGAAGATGTTGGAAATGTACAATTACAAAGAATCACGTACAATGGTTTTGTGTATCGCAATTTGGATAATGATAATGATATTGAGTATAAAACGAAACTGATTATCTTACTTGCAATTAGACTCTGGCCTTTACGTATTTGGGGAACAATGTCCAGACGCCAGCATGAGCTTGTAAATATCCACTTTTTGATTGACGTCTTTAAGAATCCACTTGAAAGCAAAACTGTTGCTTCTTACTTAAATGTATATATCTTCCCAAAAACTGGTCTATTCGGCAGAGTATGCATACACACTATACACACACAAATACTCAATGCTCTGGTTTGTGGTTCTACTCTTGACTCTTGAGGTTTCTTACCGGAAGTTCTTTTTAACTTTGGCTTTGATGGGTGCCCTCTGTGTCCTTATTCCATATCCCAATTCGCATTTTCTCAGTTCCAATAAAGAACTGATGTCATGAAGGAGTTATGCCGACAGATACTCGAAATTCTGATAAGTACACACTTGTAAGGAAGTTTGGTTTTTGGTAAGAACGTGTACTTACAAACAGGTCGTTCGTCGGGATAAAAATCGATTATCATTTCATTAGGAGTAGCCGAATACCTACGGAAACAGTAAAGCCATATATTTGCCAGGATTTGTGCACGTATATTTTCCCTTCAAACAGAATGGGATAAATCGACGAATGTTTGCTATTGCACTTTCCCCTCTTTTTTGCCAATATGGCACATGAAGTTTATGAGGTTTATGGAACATGAACAGAATTTTGCATCAAGCCGAAAAACAAAGCCAACTACAATAAAAAATATTTTTTGGTTGTATTATATATTAATTTATTGGGTTTGTAAATAGCATTTTCTCGAGATTTTATAAATTGATATTAACACAATAATTATAACGATGTGATTATGCACCATGCCAGATAAAAATGATAATAAATTGCATTGCTTAACGTTTCCAATTAATTAAAGATTTTTTTGAACTTTGGATATGTTCTTAGGGAAAAAAGAAAGTTATTTTTTATCGTCGCAGTTTTGATATATATACGATGATGCAAACATACAGAAGAGGTTTTACAGTATTTACTAACAGGAATATTATATATTGTCTTTCACAACAACTTTGTAATGACGACAATAAAAATATTACATGGTCATTATTATCAGTAATTAGTAAAATAATATAAGAGGCTATACTTTCGAACGATTGGAATTAAATATCTTTTTTAAGTAAATTATTAACACCATTATGTCTTCGGTTCGGTCGTCAGTGTGTGTAAAGATAAATTTAAACTTAAAATTAATTTATATACCTATATTTCAACGTGTCATTTTTGCATGGAATGGGTATTTAACGGAAAAATCCTAATTAAAAATAACATCTATCTACTACATATATAATATAACGTGATCATTTCTCTGAAAAGTAAATTATAATCTCTACAAGTCTATATCAATAATAAAGCGCGATTGTAAATTCGCTGCACCGTACAAAGCACAACAAATTGAATTACAATTATTATGCATAGTATACCCGTTGAAATATTTTCCAAATGGTAGAATTTTTTCTTACTATGATACTTTTACTCACTTTTTTGGTACAGCTTCGACTTGAATGTATTGTGGAGGCAGTTTCTTGGTTCTTTGTTCATTTTGCATAAAAGATAATACCTAAGTGTATACATACAGTATTAATTGCTTAAAGAAATGCATTTTATTTTTTTATTTCGATAGTTCTCCATTTATCGTTTTCTCCTTGCTGACCTCACTGTTGTAAATGCGAGATGCGTCTTACTATCAAGTTTATGTAAATATTGATCAGTGAAAAGTTGAAACTTTTTCAAATTCATCAGTCGGATTGGTCATCTGAAGAGCTGTCATCAGAATCCGATGAAGAGTCATCTTTCGTGCTCCCGTCTTCGCCATCTGAGCTTTGATTTCCATCGTCTTGTTGTTTAGCGGCCGGAGAATGTTCACGCTTCGCAGCGGCGTCATTACGATGAGCTGCCGAATTTGCGACAGAACTGGACTCTTCGTCATCAGAATCATCGTCGTCGTCGTCCTCTTCTTCATCGGACACTTGAGAGCATCCAGATAACCTTGCAGACAGATCCATTGCAGGAGATTCGGAATCTTCCTTTTTAGGAATTTTTATGCGAAGTTTTTCAATTTTTGCAGGTGCTGGAATAAAAAAACAAAAGAAAATTATTTTCACATTGATGTTTTGACATAATATTATATTAATATTAATGATCGTTTTCTAACCTGGAGGCGGTGGCTCTTTCTTTTCCACCTCTTTAACAACCACCTTTGGAGCCTCTGGTTGTGGAACCACTACATTAGTTTTTGGTAGCTTGACCTTATTTGGCTTTTGCAAGTTGTACTGGATGTAGGCAAGCTTCTCAGTTTTCTCCTCTGTGCAGTTTGCTTTCACCAGACTCGCTTCAGGCATGCTGCACGAAGGGACCACTTTAGCAAGGGATATTGCTATATTGGATAAGGCAGAGTCACCTTGCACCATTTTCCACCAGGACGATACTGCCAGCGTCTGTCCCAGCTTCCAAACTTTCTCTGTTGCGTAAGCGCCACTTAAACTCTTATAATCCGCTAATTCCCTAAGTATGGAACCTGAAATAAAATAAAACAACAGGAATCATAAAAGTTGGAAGCCACAACCGCTTTTTGCAAAGCATCAAACAAACACGAGCTTTTACCACCAGCATAATATGAAGTCTTGTTGAGGAGGATATCTGCTTGAGTTACAACAACTAACTTGAAAATTGAAAGTTCGTAGTGCCCAGTCAAGCTAGTTGAAGTTGTTGTAGTTAAAGTTAGTTTTAAACAGTGAACAATGTCATTCAAGTGCAGGAAAAAGTTTTTTGATGGGGAAATTTGTACCTTCGGTTGGATGGTACAAGTGGTGGCCCCTAATTTTTATTGCATCAATCGATAGGACTTGGTCTGAAACGTCCACATCCAAAATATCAGATTCCTACGTGGCTCCGATAAAAAAGTTATGGGAGGTCAAACTTTCAAAAAACTTAACCAACCTAACCAGACCAACCTAACCTAACCTTTAGTAATTGCATAATTAGGTAGGTTAGGTTGGTCAGGTTAGGTGTGATGAGGTTGCTTTATGTGATGGGTTTGAAACCTCACCCGATCTCAACCTGAAAGTAACAACCCATTTGTGCATAATTGTGAAATATTTTTCATTTCAGGCATCATGTGTGATTGTAACAAAACGGAGAAGGGTCACCTGTCTCAGTTCAGTAACAATCAGACATTATGCTGATTAATATACGTTCATCATACCAAAATATTTCCAAGTTTTTTGAAACTTTGACCTCCTATAACTTTTGTTGGGGGTTACATAGAGACCTGGTATTTTGGATGTGGACGTTTCAGACCAAGTCCTATCGATTGATGCAATAAAAATTAGGGGCCACCACGGCCACCACTTGTATCATCCAACCGTACCTTCTCCAGTGATATACAAGGTAATTTGAAAAGGCACTTGAAATTGCATAAACCTGTGCAATGCCGAAGATGTCCTGAGTTAGGACAATTCCCTGACCACCACGCGTTAGATCTCCACAAGAAAACCCACATAAGTAATTATGTTTGTCCGACACCGAAGCGCAGATCTCTTGAAAAAACACCAGGAAAAATGCACCGTTCCAAAGATCCCTGTGAAATGTTCGAAGTGTGGTTTAGGGTTGTCATCCAAGGAAGCATACCGGAAGCACTTGCAACTATTGCATTCAAAAACAACGGCAGAGGCAGCTGGTAATTCAAAGTAACTTAATCTTTATCAATTTCATTTCCCTTAACTATTTCCCTCATCAACAAAGAGTATGTCAAGGTAGACTCCTTTGCCGGTGCTTTGTACGTTAAGGACATCGGAAAGTGTGGACGGATCCACGGATCCGTATACCTTCCTCCTTCTACAAAATCATCATCGCCCACTTGCTATCTGGAGTAATTGACGTCTGGATTTTCATCGCTGAACACAAAGAGTATCATCCCGGGGCAGGATTATACATGTTTATGCGGAACTATGAGGAGTTATCGGCTATGGAGAAGGATGACCTTGTTCCCAAGTTGGATGTAGGGAATGTTCGTAATTTCAACAAAAACATTTGGGTGGATGAATTTTGATATTTTTGTAATTTTAACTACATATAAGTATAATTAACTTGACCTGTACGGGATTCTAATTTGTAATGACGGGAAAGTGTGCTTATTAAAAGCAACTACTTCATAATAATTGTATTCATCAAACAATAACAATTAAATTTATTTAAACTAACCGGCATGGTAGCCTCTTGAATCACAGAAATACGTGAGGAATTCCATTCCCTGTGCCTCCTCGTCCTCGGTAAGCACGCCCCTCAGCTTCTGGTTCGGATTTAGGAGACTTGCGGTGTAGTGGATCTCGTTGACACACTTTCTCTGCACCTGAAGGAAATGCTTTTGAACACTTTGCTTTGTCGTGTCATCCACAGGAAAGTTGCGAACGTGCGAACTGAGCAGTGACTTTAGCTCCTTGAACACTTCCGGAACTTCACTCAAGGAACATTCACGATCCGGCTGTAGCGCGTCAATCCACTGAAGGCAAGGCACAATGATACTGTTTATACTAACAAGGCTCGTCCAAAAACTTTCACTACTCAAATGATTACTAAGGCTGCGATCACTTTTCCCACTGGGCGAGTCGGAGCTGAGGCCCTCTAGAACCTTTTTCGAATCCGGATTAGCTAATAACTGCTGATAAACTGCTTTTTCTGAGATCAGCTGCGACGTTAGCTTCCCAACAAGTTTCCACTTGTTCAGTAATCGAGTTGCATAATTACTACTTTTACTACTATTAGTACCCTTCGTCATTATATTACTGCTATTCTGCTGATTGCTATTATTTGTAGACTTTACGTTTAGAATGGGTGTCGCTGCTGCCGCCTCATCGTCAGAGTCGTCGTATGGAGACTTTTGCTTCTTTCCCAGCGCAGTCTCTACCAAACTCTTCAACTCTTGAGATTTCTCTAATTTGTTGTATAGCTTTTTAATCACGTCAATCATCTTTCCTATTTCCGTCAGCGTAAGTATCTTGTCTAAAATGGAATTTAGTCCGTGAATCACACATCCAAAGGTTAGTAAACCAGGAAATTTATCACGCAGAATTTCCCACGTCCCTTCCATCTCACCGGTCAGGTCACTCATAAATGCTACAACTTTGTTCAGACCAATGTCTAGGATTATATCTTCAATGATTTTTGAGAGGTTGTCTTTTGTGTAACCGTCCGGCTCGGAAATGCGATGCGTCTTGTAGAAGAAAGGGTTGAGGGAGTCATCACAGTTTAGGAAAAACACTAATGTAAATTCGTCTCTACAAAAATAAAGATGAAATATAGGAAGTATGCAAATAATAATCGTTTAGTGTATGTCAGTATGAATATTTCTTTTGTAGACTTACACCCGGTTCCCAGGCACAGTAACACATTCAAGCACCGAAAAATGAGATTTTTCTACTTTCTCCTCGATTTCTTGGCTTATCCTGGCATATTCTTGATCCAACAATCCATTGGAGAGCACACTTGTACTCGGCAGGTTTAGTGATGGCTGCAGACCTGAAAAAATTGCAATACTTGTAGAATACAGAATAGGAATTGGAAAGTTAGATGCCAAATTTTATGATGATAACCTACGTTGCAAGACATTTATCCAGTGTTCATTTTCCAAAATTGTCACAGGCACATCGGATGAATAGATGGCTCTGGCCAACAATCTCCAAATCTCGACCTGGTAATCATATCATTTAGTGGATTACTGTATGAAACGGATATATCTACAATTCATATTTCATATTTTTGTAAACTTACAGTTTCATCCCTGCCTAATTTATCCTTATTGTTGTT
Source organism: Sinella curviseta (assembly GCA_004115045.4). Lineage (NCBI taxonomy): Eukaryota > Metazoa > Arthropoda > Collembola > Entomobryomorpha > Entomobryidae > Sinella > Sinella curviseta. The sequence goes on from CM023201.3 coordinate 32,929,404, forward strand.
GTTATTCACACTCGCATTTTTGGTAATAGTTGCGCCACTCATTTGAAGGGCTGGTTTGACTTTAAGATTGTTGCGAATGGTGGCTCCCCCTCCTCCCCCACCTGCACTGATTGTTGCTGCCGTGGCCGTGTTGCTATTACTGTTACCGTTATTGTTAAATCGCGCAGCTCCTCCCAAACCCGGTAACTTTGCTGCAGGAACTCCATGACTGGGCTTGATTAAAATTTTATGTGCACTGCCAGCACCACCGATCGTATAGTAATTATTATTATTTACATTATTATTGTTATTATTATTATTAGTTTGTTGATTGTCTAGTCTAGCACGCTTTCGAACATTGCCGTTATTAAGATTACTGCTGTTGCTTCCCGCACCACTATGATTATTATTACTACTATTCAGGGAATTTAGCCCCGTAACTAGCTGAGAAAATGCCCGGATCTGCATACTTCTTTGATTAAAGTCAGCTACCAAATTTTGGGGAGAATTTGTACCATAGCCCAGCGATGAAAACGTTGGCGGAGAATTCTTCGGAGGAGCTACATTTCTGCCCCCATGATGCGCAGTGATGGCTAGTCCAGAAGGTGAATGATTATTTGACGAATTTCTGCCACCACCACTGCTTCCAGCTGCAGAGGATTTGCCAACTCTGTACATTCCAGGAACACTAACGTTAACCACCATCTGCTCAGGCGCTTCACTAGCTGACGAGTCGCTGTAGTCTCTTATCAGATCATTTAGATCCAGATCATCATGTTTATTCATTAGTGACAGATTGAGTCCCGTTAGGGTTGCTGCAGTTGGCCCACTTCCGCCTCCACCACCACCACCAGTACCATTCCCCGGCTTTGTTGTGTAACTTGCGCGAATGGCTGCAGGAACTTTTTGACATTGCGTAATGATGTGGGACTCCATTTTTGTCGCATTTTGCAAATACTGCCGGTCACAAAACTTGCATTGGAATATTGACTTGTTCGCCTTGTTCTTGTAAGGCAGGATTTGGAAGCAAACGTAAATGTCGCTCTTCTTTTTCCCCATCTTGATTAATTATTTGTTACTACTTTGCCAAATATCCACACAAAAGTATTTTAAACGTAGAAAGATTATCTTAACAATTTATCATTATTATTTACACAAAAACAAAATAATATATATTCTGCTTAGAAATAAGTGTGACTTTTCTTGACCTAATTACTGTAAACAGATTCGTACAAATATAAAACTATAAACTGAGCACAAAAAAACTGTCGTATAATATATATTAGCTTTATTTTTTATCCACATGCGTGTGTGGTAACATATATAAATGCACTATATGATATATCGACAAAACGAAATATCCCTTTGGAATGAATTAAAATCAATAGTTGTAAAAAACGGTGTGGTTGCACCTGCAAAACTCTAATGGTAAATGCATCTTCTTCTTCTTCTTAAAAATTACAAATATTATGCATCATGAAAATATATATATAAACTTATGTGAAGTAATAGTAGTGCCTATTATAAGCGTTGACTATTTTCGTGTAAATTATACATGTGTGTATGTTTTAATAAAATGTTTCTTGTAAATTATTTTTCCTCTGGTACGTCCTTTCTAATAACATGATTTTCTGTAAATGTTGCTGGTTACTCCCGTCACAGACAGAAGAAATGACGAGGTCGAGGTGGTGGTGATTGTTGGTACTGCTGCTGCTGGGGAAATAATCTTTTTGAGGTGATGATGAAGATAGTAACGTTGATATTGTTGTTGGTGGTGGTGGTTCATAATTGTTTATTATCGGCAGTTATGCTACTACATTTTATATTTCTATGTAGTTTGCATGTGTGTACGTATGTGGGGTAGTGATTTCTTGAAGAAGCAGCAACGAGAGGAGCGCAGGGAAAAGAAGAAATTCTTCCTGAATCTTAACTTTTCTTATAAAAAAAAGTGACTGATAATTTTTCATTTATTTCTGAATCTGATATTCGTTAATGTTTTCTTCTCTTTGTATGTATTACAGCCACAGCTCCTCTTTGTGATTATAAGTGTGTAAAAGTTGGTGCTGCTTCTTCTTCGTCAGGTTGTTGGGGGTCAGTGGCCAGGGCATGCAGCAGGCAGGCATTGACTACAACATTTTATATTTCCACTCTCTGGCTGATGTTGTGTGCTGTGAGGGCTCCTCTTCTACTAAAACAGCTTGTCGATGACGATAATACAAAGATGATGATGATGATGATGAGACCGTATAGATGTATAATATGAGGAAAAAAGTAACAGTACGACGAGTTCTAATAGACACACGGTAATAATAAAGAGCTGTGAGTAAATGTACGCAGTAGGAATAATGGCAAATAATGCAATAAGCAATGCAGCAGCAGCAGCAAGCATGGCAAAAAGGCAAAACTCACACACTTTACATTTTTGTATGAGAGAGACAGAAACCTACATTTACAACTACGGATTGTTGTAGATCTCTGTACATAATATTCGTTTGAGAATTTTATTCCTTTCCATCTGTGTTGAATTTGTAACACTTGTACATGGCATGAAAAGTGAAGAGGAATCCATACGAATGAAGAACAAACAGGGAGAGAGAGAGACAAGTAGGAAAAAGGAGATTGTCGACACGACACTACTATTTACAGGATTCAATGGATGAGTTTCTACATTTTCGAGTTTGCTGAGCAGATATATAAAGAGGAGACACACGAGTAGAGTTTGTTCATGGTGCAGAGGAGTAGTTGGTAGGAGAAGCGGTTGCTTCACTTTGATATTTGGTACGTGAAAAAAGAGATTACGTTAGAGTAGAGTTCCTCCTTTCGTTTCGTTCCTTTTGCTGGTAGAAATATAAAGATACTTTTTGATTCTGATATCTTCATCGTCAGCAGAGGCAGCTCTCTGGTATAAAAAGAAAATATTATGTGCTAATGGTGAATGGTAACGTGGCCGTGGTAAGTTGCCGTAAGAAGCACCTAATAGTCGACTCGGCAGTTTTTATGGTACTTACTACGATTAGTAAGTTTGAGAATTAGGAACAATCAGCAACGCGAGCAAACTGGTGGTGATCATAATATATAACGACGTTAGTAGCAGGCTCTCAAGAAGAAGAGATGTAAAATGTAAAGTGGTTGTTGGTTACCGAGAATTTTTTATCAAACTTTTTTTTCCTTTTGAGAAAAAGAGATTTCTTTGTATGCATGCATACGATGAACGGCAAGACGTGATGAAAAAGTTGAGAAATGCAGTAGAGGAAGAATCAACAACGGTACATACGAATGCATGTGTATGTATGAAAAAATGTAATGTGCAAACTAGGTTTTAAACTAATATACATGGTTAAACTCGTAGATTGAGGAAAATGGCACTTGATTGCATTACATCCTCATTCATAAAAGTAAAGTAATCATAATGACTGTGTGAGGAGAGATGCGATGGGATTCGTTCATTTTCTTTATTAACGAGTCTTCTGCTGGCAAAATATTCGCCAGTCACCATTGCAGAATCGTTGTAAAATCATTTTACTAAAATGATTATTACAAACATCGGTGTTTAAGTAGATATGTGTTCTTTAATCTTATATCTTATAATTTTTAACATAATCATTTATAGTCTAGAAAGCTTCTCATTCGGCCTGTCATTTCTGCTTCTTTTTTCCTGATGATAAGCTCATTTGTAACGTTTTTCATTCCTTAAAGCAATAGTTAGTGACCATATTATCAAACCATGAAAATTGGATTATCCAAGTGGTAAGAGAAATTAATGTGCATTGCTTTTTTAATTCTTTCTTTAATCTTATCTAATGCTGTTGTGGACGAATGTCCTTTGACCTTCACTAAAACCTTTTACGCGAGGCAACAAGGAAGCCGTATACATAAAATTAGAAAGTACATAAAAAGTCACTGTACTTTGTACCTACTTTAACTTATCACTCCCCGGAAATATTTAAGCAGTCCAATATCAAACACGCCATGTTTCCATCCTCCTTCCACACATGCATTCCTACGACCCCCAAAAAATTCTTCAAAAAGCAATTTAGACAGAAAGAGGCGACCCAGTATTTGAGTAGTGGGTGTGCAATGCATTGTGACACAGTATTACTTTTATGTTTTCTCCTACTTCCCAGCAAACGCCACCCACCACAAATAACACTTCTTTCCTATATGCCTGTCTATCTGTTTTGTATCACCACGAGTGTATGGATAAAGAAACATTAAATTGTACGTGTTAAATATGGGAC